>BSBN01001495.1:2985000-3645000 GCA_027924645.1 Cunninghamia lanceolata | reverse complement strand
TTTGGTGAGGCATATGCACATGTGCCTAGGGAGAAGTAGTCAAAGTTAGAGAACAAGGCTATTAAATGTATCTTCATTAGCTATGGTGTTGGTTTGAAAGGGTACAATCCTTGGGATCCTATGGATAAGACAAACTTGTATGAAAGAATTGTTATCTTTAGAGAAGTCTTGAGCCTTTTTCCATAAGTTGCAAACAGAGAAGGATGGAAAGAAAGATGTGGTTCAACTAACCCCAAAGGCCAAGAAGGTTGAACCAAAATCCCACAAAGGACCTAAAGTGGAGGATATCTTAGATAGTTTAGAGAGTTATGAAGAAGAGATAAAACCTCCCCCTTAGTCATTCAGGAGGTGCACTCGACAAAGATAGTAACTAGATAGGTATACTCGTCCTAACTAGAGATGTATTTTTTTCTTCAATTACTAACACTAATGAGCAAAGGACTATGAAGAAGGATATGTGTATGGATGATGCAAAGTCATGGAAAGTGGCCATGGATGAGGAGATGTCTACTTTCAATTAAAATAACACATGGGACCTAGTACATTTTCCTGATGGAATACCCATTGGATGCAAAAGGACTATGAAGAAGGTTATAGGTATGGATGATGCAAAGTCATGGAAAGTGGCCATGGATGAGGAGATGGATACTTTGAATAAAAATAACACATGGGACCTAGTACCTTTTCCTAATGAAATACCCATTGGATGCAAATGGGTGTTCAAAATAAAAATAGGTTTAGATGGTAGTGTTGAGAAGTACAAGGTGAGATTGGTTGAAAATGTTATTCCCAAGTTGAGGGAATATATTATTGTGAGATTTTCTCCCAATAGCAAAGCTGACATCCATTCAATTTCTATTATCTATTGCTATAATGTATTAATCTTGAGGTTGAGAAAATAGATGTGAAGTCAACATTCCTTCATGGTGATTTGGAGGAAGAGATTTATATGACATATCTAGAGCACTACATCAAGAAAGGTAAAGAACATTTGGCTTCTAAGTTGAAGTAATTTGTGTATGGTCTTAAGCAATCTTCTAGGATGTGGTACCAAAAGTTTGATTCTTTTGTGTTAAGTTTGGGAATTTTAAGATCCAAATTAGATCATTGCATCTATTATAAGATAGATTGGGATCACATTCTCATTATTGTATTATATGTTGATGATATTCTATTATTTGGTAATGTTATGCAGGCTCAGTAGGAGGGTCTTGTTGATGATTGTTTTTAGACAATTCAACAATAGACTAAAACACTAGAGTATCCCACTCTCTCTTGAATAAAGCTCTTCAAGGCTGAACTATGTGATCCAGTGAAGTAACTCCAAGGTTCCTTTTCCTATGACTTATGGTGGGTTAACTCAGTGATTACATGTGATCTTGCTGATAATCACAAAGGGACTTATGCATACTCTTCTCCTTTCATTCAGCTTATTTCTTCTTTCAATGTGGATGATGCATATACAAGACTTCAATAAAGAAATGGAAAAAAGGATAAGGTTTAGAGGAAACTATCTAAGGTCAATGAGGCAATGATGACGATTGAATAGACAAACTCCTTGATTAACCTAACTTCACTTCGCCAAGGGTGCCTACAACTACATGAAGCTGGTGCAATCTCCTAAGGTCACGCGAAAGGTTTTCAAATCATGAAGGTTCATATGAGCACCCATTAAATGGCGTAGCTCAAACAAGCATCCACAATCAAACTTATGCAAATTATAAGGCTCAGACTAGCTTTACACAACACTTCACTGGCGATGAATGTTAAAAGCATGAGCTTGGAGTTGATCAAATATTCAGTACAACATACATTACATCAAAGAGCTTCTACTCTACTTTGAATCTACTTTGAAACATCTCTCCACTTCATTAAGATACAATAAATCATGTGATTCCACAAGATAACACTTAACACCAAACAAGTAGCTCCAATGTCTTTGCATTAACCTTGAGAAATATTTACAACAATTTCAAGTCCTCTTAGACAATTTCGAGAGTCTCTTCTATTCTACTCCTAAAATCTACTCTCTACTACTACTAATGATCTACTGAATTACAAATGAGGCAACAAGGCCTTTATATAGTGTCCAGGATTACAATGAATGGCTTAGATTAATTCAATAGCCAAGGGTCTAGATCGTGCCACCTCAGAGGTAGTTACAACAATTTACTATTTTTAGCACAAAAAGAGAGAGGCAATGAAGGCATGTTTTCCAATGTGATAAGGTAAGGTGAAAGCATTTAAAATATTCCTCCACATAGGAATCCCTTTGGCTTCTTTCATTAAATGATACATTTAATGCTATTGAAAATGAGGTGGCTGATATAATTAAATGATAATAGGTACACGCCACATTAGCAAACTCAAATTGTATCAACTTGTAGTGATGTATTCAATGTAATTGCTTGAACAACTTGTTGATCTTCGCCTTGTACATTTCCTTGCAACTGGATGTATGATACTTGTTGCTTCACTTGACTAACTTCATGATTCTTTCTTCTTCTTGTAGGCAGGTTGATGTGAATATTTTCAATGGGGTGATGTGTGATTTGGTCACCACAGGTCCATTTAAGGATTATCCAACTGCACAACCATAACAAACAAAAACCTCATGTATGGTAGAAACTCATTGAAATAGCCACACAACTTAATTAATTCCAAACTTTAGAATGATCACAACTTGTCGCAATCCAATCGTGCAGCCTTACAAACAAATAACCAAAAAGCTAACCACAAATTTATTTATCTTCCACACTCAATTATTATTATGTAAAACAAACCAACACAATGACATAAGATATACCCTAGGAAAACCCTCCATGAGGAAAAAAAAACTAGCCTCTAAAAGCATCCACATTATTATTAATTTCATAGTCAAGATTATAATCTACCACAAAGGGGCCTTATACATTTCTACATTTTCCTTTACAACAATTAGCATAGATCAACCTCACATGAAGGTCTCAATCAAACAACCTTTGTCAAATAAAATAATGCTCACAAAAATCTAATGTAGGAGTCACTCTCCACCCAACCATAGGGTTTGAATTCCACTGCAATGGGCTTCATCTCAAACCCACCCCTAAGCTATCCCCACATGCCATGCTATCTTATCATGCTCCCCTTTGGATTATCAGCCTCACACTCATAGCTTCTCCTCTTGCCATATTCCCAAACTTTGCTCTTTTTGTTGATTTCAAACAATCATAAGCGATGTATATATAGCAACCTCAAGCCTCAAAGATGATCCACATCGGATACAAGGTGGTACAAAGATCTAGGCTAGGTGAAACATGTAGTTGGACAAGTGTAAATAACCTCCAAATCATAAATGTCTCCATTCTATAATCTGTCAATAAGCATAAACCTTCTTTGTCTTCCTCAAGTTTGGTGATCTACTTACAAACCCTTGCAATTATCTCACAATCAGTGATTTGTTGACAATCTCCCTTGTCAGCTACCTCAATTTGATGATTTGACAGCAAATATAAGATTTCCCTTTTCTTGGAATTCAATATTCACTACTTCCCACTTCTAGGATTCCAACTAACACCAACACTATTCCCACGATCCAACTAGCTCTAATGTAGGCATGGTAGGAGGGTCCATTGATGGATTATCCAGTTGTGCAACCATAACAAACAAAAACCTCATGCACAGTGGAAACTCTTGAAACAACCACCAAACTTAATCAATTCCACACTTTAGAATGATCACAACTTGTCGCAATCCAACTCTGCATCCTTACACATAAATAACCAGATAGATAACCACAAATATATTAATATTCAACACTCAATGTATTATTCTATAAAATAAACCATCACAATGACACAAGATATACCCTAGGAAAACCCTCCATGAGGGGAAAAAAACTAGCCTCCAAAAGCATCCACATTATTATTGATTTCATAGTCAAGATTACAATCTACCACAAAGGGGTTGATACATTTCTACATATTTCTTGTAAACAATTAGCACATCGAGATAACATGGAGGTCTTAATAAAAAATCCTCTATCAAATAAAATAATTCTCATAAATAGCCAATGTAAGAATCACTCTCTACCCAACCATAGGGTTTAAATTATGTTGCAATGGGATTCATCTCAAGCCCACCCCTGAGCTAACCCCACATGCCATGTTATCCTATCATGCTTCCCTTCAGATGCTCAATCTCACACTTGTAGCTTCTCCTCTTGCCTTTTTCCTAAACTCTACTCTCTCTATTGATCTCAAACAATCATAAGAGATGTATATAGCAACCTCAAGTCTCAAAGATTATCCATGTCGGCTACAAGGTGGTGCAAAGTTCTAGGCTACATGAAACATGTAGTCAACCAAGTGTAAACAACCTCCAAATCACATGTAGTGATGATGGAAGGAAAGATCCTCATGTGGTGTTCACCATAGGTTTCCCTAGACCCAATCTACCTCCATATGAACTCCTTCATTGGTGCAAACTCCCAGAAATTTGGTGCAAGTGAAAACCATGTAAGCCAATCATCCCAACTGAGACTCAGAGACCACACTATGCCCTTACAATGACCTAAATGTTCTCAAACATGAATATGATGTTACCTTATCATTGCACAACATATCTTCCAAATCACAAGACCTGGTAATCATTTGTGATGAAATGTATTGCCTTCTTCTACAACTCCCTAATGACCTACAAACTAACAACATAGTGAAAGCCAATAATCAATATTGTCCTCATACCTCTAGACACCCCTACATCATAATGGGAAGGGTTTGATTTGTGAATTGAAGTCTCAGATTTCAGCATGGTTTGAGATGAAAGACTTAAGGATAGCCAGGTACATATTGGGGATGGAGATCAAAAGAGATAGAGTGAACAAAAACTTTGGTTAGGCTAGAGTAAGTATGTGAACTCAATGTTGGAGAGATTCAATATGTCAGCTTATAGGCCACTGTGTGTTCCTGTTATAATGGGGACAAAGTTATTATTGAGAAGTATCTGACTTCTCCCTATGAGATGGAGGATATGAGTACAGTACCTAATCCTAGTGCAGTTGGGAGTTTGATGTATGCTATAGTTTTCACAAGACCAGACATTTCCCAAGTAGTGAAAGTCCTTAGTTGATTTATAGCTAATCCTAGATGGGTACATTAGGATGAAATGAAGAGCGTCTTTAGGTATTTATGGGGTACTGTTGAGTACTCCTTATTCTATCATGCTTATCCTCTAGGGAATTGCCATTCAGTTTCTATTCATGGATTTGTGGATTCATATTGGCTAGAGATATCGATAGTAGGAGATCTACCAATGGATATGTTTTCACTATGTTTGTTGGTGTCATTAGTTCGATGAGTAAACCACATGTTATGGTCACTTTGTCCACTACACAAGAATATTACATAGAAGCTACTCATGCTTGTAAGGAAGCCATCTAGCTAAAGATATTGTGTTCAAATGTTGGGTTAGACATAGGAACCATTATGGTTCATTTTGATAGTCAAAGTACCATATGTTTAGTAAAGAACCTAACCTTTCATGCAAGGATGAAGCACATTGATGTCTAGTACCATTTTGTTCATGATGCGGTAGAGGATGGAAGGGTGATGTTAGATAAGGTTGATACTTTGATGAATGTAATAGATTCATTGACAAAGCCTATGAGTATAGACAAGTTTAGGTGGTGCATTGAGTTTATTGACCTCTTGCCCCCTAGCAATTAGAATTTAGTTTTGGTGAATTTCCCCTTACTCTTTCAAGGTTTTTGATAAGTGGGAGTGTCTAACTCCATTATTCACCAATAAATCTGATGCAGAAGGGGCATGCACTCTACTCAACGGATCTATAGATCCCTTATCAAGTGATCTAATGGCTACCAGGGAACATATCTTCATGGATGGCACCTATATTGTATGTACAGTTAAGGATTCCTAAGTCTCTCTTGGAGGTTGTGTATAAAAATATAACTAATTATGACTGAAAATAATTTCTAAACTTTGAACTTTGATCATAGAGTAGTTGCTATAGGTAGATTCACTAGGCTACAAGTAAGTTCATTATGCTACAAGTATATGTTACTTCAGCTTTTACAATGACTGTATTATGAAACAATTTATCAAAGTTAATCAAAACTACTATCAACCTAACTTAACAAGAGAACTACAGATACCTCAAGTGGGCCCTTGCTTGGGTGGACTGTATTCTCACAAAATCTCAATCAAATCTTTACTTAGACATGTTTTGCACATCGACTAAATCTTGATAAAATATTTATTTATTGAAAAACATAATACAGAGTACTGATAACAAAAATTTTATAGATCTCCATTACAGAATTAATCTACTGCATATATAGACATACTCTAATTCTCTTATCTAAATTGGACTTTAAACAACTTTAATCTACACATGTCAACTCGCTTCTCAAACATAGGAAGATGACTTGTTCTTATTCTAATCAAAATAGAAATAGGAGACTTGTTTATACAAATATTGTTCAAAAGGCATAATCCTACTATGACTTTCCAACTTATCATGAAAAATAGAAGTAATGAAAACACACAAACCAAGGCGTAATTTGTGTAATCACTAGCCATGATTTGCTAACATTATGAATTCCTTCTTATTCCTCAAGGAAGCCATTACTGATGTTGATTAAACCGTTGGTGAGTGGAATGACTTATTGTGAAACCAACTCCTTTGCAATCGGGTTTCTTCTCCTTTGGCTACGGGCACTTGCTTCCTTGACTATAGATGATCACTCCTTTGGCTGCAAGTTCACAATGATCTTTCTTGTGGGTATTTCCTTCCTTGCTACATAAGGGTTAGTTTCATCCCGCAATACTTTCATACCATAAACTACCATAATCAACATAAATTCCTATCATATTTTGAAAATAATCATCAACAGCCACAAAACATTTATTAACATATTATATACCATTCTTAGTTCTTTTAAACTTAAAAGTCAACATAAGGTCTAGATAATGTCTGAGGAAATGTTCTATGAAAACATAAACTGAACATGGAAAATGGGACAATTTCAAGTCCCATCACATCCCCCAACTTATCATCTTGCTTGACCTCAAGCAATTCATGGCCTCTGATAGTACATCAATGCAGTCATCTTGTAATATGTGGTTCTATAATTCCCTCTACATGTTTCAGATAAAACCCCTTCTATGTATCTAAGTACTCCCATCTAGTCTACTCAGTTGTTTCTTATGAAGATCTTTGTCCCTACCAGTGTCATATTAGATATCAAAGGAGAGGAGGCTGGAACACAAGGGGTACCCAAGTGATTCCATGCTTAGTGGATGATCTGATGTACTTGTGTGCTAGTTAATTGATACTAAATAATTGAAAAAAATTGGGGCTCTTTCTTTCTTAGCTCCTGAGTTAGCTCATTCCATCTATCTTTTGCAAACTTCAATGCCTCCTTACCAATTTAGGTAGCTTATGTTTTGAACCTTGCATAATCTATGGTCCTACATTCTAGAATCTTGGCATCTACTCTAGGGTTCTCTATCAAGTCGATCCATTTCATGACCATATGATTCAGGTATTTAGCTTCAACCCTGATTTTTAGGGGAATTGATTTCACCCTTTCATGATATTGCTGGCATTGAGTACCCCTATGGTGTTCATTCTGAATAAATGATGCTAGGGCTTTAAGTTGAACATCCCCCACAAATGTGAAGGGATTCCAAGTGGTGTTGTATGGAATGGCCAGTTCATGTAGTAAAATTCATAGAGCTAGTTTTGCATCTCTGGAGTAGCAATTCCTTCCCTTTTGATATAGCAGAGGAGGTTGATATTCCCTAATCTCTTGTAGTACTAGGGGATTCAATTTGCCTTCTTATTACAAATAAATCCTCCTTCTCTGAATCCATGTCTGTTTCCAAAAAAACCACCTTCCTTGGCCCTGGAGGGATCTTACCTCTTGTATCCCCTTTTTCCCTTAGGTGGTGTGAGTGCCTTGGTGGGTGAAGAGGTGCTTTTTGCTTCTTTGGTGCCTTGGAAGAGGATGGAGGTGCCTTCCATTTCTAAATTGATTTATGAGGAGAAGGGGTATCTTGCATCATAGGATTCTCAGAAACTGTAGGTGCTACGAGTTGTTATGGAACATAGGCCTTAGAACCTCTGGATTGCATATCTTGCATTGCATGTTGCTCAGTAGGGTCATGAGTAGGTGAGGGCACATGTTCTAGAGGAACTGTTTGAGCAAGTGAAGTTGCATGTTTAAATATAGGGAATCTATGTGTTCATCCATTTAGCTATGGGTAGGTGAAGTTGTATGTTCAGAGGAGGTTGCATGCTCATGCATTTCATGTTGTTCAAGATGGCTATGGGTAGGTGAGGCCATATTTTGGGAGGAAGTTGCATGTGCTTCCTCCTACTCCCTTGGTTGTTCAATTTCTCCCTTTGCCCTATTCTCCTAGGTTTGTCTATGCCTCATGGGTCTACCACAAGGGCCAACATCCGGTCGGTCACTTATATGGTTTATTTCCAAAAAATTTCCTAGGAAAGGTCTGGAAATGAGACATGCAAACTCCTTTTTACTAATAGAACCACCAGACAGTGGTGAGATAAGGCAGACTAATTCCCTTTTTTATTATATTCTACTGACATTCTCTTCAACAAGTTTAATAGGTAATTGGGAACATTTACCAACCTATTGTGATGGAGATGACTAAGTAATTTGAAATGAACCGTGTATAATAATGGTTGCCTCCCATCACATGTCAAATACTTAATGATATATATAGTAATAGAAGCCCATAACGAAGGTAAGGAAAGACTCTTAGTACCTTGTGTTGAAGAATCTAGTTCCTCTCTAGGCTGCACAAATTCATTTCGAGTTGTTACTGCGTATAAATGGATTGGATATTACTTCTGTAATGGCTCCTTCTGATGCATCCACCCTTAGTCCCTCGATTATTACTTCATTATTCTATAGTGTTTGAGCAAATTATTGTGTCATGGATTCATTAAATTCAAAAACTTTAGAAAATAATCTAGCCAACCTACTTGCTGGAATATTGGCATGCAATTATGATCATTAAGCAATGTTGTATGATCAGCTGGTTCCCTGTGAATTGGGTCTCCTCCCATTGCAAAACAATATAGGCACCTTTCTTGGTTGGTGAAATTGCTCAGCTCAGAATATTATCCCCTCTATCCATTGCTTCCTTCTCACTTGTATATTTCAACCAGTGGCCACTGATATTCGTGTGACTTAACCCTTTTCTACTAATAGTCATGAAAGAACAGGCTTAATCATGGGGTTAAGTTCTACATACACAAAGATTAGAAGGTTTAATCATGGGATTAAGTGGTATGTACATAGGGATTTATCATTACCCACAAATAAAATGAATTTAAAAGGTGAGAAAGTCTAATTAATCCTCCCAACTAAAGGGGTCATTTGTCCACAAATGCCAGATCAGCGAGGAAGTACGGAGAAGTAGGGGTTCAAAAATCATGTTCAAAGTATATAATAGATAATAAATGACTATATAATGATAATTGAAAAAAAATGGAAATAATGTTAATTTATGGAATTTAGGGAATAAGTATCAAGATTATGGTTGTTGATAAGAGAGGTCACTCATGCAAATGGGCTGGAATGGTGGCTGAAAGTGATGTGATCGAATATGTTGACATGTTGATGGGGCATGACGTGACTTGGGGAGAGACTTATTTATGGTGAGTCACATGAATGAAGATGAGTGGCACTGCAGAGGACATATCGTACAGAAACTTGTAGCATGTACAGATTTGAATGGTTGTGCAAAGAGGTGATGTAGGTAGAATGTGTACGGTTGTATGTACCAATGCCATGAGGCATGAGAGAATGGCTACAAGCAGCTAGATAATGGTTCCCAAGGCGACTAGTCTCTCAAAAAGTGGTGATGGGTGGAGATGGTGTAGGTTCCTTAGAGAGTGGTTGTGAGTGCAAATGCTACAGCTCTCTAAAATGTCCTCTATTTTTCTTTTCATGTTTTATTGGTGGAAAGAAAATCATACTTACGGAACGGTAGCAATTGAACTTCTAGGATTAGCTACTGATGTGGTAGTGTGTGAACTAATGGGCTCATTAGATGAGGTGATACATGCAAAATCTGGTCGAGTCATGGAGCCATGTTTTCGTGTAAGTTGCTATAGGGAACTATCTTTATCCAATGGCTTTTTATAAAGTTTTAATTGATGACCATTTACCATTAGTGAAAATATAAGTGGATCAATTATTGTCAGCTTCACTGTACCATTTGGATAAACTTCTTTAATTTCATAAGGACCCAACCATCTCATTTGCAATTTACCTTTATGGTCCTTATACCTAGAATCATGTAATAATGCCTAGTCTCCTATGTGAAATTCCTTGTTTTAATATATTGGTCATGCCATTTAATCCTTTGCTTCTGGATGATTTCAGTGTGGTGCACTATTTCCATCCTTAATTCATCCAGAGCATTCAACTGATGTAGTCTATCTTTTTATGTTGCAGATAAATACATGCCTAGTTGAATTGATGTTCTTATTGTGTTATACTCAAATTCAATAGGAAGTATAGCCTTTTTGTCATAGACCAACTCAAAGGGTGTATACCCTGTGGTTGTTTTCCATGTTGTTCTATATGCCTAGACTACTTCGAGTAGTCTAGCTTCCAAATCATTCTTGTGTAATGCCACTATTTCGGTCAAGATTGATTTTGTAACTTCCACCTGGCCATTGGACTATGGGTGGACTATGGGTGGTAAGGACTGGATTTCCTATGTCTGCTCTCATAATCCTTAAATAGATTAGCAATTAGTTAAGATGTGAATTGTGGTCCCTGATGAGTGAATATCTCCCTAGGTATGCCATAACATGTAAAAATCTCTTCATATAGAAATGTGGCTACCTTGCTATCTCTGGCAAAATATAAAGCTTTAACCTCAACCCACTTTGTCAGGTAGTCTGTACAGACCAGTATGTATTCCTTGTTGTTAGAAGGAAGATCTATGGGCCCAATAAAGTTAATACCCCATTTGTCAAAGGGTGCTATGACCAATTGTGGTTGCAAGGTCATTTCATCACTTCTTGTGGGGCAGCCCATATGTTGACAACGATCACATCTTCTTGTATACCGGATTGCATCCTTGTGTAGCGTTGGCCAGTAATAACCAGTGTTTAAAATCTCAAGTGTTGTTCATTTAGCGACAAAGTGCCCACCATAGGGCTCATCATGGCAAGCCTTGAGTATATCATAAACTTCATCCTCACAGATACACCATCACATCATATTGTCAAGTCCTCTGGTGCAGTCACAGTTAGGAGGGTCCACAAGATGAACAGTCCAGACTATGCAGCAAGAGTAACACAATGGAAGCAACTCAATTATAGAATGCAGATGTAGATTCAAATGTTTAGTATATCATAGATTCAACATATGTAGTTAACATGCCAACAACATGCAGGTTTACAAATTAGGGCTCACAACCCTAATTCTCCAATTACAACACATGCGCAAGATATGGTTTTGAAGTGCCTTACAGAAGAAAATCTAACTTATGAACTATCTATTACTAATTAGCTACTTTCATATGCATCTATTACATGATTATATATCATCTCCTCCACGTTGGTCAAGAAAGATTACAAGCTCCAATGAAAGAGATGTAACATGTGTACATGGATAGGTCAGCCTTAAGCAACTTGTACTCCTTTGTAAGTGAATGAAATAAGGTGCAGATCTCAGGGAAGGTCAACCATGTCCCAAACTATCTTGAATGATGTGTCATTTGGCTCTGCAAGTCGTGGAAGTGCTCTGTAAGTCTTCTCCTTTAGCTATATGTCTGAGACTATTCAAATGCTCTATTATAAGAAACAATTGATCTTCTGATAGCGATATCTTTCTAGAAATTGATCCAAATGATCTAAACTTTGGATATGATGTGCATGATGATGTCTAGATGCTAAGTCCATCTTCGTAAGGTCTGAAATGAAACTTTGGTAGAATGCGGACCAAAATACTGAAACTACTTCTAACTGTTTGAATTGGAACTAAACTAAAATGAACTAGAGAATGAAAGAAAACACAAGGATGCAAATATTTTAGGTTGATGCAATATTTCTTTGCAACCTGGGATGCTCTTGCATCAAACACCTAGGGTTGTTGAAAATGTGAGTCCCTCACTTTGCCAGGGCTAGAGGAAAAGCAAGACAATCCACCTTAGCCTAAGAAATCTAAGATGAATCTTCTTCTAGTCTGCCTTTCCACTTCACAACATATTCTTTGTATTGCTTTCCTCTAATCCTGTGTCTAATTCTGTTGTCCAAGATATCCTCAATTTGCTCTGATGCTTGTTGTGGTAACTAGTTCTTCAAGTCTTCTTCAATGTTGTCACTGGATTCTACTTCATGATACAGATATAGGTCTGCAATATTGAAAATAGGTGATATATCCAATGTCTCTGGTAGCTCCACTTCATATGCATTTCCTGAATCAAACTTTCTGAGTATCCTTCATGGTCCAAACTTCATCTTCAACTTGTTATATGTCCCTACTGGAAATGTTTCTTTTTTCAAGTATACCATTACCTCATCTCCCACTAAAAATTCTTTATGTCTTCTCTTCTCATCCAAATGCTTCTTAACCTAATTATACACTGTCTCCATGTGTCCTACAAATTCTTCTGCCTCTATAATCCTCTTATTCTCCATACTGATATCTCTCAACTCTGCTACTCCTCTAGGGTTAGTTCCTGTCACAATCTCAAATGGTGTTCTTTCTGTGCTCCTATTCACTGAATTGTTGTATGCAAACTTTGCTTGTGATAGAACTAGATCCCAATTTCTTGTCTTCTCTCCAACCAAACATCTCAACAAGTTTCCCAAACTCCTATTTACTACCTCTATCTGTCCATCAGTTTGTGGATGAAATGTTGAACTGAACTTCAAGTCTACCTTCATCTTCTTCCAAAGGGTCTTCCAAAAGTATCTAATGAATCTTGTATATCTATCTGAAACTATGCTCTTAGGTAATCCATGCAATCTCATAATCTCCTTGAAAAATAGGTCAGCCACATGAACTACATCAATTGTCTTCTTGCAAGGTATGAAATGTGTCATCTTTGAAAATCTATCCACCACTACAAATATAGAATCATATCCTCTCTGTGTCTTTGGAAATCCCAATATGAAATCCATGCTTATGTCTACCCAAGGTCTCTCTGGACTATCAAAGATTTATACAATCTAGTATTCTAACTACTTCCTTTTGCAACTTGACATACTCTACAACTCTACACAAACTTCCTTACATCCTTATACATTTGAGGCCAAAAGTAATTGATGTAGGAGCATCCCTAGTTCAAGAGAAATCTTGAATCAACCAAAAACATTTGCATTTTAGTTTGTTTGCAGTTCAGTTTGTTCTTTTCATTTTCCAGTTCAGTTCAGGTAGTTCAGCCAGTGGCAGTTTTTGTATTTTGGCCCGTATTCTACTACAGTTGCATTTTAGATCTTGCAGAGTTGGGCTTAGCATCTACATTCATTCATGCACAATATATCTAAAATTCAGAGCATTTGGATCAAGTACTGGAAATTTATCGCTATTAGAAGGTCAATTATTTTCTTAGAACAATGAATCCTAACAACCTCTGATAATCAACTAAAGGAGAAGACTTGTGGAGCATTCCTTGACTTGTGAAGCCTAATGACACATTACTCATTGATCTTTGGTTTGGGGCTGACCTTCCCAGAGATCCGTACATCATTCCATTAATTTGCAGAGGAACTATATGCAATTAGGTCCGACCTACCTGTGTACACACATTACAGCTCTTCATTGGAATTTGTGATCTTCCTTGGCTGACACAGAGGAATATATTATTTCAGAGATGATATATTGATGTAATAGATGCCTAGGAAAGCAATTAACAATTGATTCATAGTTGATAGTTTGGATTCTTTGCGAAGGAGCTTCAAAGCTATATCTTGTGCATATTCTGATATTCTATAGTCAAACCTTTGAGCCCTAATTATAAGCCTGTATGTTACCGGCCAATTTGTATTTGAATTCCATGATATACTAAATGATTGAATATGCATTAGTTCCACATCTCTGAGTTGTTTCCATTGTGTTTACTCTTGCTGCACGGTTTAGACAGTTCATTCTGTGAACCCTCCTACCGTGACTGCACCAAGCGGTATCAGAGTGAAAGTTTGAATCTTTGGGTGAAGAAATTATGTAAGATCTTGCTATGGACAAATCACTAAACCTGAGATAGGTTACTTGTATCACAACTAATCACTGATTGTGAGGCAGTTGTCACCTTGTAGCCTGATCGCCAAATTTGAGGTAGTTTGCACTTGATCCTAGGAAGAATGCCATTGAGGAGAATCCTTGCTTTTGGTTGAATGGCTAGTAGAATGGATGAGATGATGGAAATGATGAAAATAATGAGAATTTGATTGGATGTTGTCAAGGAAGACAAGCGAAGAGGATTGACACCTAGACCTAATGTTGAAAGTGATGATGAAGAAGAATTTCAGTCTGTTGAACAAATTGGCGAAACCCTTGGAGGTGATGAAGAAGAAGAATTAGATCAAGTAAAGATGTTGCGAGCTATTTCAAATATTAGAAAGAGACCTAGAGTTGATGTTCTGAATTACACTAGTAATTTGAACCCTGAAGAATTGATTGAGTGGATAAATGACATGGAAGAATACATTGAGTATGAAGAAGTTAAAGATCCAGAGAAGGTGAAATTTGCAAAGATAAGGTTGAAAGGACATGCTGCTATATGGTGGAAAGAAGTTCAGTTGGATAGAAATAGAAGAGGAAAAGAAAAGATTACAAAGTGGGATGGGATGGTAACAAAATTGAAGAATCAATTTATACCTATTGACTATGAGTTGGAATTATTGAAGAAATTGCAAAACTTGAGACAAAAGGAGAAATCTGTGGAGTATACTGAAGAATTTCATAAGCTGGTGATAAGGATAGGACATAGTGAAGCAAGTAAGGAGAAAGTGGCTAGATACATCAATGGACTAAGATTGAACATTAAAGACAAACTATGTTTGGTAAGGATGAGATCTTTGGAAGAAGCGTATCAGTTTGCCTAGAAAGTTGAAGATAAATTGAATAAGAGGCATGACCAGAGGCAGAGAGGAAGAAGAGGTAAATTTTAGAGAGACAGAATATTTTCCAGAGGAGACAGATCATATTCAGAGCAGAACAAGCTAGACAGCCCATTCAAGAAAGAAGACAGAGATAATAATGCATACCGAAGCAATGACAGAAATTTTCATCACAGAGGTAATTAAAATTCATACCAGAATGAAGGGCATAGAAGAGAGGGAACAGGATTTGATAAGAGAACATTCAGAGACACTTGTTGGATCACCGAGAGTACAAGCAAGAGGACAGAGAATAGTGGAAGAGGAGCTTATGTGAGGAAGAACATGTTGGATCACCGAGTTTAGTTGGCAAACCTAAGAAAGGAGAATCACTTGTGATGAGGAGAGCACTATTTCAAGTAGAGACAAATGAGGAACCACTACAAAGGAAAATTTTGTTCATAAAAAGATGCAAATCAGGAGGTAAATGTTGTAAAGTTGTCATTGATAGTGGTAGTTCTGATAACCTAGTTTCAGAAGAGATGGTGACTAAGCTGAAGTTGGAAAGACTGAAACATCCTAAGCCCTATCAAATAGCATGGATTCAGGATGATCATAAGGTACTGGTGAGTCAACAATGTTTGGTGAAATTTCATATTGGATCATATCATGATGAAGTATTGTGTGCTATTATGCCTATGGATGTATGTCATATTTTGTTGGGTAGACCTTGGCAGTATGCTAGAAATGATATACATGATGGGAGAAAGAATACATACAATATAACATCAAATGGGAAGAGAATTACCTTGATTCCTTAAGAAGATGATCCTAAGGGTGAAGTATGTAGGAATACTAGAATCTATTTGGTAGATGGAAGAAAATTTCTGGATGGTTTGAGACATGAGAATATGTGTTATGCCTTGATCCCTAAGAAGCCTGAAATGTTGAAGGAGATTGAGAAATCACAATTGGAAGAGATAACTAAGTTGCTGACAAAGGATGAAGACATCATATCAAACAATGTACCTAAGGGATTGCCACCAATCAGGAGTATCAGTCATCATATGGATCTTATATCGGGAGCTAGTTTGCCTAACAAAGCAGCACATAGAATGACACCAGCAGAGAATGAAGAATTGAATAGACAGATACAAGAATTGCTAAGGAAAGGTTTGATCAAAGAAAGTTTGAGCCCTTATGTAGTACCTGTAGTGTTAGCACCTAAGAAGGATGGAGAATGGAGAATGTGTATAGAATCTAGAGCAATAAACAAGATCACAGTTAAGTATAGATTTCCCTTACCTAGGATGGATGATATCATGGATTGTTTGAGTGGAGAAAAATATTTTACAAAGATAGATTTGAAAAGTGGATACCATCATATCAGAATTAGAGAAGGAGATGAATGGAAGACTACTTTTAAGACAAATGAAGGATTGTATGAGTGGTTGGTGATGCCTTTTGGATTGACAAATGCACCTAGTACTTTCATGAGGTTGATGAATGAAGTCTTGAACAAATTCTTGGGTAAATTTGTTATTGTATATTGCTTTTCAGTAAGACAAAAGAAGAACATTTGCAGCACCTTAGACAAGTATTACAGAGGTTGAGAGAAGAGAAATTGCTGATAAACATCAAGAAGTGTAGTTTCATGAAAGAAGAATTGGTATATTTAGGATTTGTGATTTCTACGGAAGGATTGAAGATGGACCTTGAGAAAGTAAGAGCAATTGTAGAATGGCCTACACTAGAGAGAATTGGAGAAGTCAGATCATTTCATGGATTATCTAGTTTCTACCGAAAGTTCATCAGAAATTTCAGTTTAGTTTGTAATCTTATGATAGAGACAATGATAGGTGATAGAAAAGACTTTAAGTGGACATTAGGAGCAGATATAATTTTTGAATTGTTGAAGCAGAAGGTAATAGAGCAACCTATTTTGGCATTACCGGATTTCAATAAGGTATTTCAAGTGGATTGTGATGCAAGTGGGAGTGCAATTGGAGCAGTATAAGGTATTTTAAGTGGATTGAGAAGTTGAAGGTAGACCAGTAGCATATTTTAGTGAGAAGTTGAATGATGCAAGAAGAAGATATTTAGTTTATGATTAAGAGTTCTATGCCATAATTCAAGCCTTGAAGAAGTGGAGACATTA
Source organism: Cunninghamia lanceolata (assembly GCA_027924645.1). Classification (NCBI taxonomy): domain Eukaryota; kingdom Viridiplantae; phylum Streptophyta; class Pinopsida; order Cupressales; family Cupressaceae; genus Cunninghamia; species Cunninghamia lanceolata. The sequence goes on along the minus strand of BSBN01001495.1, from coordinate 3,627,749 downwards.
CTTGTTGCCTAAGGAATTTGTGTTGTATACAGATCATCAAGCTTTGCAATATTTGAACAGTCAAGGTAAGTTGAATCAGAAACATATTAGATGGGTAGAGTTCATGCAGAGTTATACATTTGTATTGAAGTATAGGAGTGGAAAATCAAACAAAGTTGCAGATGCACTAAGTAGGAGAATGAACTTGTTAACAAAGATGAGACTTGAAATGATAGGATTTGATGAATTGAAGAACCTGTATGAAGGAGACATTGATTTTGTAGAACCTTGGAAAGCATGTAAGGAACCTATTGTGATAGATGGGAGTAAATGGTTGGACTACTTTGTTCAAGAAGACATGTTGTTCAGAGAAAATCAGCTATGCATACCTAGAAGTTCAATGATAGGTAATTTGATCAAGGAGAAACATAGTGGTGGATTGGCAGGACATTTTGGCATTGACAAGACAATGGCCTTAGTGGGTGAAAATTACTTTTGGCCTCAGATACATAAGGATGTTAGGAAGTTTATGCAGAGTTGTAGAGTTTGTTAAGTTGCAAAAGGGAGTAGTCAGAATACTGGATTGTACAAACCTTTGACAGTACCGGAGAGACCTTGGGAAGACATAAGTATGGATTTTGTGATGGCATTACCTAAAACATAGAGAGGACATGATTCTATATTTGTAGTGGTAGATAGATTTTTAAAGATGGCACATTTCATACCTTGTAAGGAGACAACTGATGCAGTGCATGTAGCTGACCTATTTTTCAAGGAAATTGTGAGATTGCATGAATTACCTAAGAGTATAACTTCAAACAGAGACACCAAATTTCTTGGATACTTTTGGAAGACACTTTGGAAGAAGATGAAGACAGATTTGAAGTTTAATTCAACATTTCACCCACAGATTCATGGACAAATAGAGGTAGCGAATAGGAGTTTGGGAAATTTGTTAAGATGTTTGGTTGGAGAGAAGACATGAAGTTAGGACTTGATTATTTCACAAGCAAAGTTTGCATACAATAATTCAGTGAATAGGAGTACTGGAAGAACACCTTTTGAGATTGTTACTGGAGCAAACCCTAGAGGAGTTGTAGAGTTGAGAGATATCATCATGGAAGATAAGAGGAGTGCAGAAGTAGAAGAATTTGTACGACATATGGAGATAGTGCATAGTCAGGTAAAGAAGCATCTGGAGGGCATGAACAACAAATATAAGGAACAAGAAGATGAGAAGAGAAGAAATAAGGAATTTGTAGTTGGAGATGAAGTGATGGTATACTTGAGAAAAGAAAGATTTCCAGTTGGGACATATAACAAGTTGAAGATGAAGAAGTTTGGACCTTGTCAGATACTCAAGAAATTTGATTCAGGCAATGCATATGAAGTGGAACTACCGAAGATAATGGGTTTTTCATCTATTTTCAACATTATAGACCTATACCACTATCATGAAGTGGAGTTCAGTGATAGCATGGCAGAAAACTTGAAGAAGCAGTTACCACAATAAGCACCGGAGCTAATTGAAGACATTTTGGACAACAAAGTTAGATGCAGCACTAGAGGAAGACAATACAAAGAATATGTTGTGAAGTGGAAAGCAAAACCAGAAGAAGATTCATCTTTTATTTCTCAGTCTAAGGTAGACCATCTTGGTTTTCCTCTAGCCCCAGCAAAGTGAGGGACTCACTTTTTCAATAACCCCGAATGTCTGATGCAGGAGCATCCCTAGTTCAAGAGCAATCTTTCATCAACCAAAACATTTGCTTTTTAGTTTGTTTGTAGTTTAGTTTATTTCTTTTCATTTTCCAGTTTAGTTCAGGTAGTTCAATCAGTGGTAGTTTCTATATTTTGGTCTGCATTCTACCACAGTTGCATTTCAGATCTTGTGGAGTTGGACTTAGCATCTACATTCATTCATGCACAAGATATCCAAAATTCAGAGCATTTGGATCAAGTACCAAAAAGTTATCACTATTAGAAGGTCAACTATTTTCTCAGAGCAATGCATCCTAACAACCTCTGATAATCAGCTAAAGTAGAAGACTTGTGGAGCATTCCTCGACTTGTGGAGCCTAATGACCCATCACTCATTGATCTTTGGTTCGTGGCCGACTTTCCCTAAGATCTGTACATCATTCCATTCATTTGTGGAGGAACTCTATGCAATTAGGTCCAACCTATCTGTGTACACACGTTATAGCTCTTCATTGGAGTTTGTGATCTTCCTTGGCTGACGCGGAGGAATCTATTGTTCTAGAGATGATGTATATTAATGTAATAGATGCCTAGGAAAGCAGTTAAGGATTGATTCATAGTTGATAGTTTGGATTCTTTACGAAGGAGCTTCAAATCTATATTTTATGCATATTCTAATATTATATAGTCAGGCCTTTGAGCCCTAATTGTAAGCCCGCATGTTGTCGACCAATCTGTATTTGAATTCCATGATATACTAAATGATTAAATCTACAGTTGTTCCATATCTCTAAGTTATTTCTGTTGTGTTTACTCTTGCTACACGATCTGGATAGTTCATTCTGTGAACCCTCCTACTGTGACTGTACCAGTAATATTCACTTACCAAAGCCACTATCTTATCAATTCCAAAATGTCCTGCCAATCCGCCATTGTGCTTCTCTTTGATCAAATTGTCTCTCATTAACTCCTAGGTATACACAACTGATTTCCTTTGAACAACATATCCTCCTAAATGAAATAATCCAACCACTTACTTCTATCTATCACAACAGGTTCCTTACATGCTTTCCAAGGTTCTACAAAATCAAGGTCTTCTTCATACAAGTTCTTCAATTCTTCGAAACCTAACACTTCAACTCTCATCTCTGTCAACAAATTTCTTCTCCGACTCAATGCATTTGCAACTTTGTTTGACTTTCCACTCCTATGCTTCAATACAAATGTGTAACTCTACATGAACTCTACCCATCTCATATGTCTCTGATCCAACTTTCCTTGATTGATGATCTGTATATAATACAAACTCCTTAGGTAATAAATAATGTCTCCACTTCTTCAAGGCTTGAATTATGGCATATAATTCCTTATCATAAACTGAATATCTTCTCCTTGCATCATTCAACTTCTCATGGAAATATGCTACAGGTCTACCTTCTTGACTTAACACTGCTCCTATTGCAGTTCCACTTGCATCACAATCTACTTGAAATACTTTATTAAAATCTGGTAATGCTAATACTGGTTGCTATGTCACTTTCTGCTTCAAAAATTTAAAAAAATTATTTGCTCTTGATGTCCACTTAAAGTCCTTTCAATCACCTCTCATTGTCTCTATCATAGGTGTGCATACTAAACTGAAATTTCTAATGAACTTCTGGTAGAAACTAGCCAATCCATGAAATGATCTGACTTCTCCAATGCTCTTAGGTGTTGGCCACTCAACAATTGCTCTAACTTTCTCAGGGTCCATCTTCAATCCTTCTGTAGAAATTACAAATCCCAAGTATACCAATTCTTCCTTCATGAAACTACACTTCTTAATGTTTATCAACACTTTCTCTTCTCTCAACCTCTACAATACTTATCTCAAGTGCCAGAAATGTTCTTTTGTCTTACTAAAAATTAGAATATCATCCAAATATACAATAACAAACTTACCAAAGAATTTCTTCAAAACTTCATTCATAAATCTCATGAAAGTACTCGGTGCATTTTTCAATCCAAAAGGCATCACTAACCACTCATACAATCCTTCATTTGTCTTAAAAATAGTCTTACATTCATCTCCTTCTCTAATTCTGATATGATGGTATCCACTCTTCAAGTCTATCTTTGTAAAATACTTTGCTCCACTCAAACAATCCATAATGTCATCCATCCTAGGCAATGGAAATCTATAGTTAACTATGATCTTGTTGATTGCTCTAGAGTCTATACACATTCTCCATTATCTAGGCTTCTTCGGTGCTAACACTACAGGTACTACACAAGGGCTCAAGATTTCTCTTATCGAGCCTTTCCTCAATAAATCATGTATCTGTCTATTCAATTCTTCATTCTCTGTTGGTGTCATTTTGTGTGCAGCTTTATTAGGCAAACTAGCTCCAGGTGTAAGATCCATGTGATGACTGATACTCCTAATTGGTGGCAATCCTTCAGGTACATTATCTGATATGATTTCTTCATATTCTGTCAGCAATTCAATAATCTCCTCTAGTTGTGATTCTTCAGTCTTTGTCTTCAGGTTTCCAGGCTTCTTAGGAATCAAGGCATAACACCATACTTCACTCTTAGGTTCAACTTCTAAAGGAATGAAAGTAATTCTCTTTCCATTTGATGTTATATTATAAGTATTCTTTCTCCCATCATGTATATCTTTTCTATCATACTGTCATGGTCTACCCAACAATATATGACATACATCTATAGGCATAATATCACACAATACTTCATCATGATAGGATCCAATATGAAATTTTACCAAACATTGTTCACTCACGAGTACCTTATGATCATCCTCAATCCATGCTATCTGATATGGCTTAGGGTGTTTCAACCTTTCCAGGTTCATCTTAGTCACCATCTCGTTTGAAACCAAATTATCAGAACTACCACTATTAATTACAACCTTACAACATTTACCTCCTGATTTACATCTAGTCTGGAACAAACTTTTCCTCTATGGTGGTTCCTCATTTGTCTCTGCTTGAAATAGTGCTCTCCTCATGACTAGTGTTTCTCCTTTCTTAGGTTTACATCCAACAGGTTCTTCTTCTACATAAGTTGTTCTTTCATTGTTCTCTGTCTTCTTTCTTGTATTTCCTGATGACATGCAAATGCTCTGTGTCCTTCACCTCCACACTTAAAAGAGGTTCCTTTGAATGTTCTCTTATCAAGTTATCTTCCATCTCTTCTATATCCTTCACTCTGGTATGAATTAGGGTTTCCTCTGTGGTAGAAAGTTCTATCGTCTCTTCGGTATGAATTGTTATCTCTATCTTCCTTCTTGAATGTATTATCTTGTCTATTTTGCTCTGCATATGATCTTTCTCCTTTGGAAAATGTTCTACCTCTCTGAAAATTACCTCCTCTACCTCTTTGTCTCTACTCATGCTTCTTGTTCAAAATTTCTTCAACTTTCTGGGCAAACTAATATGCTTCTTCCAATGTTGTCATCCTTACCAAACTCAATTCTTCTTGAATGTTCAATCTTAGTCCATTGATGTATCTTTCCACTTTCTCCTTGCTTGCTTCACTATGTCCTATCCTTATAATCATCTTATGAAATTCTTCAGTATACTCCTTCACAGATTTCTGCTTTTGTCTCAAGTTTTGCAATCTCTTCAATAGTTCCAACTCATAGTAAACAAGTATAAACTGATTCTTCAACTTTGCCACCATTCTATCCCATTTTGTAATCTTTTCTTTTCCTCTTCTATTTCTATCCAACTGAACTTCTTTCCACCAAAGGGCAACATGTCCTTTTAACTTAGTTTTTGAAAATCTCACCTTCTCTAAATCTTCAATTTCTTCATTCTCAAAGTATTCTTCTAGGTCATTTATCCAATCAATCAGTTCCTCCAGATTTAGTACATCCACTCTAGGTCTTTTTCCAATCTTCAAAAATAGCTCTCAACATCTTCACCTTATCTGATTCTTCTTTTTCTTCTAGGGTTTCTTCATTTTGATCAGTGGACTAAAATTCTTCATCACCATTTTCAACATCAGGTCGAGGTGTTAATCCTCTTCTTCGATCTTCTTCAATAGCATCCAATTGAACTCGCATTATTTTCATCATCTGCATAATCTCATCCATTCTTCTAGCCATAGTACCAACAGTAGTTATTCTCCTCAGTGGCATCTCTTCCTAGGATCAAGTGTAACTAGCTCAAATTCGGTGATCAGGCTACAAGGTGACAACTGCCTCACAATTAGTGATCGGTTGACAACATAGGTAGTTTGCCTTAGGTTTGGCGATCTATCCACAACAAGATCTTATGGAATGCCTTCACAAACTTCACTCACTTTGCTCCCAAAGGATTCAAACTTCGCTCTGATACCACTTGGTGCAGTCATGTGGTTAGGAGGGTCCACAAGGTGAATAGTCCAAACCATGCAGCAAGAGTAACACAACATAAGAAACTCAATTATAGAATGCAAATGTAGATTCAAATTCTCATTATAACATACTAAAATTCCAGTTACATGTGGGCTTACAAATTAGGGCTCACAGGCTTGATTCTCTAGTTACAACACATGTGCAAGATATGGCTTTGAAGTGCCTTACAAAAGAAAATCTGACTTATGAACTATCTATTACTGATTAGCTACTTTCCTATGCATCTATTAAATGATTATATATCATCTCTGGATCACAAGAATCCTCTACCTCAGCCAAGGAAGATTACAAACTCCAATGAAAGATATGTAACGTGTGTACATGGATAGGTCGACCTTAAGCAACTTGTACTCCTCTGCAAGTGAATGAAACAAGGTGCAGATCTTAGGGAAGTTCAACCATGTCCCAAACAATCTTGAATGATGTGTCATTTAGCTCCTCAAGTCATGGAAGTGCTCCACAAGTCTTCTCCTTTAGTTGTCTGTCTAAGACTGTCTGAATGCTCTATTCTGAGAAACAATTGATCTTCTGATAGCGATATCTTTCCGAAAACTGATCCAAATGATCTAAAATTTGGATATGATGTGCATGATGATCTCTAGATACTAATTCTAGCTCCGTAAGTTCTAAAATGAAACTAGGGTAGAATGTGGACGAAATTACTAAAATTACTTCTGACTGTTTGAACTGGAACTGAATTGAAATGAATTAGAAAATGAAAGAAAACAAAAGGATGCAAATATTTTTGGTTGATGAAAGATTGCTCTGCAACTTAGGATGTTCCTGCATCATCCTATGTAAAAGAGATAACTGATTATCCATGAGTAAGAAAGGCTTCTTTCAACTAGATGGTGTCGTTCTTTTGGTGAGAGATGTGGAGGTGTTTTTCCTGCAACCAAATAATTGGTGATGTCCACATACCAAGGTGTATGCACTGTTAGTGCAAATAAATGTTCATCAAGAAAAGAGTCATCCACAATTGGATCATCCACAGTAATAATAAGTCTGGAGAGAAAATCAACAACTACATTTTCTCTTCCAGGCTTGTCCACAATAGTGATGTCGAATTCCTGCAGCAATAGTAACCATCTAACAAGTCGTTCACTAACCACTGGTTTGTTCAATAGATATCTAATTGTTGCATGATCATTATGGATGAAAACTAGATAACCAGTGATATAGTGTTGAAACTTGTTGATAGCATAGATGACAGCTAACATCTCTTTTTTGGTGACAGTGTAATTTAGTTCAACAGCTTGAAGATTTTTGCTTACATAATAGATAACATATTCCAAAGTTCCTTCTTTTTTTCCTAATAAAAATCCTATGGAAAAATTAGATGCATCAGTATGGATGTGAAAGCGAATGGTCCAATTAGGGCCTCTTAATACAAGTGTCATTTTCAAGGAATTTTTAAGAGTTTGGAATGTTTCTTGGCAAGTGGGTGTCTAATCAAATTCAATGTCTTTAGAAAGCAGGACAAATAGAGGTGCTACTATTTTGCTAAAATCTTTTATAAACCTCCTATAATAGATTGCATGGCCAAGGAAGATTTGCACATCTTTCTATTTTTTTGGCACAAGAAAAGTTACGATGACCCCAATTTTATTGGGGTCTACCTGAATACCTTTTTTTGATACATAATGACCATGGACTATTCCCTCTTCCATCATCATAAAGTATTTCTCATGATTGAGAGAGATATTGTGATCCTGACATCACTATAGGACTTTCTCAAGATTGGCCAATGCTTCTTCATAGGAATTGTGAAGTCATCCATGTAAAATTCCATACATTCATGATCAAAATTAGAAAAGATACTCAAAACAACCCTCTGAAAAGTTGCAGGGGCATTACATAATCCAAATGGTAGGACTGAATAGGCATAGGTTCCCTAGGGATAGGTAAAAGTTGTTTTGTCTTGGTCTTCAGGGGCTATTTTAATCTTATTATAGCCACTGAAACCATCCATTAAGAAAGAAAAGTATTTCTTCCCAGCCAAGGAATCCAAGACCTGATCAATGAAGGGAAGAGGGAAGTGATCTGTTCTAGTGGTTGTATTCAATTTGTGATAGTCAACACATACACGCCACTTGCCCCCTTTCTTGGGTACTATTACTAATGGAGAGACCCACTGGTTGTCTGATATAGGATATATGAATCTTACATCCAAGAGTTTTTGTAATTCATTTTTCACTATATATTCTATGCATACAAAGATTGGGGTCTATGTAGTTGTCTAATAGGTCTACATCCTTCATTAATATATATTCTATGCATACAAAGATTGGGGTCTATGTCTTTCATGTCATTCTAATCCCAGGCAAATGTTGTTTGGTGAGTCTGTAGTATGGTGAGTAGTTTAGATTGTTGGGATGCTGTCAATTAGTTATTGACATTAAGTGTTCATCCAGGTAAAATATCAATTGGTGTTGCTGATGTCATTATCATGCCCACCCTTCTATAACACCAAAAGTATGGACATGACTCAAATTGTTCAAACTAGTGTTTAGAAGAAAAATGACAATAGCTCCATTTTGTGTTCATGTCCATCCTTTTGGTGTTATAGAAGGGTGGGCATGATAGTCATGACAGAGGCAACATCTAAACTTGATAGGTTAATGCTACAGTTGTGTGGTAGTATTTGATGGAACATGCGGGTAGTAGAATTGTGAGCTATGAAATTTGCTATAGGTAGGATATTATGCAACAAGTAGGCTAAGCATACTAAGCATTGGTCTTGCTGTGGGTCCATCCCATAACTATTTTGTATTATATTAAAAAGAACTTTATCTTCATCCTGAGTGTCTATCAATGGGTTGCGTTCAATGGTCATGAGTGTTTGTAGGCAATATTGGCCATTCTCCTCTGGGTCTGGCCAGATAGACTATTCCAAATCAACAAAAGGTTATGCTGGTGGATAGAGGACCAATTTCTTAGTTATGTTTCCATTGAAAATAATCATATTTCTTGACATGTAGCCGATGAAAGCATCTACTATTGCTAACCATGGCTGCCCTAGGATAAGTGGATATCCACCTAGGTTAGCTTTTGGTTGCAAGACCATGAAATATGCAAGGTATTCCCATGAGTCTAGTGTGATGACCAAATCTTCAATGATTCCTTCTGGTTTAATGATTGATCCATCTGCCAATTGTAATATTGTGGGTGTAGCCCTTAAGTCTACTAGTTGTAGATTTTTCATTGTTTCTTTGGTCATCACGTTTATGGCAGCACCCAAATCGATTAGAGTATTCTTTATCAAGGTGTCGTTGATGTGCACATCCACTACAGGGCTACCAGGGTCTGCATATTTTGGGACAACTATGTTTCCCAACAAAATGTCAACAAGCTATCCTATGACATGAATAGTCTATGGGTCCTTACATTTTCTCCCTAGTTTCCTAAGACATAGTTCCCTCATAGTTTTAGTGTAGATTGGCACATCCTTTATAGCTTGGATCAGGAGAAGTTTGACACAAACATTTCTTAATTAACCAAGCAAATTAAATTCAAGTTCAAGTTGAGATTTTTGTGTACTCAATCTTTCTGGGAATGGAGGTTCTCTGGTTGTGATTCCTATCTACATTTGAGCTTGTTCATGGTATTTGTTCTAGTTATTCAGGTAGTTGTTAGGATCGGTGGATGACTCATCATAAAATTTCATAATAAGTGGAGAGGTTGGTCCAAAAAGCAACTTCCTTGAACACAGTTGAACATCACTAACCTCGACTGCATAAGTCAAGTATTGGATAGGTTCATTAGTATAATCATGTTGGACAGGCTTGTTATTAGGATTTGGTGCAGTTTGTGCAGGTAGTTGAGTTGCTCTAGGTTGTGTAGGAGTTGGTGAAACACTATTTGGCATAAGAGTTGACTATTGTGGCAAGGGTTGATGTGGTTGTGGGTAGCTTACATTTGGGTTTTTCCAAGGTTGGTTTCCTCTCCATTGTTGTGGCCATGAGTTTTGGGATGACTACCACTGCTGATTTTAATTTGGAGATTGATATGGCTATTGTGGCCACATCTTTTTCTATGGGGTCTAGTTGGAAGGTGATAGATTTGACAAAGACTATGATGGCATATTATTCCAGGGTGTATTATACTAATTAGGAATATTTGGAGTAGAACTTGGAAATGAAGTATTAAAAGATATGGGATCTGAAGGAATACCTTGTCTTTGCTATTAGGGCTTGCATTGTGCAATGTAAAACACCTAACCCTCCTCATCTTCCAAGGCACAAAAATTTGGTTTCCCAGGCTTTTATTTAGAAATGCTAGCAATCCACTTACATCTGCAATTGATCTTCTTTTGCCTACAATGTGGGAAATATTCTGTCAAAGCTACTTCTGCCTCCTCTTTCTTTTTTTTTCTACATGTAATGTGTCCAATTGAGTTGCAAGGTGACTGATGATATCTTGCTTCATATCCTTTAGGAGGTTACTGTGTTCCACTTGAGAGACTCTTGCAATAGTCTTGGTGGTTGATAGAGCTCTGAGGCCTTGTGTCTTCTTCATAGTAGATCTCTACTGGTTCTTGCAAACCTTGCAAACATCATCAAATGATAGTTGAGAGACATCACCTCCCCGTATTAAGTCTAGGTCATCCATGCACTCCTCATTAACTCCTCTTAGAAATACCAACTTTAGTGACTCTGATGAAATCCTATCTTGCCGAGACTTTTGTAAGCAAAATAGGAATTGTTCCACATAGTCTTCCAGGGGCTCGTCTTCTTTTTGTGACATTCTAAAAATGTCACCTCCTCGCATGTCTCTGCCCCGACAGTAATCTTGGTACTTCTATAGGAATTTATCCCTCGTAGTCGTCCAGTCAGCCACTACATCTCTGCCCAATGCCATGAACCATCTCAAAGAAGCATCTTTGAGAGTGGCTATAAAGAGCTTCAATCTGTGTGCATTGATGGTGTAATCATAGCTATGACAAAGGACGTCAACCTCAAACATAAATGTGTCTGGGTCCTCTATAATCAGACCATGAATGTTTGGTAAGGCTGAAGGAGGGATATTCTTAATGGTGGCTACCCATTCCTAGTTAGCAATAGGGAATTCAAAAGTGATTGGTTTGGAAGGGTTCTCCACTTCTTCATTAGTCATCACATCCTAGAACCAAGTGGCTATTTCCTCCAAGTCTACAGTATCTCCTATTGTGGCAAATGTCTCAACTTCGTCACTTACCTCTGAACTATGCTCCTCACTTCTGATTTGATGGAAGAAATCTCTCTAAAGCGTCTCTTTTCTGCCACATGCAATGGTGTTGAGCTTAATAACCTTCTCTCTACACCAATATTAGTAGATAGTTTGAAATTGAATTAAATATTTAATAGTCCTAAATATTGAAGGAAATGCAATTCATTGAACTAAAAAATGAGAAAAGCAAATGAAAAACTCAAAAATTCTAAACCTTAGCACCATCCCCAGCAACAACACTAAAAATGTCTAACTCAATTATTCACTAGTAAATCTAATGCAGAAGGGGCATGTACTCTACTCAATGGACCAACATATCCACTATCAAGTGACCTAATGGCTCTAATGTGTTACATTTATCATGTCAAACTAGGGGACGTATCTTCTTGGATGGAACTTGTACTATATGTATAATTAAGGATTATTGAGTCTCTCCTAGAGGTTGTGTATAGAAAGATAGCTGCTTATGACTGAAAAGAAATTTTAAACTATGAACTTTGATCATACAGTAGTTTCTACGGGTATATTCACTAAGCTATAGGTAAGTTCGTTAAGCTAGAAGTATATGTTACTTTAACTTTTGCAATGACTACTTTTATGAAACAATTTATCATAGTTAACCAAAACTACTATGAACCTAACTTAACAAGAGAACTACAGTTACCTCAAGTGGGCCCTTGGTTGGGTAGATTGTATTCTCAAAAAATCTCAATCAAATCTTTACTTAGATGTTTCTGCACATCAACTGAATCTTCAGAAATCTTTATTGATTGAAAAATATAATACAGAGTACTGATAACAAAATTCTTTTAGATCCCCATTACACACAAAATCTACTGCATATATAGACATACTCTAATTCTCCTATCTAAATTGGACTCTGAACAACTTTAATCTACACATGTCGAATCTCCCCTCAAACATAGGAAGAGGACTTGTTCTTATTCTAATCAAAATAGAAATAGGAGACTTGTTTATATAGAAATTGTTTGAAAAGCATAATCCTACTATGACTTTCCAACATATCATGAAAAACATAAGTGAGGAGAACAGGTAGACCAAGGCGTAATTTGTGTAATCACTAGCTATGATCTACTAACATTATGAATTCCTTCTTATTCCTCATGGAAGCCATTACTAATGCTAATTAAATAGTTGGTGAGTGGAATGACTTATTCCAAAACCAACTCCTTTACAATCAGGTTCCTTCTGTTGAAAACAAGGTAGATAACTGAGAGGGGGGGTGAATCAGTTATCTTAAATATCTTAACTTTCTTTTCTTCTTTAATATTAGTGCAGCATCAAAACATAAGAGCATACATAATCATGAGAGCAGAAATAAAATCAACACATATAACAAAAGGATTTTTACGTGGAAAACCCTGTTAAGGGAAAAACCACGGGGTGACTAACCCAAGATTGTATTCTCTGTTAAAAGAATAAGTAGTACAAAATGGAACTTGCCAATTAGGGCTCACTGCCCGAGCACACTGCTCACAAGAGGCACACTGCCTATAAGAGACTCACTATCTACAATGTTCAGGGAAGGTAACCAAGTGTTTGAGCTGATGAGAGGCATCCACATATGCTGAGGTTCAGTTCTAGTTTAGGCTTAATATACTGATCTACTGCACTTCATTCTTCCTCTGCTTTAGTGCTGATGTTCTGTCACATACTGGACTTGTATTGCTACTTCCACTCTACTTTCTGCTTTATCTCGCACACTATTTCCACACACACACACACCTTCATACTAAAATCCATCTGGTATATATATCCACACCAAGGATTTCAACATCTTTCTAGTCTTCAACCGGAATACTCAAGATATTTCCAAGACACTGATTTGTCAGCAGAATCCATGCTTAATATGTGATGTGTATCAAAAGACATAGACATAGAAGTCATCATTCATGTCGGACAACCATGTATGATCTCTCAAATAGCTTGACCATCATCAATTTCTTATCCAAATTAAAGTCTAATGCTCTGTCAGTCAGTTCTTCCTTAGTCTACTCTGCCTGTCAGGAACCCAACACTTAGATGCTCATATCTTTTCACTCTTTCATCACCAGAGGCTCAATCTCTGGTATACAGCAGTCATGGTATTCCTCTTGACTTCCCCAAGTCTGCACTTTGCTGAGGTACATCCTCTAAGAGATCCGGACCTGATTGTTAGACCTTGCTTCATGCTCTGTTCTTATTCACCGAACCAAAACTTCTTCAATCTGACTTCCTGTATAGGCATACTAAGCTTTGCGGATGTGTGGGATAGACTTTGTTGCCATCAATGACAACAATCATGAAGCCACATAGTGTCTCCTGCCAACACCTTCTCCTTTGGCTACGGGCACTTGCTACTTCATCTGTACATGATCACTCCTTTGGCTACAAGTTCATAATGACCTTTGTTGCAGGTATCTCCTTCCTTGCTACATAAGGGTTAGTTTCATTTGGCAATACTTTCATACCATAAACTACCATAATCAACATAAATTACTATCATATTTTTAAAACAATCATCAACACAAGCAAAAAACATTTACTAACATATTATATACCAATCTTAGTGCTTGTGAACTTAAAAGTCAACATAAGGTCTAGATAATGTCTGAGGAAATGTTTTGGGAAAACATAAAGTAAACATGGAAAATGGGACAATTTCAAGTCCCATTAGGGAGAATGTTAGGAAAGGTGTCTCAACCTTTCTCCTAATGTTAAGATTACAAAAAGTGTGATTTTCAAGTTATAAAATTAAAAAACTCAATTTATGGGCTATAGAGTTGGTTTTTGGCCAAAATAACAATTATGGGTTGTTCAGCACCAGTTCCATAGTGCTTATCATGTGGGCCTCTATAATCTCTACAATTTTTGAAAAAGGGCCCAATCAACATCCCAAATCAAAATTTATGGCCTCTAAAAGTTGGGCCTACTACATTGGAAATGTAGAAACATCTAGGACACATAAAAGAGTTGTAAAGGGGAGTTAAACTTGTTGACCAACTTATGAAACATGTTGCGACATGCCATAAGGCATCTTTTGTTGGGGATAATGGAGCTAAAATGGAATGCCCAATTTGGTGTGTGGATTATAATGAGGTTATGACAAGTGGAAGGAATATGCTTGTAACGTTGGAAAATGTCCCCTTGGGGGCTTTGCCTCATAAGGTTTAGCTCCTTGGTCTTTTGCATGCATTTAGGACATCTTACTTCATAATTTGGCATCCCGATGGAATGAGCCCTAGGTAACATTACAAATGGGACCTAGGAGGACCCCTTGAGCTTGACCTTGCCCAAAATAGGGAGGAAGGACTTGGGCGCCCGCGCCCTAGTCTTGCCCTATTTTGGGGTAGTCCCAATTTTTGGGTGTTAGTTTATGACCGTTATTTGGGTCCTCTACCAACACGGTAAGTTTGAATTATGGAAATCTTGGTGGGAGTGTTTGTAGTTGCATATATAAGCATGTTTAGGCATTCATTTGTAAACTAGATGGCAATTGTGATGTTCAAGTATTTTCAAGGTGATTCAAGGCTTTCATTGTGTTGCAAGAGCAGATTTGTGTGGTTTATGTGTTTGTGTTTGTAGATTTGAGCATCTATTTCATCATGGAATGAAGAGCATCTTCCTCCCATGATATCTTCACTACAAGGTGACATTATATTTTGTTTTCATCATTTCCTTTGGTTTTTGCCTCTGCCTCACAAGGCACGCACTCTTTATTTGACAACGGTGTACGAAGACTTAAGTGTCCTCTGGGCCTTGATTGAGATAAGCCTCTAAACACCACAACCCCCTCCCAAAGTTTTCATGGTTGCAGGTTACAGGTTGCGGAGCTAGGAAAAGTGAAGTTGCAGGAAGGCATCTTGAAGTGTAGAATTGCAGAACAGAAGGAAAAATAGCACCTTAGACTTGGGCGCCCGCTCATTAGTCCTCCAACTTTCGTGATGAGAAAATCTCCAGGACAGCAGAGAAGAGTTGTAGACTGAGTTTCCAGATCTAGATAAAAAGTAGGGCATGGGACTTGGGCACCCGCTCTTTTGTCCCCAACTTTTCAACCTCAGAACCCCGAAAATAGGTACTCTGTGATTTGATATTTTGCTTCCGTCTGCAAGAGCTTTTTCTGTTATTCTTCCGTATACAGTCGTATTTGTGAAATTAGGGTTTTAATGGTCAATTAAGAATAAGATAAGAAAGTTTGATAATTAAACACCCTAATCCAATCTTCCCTACATTTCACAGTGACCTAGGGTATGATAGTGAATTGGCACTTGACCCTTAAAACAACTAAACAATTAAAAACTAAACAATCCCAATTTTACCCTAAACATTTTGGTCAACCCATGTTTTTGGACTTAATTGCAACTTTCTAAGTGTTTCTCTTCAGATTTGGATTTCATTCATTCATTTTATTGCATTGAGAAAAATTCAAAAAAATTGAAAATTTTGGAAAAATTCAAAAAAATTGCATTGTTAGGCTTACTAAATTGCATCAATTCTTTCTAAATTTCCCTAATTCATTATTTTTACATCATATCCGATATAAACTACATAAAAACACAAAAATTTAGAAATTTTCATTGCATTTTCGTCATTAATTTGCTAGGCTTTTGTAGAAATTTTGACAATTTTCATATAACCTAGTAATTCCAAAATCTAGGGTTACTAGCAAAAACCTTCTTTCAGATTTTTCTACTTATTTTAGAGGCTCATTAAAATTTTAATTTGGCTGTAGTCTTACATTTTAGTGTAAATTTGCTTTTAAATTTTAAAGATTTGCATTTTTGCATAGAAAATTTCAACAAAAAACTAGCAATTTTCATGCATTTTCATTAGATTTGCATTGGCATTTTGCATATAATGGCTTGAAAATCAATTTCATATCTAGTTACACTTCATTTTCTTCATAAATCAGACTTCAAAACATTCACATAGCATTTTGTGTCAACATCCCAAACCTAGGGCTTCAAAAACAATGATTTTTCACTAAAATTGACCTTATCGACTCTATAAACTTGCACCATAGGCGTGTTGTGAAGAGTATTTTTGCATTAATTGGCTTTTATCAAGATAATAATTTTATTCCCCTCCTAAAAAGGTTCACAACACCCTTTTAACGGGCTCTTGTATTGAAAATTCAGTGAAAAACTACATATTTTGGCTATTTTTGCCCTAGGGTTTGACCTAGTTTGCACTCCAAGCATGTTGTGATCAATTTTATGGATTTATGTGACTGATATCATTGAATTTATTTTCCTCACCTCCTTAAATTCATTACAACACCCCTTTTGCTAGGTCTTGGAATTGAAAAACTGTGAAAAATAGCCTATTTTTACTATATTTTCACTAGGGTTTCACCTTAAGTGGCACTAAAAGCATGTTGTGTTGGGTATTTTGGAACCAAATGGCTGTTATTACTGATATACTTTGATTTCCATCATAATTTTCCTCACAACACCCTTTGTTATGCCCTCTTGCATTAAGTTTTGGTGAAAAAAGTGCCTATTTTGACATATCTTCACTATAGATTGACTTGGCATTATCTTGGATTTGCACCAAGAGTGTGTTGAGAAGGATCATATTTCTATTTGGGACTGATATTAGACATATAAATTTCTTCCCTTGATCAAAATCCTTACAATACTCTTTGTTCCATTCATTTACATTGGAAAAAGTACAAAAATCGAGCATTGACAACATATCCTAAGCCTAAACTTTAGCAGATTGCTGCATGAGTCTAATAACTCACTGCCCTAAGAGAAATATTCCTTTAAGAATAAGCATAAGACACATGGGATCTAGTTCTCTTGAATAAGTTGGTACTTTGAACACGTTCTTTACAAAAGGAGAAACCCAAATGTTACAAGACATTACACCCATTACAAGTACAACGGAAGATCAAACTTTTCATGATGTTGATGATACTATTGAGGTGATAGGATATGTCTTTGATGAGAAAATAGAAAAATTGGATAAAGAGCTAGCACAATTTCAATCATTTATGGAAAATGAGAAATAGCCGAAGAAGCTGTCCCTACAATTCACAATATAAGAGAATTGATAAAAGAAGGACAAGATGGTGTTAATGCAATTCGCAGTCTAGCACATATTGTACAAACCAATATCATGCCAGTGACCAAATCTACACAAGTAATAAATAACACTCTATCACCATCTCATACTCAAGTATCCATACCTATATCGACTACAGGAATATCGACCTTTACATCAATGATCTTAACAACTGATGTGAACGCTTGTAGTAATGCTACCACTAGTATTGGAGTATCTAATGGCACTAATTACAAAGTTGTGGGATTTAATTATCAGAAATTGGTTTCTAAGGGGACCTCCTCTATATATAATTGTTCTCAACCACCCATCTATTCCACTCATTTCCAACCACCTATTACCTACTCACAACCATCTTCCACCTATCATTATGTCCAACCACCATTGACATATTCTCAGCCTCCACCTATCATATCTCAAACTCATTCACCTCCTCACTTTGGTTCCAATTCCTCACAACAAACTATGTCTCCTAATGATGCCATCCTAAACCAACTTTTACAGGGCATGACTGCTTTACAACAAAAGGTAACAAACTTGACAAATTCTTTGCAGCCTAGTCTACCAACATATCATGCACGTAATCCCCTTTCCTATGTAGTCTTGAGAACTCCTATGCCTGAGAGGTTTGAGACTCCTCGCTTTGAAAAATATGGTGGAAAAGGTGATCCTAATATCCATGTGGTAGCATTTACAGCTATGTGTAGTGATTTTTACTTTGAAGAGGATTTGTTGGCAAAACTTTTCCTGCGATCTCTCAAAGATACTGCTTTAGAATGGTTTTGCTCTTTGCCTTCGAATTCAATACACTCCTTTTCGCAGTTGATTGATTAATTTTTACAACATTTTCAAGCAAATATCAGACCCCAAGTCATGCTTATTGACTTGGTTCAATGCAAACAAGGTTCGAAAGAAAAGTTGACTGAATTCATTAGTCGGTATCAAGGACTTTATACACAGATTCAATATTAGATGAAAGATGAAGATGTTCAGAAGATATTCATTACAAATCTACAACATAATATTCATGATAAGATCCTCTTGATGAAGTATAACTCCTTTCAACATTTATGCACCGCCCTTCATGATTATCAACTTTCGTCTAGTCAGTATGAAAACCAAAACTCATCGGCTAAAGTTGGTCAATCCATGGGTGGATCATCACAAAACAATTTTAAGAGGAATAATAATAACAAGAGCTTCATCAAGATTAATGGACCGAATATGAACAACTTTTTGAATGTTTCATCTATCACTAATCCAAAGAAAGCATTGTATCAACCAAGAAAGTTTACTCTGATATCTGAGTCTTATCATTCTATCATGAATCAAGCTATGAGTAATAACATTCTGAAGCTTCCACTGATCAAGCCTGTTGATCCTAGTAAACAAGGACCTTACTTCGATGCTAATGCCTTTTTCCATTATCATCGAACACAAGGACATGACATTGAACAATGTATGCATCTTAAACATGAGATACAGGACCTTATTGATTCAAATGTCATCCAGGTATTGGGTGTGAATGATAATGGAAATAAGTCAGTTGCTCCGCCGAATCAGAACTTACAAATCTTCACTAATCCTTTCCCTAAGCATACTGAAACCAATATGTTGGAAAAAGGTTTAGTGGAAGCAGATGAGGATGATTACTTGGACTATGATAGCATCATGGGAATGATTGAAGTAGATAAGAAATAAGTGGATAGTCCACCTCGCCCACGAAGGAATGGAATTTATGTTGAGGCTCCTCCTCCATTATCCTTATATGGATTGGGAGATAAATAGATTATATTAAAAAAGCAAGAACAACAACCCATACAGACGAGCATGATGGTACAAGATGATACCTATTACCATTCTAGAAAGATTCAACAAAGAAAACTCACTAAAATTTAGAAAAGAGTAAAATGACAATCAACAGCCAAAAATAATAGTGGTTCTCCCCCTCATAAGAAAAAAAAAGTCTCATTTCAACAAGAAATCACAAAACAAGAATCATATGATAATAAACAAAACTTTCATAAGAACCACTCAATTTTTGCATTAAACATGATCGAGTACCTCTCCAAGAGGTTTGCAAGTTCCAAGATCTAATATAAAGACCCTAAAGGTAAGTATCTCTAACCCTTTATCTCTCTCGTGATGTGCTTCCCCCGTGATGTGTTATGTGTTGTTTAGGCCTCTTGGGATGACCTCGGATTCTCCCATAAGGTTTGAGATACCAAGAGACCACCTCTGTTGTGACCTTCTTCTATTTGTATCATCATTCTTCTAAATTGTTCTCTCTGATTTCATCGTTCTGTGTTGTGTCTTACGGACATAGCGTTGCAGTTAGTGACTTGGGGGCACCCTCCTACGTGACTGCCCCTAAGACACTTGTTTCTCCTCTCTTATTTATTGTTTCCCTTCCTCTAGTGTTTCCATCTAGCAGGCAGATGATGACAAACATTTATACTGATGCGGACCTAGTGTCCCTTTTGAGAGCAATCAAAAAATGGACTTAGTTCCTAATATAACGATGGGGTTGTATATTTTATCCGACGCTTGGCTAGTGGAAGCACTCATGCTTTCTGCATAGTGAATTTGATGATGTTTCTATCGCATTTACAAACATTAACAATACTGCTGCTCTATGCACCTTTTTTTTGTCTTTGAATCTAGCCTTGGTGGTACTCAATTCGGAGAGCTTCGTGATATAGCCCCATGGTTATCCTCAAACTCCGAATTCATTGTATAACCTTGGCTCTTTGTGTGGTTAATCATATCCATTGATGTTATTTATCATGATCTTGTAGACACTAACATGTTTCTTATAGGGATGTGTTTGTGGGAACATTTGGCGATCGCCTCCGGCAGGCATGGGCTTTGCGAAAGTCAGTGTTCCCTTGTGTGTTTTATTCCTACCTTAACGTGCTTGATATCGATACCTAATATCAACCACCTTAAGATGGGGGCATATAAGGTAAGCTGTCTGTTGTAGATGTTAGCAATGTGTTTACCCTCAAATGCAAAGACTTGCGCGATGAGTGCATCATGCATCCTGAGTTTGTTTGTAATCAGTCAATCAATCATGTAAGCCCTCTGCGGAGGTGGGATATTATGTATATACTTTTTATCTTAAGCCCTCTGCGGAGGTGGGGATGGTGTATTTCTTGAAGCAGATTGCATCATCCTGTCATTTTCAAAAGTCCTCTGCGGAGGTGGGGAGCGGTTTTGTGACTAACTCAACCCTTAAGCGTGTCTTCGGCGATTGTTGTGGCAAATCCCAATCGTCGGTGTGTTCCTGTAATGTGCTTGAGATGGTGATGAGCCTAGAAATAGGGAACACACCATCACTTGTATGCCGTGTTTTCTCTGTGTCTTCAAGTGTGTGTGTTTTGGTGTGCTTGTTTTGTGTGGCATGTTTGTTGCCCCATGTGCAGTATAAAGACCAATGCCTTCGAGTTGTGCTTCCTGCATTTTAGAAGGTTTTGCATGTCTTGCGTGTGTTTTGCCCCATATATACAAAGACCTGCGCGATGAGTGCATCATGTATTATGGGAGGTTTGTTTACTTTCTAGTACTTGCATCTACATTTCATATATATAAGAAAAAGAAAAGAAAAGAATCATGCCTATCTTGCATGCATTAATGTGTCTTCTATGCATTGACTGTCTTCTCCATGTTCTGCATGACTGTAACTGTCTTCTCTATCTTTTGCATGCCTGTTACTATCTTCTATGTGATTGGCATGTTTGTTGTGTTTGTGACCTTACTTTAATGCATGTATTGGCCTCGTGTTTATACATACATTAAAGTGGGGGCTAAATGTGACATCAAAAAATGTCCCCTTGGGGGCTTTTCCCTCATAAGGTTTAGCTTCCTAGTCTTTTGCATGCATTTAGGACATCTTACTTCATAATTTGGCATCCCAATGGAATAGGCCCTAGGTAACATGACAAATGGGACCTAGGAGGACCCCTTGAGCTTGACCCTGCCCAAAATAGGGGGGGAGGACTTGGGCGCCTACACCCTAGTCCTGCCCTATTTTGGGGCAGTCCCAATTTTTGGGTGTCAGTTTATGACTGTTATTTGGGTCCTATGCCGACACGGTAAGTTTGAATTACGAAAATCTTGGCGGGAGTGTTTGTAGTTGCATATATAAGCATGTTTAGGCATTCATTTGTAAACTAGATGGAAATTGTGATGTCCAAGTGTTTTCAAGGTGATTCAAGGCTTTCATTGTGTTGCAAGAGCAGATTTGTGTGGTTTATGTGTTTGTGTTTGCAGATTTGAGCATCTATTTCATCATGGAATGAAGAGCATCTTCCTACCATGATATCTTCACTACAAGGTGACGTTATATTATGTTTTCATCATCATTTCCTTTGGTTTTTTTCCTCTACCTCACAAGGGCATGCACTCTTTATCTAACAATGGTGTTCAGAGACTTAAGTGTCCTCCGGGGCTTGACTGAGGTAAGCCTCTAAACACCACAACCCCCTCCCATAGTTTTCATGGTTATAGGTTGCGGAGCTGGGAAAAGTGAAGTTGTAGGAAGGCATCTTGAAGTGTCAAAATTGTAGAACAGAAGGAAAAATAGCACCCTAGACTTGGGTGCCCACTCATTAGTCCTCCAACTTCCGTGACGGGAAAATCTCCAGGACAACAGGGAAGAGTTACAGACTGATTTTCCAAATCCGGACAAAAAGCAGGGCATTGGATTTGGGCACCCTCTCTTTTGTCCACGACTTTTATGCCTCGGAATGCCAAAAATAGGTACTCTGTGATTTGATATTTTGCTTCTGTCTGCAAGAGCGTTTTCTGTTATTCTTCTATATATAATATTATTTGCAAAATTAGGGTTTTAATGGTCAATTAAGCATAAGAGAAGGAAATTTGATAATTAAACACCCTAATCCAAGCTTCCCTACATTTCACAGTCACCTAGGGTATGATAGTGAATTATCACTCGACCCTAGATCCTTGAATGTATAGGGCGAAAGGAGGATTCAAACATCTAAACACTTAAAAACTAAACAATCCCAATTTTACCCTACACAATGTTATTTTTAGTCTGTGGACTCATCTTAGAATTTGGGTGTTGGATTTCTAAGTATTCGGGCACCACTATTTTTGGTGGCTTTAGATCATGGTTTTCTAATTATTATTTGATGGCTTCATGTCTTGTATCTCCTATTTATTGGGTGCTTGAGATGGAGGTTTGATAGCAATTTTTGTAGGTATTGTTATGTTGTCAAAATTCCTCCAAATCTTTGGTTGGTGATACTCATGTGAAGGCTTGCTTTGCAAGTGTATTGTAACCATGTTATTTACTAAATAATATATTCATCTGCTTTGGAGTGTGGAATTTTTATCCCAAAAGAGTTTTCCCCACATACACATGTTTTATGGTACATTGTTTATTTTATGTTTATATGTGTTTCTACTTTATGTGATTATTAAAAGATTTAAATTTGCACAACACTATCCTCAGAAGTTTAGTGTAGGAAGTATTTTTGCATACCTTTCTTCTGTATATCAAAAAATTTGGATTTATAAATGGAAATGATCAAACAATAAAATGCATAACCTAAACCCAAATAATTCAATACCTCGAAGATGCAAGATGAGCTCGATTGATTGATCGCTTTGTTGTGTTGATTGCTCGATTCCGTAGCATAACGTTGATAGAGAGATAGATGATGGATGATTGGTGGTTGATAGATGCAAGCTAGGTAGATGAAAGAGGATAGATAATGGCTTGAGATGAAAATTTAGTAGAGTGAGGTTGCATGAAGAAGAATCATGAAATTCTCCAATCTCTTCTCTAATAGCTCAAGAGAGGTTTGTTTTATAGGAAAGGCTTGGTTCCAATGGATGGCTAGGATCAATTAGGGCTTTAGATAAAATGGATGGATAGGATTAAGTTAGGTTTCCTTGCATATCAAGAAATTGTAGTCATATGACATGTGGCAAGGGAAGATAAGGCTTAGGTGTGCTTGTGTAGATAAATACTAAAATTAGATCCCAATAGTTGTGCATGTGAAAGATAAAAGTTGTACTACAACACATGATTGACTGGACAAGTGTTGGAATGTGGTGAAAGATGAGGACTTAATTCAAATAAAATATTTGAATTAGTTGGGATATGAGTTAGAAATTAATTAAATAAATAAAATTTATTTAATTAATTGAGAAGTTGAATAGGATGAGATAAGATATGATGTGGAAATTAATTAAATAAATAAAATTTATTTAATTAATTGGGATGAGGATAGGATATGATTGGGATATGAATGGGAAATTAATTAAATAAATAAAATTTATTTAATTAATTGGCTAAGTAGGATGAGGATGGGATTAAAATAGGATTTTAATTAAATAAATAAAATTTATTTAATTAATTGGCTTAATGGATTAGGGATGGATTAAGAGTGGGATTTAGGACAAAATGTTACATGATGTCTAGGATAATGTTTTAACAAGGTGTTGTAGGACATGGACAAAGTTGGGACAAATTTGGGTGTCTACATTTTGCCCCTCTTTGAGATGATGTTCGAGATGATGAACTTTGTGCCGAGTAACATCATTTCAAAGAAGTTAAGGTATGGATAATTGATAGGGATGCTGATAATGATAGAAAGGATAGGTTGGTGATGCCCCCTCGAGAGGATAGGTGGGTTGGACAAACACGGGTATGCTCTCAAAAAGAAATGGCTTGGCTACAAAAGAAAGCTAAGGGAATGGATAGAAGAAATGGATGATGTGTTATGCTGCAATGAAGGTGAGCAACCATGATGTTTGATATAGCACTAGATGTTATGCACCAAGGTATAAGGATCCAGGGTGACGTTGTGTCTCGTGCCCCAGCATAATACAACCTTGTCTGATGTATGAGGAAGAAAACTTAGAGCATTGAAGTCCTAATGCATAAAAGGTATGATATGACCTTAGATGCAAAGGATAGTGCAAAAAGCTATTCCAACATACACAAGATATGAATATTAGCTGGAAATGATAAGGATTTGATACAAATGCAAGATAAAATGATAACACACACAAGCAAGCAAGCAAGCATGCACAAATGATTCAAAAACAAACAAGGTATTGCCCCTGTCAAGCTATAAACCAATGATTGATTGATTGTTTTGTTGATGATAGTGTTGTCATTGCGGGGAAAGCTATATCCCTAGATCAACACAAGGTTGTTTGCTAAGTTGGTTGGCTAATTGATTGATTGATTTGGCTTACAACAAGGCTAGGATCAAGACCATTGATTGTGTTTGGATAACGTGGCTTGATTGATTAACTTGATTGGTATAGCTTAATGATGACTTGCATTTGGATCATTGTTTACAATGATTTGAAGATGAGAAAATGATTAGATTGATTTGGTTTGATGAAATGTGGATGATGGGATGATATGTTTTGGAATGATTTGTTTTTGATTTGTTGAAGTGATTGGATTTGTTTTGATGGTTGGCTTGATATGCTTTGGTTTTGATATTTTCTATTGTTGGATTGATTGTTTTGATGATTGTATTGAATGATGATAGCGATGGTGTGATGATTAGAGTGTCCACTCAGTCTAAGCATAAGCAAGTGTTCTTAGTGTGCTCAAAGGATGTAAAACAAACAAGGTATTTCCCTTGTCAAGTCATAAACCAATAATTGATTGTTTGGTTGATGATGATAGTGTTGTCATTGCGGGGAAAGCTATACCCCTAGATCAACACAAGGATGTGGGAACGCTATATCCCATTGATGATGATTGATGATGATTGATTGGGCTCATGACAAGATTAGGATCAAAACTTGTTGATTTGATTGGATAATGTTCCTTGATTGATTAGCTTGCTTGATATGGATTAGTGTTTAAGATCATTGCTTAGATTGATTTGATTGATATGATTGGAAGAAGTGATTGATTGAAATAGATGAATGAATGTTATTGATAGGAAGAATTGATGATGACGATGATTTTATTTTGATTGAATGTTGATGGAGTGGATTGTTTCGGATGATGGGATTGAATCGATCTTATTGCTTGGATTTTTTGTTGGATATTTGATTTTTTGGATTTTTTTTTTGGGATATTTTGATTTTTTTGTGTTTTTGGGAATATTTGATGATTTTTTTTTTGTTGGGATATTTTGATTTTTTTGTGTTTTTTGAATGTTTTGGGAAATGCCAATGGATTTACAATTTGGGTAGCCTTTGTGCTAGATACCAATGACAAGGGAGAAAACCAAGTCTAGGTGCAAAGGATGGAGGATAGTGAATGAGATGGAAGACTCATGAGAGTTGGATGGATAGATAAGAGGATAGGGCATATAAGGGATGGATGCTTGCCTCATGATAAATGGATAGGTAGGCTATAGTGGAAAGCTCATGATAAATAGATGGGGATAAGCTATAAGATGGAAAGCTCATGATAAGGATATGCCATAGTGGATGGATCATAAGGGAGCTAGGATGTGATCTTCAAAGGCTATGTCGCATAGGAAGAACTTGCCCCATTTTAGGTGGTAATGCTTAGGATTTTTACATAATTAGATTTTACATGGCGCTTATGATGATAGGATGACATGAGGGATTGGTTTAAATGGGATGGATGAATGGTCAATGGATAGGACTTGGTTTGGAAAGAAGGTATGTCAAGAAATATCCAAACATGTTTCAACATTTTGCCCCTGTCTCTTCATCAAAATCAAAAGGTGGAAGGATGGATAAATGGGTTCAGTGGATAGGCATGCTTATGTAATGGATAAGGGTGGCAGGATGGTATGGTAATAGTTTGGAAATGGATAGGTTGGATGAGACAATGTGCCCCCAAGTGTAAGTGACATAGAAGATCAACCTACACATGACACCTGTTTGCTAGGTTTTCATCATGGTACTTATCCAAGGCACCTGTTTACTAGGTTTTCAACGTTGGATGAAGGAATTTCTCTTTACTTTTTTGTTTTGTTTTTTTTTTTTTTTTGCTTTTTTTCTTTTTTTTTCTTTTATATGGGTTGACAATTACACATGGCGCCCGTTTGCCAGGTTTTCACCATGGTAATGGATAGGAGGGACTCAAGTGTTTAGTGCTATGAAGGTTGATAGTATCCCTTTAGAGATTGATGATGTCTTTGCATGGACCATGTCAAGTGTGCTCATAGATGTTGGTAAAGGGATTGCATAGATGAGAGATGGATTAGGTAGATAATGGATTATGAAGGGAATGATGGTAGGGTAGACTAGTCGCTTATGATGTGGATTTATATAGGCTTATGGAATGAAGATGGATGAAAAGTTTATGCCAAAGCATGGACCATAGGGATAGCATGGGAGAGATATGTAGGATAATGGATGGAAGATGGGGAGATGTAGTTATGTGGAGGTCCTGCAGAGTGGAAGGGAACCATGACCAACGGTTGCACACACCGTGATAAACATTGAAGCTTTTGATTAGATGGTGGTGTAGGAAGCAATGGAGATGTTTTCTTAGGAGATGGTTGATGAAGTGATTTAGGAACCCACATAGATTTAGTATTTTTAGTGCTTTTGCTTTGTTTGTGGGATTTTTGAAGGGAATGAAAGTTTTCGATGGAAGTAGGCTTTTGGATGGATATAGGTGGTTGGGATTCTTGAGAGGTGGATGAGGATGCCTCATTTGACTTGCTAGCTATTTGCTTAGGAACCCAAACCATTTTGCTTTTGGACTTTGTATTTGGAGGCAAGGGTTTAGATGGCTGCTTAGATGAACTTTGCTTTGATTTGGATTCTTTATGTCCTAAGGTATGAAGACCTTTAGGATTTTTGGTAGGATTTTTAGCTTTATAAGTAGAGGAATCAAAAAATTTTCTTTTGAATCCCATGGGGTGGGTGGAGTGGATGGAATGATTGGAAGCTTTATGCTTAAACGATGTGTGCTTTTGTTGGTCATGATTAGGGATGTAAGGATACTTATGAATGATAGGTATGTTAGGTGTTGGAAGCAATGGTGGCAAGGTGGATGGAGAGATATTTAGAGTTGGTAAAAGTGGAGGCAAAGTGGATGGCGGAAGGTGTATGGTCACATGCTTTTGACTTTTATAGGGTGATGGAGCTGGAATGGCAACATATGTTTTGGGTAGATGATGGGGGGTGCGATGGAAAGTGGTAGGTTTAGGATGCATGAAGGGATTACCAACATCTTGGCCTTGTTTACCTTGGGGTGTGTATCCAAGGCCATATGAGCATGGAGGAACTTTGACATGGTTTGGCTCCAAAATACCTCGTTCATAAAGGCCTAGACCTTTGCCTTGGTAGTTCTTGTTTTGGAGGATGTGATTGACTATGAGACTAGATGTGTTTTGGAAACTAGACTTGAGCTCTTTATTGGATGGAGAAGGTGAAGTGGATAAAGGTCGTTGTTGTCCTAAGAAAGAACACTCATGTATAAGGGTGGATAGACCAATAGGACATGATGGATTTGAAATGGAATCGATGGTGGATGTGGAAGGAGGATCATTAGGATCTTGATTAGCATTGTGTTCACTACGATCCAAGCTATTTGTTTGATCTTTTATGCTTACTTGGGGGACAAGTGTCTCATCATGACAAGTGGATGTTTGCTCATTATGGATAGGGCTAGATGGTGGATGACTATGAGCAATTTGGATATCTTGCTCATGGATAGATATAGGATTATTTATAGGATCAAGGTGCTCATGGATAGCTTTGTTATAGGTATCATCTTGATCATAAAGAAGGTAGATGTTATGGATAGGTTGGATTTGGATGGCTTGCTCATGAATGGTTGTTGGGAGATGGATAGGATCAAGTGGCTCATGGATAGATTCATCATTATGGCTATCATCTTGATCATGGAAAAGATACATGTTATGGATGGGTTGGATGGAAGGCATTTGATATGGAGTTGGACTAGGGCTTAATGTTTCCATGTGCTTAGGATTAAACCTTTGACATACCTCTTGGGTTGCTTGAATGGAAGTGGAAGGCTCTTGGATAGGCTCTTGGTCAACAACATGAGAACATGATGACTCTTGAATAGGCTTGATGGATTGTAGGTCACATGATGGGCTTGAAGGGCTAAGAATGTTAATTGAGGACTCTTGGATAGGCTCAAGGATAGGTGGAGCACATGATGGGATTATAGGATTGGACATGACCTTTGGAAGTTCTTTGGTAGGCTCATGAATGGGTGTTTGACATGGAGGTAGTTTATTCCTTGCTAGTAGCCAATGGATCACATCCTTTGCAAGTGTATGAGTGGATGAGCAATATAATGGATGGATGATAATAGTAGATGGTGTTGTAGGCTTATGATTAGGATTACGTTGAGGGCTAATTGGATTGGGTGGATTAGGATTTGGACTAGGTGGGGGTGACACATGGGATTTGAATGATGTGACATGATTTCTTATTATATGTTGATACACCTTGTAAACAATTGGGAAAAACATGGGGCATGTATTTGTATCATGGCCTTTCGTCCTATGGTATGCACAATAATCATGTTCATCATATGGACTTTCTTCACATGGGTTGATAGGGGGAAGTTCAATGAGTTTTGCTTCAAGCATTCTTTGTAAAACTATCTCAGCCGCATCCTTTGGTGAAGGATTAGAGTGACATGGTGATGAAGGTAATGGAGCGCTTGGTGATTTGGAAGGTTGATGGACCAATGGACTAGGACTAGGATCTGGTGTTGGGATAGGATTAGTTGGCTCATGTGTTAGCGGGTGATTAGATGATGAAGGCCACTCTAGATCGATATCTCCCTTGTCAAAGGTAATTAAGTCTTGCATAGGATAACTTGGACTCATTTGATTTATGTACAAGGGGCCATTGGGATTCAGATATGATTCTTGTTGGAAAGGTGGATTTAGATCTATCAATGGTGCTTGGTGGTCTTGTTGAAAAGGTGTACTTGGACTTACTTGATTTATGTACAAAGAGCCATTGGGACTTGGATGTTGTTCTTGTAATATCACTTGATTTCCTTGTGGATGGGCTTGGTAGTGCATTGGAATGGTGGCATGAGGGATTGGATAAGCTTGAGGTGAATGTTCATAGGTTGATGGTGGAATTTGTTGAGGTTGGGATGGTGTTTGGACTTCTTGTTGTGATATGATTTGTTCTTGATGTGATGATGATGGAGGGGTTGCATAGGATAATGATTGTTGTGATATGGATTGATATGGATAAGGGTTGTGATAGGTTGATAAAGGGTTGATATGACATGTGGATGAATTTGGTTGAGATGAAGTGGGATAAGTTGATGTAGAATTGATTTGATGTGTGGATGGATTAGATTGGTATGAAGTGGGATAAGTTGATGTGGAATTGATTTGATGTGTGGATGGATTGGGTTTTGGACTTGTGTCATCCTCATCAAAAAAGATATATCCTCCTCGAAGTATAAACTTGGTCTTAGGAGGAGAGGCTCCTTTAATTGTGATCTTGGGCTTTGGTTCACTTTCATGATTTGGATTAGGAGGATAGCCACCTTTAATTGTGACCTTGGGTCTTGGTTTATCCTCATGATTTGGATTAGGAAGAGGGGCTCCTCTAATTGTGACCTTAGGTTTTGGTTTATCTTGATGATTTGGATTAGGAGGATAGCCTCCTTGAATTGTGATTATAGGCTTAGGTATTGTCTCATGATTATAAGGATAACCCCCTTGAATTGTCACCTTAGGCTTGGGATTTGTCTCATGATTAGAGGGATAGCCCCCTTGAATTGTCACCTTAGGCTTGGGATTTGTCTCATGATTAGAGGGATAGCCCCCTTGAATTGTCACCTTAGGCTTGGGATTTGTCTCATGATTAGAGGGATAGCCCCCTTGAATTGTCACCTTAGGATTGGGATTTGTCTCATGATTAGAGGGATAGCCCCCTTGAATGATTACGACCATCTTGACAAGTGTTGACTAGGACTAGGTTGATGATGATGTAGAGATGATTTGGAATTGGTATGGATGTGACTAGGATATGTTCAAAATAAAATTGATTTGGGTATGATTAGGATATGTTGTGGAATGACAAAATTGGGTGATGTGGATGAAATGTAGGATGAATTGTTTATGTGATTGGTGTTTAGAGCTTGATTTGGCAATGTTTAAACAAATGATTATGTATATACACACATGGATCACTCATGCAAGACACAAGCAATTTTGATTTTGAAATATGAAGAATGTGATGATTAAGAAAGCACACATGGAAGACACATCAACAAGCCTAATGTCTAGTCAAGTGGGTATGACCAATTAGGTTCTGGGCTATGTTTGCACAAGGTTGACTATGGAATTGAAAGTGAAATCCTGCCACATAGCCAGGAGAAAGGGGTAACCCACCCTTCACCTTCACTTCCCAAAGGTATAAAGTTCTTTGGGGCTTAGCCAAGAGTGACAAGATTCCAACTCCCAATGAGGGTGTCTTTCGATTCAGCCTCGATTGAGGTCGTCCCTTGGAGTGGTGTGTCTCCAAGCAGGCCTCCTAGGAAGGGTATGACAAAAGCAAACCAAGTGAGCTGTCACTTGATTCACACTTGTAGTTGTTAATTGACCCTTTAGAAAATGAGATGTGTGATCAAACAGTTCAAGCACTTGTTTGTTTTAGATCCAAAGCCAAATGTGATGAAAGACAATGGTTCATTTTAGCCCAATTTTTTGATGTGAATTTGCAAACAATTGTTCATTTTAATCCCAAATCGAAATGTGTGATTCAAACAATGATTAAGATGAAAGATTAGAATGAGTGCACCTAATACAATCACTTTCCAATTTGTTGTAGATATTGATGCCAATGCTGCTCTAGCTCCTTAGATGCCCTTACAAGTCACAAAAATTGAAAAAGACCAAGTAAACTTGCGCAAGAAATTATTTTGCAAAAAATGAAGAATCTGATAAAAACTAATGAAGATGATCTGATATAAAAAAATAGATTGTGTAGAAAGAAAGTTCAGGAGATTCTAAGCAATTTAAAAAAAAGATTCGTTGAAAATCAATCAAAATTGCTCAAGTTATGCTCAAACGAAGTTTGCAATGAAGCTAAACTTTGACTGATACAAAAGACAGTAAAATGATACAATCACCTAATAAAACCTACTCCACTATGTAGTTCATCCTCTCATCTTTCTAGCGAGTCCTTGTTTGTATGATTTCACCTCCGTATGTGAAAGTTATGATAGAAACACCATAATGCACGATAACAGCAACCAAAAGCAAGTTACCGTCACCAAATGCGATTTACTGTTTATCAGAAGCGGCATTGTTTTACCATAGGTGAGCCCCAACAGATCAAATGCGATTCAAAAAGGCACCAGATGTGAGTGGTGTAGGGTTATAAGCGATGCATAAAATCCCAAAGCGATTGATTTCAGTCAAAAAGCGACCTGTATCTGCAAAATAACAATACACTACAGAAACCCTAACTCTGCAAAATGCAATCACTATTAGACTGAAAGTGATTCATTTATACCAAAAGTGGGTACTTTCAAGATAAAAGTGATACAAATCATGCCAAAGGCGATGTCTGTCCAGATAAAAGCGATCCACAAAAGCACTATAGGCGGCTGATTTAAGTGCAGAAGCGACACGAATATGCAGAAAGCGGTGGTTTTTTGCTCATAAGCAATGCAAAATGGATGGAAGCAATAAATAATAGCTTATATGCAACCAACAAAAGGCTAAAAGTGACGCATAATAGCCCAAAAGTGATCTGGAAAGTTTCAGGTGACGAAATACAAATGTTAACCATATGCGACCAAGTTTTACCAGATGCGATCCTTTTTTATTCAAAAGTGAGCTGAATTTTACCAAAAGCTTATGACTGTTTGTTTAAAAGTGAGCCAAATTTGACCATAAGCGACTATTGTTTGCTCAAAGGCGAGCTGATTTAGCCCAGGCGACTACTGTTTGATCAGAGGCGAGCTGATTTACCAGAAGCGCATTTTTGTAGTCTAGTTATTGTTTTCTTTGCCAAATGCTCCATTTTTCATCAAATTTAGGCAAATTTGTACTCAAAGTTTATGGAAATGGCCTCCCGAATGCAATGATGAGGTTATATTTGGGCTAAGAGATCAGCTACATACATTTTTAGAAAAATATTTACAAACTAGAGTTAGAAAAATGCAAAATTTTGCTACAAAAGCTTGTAAAAATGAACGATTGGCACTCCAAGAGATCTAAACTTCATAAAAAACAACTCAAACAAGAGAGTTTAATCAAGGATGTGAGTCCCACTGGGCATGCCAAAATGTATGATGAAAAATTTGGATTTATAAATGGAAATGATTAAACAATTGAAATGCATAACCTAAACCCAAATCATTCAATACCTCGAAGATGCAAGATGAGCTCAATTGATTGATCACTTTATTGTGTTGATTGCTTGATTCCGCAGCATAACATTGATAGAGAGATAGATGATGGATGATTGGTGGTTGATAGATGCAAGCTAGGTAGATGAAAGAGGATAGATAATGGCTTGAGATGAAAATTCAGCAGAGTGAGGTTGCATGAAGAAGAATCATGAAATTCTCCAATCTCTTCTCTAATGGCTCAAGAGGTTTGTTTTATAGGAAAGGCTTGGTTCCAATGGATGGCTAGGATCAGTTAGGGCTTTAGATGAAATAGATGGATAGGATTAAGTTAGGTTTCCTTGCACATCAAGAAATTGTAGTCATATGACATGTGGCAAGGGAAGATAAGGCTTAGGTGTGCTTGTGTAGATAAATACTAAAATTAGATCCCAATAGTTGTGCATGTGAAAGATAAAAGTTGTACTACAACACATGATTGACTGGACAAGTGTTGGAATGAGGTGAAAGATGAGGACTTAATTCAAATAAAATATTTGAATTAGTTGGGATATGAGTTGGAAATTAATTAAATAAATAAAATTTATTTAATTAATTGAGAAGTTGAATAGGATGAGATAAGATATGATGTGGAAATTAATTAAATAAATAAAATTTATTTAATTAATTGGCTAAGTAGGATGAGGATGGGATTAAAATGGAATTTTAATTAAATAAATAAAATTTATTTAATTAATTGGCTTAATGGATTAGGGATGGATTAAGAGTGGGATTTAGGACAAAATGTTACATGATGTCTAGGATAATGTTTTAACAAGGTGTTGTAGGACATGGACAAAGTTGGGACAAATTTGGGTGTCTACATCTTCCTTTCACCAATGGTGCTCAAGTATGACCCTTCACCTGTCAAAGGTGACTCTTCACATTTAGAGGCCTAATAAGTCCACCTAGATAATGGCACCAAATTTGTTCAACTCTTCATATTACATATTTAATTGGTCTTCTTTTGTATTGACACATGTCTTCACTTAGCCCACCAATTAAATACATATTTCTAATGTTACAATAATTACATAAGAAAATATTGAATTACCAAGTGTAGTGTCCATCCTAAGATGGGCACACTTAACCCCCAATATTAATTATTAGTTACACAAGGTGTACAACACCTAACCCAATAGTTTGGATCCCAATATGGCTTAGTGTAGGCATTTGTGGCCTCATTATTGATTTGACCTCTTTTATAATACTGATTTCTTATAAACAAGTGTGACCATTTGAGTATAAAATAGACTCAAATATTTGTTATGAAGTCCCAAGAGAGACATAGAAAAGAAATGGAGGTATATTACATGCATATCATACAAGATGACCACACTAGGACACACATGCAATGTTAATGGGAAATCCTTAACAATGCCCATCATTTTGACTATACTATCATAAGTGATTCCCAAGGCATACACTACCAATTTAAGGATGGTTGTGCTACTCACTCTAGAGTCCACCATATAGTTATGAACTACTTTAACTTTGGTAAATAGTGTTAGATAGAAACGCTTCTACTTTTTCTTTCCTTTATGACTACTAAATGGAAAATTTAGGGTGTATCCTCTTTAGAACTTTTTAGGTTGATTGATTCCTTTTCTCTCTAATACCTCATGGCTTCTTATGGTAGATTCACCTATCCAAGAAGTGATAGAGTTTCAAATATAGATAGATTATTAGACTTCTTGTTCATTAGATCAATAATGTTGAAATAATTTATTGTACTAGCCTAAGACTACAAGCTAGAGCCCTTGTGGTATTTCAATGAGTGGAAGTGGGATCCATGATGCATTTCTTGTTGTAGAGACAATCTTGGGTAGTTGCATCACTAGTACTTTTTAAGATGTATCAAGCAACTTCAAAGTAGTAGGAGAAATCACAAAGGTGCCAAAGTTAAATCTTTAGTGGGAATAAGCAATTCTATTTGATTGACTAACTTCTTCAAGTATTCTCTTCTTCAAGTGGGTTAAATGATCATTTAGGTTCACACTCCTACCTAATTGATTGAAATACTTATCCATAAACTTCATTGTGCGATAATCTCATTGGTGCTTGATTATTTTATAGGTTGTTATTGAAAGGAAGCAAGGTGTGTGGAAATGCTTCCTACACTAATCTAATGAGGAAAGAATTATGAAAATTTTAATCTTTTCCAGTTACAGATATGAAATACACATTAACAAAGAGATAAAACAACCATTTAAATGCAAGAACAATACCAATGACATGATATATGTTAGATTTAGGGCACACAACTGAGAGGGGGGGTGAATCAGTTGTCTAAAACTTTCTCTCAATTAAACACTTAACTTTACTTTGCAAATAATCAAGGAAACATAATGTAATGAATCAAGAGCATAAACACATCAACACATGAGACACCAAGATTTTGACATGGAAAACCCAGTTAAGGGAAAAACCACGGGGTGATTAACCCAATATTGTATTTTCTGTTAGAAGAATAGAAAGAACAAAATGGCACATGCCAATTAGGGCTCACTGCCTACAAGAGACACACTGTCTACAAAAGAATAAGTATCACATACTTGAACTAGAAAATAGCATCTTCATCATGCTTGAATCAGTTCCATTGAAGCTCAATACTTCTGCTTTTCCTTTCGCTCTCCTCCTTGCTACCACACTCTCATCTCAACAAGGAAATGACTTCATAACCCCTTATTTATACAAGACATCAACTTAGGAATAATCATCTAAGTCAGCAAACATCTATCAGAACATCCACAAGATGTGTAACTTATCTGGTCAGCCAGTCTCAGGAAGAACACCATCATCCGGAGGTTATTCTTCAATAGCGAGCTCCAACTCCAATGCAGACCACTAACACATGCTAGACACAATCCAAAGTCCTTCACAAGGTTTCCTAAATCACCAAGAACATCCGCACTTCATCTGCATACTGAAATCCTTCTCTCTTTCATCTGGAGCCTCAAGAACACAGTCTGTCATCACTGTCACCAAAGAATGGATACTTTCGGACCTTCAATTCCTGAACCAATTGAGTTGACACATCACAAGGACTTCCTCAACATTGTCTCAAATCCACAGAGTAGGAAATTGTACTTCCAGATCTCACTGGACCTGTCTGTGTCATTCTGTTACCTTTGAACACTTATCAGAACCGGTTTTACTTGAGCGACCACAACTTCTTCATATCTTCATGCGGACCTCTAAAATCTCTACTGGATCATCTTAAGACACATATCTACAAATCCTTTAATCTGTATCCTCTAATCCACTGCTTATCTTGGACTTTTGCCTTATTGTCATTACTGATCTTCACTGTTCCTGATTGAGACTAATTTTCTCAATATCCTCAGCACACAGCTCATCCAATCCTTATCATTAATGTAACAGGAGTATGTTGACATCAATGACAACACATGTTAGGCCCATACTTGCAAGAATCTCCCCCTTTGTCATTGATGGCAACATATGATGTGAAAACCTGTTTTGACCATCAAGACAAGAACTTCTCCTCACTGTCACAACTCCCCCTACTAGCAACAACCATTCACATGTCTTCTCTCCTTTTATTGCTCCCCCTTTGATTAGCAACCACTTGTTTTTCACATGTCTTCTCTTCCCGTTTGACATCAATGGCAAAGGGTACATACTTGTAATTCCAACACTTCAACATCATATCTGCTGCTCGCCCTGAATAGCAGCTCCCCATCAATCTGGATCACAAGATATGATTGTGATATCTACCAGACTGATACACCTCAGTGCACCTTAGTTCATCACCGGAGGGGAAATAACCCCTAACTTCTCCCTAAGATACTCAAAAGAGTCCTTAGGTAGAGGTTTAGTAAAGATGTGTGCAATCTGATCCTTGGAAGGCACAAATTCCAATCTGACTTCATTCTTGTTCACTTGCTCTCTCAAAAAGTGAAACTTGATGGATATGTGTTTAGTCTTTGAATGCAATACCAGATTCTTAGATATATTTATAGCACTTGAACTATCACAGAATATTGTGATAGGTTCTTCATACTTCACTTTGATATCTCTTAGCATCTGCTTCATCCATAAAATTTGAGTGCAACTACCTATTGCTGCAATATATTCTGCTTCAGTTGTAGATAAAGATATTACCTCTTGTTTCTTGCTTAGCAAAGAAACCAATCTCTTCCCCAAAAAGAATGCTCCACCACTAGTACTCTTCCTGTCATCCACATCTCCTACCCAATCTACATCAGTATATGCATGAAGAGAGAAATCATGATCTCTAGGATACCACAAACCATACTCAACTATCCCTTTTAGATATCTAAAAATCCTCTTGATTGCCATGACATGAGATTCTCTAGGATCAACCTAAAATCTAGCAACAAGACCAACAACCTACATAATGTCTGGTCTAGTTTGAGTGAGATACAATAGTCCTCCAATCATTAACCTATACTTTGTTTGATCTACCTTAGGAGAGTCATCATCTTTGCTTAACTTACATCCAGTTGCCATGGGAGTATTCATTGGCTTTGAATCTTCCATCCCAAATTTCTTCAACAATTCTTTCACATATTTGGTCTGAGAAATGAAGATTCATTTCTTTGTTTGAGTGATTTACAAACCCAAGAAGAAATTCATTTCACCAAGCATGGACATCTCAAACTCACTTTTCATTTGATTTGCAAAAGTTTTACACAAACTATCTCTTCCTCCAAAAATGATATCATCAACAAATACTTCAACAATCAAGATGTTTTCATGATCAATTTTGAAATACAAATTACTATCAGCAGTACCTTTGTTGAAACCAATCTTCAAAAGATGCTTATCTAATCTTTCATACCAGGCTCTTGGGGCTTGCTTCAGTCCATATAGTGCTTTCTTCAATTTGCAAACCATATCATCATGATCAGACAATTGAAATCCATTTGGTTGCTCAATGTATACTTCTTCTTCCAAGTCACCATTCAGGAAAGCAAACTTGACATCCATCTGATACACCTTGAAATCTTTGAAAGCAACAAAAGCAAGAAATAATCTGACTACTTCAATTCTGGCTACCAGAGCAAAAGTTTCTTCTAATCAACTCCTTCTATTTGATAGTAACCCTAGCAGACCAATCTGGCTTTATTTCTGATTACTTCACCAATTTCATTTAATTTGTTCCGGAAGACCCATTTGGTTCCAATCACATTCTTGTTTCTAGGTCTAGGAACAAGATCCCAAGTGTGACTTTTCTCAATTTGCATCAACTCTTCTTCCATTGCTTTGGTCCAGTTTTCATCATTGCAAGCTTCATTTATTGTCTTAGGTTCAATCTTTGAAATTAGACAATACTCATTTGAATTTTGAGCAATTCTCCTTCTAGTTTGCACACCTTTGCTTTTGTCACCTATGATCTGATCTTCAGAGTGGTTCAGTCTTACATACCTTGGGACTGTGGGAGTTTCTTGCACTTCTGCTATGATCTCTTCTTCCTGATTTACCTGATCAGTTTGATTCTGATTTTCAAAAGAGGTTTGGGCTCCTTGAGTTAGAATACCATTCTGATCATCTTCATCATATTCATAGAATCTTGAGGGTTTTTCAATTCCTTCATCAACCTTCACATTAGTACTTTCTATCATCTTTCTCAGTCTCTTGTTATAACATCGGTATGCTTTGCTTTGAGTAGAATAACCCAAGAATATTCCTTCATGACTTCTAGCATCAAACTTTCCTAGATCTTCATCTCTTTTAATGTAACATTTGCTACCAAAAACTTTGAAATACCTTACAGTAGGAGTGATACCAAACCAAAGTTCATAAGGAGTCTTACCGGTATTGCTTCTGATTTGAACTCGATTGAGAGTATAGACTGCAGTGCTGACAACTTCTCTCCAATAGATCTGAGGAACATTTGCTTCCATCACCATGGTCCTAGATGCTTCCTTAATGGTCCGGTTCTTTCTCTCCACCACTCCATTATGCTGTGGAGTCCTAGAAGCAGACAATTGTCTCTTTATTCCATGTTTCTCACAGAACTCTATGAACTCACCGGATGTGAATTCTCCACCTCTATCAGACCTCAAACACTTCAATTTTAATCCAGTTTCATTCTCTATCATAGCTTTGAATATTTTGAATTTTTCAAGAGCTTCTGATTTCTCTTTTACAAAGGTTACCCACATCATCTGGGAATAGTCATCAATTAGTAGCATGAGGTATCTATCACCTTGAATACTCTTGATTCTTGCCAGACCACAAAGATCAATATGAACTAAGTCCAATAATCTGGTAGAAGATAGTTCCTTGCTTTTGAATGTGACTCTACTTAGGTTACCCAATTGACATTCTTTGCACAAGCTGTTAGTAGGTTTCACCAATTTTGGAAGATCTCTTACAGCTTGAGTATTGCTTATCTTGATGATATTATCAAAATTCACATGACACATCCTCCTATGCCACAACCAACTTTGATCAATTTGAACAAACAAGCAACATTTTCCAGTACCAACCAAGTGAAAGATATTACCTTTAGTTTGAGTACCGGATGCAATCTCTGTTCCAGAATTTTCAAAGATCTTGCATTTACCATTCTTGAACTGGAGATCATAGCCTTTGTCCACCAACTGTCCAACACTGAGAAGATTGTGCTTCAAACCTTCAACATATAGTACATTACCAGTTTTGTTCCTTCCATCAAGAGAAATAGTTCCTCTACCTCTGATTCTACCAGCAGAATTATCACCAAACTTTACCACTCCTCCTTCATACCTTTCTAAATCTATGAACTTATTTTTGCCACCTATCATATGGTGAGAGCAACCACTGTCAATAACCCAATCATCCTTTTCTTCAACTTGGGCAGCCAGAGTTCTTTCCACAGTCTTATGATTGACAGATACAGAGGACATTAGATCTTCGTCCTTGATGGCAATGAACACCCATTCATTTCCGAATTTGTTCCTATCTCTGATTCATCATCTGTTACTCCTTCATTATCATCATCTTCATGTACATAATAACAGTTCTTTTGGAACCTTGGCTTGTTAGGATTTTGCCTTGAAAATCTTTCTAGACACCTTGAGGCAAAGTGACCAATCTTATTACAGTTAAAACACTTAAAAGGTAATTTTCCTTCATACTTACCAAATCCTCTTGGCAGCCTTTTTGCAATAAGGGCTTCAAGTTGAGCAGTTTCTACTTCTTCCTCTAGATCTTTTTTTGCTTTTTCATACGATGATAGCTTCCTTGATGAATTCTCTCCCGGATCAAACCTTTGTTTACCTTTAACAGAGGCATTGGATTTGAATGCAGATTCAATCTTGGGGGGGTCATCTCCAAACTCTGTCATTTCAAATGCAGCCAATTTTATAGCCAATTGATCTCTTGTGACAGTTGTATGGGCTCTGAATTCTTCAATGGCAGTAACCTTGATTTTGTAAGAAGCAGGAAGGGATCTGAGAATTTTCCCAAAAAACTCATCTTCATCCAAGACTCCACCAGCATTTCTAATTCCAGAAACAAGCTCATGTACTCTTGGCATAAAAGTAGTGATGTTTTCATCTTCTCTCATCTTCAGATTTTCAAATTTTCCTTTCAGACTTTGTAACCTTGCACTTTTGACATACTTGTCTCCTTCATGCAGAAGTTCTAGTTTTTGCCAAATCTCAAAAGCAGTTGGTAGGTCAATAACATTTGAGAGCTCTGAATCAGATAATGTGCTTAGAAGAGCCTCTATAGTCCGCAGATTGTTTTTAGCGTCTATGATTTCATTTTGAGTTTTCGGACCACCCTGTGGAGGTACATACTGTGTTGTAACCCTGGTCCAATACGCCACTCCCATACATCTCAAGTGACATTTCATGTGACCTTTCCAGAGATTAAAATTTGTTCCATCAAACTTCGGACTATCCTTGTAAGATGACCTGGATCTCCTCAAGCGGTTAAGCTCTTTTAGAGGAACTTAGCTTTGATACCAATTGTTAGATTTAGGGCACACAACTGAGAGGGGGGTGAATCAGTTGTCCAAAACTTTCTCTCAATTAAACACTTAACTTTACTTTGCAAATAATCAAGGAAACATAATGTAATGAATCAAGAGCATAACACATCAACACATGAGACACCAAGATTTTGATGTGGAAAACCCGGTTAAGGGAAAAACCACGAGGTGATTAACCCAAGATTATATTCTCTATTAGAAGAATGGAAAGAACAAAATGGCACATGCCAATTAGGGCTCACTGCCTGAGCACACTGCTCACAAGAGGCTCACTACCTACAAGAGACACACTGTCTACAAAAGAATAAGTATCACATACTTGAACTAGAAAATAGCATATTCATCATGCTTGAATCAGTTCCATTGAAGCTCAATACTTCTGCTCTACCTTTCACTCTCCTCCTTGCTACCACACTCTCATCTCAACAAGGACAACATGGAAATGACTTCGTAACCCCTTATTTATACAAGACATCAACTTAGGAATAATCATCTAAGTCAGCAAACATCTATTAGAACATCCACAAGATGTGTAACTTATCTGGTCGGCCAGTCTCAGGAAGAACACCATCATCCAGAGGTTATTCTTCAATAGCGAGCTCCAACTCCAATGTGGACCACTAACACATGCTGGACACAATCCAAAGTCCTTCACAAGGTTTCCTGAATCACCAAGAACATCCGCACTTCATCTGCATACTGAAATCCTTCTCTCTTTCATCCGGAGCCTCAAGAACATAGTCTGTCACCACTATCACCAAAGAATGGATACTTCCAGACCTTTAATTCCTAAACCAATCAAGTTGACACATCACAAGGACTTCCTCAACACTGTCTCAATTCCGTAGAGTAGGAAACTGTACTTCCAGATCTCACCGGACCTGTCTGTGTCATTTTGTTACCTTTGAACACTTACCGGAACCAGTTTTACTTGAGTGGCCACAACTTCTTCATATATTCATGTGGACCTCTAAAATCTCTACTGGATCACCTCAAGACACATATCTACAAACCCTTTAATCTGTATCCTCTGATCCACTGCTTATCTTGGACTTTTGCCTTATTGTCATTACTGATCTTCACTGTTCCTAATTGAGACTAATTTTCTCAATATCCTCAGCACACAACTCATCCAATCCTTATCATTAATGTAATAGGAGTATGTTGACATCAATGACAACACATGTTAGGCCCATACTTGCAACAATATATATGTGGAAAAACCCTTTCGGGTGAAAAACCCCACACTCCAAAACTTGCACAATGTATTATCAAATCCAAGGTAGATTAGAATACACTTGCAATGCAAGTTCTTTTAGGAGTTACCAAATTTTGAATGCTAGAGTAATTCTAGCATAATAACGATACCTACAAATGAACCATATAACTCCAACTCTAAACACCTGTATATCTAGAGAAGTACTATGGATGGAGGTATCTTCTAGAGCAAGTCAACAAATGATCTCTTCCAAATCCATATGGCCCAATTTCCAAGGCCATAAAACATGCAAATGACACTTGTAAGAGATTCCCATTCATCCCTTACAACCCCCATACTTGGGTGCCCCAAATTTGCCCAAAATAGGTATGACAAATGCTCCTACATTGTCATAAAATATGTCATATATGACAACACTTATAGCTATAAGAGAATCTGTCATAACTGACTATTAATAACTGATTCTCTTACAACTTGTCATAGTCAAACTTGGGTGCCTACCTTATCCATGCAAAGATACTTTTTTACACTTGTCACACCTATCATAGTATCTTCTATTTCTAGCTCTTACATGCCATAGATTCTGTCATAGGAATATGTCATAACTCTTACACGTCATAGACCTCTTACAACACCCAAAAGATGCTGACACATGGCAAAAGACTTCTACCACAAAATGGGATGCCTAAATCTTGAAATGTTGACTTGCCCATCCAAGTCATCTTCCAAGTGGGATGACATGTCAACATGCCACCTCACACTAAGTGACAAAACTGGATGACCAATATTAAATACAATTTAGGCAAATAAATAAATATACAATTAAATAATAAATGCTAGGAAATTGCAAAGGTTGGGAAACCTTAATTCCCAACATTCTCCCACTTGTCAAACACCTTTCAATAGCCAATAGAATGATAGGATTTAACTGCTAGGGCCAAGAGGCCCATAGACTCTAAACACCATCTAAACTTCTTTGTGCTCACAGGTTT
Source organism: Cunninghamia lanceolata (assembly GCA_027924645.1). Lineage (NCBI taxonomy): Eukaryota > Viridiplantae > Streptophyta > Pinopsida > Cupressales > Cupressaceae > Cunninghamia > Cunninghamia lanceolata. The sequence continues at coordinate 3,584,870 of BSBN01001495.1, read as the reverse complement.
TGTCAAGGAATCTGTAAAATTGGCCAAAGTGTCAACTTTCTCCAAATTCACCTTCCCATCCTCTACCATGTCATGAACAAAATGGTATTGGACATCAATATGATTAGTCCTTGCATGGAAAGTAGGATTATTCACCAAACATATGGCACTCTGACTATCACAACAAATACTAATCTTCCCTGCATCAAACCCAACATCAAAACACAATCTCTTAAGCTAAATGGCTTCCTTATAAGCATGAGTTGCTGCCATGTACTCTACTTCAATAGTGGACAAAGCGACTAAATTTTGTTGCTTACTCATCCAACTAATAGCACCATCGAACATAGTGCACACATAAGGACTGGTGGATCTCCTACTTTCAATGTCACCTGCCCAATTTGAATCCACAAATCCACGAATACAAAGTAAATGCTAAGGCCCTATAAGATAACCATGAAAACATAAGGAACACTCAAAAGTACCCCACAAATATCTAAACACTCTCTTCACTGCATCCCAATGTACCCATCCAGGATTAGCCATAAAACAACTAAGGACTCCCAATGCTTGGGAAAGGTTTGGTCTTGTACAGACCATTGCATACATCAAACTACCAACAACACTAGCATATGGAACTCTATGTTGAACACACCAGAATACTAAGAGGGGGGTGAAGCAGTATCCAAACAAACTTCAAATCCTCCAGAGCAGATTAAAACTTGAATATTACAACATTAACATAAACATGAAATATCAACACAATGCACATCAACACATAACACTAGATATATGTGGAAAACCCCAAAAGGGGAAAAACCACAGTGAGGATTAACTCACAATATATGAAGCTCACTGCTATGAAAATTACAACTTTGTTTTAGGGCTACAACCCAAGGAAGCTACTACTCCCTGAAGAAAGGTTTTAGGGTCACTCCCAAGGAAGCTACAACTCCCTGCAGACTTTATTTTAGGGCTACAACTGAAGGAAGAAACTACTCCCTAAACTAAGAACAAACTCATAAAAGATTACCGCATGACAATCCTTCTACTGTCTGAAACTGACAATGAAGTTCACTCCTTTCATGATTGCACTTTTTCCTCTTCACTCCTCTTTTAATGATTGAATCATTTAGACACACTCTTTACTCCCCTCCCATCTAGAAAATGTCTTCAAGATGAATCAAGACATGACTTAGTGCTTCTGTTGTTTCTCCTTCAGTTGCACATCGTAATTCATATATTCATATTCTCCTCTTTATACACTCATATTCGCAATCATGCCTCACCTAGATCAACTAGGTTCACAATATATACATGCATTACATTGATTACATTACAAGTCAATCAATACAACAAGAATATTACAATTTACAAGTCAGGTAGAGATCACACAACATGAACCATGTAGAGGGCAAGCCCTAACATGAGTTCTACATGCAACACCAAGAAGAGACACATGTCTTGTGGATCCCAACACATGTTTAATCTAGTCCTAAACATTCTTCGCAGCATCATCCTTCAAGGAACAACATCTACACGCTTCACACAATTGAATTAGGTCTCCCTTAAGCAAGAAAACATGAAGCTTGTAGCATATTGGTCTTTAAAATCTTGGTGGTACTCATGAATGATTAAACATTACTTGTTCTTCTTTCAGATGAGTTAGTAGGACCCATACACCATCTCCAAACACTCCTTGAGCCCCGTACAATAATAAATTTATGGTGCACATCACCAACATGTATTCTGAGAATAATTAGGCTTCTGAAACTATCTGTAGCTCACTGTCACTCAAAAAACTAAATTTGTGGACCACCAAAAACACCTAATACTACAAATAACCATGAATTGCACATTCCTGAACATGTCCACAAAACTACATGGACAAACTTTCACTTCTAGAGGAATGCGGAGCATTCCAGTCAACCTTCATCATCACATTATTCTTCCAGAGCACAAACTGAAATTCTTTCACTTGTAACTTTCACTGCTGAAGATATAATGACTTGAACTCTTGGATATAACACCTTCAGAACACACTAAACTCAACTTATGAACTGCATGACCTTATCTTCAAATGCGGAGGAATGTGTAGCATTTTACTAAGCAGTCTTCTAGGCAACTTCCTGCAGCAGAATCCTTCACCAACTTCCAAAGACTAGAACCTTTTTATAGAAACACATACTTCCTTAAGATCATCAAGAAAGAGCATACAACAAGCTATAGGCCATCAACAATAGTATCATTATTAATTCTTCTAATTCCCATCTTAATATATCATTATTCATCTTGATGCTTCTAATTCCCATTTTAATATATCATTCTTCATCTTGATGCTTGTACTTCCCATCTTAATAAAATGATATCATCTCTGTTGCATGACATCCAACCATGAACATTAGAAACCAATAATGAACATCAGGAACCAAGTATATCATCATCATAAGTATCCAAGCATAGTGTCCAAATTGAGTGTTGACATCAATGAGAACCACACAACCGCATTAGTGACAACCATACTAAGTGTTGACATCAATGACAACCACACAACCACATGTGCAACAATCTCACCCTTTGGCATTGATGGAAACACACACCTTCTCATCCTCGCCATTTGACGTCAAGGAAAAAGGGAAACAACTTGTTTAACACCCAAAATACTGAGAGGGGGGGTGAATCAGTATTCTATTAAACCTCTTACTTATTAAACCATTAATCCATTTGCCACATTTTATAACAATAAAGCAAATTAAACACAGAAGAAGCAACCACAAAGCATCACACATTAACACCAAGATTTTTAAGTGGAAAACCCTAAATAGGGAAAAATCACAGTGAGTGTTAGCTCACAATAATTATGTAATAACAATACCGAATTACAAGAAGGCTCACTGCCTTAGGGCTCATTGCCCAGAGCTCATTGCCTAAAGAAATGCTCACTACCAAAATAGGCTCACTACCTAGAGAAAGAAAGAAGGAAGAATGGCACATTGCCAGGTTGAACTACTCAGATTGCATCTACACATGCATGGTTATAGTTCCAATGAAGCACAAAAATATTATTTCCAAACTCTTCATCTCTGACTACTCTGTTTCACTACTCTTCTTTTACATGGGAACAAGATCTCTCTTCTTCTGCTCTTATTGCTTTCACAAAATTACCTTACTTCGCATGTCACACACACATATTCACATTCGTATCTCATATCTCAAACACTGAATTCAATCCCATATATGTATCCGCAATACTTAAAATCTTCATATTAAGTCAGACTAAAAAAGTGTAGCGTTTAGTCATACCTTAAGTAGCTTGTCGGCCAAATTCATTCACCAAAATTCACAGCGGACCCAAACAACACTTGAATCACATTCACATATGTTGGTCTCAACTATTCCACTACTTAGGATTAAGTTCTAAACAATAGAACTTGCTGCATACAAACTAAACTTATCAAGTCAACCTCCAACACAGACTGCCATTGGTTCAATTTATCTGTCAGACTGCAACTTTCACTGTGGATCACAATACTTGCTAAAAAATCATATCAGAGACTCTTTAGGCATCATAGATCATACCTCCAGAATCGCAAATAAAAATATCCTCTTGTGGAAAAATGTGAACCATCAGATCTTAGACCCTGTCACAGTCAAACTCTGCCAAGCCATGTAGTGATACTTAGTGGCTAATATCTATCTTTCTGGTGGACTTCAAAACCTTGATTTAGACACTTCATACAATTATTTACAACACTTCAAAACCACATATCAAGATATGCAACACTAGAGGAATGTGGACCAAATCAATTGACTGTTCTGCTCTGAGTAGCACTATATTTTGCTTTGTCAGACTTAGAGTGTTTGAAGATATGCTTCCATTACTTATCAAGGGCTAAAATATTGGATATAAGATCACTTAAGGACTGCAAACAACATACCATAACTGCATGATCTTATCTTCAACTGCAGACCAATGCCATCCATTACACTGTCTCTCTATCGTTGTCTCTTGTGTACTGCCAACACTTAGTCAAAATGACTAAGTCTTCTTCATTGGACCAAAACCTCTGTTCTAACCTTGTTCCTTTTCTTGTTGCCATAAACGAAAACATCTTCAAACATCATGCACAATCAATGATCATCATACCAGCAATGTCTCTCTCTTAGTGATGTTTGCCAAGTTGCCAACTATCTCTCCCTTTGGCATTGATGGCAACACTTGATGTGAAAAACTATTGCAACTCCTTTCTCTTTACACACTGCTCCCCCTATCTTCATCCTTCTCTTCTTGCTTTTCAAATGTTTTTCACATGCTTCATTTCTTCTCCCCCTTTGACATCAATGGCAAAGGTGTATTATACAAAGATATGTACAAGTTGCCAAAATTTCAAAACTATTTTTCTACTTTCTACATATATACAAGTGAAATCAAAATATCTTACTATTGTTCAGGGAGAACATTTTTTTAGATCTTCTTCAGCTGCACCACTTCATCCCAACTGACCTTAGCATCGCTCAGGATTAGTATGTGCCCATTGATATGGGATACTAACTCTTCTGCTTTCTTCACAGTGATAGGGGCCTTACCGATTTGCCTTGTCTTATCTGCTACTGCTACTAGCTTGGTTAGGGATGCAATTTTGAAGCTTGCTATCTCCTAGAGATAGCTCATTCTATGCATTATGACCTCCTTCTGGGTCTACAACTTATGTTTATTAGAATGAATAGTCTCAACTTGTGCCCTCTGATTGCCAATAGCATCTTTTACCAGGTCATAAGTTTTAGAAATCTTCATTATTTGAGATTCCCATCTATCTATTTTATATTTTATGTCTTTAGTCTTATCAGGCCATGTAAGACAAAATTGATAGAGTTCACTAGCTTCTTTAATGGCCATCTGTGCATACTCTATACTTTTATCTAACAAAATTTTATCTTGAGAAAATTTGTCAATAAGCTCAACTAACCTTTTGTCATCAATCTCTACCCTTACTTTCGTTTCTGTAGCTTTTTCAAGGGACTCAAAATGAGAGTTGATTGATTCCATTAACTTTTTCATTTGTGTAGTAGGGGCCAAGGATGTATCTCTCCTTATTCTAGGCATCAATTTTTAAAAAAAATTGTTGATGCATCTTCAATCAACTCACTATCCTCTATATGAGACTTTAATATTTCTTCTTGTGCAGTGGCTTGAAAAATTGTCCCAAGTCTTAGTTTCTGCAATGGGAACATTGTAGCAAGGTTAATAGGTCCTTGCAATAGCTCAGGTGCAGTCAAAATCTGAGCTTCCTTCTATTTCTCCCAAAACTCTCTCAAAGAGTTAGCAATGTCTCTTTTGTCTTCATCATGTGATACTTCATGAGACCTCTCAGTATCATGTCTCTCTGGAGGTTCTTCATGAGAAATCTCTTGTTCATTTCCCTCTCTTTCCAGAGCTAGTTCTTGTCTGTCATCAATTATTTTCAGAGCAGAGTTATCTATCATCTGCTCATTATCTTCTTCTCTTTGTTCACCTTAGTCCTCAGGGACATTTTCTTTAGTTGCCACTTCTGCTTCTTCTTGTTTCTCAAGTATATTTTCTTTTGGAGCTACCTTTGCTTCTTTAGAGCTCTTCTCTTTCTCATAATCTTGCATCTCTTCATCCTTTCTAGAGCTTTCCAGAGGAGTGATTGCACTTTGGTTCATGCTTTGTTCCACATTTATCTCCGGAACTGTATTATACCCACCAGTATTTTATTCCTCTTCATTAGTGTCAACAATAGTTGGAATTTGTAGCTCATGTAACACCTTTAGTGTTATCTCCTTAGTTTCCTTCACTAGTTTCTCAGTGTCACCAGACATTAGAGCATTGAATCTCTTCTTGGTTCTAAATTCATCACTGAGCTTCTTAGTGACATTGACCTTTTCTTCTCTTGTGATGTTTGGACAAAGTTTCAACAAGACATATTCTTTTATCTCAACATCTTTGGCCATGGTCCCTTCTTTTCTTGTTGTCATGATGCTAGCTAAACTATCTGGTAATTGATCTATAACTTCAATTAATGTTTTACTAAACATATCCATATATCTTACAACTGTTGTCTTAATTATTACCTTATCTGCATCTGATCTTTCGTCATGTATATCAAAAAAATTGGATTTGCAAATGGAAATGATCAAACAATGAAATGCATAACCTAAACCCAAATCATTCGATACCTCAAAGATGCAAGATGAATTGTTTGATTGATTTGATATGTTGGTTGTTTACACAGTAATGGGTTTCAGAGTTCCATGTTGAGAAAATGCATTGACTATGGCTTCCAAAGTTATTGTTGTTTCATCTCCTTCGGTCTCAATCTTCTCACCTTCCTTTTTCCTTTTGTCCTTAACCTTTTGTGAAGGTTTCTCCTTTTTTCCAGAGGTGGCTTCATCTGTTTTCACCCTTTTTGCCTTGATTTCCTCATCTGTCTCTATATCTTCTTCTTCTTCTTCTCCAGATCCAGGGCTTACATATACTCTCTTTGTAGCCTTTGCTTTATTTCTTTTCTTTTTCCCTTCCAGTTTTTTCTCAGGAATTTCTTTATCAACATTTACAGGCTCTGCCTTTTCTTTCTCAACCTCAATGGTACCTGCTACTGAGGATGAGGATCTTGTTCTTCTCCTAGAGCTAGATGCATGCTTTTCTTTCTTAGATTTCCTCTTTCTTCTCTGAAGTCTTTGAACATTTCCCCTCTGGAACACCAAATATCTCAGCTGCCTGTGCTCTTGCTTCATTTGATTGTTCCTTTGTGAACCCTTGGATCATTGAATAATCATCTACCCATTTCGTTACATTACTTTTGATTTCACATTGCTTTAATTCCATAAACACTTTGATAGATAATTCTTCAAATGTTCCAAATCTCCCCTCCTTAGGGTCTTTTGGTTTAATCAACATCAGATCAGCTAGGCCAGTGAGAACATCCTCTGTAACTTCATATCCCATACCTAGGACCCATACAGTGCTAGGTTCTACAACCTCCATGAGGCATTTATCTTTGCCCACCATAGATACAATGTCTTTCCGATATTTCTTCACAACATTTTCAGGAATCCTAGCCCTAGTCTACATTTTCTTTTGGAAATTCTTAAAATATCCCCATAAGGTTGTATTTTTTTTCTCACCATTTCCCAAACTTTGCAAATGATTTTTAATTTGTGCTACTACTAGTGAATGACCAAGCCAACCAATATTATCCATTCCGGGTAACTCCTTCAGAAAATAGAAGAATAGACAGATGATTAGAGTTCCATACTTGAAGGGGTATTTTGTGTCCTTTGTCCTTTTCAAATTCTCCATAAGTTGTTGTTGGCGCAACTCACATAGGTCATAGTCTGTATTGTTCTTAACCATATCATATGTTGTATATATGTCTGTTGCAAATACTGTGTTCTCCTTGTTGGAGAAATAGACCTTGTAACCAATAACCATTGACCCAAATCCAACCGCTGGATCCACAATATCATTTACAATTAGTGCCCTCTTATCAAATTTTGCACCTGTCAACTGCATTATTGTATTGTTCTTCATAGTCTTCAAGGCTGGAACCTTTCCAGTGGAGCACATTCTAGTTACTACTTTGATGGCATCCTTTGTTATCATATAGGGCACATCAAGCCAAAAGAACTTATCATGAATCCTGCTCAGAACATACCTAATCAAAACATCATCTGAGAATACTAGAAAATCTAACCCAGGTATCAAGATTCTTCTCATGCAAAGCTTTGTATACTTCTTTCAATTCAAGATTTTTATTGGTCAACTCATCTAAGTATATTTTCCCTAATTTCATTTGATAATATTCTTCCAAGTTTGCATGTATTTATGCCCTAATATCTTCTATGTATAGAATGCCATGTGGAACCTTAGAAAATGTGCCATCTGAATCAGTCTCTAATGATTTTAAGGGATGCTTCTTGAACTTAGGGTGGGGCCTCTTTGTTATCTCAACTACTTGAGGAGTATACATCTTTACAGACTCAACACAAAAAATTTTCAAGAGAAAGAATGGTAAATACCTTTTGCTTCCATTAGGGTTTCTTCAAGGGATGCTTGAATTCACCTTAGCTCGCTTCTCAGGTCTCTTTGGTTGCTTGAGAGCTTGAAGTAAAGTGATTTTTATTTCAAATGAATTCCTTATATCCTCTTTTCATCAAGACTCAATCATCACAAATGCATATTTCAAAAAGCTATCAAAAACTTTCTCCATCACTCATAGTCGATCCAAATTGCTTTGTAATCCACCGCGTTAGGTTCTTTTCTACCGAAATATTCACCAAAAGAGATGTCATTATGTTTTCTAGCTTATCCCTTCATGTTGAATGTTAGCACCACGTTTCTAGCTAGGGAACATGATTTTTCATTTAAGCTCCCCCTGAGCCAGAGCTCACAATTTACTTCCCAGAGGAAGTACCTACACTAGAGTCTGGTGCAGACTCATCCTTGACTTCATGTGCTTTCTTCTTAACCTAAATCCTATTCATCTCCTTCTTGATCTCTGTCATATCTACCTTTTGTACCAGTTTCTTCATCTCTACCTAATTATCCTTCTTCATATTCTTGCTTCTGTAAAACCTTGCAATATGTCCAGGTCTGCTGTAATTGAAGCATACAATGTTTCTCTATCCATTGTTCCTTTCATTCACCCTTGATCTGCATTGGTTAGCCTTGTGTCCAAATCTATTGCATGCAAAGCAATTCCCATTGAAAGATTGAGCATTCTTTCCATTATTATAGTTGTTCCTTATCTGACTTTTGCAGTCACTAGCCATATGACCAAACCTGTTGCATATAAAGCAGTTACCTTTAAAAGTTTTAACATTCCTTCCATTGTTGTAACCATTCCTTATATGACTTCTGCATTCATTAGCTTTGTGACCTATTTTATTGCAAGTGAAACACTGACCAGAGAATGATGGAACATTTTGGTTTGTTCTACTCCTGCATTGAGTAGCCTTATGACCAAACTTATTACATACATTACAATAACCATTGACAGAAGGGTACCTTTGAGCATTTGGTTGCCTAATCAGTGGTCTTCTAGGCCTGTTTCTTTGATTCTGAATCTGTTTGCCTTTGTCCTTCTTGATTTCAGCATTCTTTTCTTGGCCGGTCTTAGAACTTTCTCCTTTTTCAAATCCCAAGCCTTCTTTGTCATCAGGACTTTTATGTCTTGCAATCATCTCATCAAGTTTTGCAGAGCTTATCTTGATTTTTTCTTCATAACTCTTTGCTTTCTCCAAATCAGTCTTCAGGTTCCCAACTTCTTTTTCAAGCTTGGCACAATCTTCTGATTTTCCTTTCACCAGTTTATTTAGATCTTCTTTTGCTTTTTCTCTTTCTACAACTTCCACTTTTAGATCTATTGGTTCTCAAAAACATAGGTTTTTAAACCACAAGAGGGTGCCAATCTCTTGATACTTTTTTGGTCAACAAGACAGGGTTTATACAACAAAACCCCCTACTCTTCCGACACTGCCAGACCTAGGCGGGTAAACCTAATCAATAAGGCAAATTTGGAATTATAAATGGATTCTGACTTGGGCAATTTTACTCACTATGGCACACAGATGTGAGATAATTGCATAGATGGTTTTCCAATTTCTAATAAAAGTTTGAAGTATAGAAGATGTGAATTAAATTTGTGTAAAGAGTTCTGAAACTGATCAGTGCCTAATCTATTGGGTGGATAGAGTCAGTGGATAAATGATGATTATGGAAATAGTTATGTAGGATTGATTGGTTCACTTCTTAGCTTAAATCTAATTGTTGGGCACCTTTTATATATCTGCACCTTATGCATGCATGCAAGTTTTAAGTTACTATACTCTTCTTACCAAATCCCAGTGATATTCCCCTAAACTATTGTGAGCAACTGAAAGGAATTTTAACCTTGATAGGAAGGAAACCTAACCAAGATAGTTTGTTTAAAGGTTTTTAACTCCAGGCTAAGACCAATGAACATAAACTTACTTGGGAGGACTTAAATCAACTTCTCTTCGGAAACCAACCAAATTGACCACACACCAATAGCAAATGTATTGTGCCAAATTATGTTAATTTGAATAATTTGAAGGAACCACTTTGGAGAACAGTATAGCAGCATATAATCATAAGACTCCAATCACAATAGTTGAACACTAGAAATGAATTAACATTCAAGAACATTCTGCTCCATTGTATTTCTTAAAATATCAACATTAATTGCAAAAAAGTCTGAAGTATGTAAAGATGTGTTGCTAAAAGTCTACTATATATTATTGTATTTTTACCTCTCTTTTTTCTCCATAATGTCTTGTCTTAAATAGTTAGATGCAGAAGAGATGCATCCCTTCATAAGTGTCTTTTGAATATTAATTAACAACTATACAATTTAACTAGGCTTTAACTAGCCATAAATGGATCTTAGTGATATGATCCAGGTACCTTTGGCTCAAATGCGTATCAGCACACTCCACAGTACTTTTTGCAGTGAACTCCATGGCAATCATTCATTCCATGCATGTACATGCTTCCTCCAATGTTTGATCATCATTTTTTACAGCTTCCAAGGCCTCATGTAGGATCGTCTAGCACTCCTTCATCCAATCTTGCCGGTACTTCAAGATTTTATCATCTTTGAACAATGTAGGCACTACTTGGGAAGCTTCAATAAACTCATCAGCTTCTACCTAAAGGTCTCCGTGGAAGTTTGTGTGAACCTTAATCAATCCCTTAGAATTGGAGATAGCCTCAGTATCCAAAGTACCTCTGTCCTGTATCTCATGGAGTTTTTCCTCAAGTTTGCCAGCCAACCTAGTGTGTTCTTGAAGAGCATTTTGATTCTTTCAATAAGTGATCCAGAATTTATCCATCCATGCCATCATATTATTATGCCTTCTTTTGAACATAGTGGCAAGTGCATCAAATCTGGCTTGTGTTACATGTGTTGTTTCATCCATGGCTATTGTTCGTGAGCTTTCTCCTTGGATTAACATCTTGGGAGGGATTGAATTTTTTAAGAAATCATTTTCCTTTTTTGTTTTTTCCCAGCTCATTTTGTACATATCTCTTTCCTTAATCAACATCTAAATTTGAGCATTATTCAACTTAGCCAAATTTATTCCAAGGTCTGCTATGACAATTGGATCAGTTTCCCCAGCCCTCAATGTCATTACATGGCCAAAATCTTTTTCAGTGTCAATAATAGCAAGCCTTTTGTGTGGTGGGTACAAAGCCCAGATCATGAGAGAATTTTCATCTGGATTATATTTTTTCCCAATATACACTTCAGCCACTCCTTCAGAACTAAGCTTGTGTTTAGTATTATCATTATGCAAGAAACTATCAAAGACAAGTGTTGAATTCAAATCAAGACCAGGGAATATCATCACACTAGATTCCTCAAGTAATCTTCTTCCCTTTTCTGGAGTCATATCTCTCATCTCATTCTCCACATCCATTTTTAATGTATTTAATAATTGTGTCTCATTATTCGGTGTAATGTTTGAGGTTGATTCCCTAATATCCTTGCCTTTGTGTTTATACAAAAAAGTCTTGAATTCAAGAGTGTGAATAAACTAGACATCTGAGATGAAGGATTTGTAAGCTATATGCCTAGCATCATTATCACCTGTCTCCTCAATTTTTATCCCTCTCTCTAGAGACTAATACTGTTCAATTCTAAATTTGGGAATTGTGTCAGACAGGTCATGGGGTTTTGATACAACAAACTCTTCACTGTCAGAGGAAAATACCTCAACTTCTTGTGCTTCCCTCCTTCTCTTTTCCACTTCCTGGTTATATTCATCAATAGCCATTTATGCATCTTCTTCTTCCAAATTTCTTATAACATCATCATGAGGAAAGGGCACATGAGCATATCCACTTAGATTTTTCTTTTTCCTAGCATAATCAATAAAACCTTCTGGGTCAAATCCTTTCCTGTGTATTTCTCTCCTGAGATTAAAATGTGATAATTTGTCAAAAATGAGATCATAACCCTCTTTTGACAAGACAGTAAAATCACTAAAACATAGTGTACTTGGCATAAATGATTGTTTGTCATATGCATTGAGATTCATCACATTGGAGTAATCAAGTTGTCTGACTATTTCTAAGTATGTCACTCTATTTGGCATAGTCCTTGGTAACAAAAAAGGGGTATCTTCAAACCTATATACCCTGATCATAGTAGAATCGAGAAAACAATACCAATCAACCCAATTGTGGTTTACAGTGGGTGGCCCATCAAAATCCTTGGGTCTTAAAACTCTCTTTATTTCATCTAACAAGGAATAACTATAGGGATAGCCATAACGTCTGTACAAAGTCTTAACAAAGAATTCTTCAAAATAGGCATAACTAGAATTTACAAACCTACTATCCCATATAGAAGTCCATAATTGTATGGGTAGTGGTTGACCATCCTTATCAAGTTGTGAAATTTTTAATTGTTCTGGCCATAAATTCAATTCTTGACCATAATATAAAATCATATGCATGAGAGTAGAGTAGTGTCTGAAACTTATTGTTGGGGAACCGTTCTTAATAGCCATCAAACCTGAATCTATTCATTTAAAAAGATACGTAGCATAGTTAAATGTTCTAGCATGGTGGCACTGAATGTCTGCTGAGATGACCATGGGTGTTATGGACATGAACTCTAGAACTTCAGTTCCCAACACCTGCCCCACTGAATTATATGTATATCTCATGTAAGGTTCAAATAAGTCAACATGGAATGGTGGGTCATCCCCTTCTTCAAATGGCACTAAATGTCCCTCACTTCATGGTCTATGCAGTGGAAACCTCCATCCCTTATAGATGGTGTCTAATCTCCAATATTCCTTTTCCAGATCTTCGTGTGAAATAGGAGTAGTATATGTGTCATTCAAACCAAAGACCTCATAGACTGCATTCTTGGATATATGAATAAAGGGTTCTCCTTGCAAATTGCATATAGCTTTTTGATTGGGATTGTAATGGTATGCCAATAGTTTTAAGAGGTCTATATTCATGAAAACATCTGTGACAACCAATTTCCCCAAATTAAGTTGCCAAGGGTTGCACACAAGTTCCATCCTATTCCTCTGATGGTAATGGAACATGAATAGCTCATATCCTCTGATAGGGGTCCATATGTTCCCCACATACTTATATTTGTCCTCTAGTTTTTCAACATCTGCCCTTAGCTGTGCAGTGCTCCTAGCTCTAGGTCTAGAACCAAGCAATTGGTCTATGAGATCTTGGCTAAGTTTTCTCTCCTATGTTTACTCCCCTTTTTGTGTTTCAACTTTTTGTTTTTTATCCTTGGTTTGGCTGGTTTTAGTTTGTTGTCTTCTTTTCGACTTCGAAGAACTTTTCATTTTGTGATAAACACCAGAATTTGATTGTATTTCAATTGCAAGGAGGTTCAAAGGACTTACTTGTATATCTTCTATGTGAATTTCTTGTCCTCTAATGAATTCCTTACTCCTCATGTGCAACCCTTTAATTTTTTACTTTGGTTCAATAGGGTTCGAAATAACTCATATAACATCATGTTCAATCGGCCATTAATGGCTACCACCAGAATTAAATGCAGCAACTTCATGAGTTTCAAAATGTCAGGGCGATGCTTTTTTATATTGGTGAGACTTCTTTAGTTTCATGTCGATCAGTATGCTGTGTTTAGCGCCATTTTCTTTCATATGTTCATAACTTAGTCGTCAAGACTATGTTGGTGTCTTTATGAAGTGTCCCTTTGTTTTTCTATTTTGATCAAGGAGACCACTTAGTAATTTCATCGCTTCGGGGAGACATTACAATTCTCATCCTGACAGCATGGTGATGAGAATTGATGAGTACTCTTCTGGGTGTCAGTGAGTGTCTCTCTGATAAATGGAAGTTGTTTTACCATTATCGGGTTGACATACGCTATCATTATAACACTTCCCTGATGTGTTAAGTCTTTCTGATGTTTTGTCTTTATTGCCTAACTTTATTGGAACAGATTGGAAAGAATTTCACCGAAAACATTTTGTCTTCTCATGTCGGGGTGACTTATACGGTCCGGAGGAGTTAAAGATTTTACCTCGATCATATATGTCATTCTGATGAACTTATTACTTTATGTCTAGGAAAGATCATTGGCTTCTTGGCGATAAGATATCAGTTGGTGTGACTTATAAACTCAGTATGATTCTAGGATTTCACTCCGACTGATTTACTCACACCGATGAGCTTTCATTGGTAATACATATGGAATGTCTCACTGATCATCAGGTAACTTTTACATATGAGATTTTGATCGTTAAGACATTGATTATTTCTTGTCAATATGCATATTAGACTTAAAAGTATATCTTGTTGTTCGGGTAGAGGTATTTAGGGTCTTGCCGATAGAGAGGAATTGCTATTAGAATCAAGTTGTGATTAGAGGACTGTGTATCTGAAAGGATATATTTATGAAATTGTTATTTTGTGGGCTATGAGATGGATCTTGTCACACAAATTTTGGTAGTAAGTTTTGATCAAGAAGTCAAAATGAGGGATATTATTCAAGGTATGTGAAGGATAGGTGGATTTCTAGCAAATGAAGTGTGTGAAATTATTCTAGTTCTTACAGTGGCTCTTTTTGGGTATGTATACCCCCTATGGGTATAACAAGGATCCAGATTTCTAGGTTAAGTACACCAAATTTGCATGGAATAGGAGTTGGTATGGAAGGGAGATGGGATGGAGTGATGGCTTTTTGAAACAGGAGTTGATATGGATGAGGAATGGAAAATGGAGTGAAAATCCTATACTACAGTGCATGGAAATTTTATTGTAAAAAAGGTATTTTTAAGAATTTTCCATGCACTGGCAATTCTTGACTTTCTCCCAGACTATTGTGCATGGAAATTTTAAGAAACGAAATGCTTCAGGAATTTTCCATGCACTGGCAATTCCTCATCTTCTCCTGACATATTTTGAAGGTAGTATGAGTCTCCCCTAGCCTTGCCAACAATGACAAAGGGTCCTAGCCATAGAGCTTCAAACTTTCCATGCTTTCCCTTGTCTTGGCTCTTAGCATTCCACATTAGGACCATATCATTTATTTCAAAGTTTATATTTTTAGCTCTGTTGTCATACAAGTACTTCATTTGCAATTGCTTCCTTCTATTGCATTCTTGTGCTTGATTTCTACCCTCATCAAGATCCATTAATTCTTCAATCCTTTTTTCCATAGGTTCAGGAATTTCCAAATCTTCTTGTAAAATGAATTTGCACACTAGCAATAAGTTATGTAGAGGGATTCTTGCTTGAGTTCCATACACTAGCTCAAAGGGTGATTTTCCTATAGACTTTTTTATAGTGATCTTGTCTGCCCATATGGCTAGCCTTAACTTAGAATCCCAAGACTTTGTATTGTTATTCAGTATTCTTTTTATGATTTTCAAGATGCTTTTGTTACTAGATTCAGCTTGCCCATTTGCTTGTGGGTGATATGGTGAAGAATACAGAATCATTATTCCATAAGAGTTGTAAAATGTTTTAAACTCCTCTGATATGAAACACATTCCATTATCAGTTATAATCCTTGCTGTCACACCAAATCTAGTGATAATGTTTTCAAGTAGGAAATTCATTACAACTTTATTGGTTGCTTGTCTTGTGGGTATAGCTTCTACCCATTTCGTGAAATAATTTGTAGCTACTAGTATCCACCTATATCCTCCAGTGGATCTTTCAGCAATTTCTCCTATAAAATCTATCCCCCACTAGTGGAATGGAGCCTTGACTTGCACATGCCTTAAAGGTACTGCCCCTTGGTATTTCAATTTCCTAGAAAATCTTTGGCATGCCTCACACTTCCTGGTAAAATTATATGCATCATTGAAAACCCTAGGCCAGTAGTATCCTATCCTTAATATTTTGTGAGCAGTAGTTTTTGCTGAAAAATGCCCTCCATATTTCCCCTCGTGCATTTCTTTCATAACATGTTTGGCTTGATATTCATCCAAACATAATAACAGAATACCATCCTGATTTTTCTAATAAAGATCCCCTTCTATGAACACATATTTTGAATCTTGTAATTTAAGTGTCCTTTTCTTGTTATCATCGTATCCTTCAGGGCACTTCATATATTTTAGATAGTATATGATATCAGCATATCATGATGTATGCTCAATGCTAGAAATCATGTTATCTTCATCATTAGAATTACATATCTGAGCGGCTTCAAAATTTGTCTCGACCATTAGTCTAGCAAGACCCTGTCCTCTTACTAGCTTGGTAATTTGGATTTCAATGTTAAATTCCTGAATTCTGTTAATCCATCTGCACCTTCTGCCAGTAACTTTAGTCTGAACAAATGCATCCTTCACTGCAGCATTAGGCACATAGGCTATTATTTTTGTTCCTACTAGGTATGGAATAAATGCTTTGACTACTTTACTAATGTGTATACCTGTTTCTCAATTACATCATATTTTAACTCTGCATTCTGGAGGGACTTACTAAAGAATGAGATGGGTTGTTCATATCCCTCATTATTTTTTTGCAACATCACTGCTACAACTGTATGATAGGAAGCAAATGAGAAAATCTGAAATGGTTTACTGAAGTCAGGGGATATTAGGACTGGGGCTTCCTTGATTTCTCTTTTTATTGACATGAATGCATCTAGGATCTCATCTATACAGTTAACTTGTGCAACCTTCTGTAACATTTTAGATATTGGATTCACTATTTCAGCAAAGTTTGATATGAATCTTCTTACAAAATTAATCTGCCCAAAGAAAGATTGAATGGCTTTGACTATTTTAGGAGTAGGAATCTTGTCTATAGCCTCCACTCTTTATGGATCAATCCTGACTCCATCTTTGGAAACTATGTGCCCTAATAGCTTTCCTTCTGTTACTGCAAATTGACACTTTTTGGGATTCAGGGAAATACCATACTTCAATGCTTTCAAAAAGATCTATTCAAGGTGTGCACAGTGGTCTTCTACTTTTTTGGAATACGCAGTAAGATCATCTTGGTATACTACCATTATGACATTGATTAAATCAGCAGATACAACATCCATAGCTCTCTGAAAGGTAGCACCAGCATTCGTGAGTCCAAATGGCATTTTAACATACACATAAGTGCCCCAAGGAGTGGTAAATGCGGTTTTATATTGTTTTGATTCTTTCACTTTCACCTGATTATAACCTGAAAATCCATCCATCATAGATAACAACTCGCATCCCTTGACTCTTTGTAAAATTGCCTCCATATTTGGGAGTGGATAGTTGTCTTTAAGAGATGAGATATTTAGATTTCTAAAATCTACACATAACCTTATGTCACCATTCTTTTTTTCTGACTGGTACCAGGTTTGAAACCCATGTAGAATGTCTAATAGGATTAATAATACCTCCCTCCCTAAGTTTCACAAGTTCTTCATACATTTTGCATCAGGATTGAGTGGGATTTCATGCTAGAACAGATCCTCCCTGTATGCCTTAAGGTCATCATAAGACCAAACCAAGACATGTTAATATTTTCTTAATAGAGAAATCAGCATTTTCCTGATTGTTGGGCTTATCTTTTTCCCAATATATACCCTTTTCAGTGTCATTTCAGTACCCAAGTTGATTTCTTCAAGGTCTTCATTTTTTACTGGTATCTACTTCATAAGAGCTCGGTCATGTCCATCAAACACCCTTTCTAGTGTCACAAGCCCCTTGGGTATCTTATTAGTTTTAAGTTGGACAATTTCTTTACCAAATAAAGTTTGTTTGCCATCTAATTCTTCCACAAATACATTGAAATCAATCTCTTGGGCCTCATATTGGTCGATGCACTGTAAGAACTTTAGCAGATCAGTATCATCATTAAAAACTTGCCAATTATAGACATTGTCTGGGATTGCAGGCCTAGTTTTAAACTCAACTTTAGTCATGCCTGCCAATGTGATATCATCCCTTTTCAAGGCTATATTTGCTAAGAAGTATACCATTATATTTTTTGATTTGTCTATCCAATTAGTGAAGAAAGCATCAAACAATTCAATATCATCCTAGACAACATTCTTATATTATTTCAATCTTTTATTCTTGGATGAATACTTCTCTCTGACCTGAGATATAATTAGTTCTGAATCTCCATATACAGCAAGGCATTTTATTTTGTGCTTTATGGCAATGTTTAGTCCAATGAGAAAAGCTTCATATTCTGCCATACTATTGGTACACTCAAATGTCAACAAGAATGAGTATTTCAAAGTCTTACCAGTTGGTGAGATAAACACTACTCCTGCTCCATTACCGGCCTTACTACACGCACCATCAAAATACATTCTCCATATATCATGTTCATCAATTTGGGCTTCTTGGTGCATTGGGTCAGTGTTTTGTAATTCTGGTTGACCTTTTTCAATTCTAAATGCACCAAGATCTATATCACAGAAGAAATTTACTTGATTCTGGTCAGTGCATTCTATGATATTCTCATACCTTGGTTCTCTGCATAACTTAATTTCCTTTTCTCCCACAGGTAAAGTAGCATAGGATAGATCTAAATGAACATTCCCTCCTGCCATTGCAACCCATTGTCTTGATAACAGCATCCCATAGTAAGGGATATCTACTACGGTGATGTCAATCTTATAAATTGCTTCAGGATAGGCAGCTAACTTTATCTCTACATCCCTCATAATACCTACAACTGGGATGGATCTGTTGTCCATAGCGTAACATTTACCATATGTAGTGTCAACCCACATTCCTAATTCCTTCATGACTGCTATCAGCATGATGTTCATGGCTGCCCCTGAATCAATCTATTAGATTCAAGACAGACAACTGAGAGGGGGGGTGAATCAGTTGTCTCAAAACTTTCTTCCTTTTAATCACCTAAATCCTTCTTATAATTCAGCAGCATAATAATAAGTCAATCATGAAAATATAATGCAACAATTCAAGAGTAGAAACACATTAACACGGGGTGACTAACCCAAGATTGTATTCTCTGTTAAAATAATAAGAAGAATAAAATGGCACATGCCAATTAGGGCTCACTGCCTGACCACACTGCTCACAAGAGGCCCACTGCCTACAGGAGACACACTATCTACAGAATGATAAATATTACATACTTGAACTGAAGAATAGCATCTTCACCATGCTTGAGTCAGTTCCATTTAAGTCCAATACTTCTTCTCTGTCTTTCGCTTCTCTGCTCTTTACCACACTCTCATCTCCACCAAGATACTTTTGAAATTGCTTCACAACTTCTTATTTATACAAGACATCGACTTAGGGATAATCATCCAAGTCAGCACACTTTACAGAGCAAATACAACTTGACTAATTACAAAAGACTTCATGTGGATCATCACACTGTCGATGACACAGATCTGGGACTTCAATCTTCTTTTAGGAACATGCCATGCTTCACAAAACATCTTCAAGATCATCTGCAGGATGTGTAACTCATCTGGTCGGCCAGACTTAGGAAGAACATCATCATCCAGAAGTAATTCTTCAATTACGAGCTCAATCTTCAATGCAGACCACCAACACTAATTGGACACAATCCAAAGACCTCCACAAGCTTTCCTGAATCACCAAGAACATCCACACTACTTCTGCTTACTGAAATCATTCTCTCCCTCATCTAGAACCTCAAGAATACAATCTGTCATCACTGTCATATTGGAATAGATGCTGGCAGACCTCCAAATCATGAACCAATTGAGTTTTCAATTCACATTGACTTCCCAAACACTCCACCAAATCTGCAGAACAAGATATTGCATTTCCAGATCTCACCAGACCTATCTGTGTTACTCTGTCACCTCTGAACATCTACCAGAACTGGTTTTACTCAAGTGGCCATAACTTCTTCAAATCTTCATGCGGACCTCTCAAATCTTTACTGGATCATATTGAGACACATATCTACAAACCCTTTGATGTTCATGCTCTGATCTTCATTTTAGCTGGGATCTTTACCTTATTGTCTTCACTGTTCTTCTCTGTTCCTGATAGAACTAATTTTCTCAATATCCTAAGCATACAATTCATCCAATCCTTATGATCAATGCAATAAGAGTATGTTGACATCAATGACAACACCGGTTAGGCCCATACTTGCAACAATCTCTCCCTTTGTCATTGATGGCAACATATGATGTGAAAAACTATTTTAACCATCAAGACAAGAACTTTTCCTTAATGACTGACATAACTCCTCCTATCAACAACCACCATCCACATGTCTTCTCTACCTTTACTACTCCCCCTTTGCTTAGCAACCACTTTTTGTTTTTCACATGTCTTCTCTCCCCCTGTGACATCAATGGCAAAGGGCACATACTTGCATCACTTCAGAATCATACCAACTGCTCCCCCTGAGTAGCAGCTTTCCATCATCAATCTAGACCACAAGATATGACTGTGAGACCCACCAGATAGATGCACATCGGTGCACCTTAATTTAGAATCGGAGGGGTAATAACCCCTAACTTCTCCCTGAGATACTCAAAAGAGTCCTTAGGTAGAGGTTTGGTAAAAATATCTGCAATCTGATCTTTGGAAGGCACAAACTCCAATCTGACTTCATTCTTGTTCACTTTCTCTCTCAAAAAGTGAAACTTGATGGATATATGTTTGTCTTTGAATGCAACACTGGATTTTTTGATATATTTATTGCACTTGAATTATCATAGAAGATTGTGATAGGTTCCTCATACTCCACTCTGATGTCTCTTAGCATTTGCTTCATCCACAATACTTGAGTGCAACTACCTGTTGCTGCAATATATTCTACTTCTGCAGTGGACAGAGATATTGCCTCTTGTTTCTTGCTCGGCCAAGAAACCAATCTTTTCCCCAAAAAGAATGCTCCACCACTGGTACTCTTCTGATTATCCACATCTCCTGCCCAATCCATATCTGTATATGCATGAAGAGAGAAATCATGACCTTTAGGATACCATAAACCATACTCAACTGTCCCTTTTAGATATCTAAGAATCCTCTTGATTTCCATGACATGAGATTCTCTAGGATTAGCTTGGAATCTAACAACAAGACCAACAACATTCATAATTTACATCCGGTTGCCATGGGATTAGCTTAATTTACATCCGGTTGCCATGGGAGTACTCATTGGTTTTGAGTCTTCCATCCCAAATTTATTCAACAATTCTTTCACATATTTGGTCTGTGAAATGAAGATTCCTTTCTTTGTTTGAATGATTTGCAGACCCAAGAAGAAATTCACTTCCCCAAACATGGACATCTCAAATTCACTTTTCATTTGATTTGCAAAAGTTTTGCACATACTATCTCTTCCTCCAAAAATGATATCATCAACAAACACTTCAACAATCAGGATATTTTCATGATCAATTTTGAAGTACAAATTACCGTCACCAGTACCTTTGTTGAAACCAATCTTCAAAAGACGCTTATCCAGTCTTTCATACCAAGCTCTTGGGGCTTGTTTGAGTCCATACAGTACTTTCTTCAACTTGTAGACCATATCACCATGATCAAACAATTGAAATCCATCCAGTTGCTCAATGTATACTTCTTCTTCCAAGTCACCATTCAAGAAGGCAAACTTGACATCCATCTGAAATACTTTGAAGTCCTTGAAGGCAGCAAAGGCAAGAAATAATTTGACTGCTTCAATTCTTGCCACCAGAGCAAAAGTTTCTTCAAAATCAACTCCTTCTACTTGAGAGTAACCCTTGCAGACCAATCTGGCTTTGTTTCTGACTAATTCACCATATTCATTCAATTTATTCCGGAAGACCCATTTGGTTCCAATCACATTCTTGTTTCTAGGTCTGGGAACAAGATCCCAAGTGTGATTTTTCTCAATTTGCATCAGCTCTTCCTCCATTGCTTTAGTCCAGCTTTCATCATTGCATGCTTCATTCACTGAATTTGGTTCAATCTTTGAAATTAGACAATACTATTCTGTGTCTTGAGAAATCTTTCTTCTTGTTTGAACACCTTTGCTTTTATCACCTATGATCTGATCTTTAGAGTGATTCAGTCTTACATACCTAGGAATTTTGGGACTTTCTTGCACTTCTATTTCTTGAACAGGTTCATTCAAACTTATCTCTTCTTCCTAATTCTCTGGATCAATCTGGATCTGAATTTCAAAAGGGGCTTGGACTTCTTGGACCAAAACATCATTCTGATCATCTTCATCATATTCATAAAACCTTGAGGGTTTTTCAATACCTTCATCAACCTTCACATTTGTACTTTCTATAATCTTTCTCAATCTCTTGTTATAGCACCGGTATGCTTTGCTTTGTGTTGAATATCCCAAGAATATTCCTTCATCACTTCTAGGATCAAATTTTCCAAGGTCTTCATCTCTTTTAATATAACATTTGCTACCAAAGACTCTAAAATACTTCATAGTGGGAGTGATGCCAAACTAGAGTTCATAAGGGGTCTTACCAGTATTTCTTGTGATTTGTACTTGATTAAGAGTATAGACTACAGTGCTTATAGCTTCTCTCTATTAGATCTGAGGAACATTTGCTTCCATCATCATGGTTCTAGATGCTTCCTGGATGGTCTAGTTCTTTCTCTCCATTACTCCATTCTACTGTGGAGTCCTTGGAGCAGACAACTATCTTTTTATCCCATGTTTCTCATAGAATTCTATGAACTCACCGGATGTGAATTCTCCACCTCTATCAGACCTCAGACATTTTATGTTTAATCTGGTTTCATTCTCTACCATAGCCTTGAATATTTTGAATTTCTCAAAAGCCTTAGATTTCTCTTTCAAAAAAGTCACCCACATCATCCAGGAGTGGTCATCAATTAATAACATGAAGTATCTATCACCTTGCACACTCCTGATTCTTGCCGAACCACATAGATTAGTAGGAACTAAGTCCAATAATCTAGTAGAAGATTGTTCCTTACTTTTGAATGTGACCCTGCTTTGCTTACCCAACTGACATTCTTTGCACAAACTATTAGTAGGTTTCACCAGTCTTGGAAGATCTCTTACAGCCTGAGTGTTTCTTATCCAGATGATATTATCAAAATTCACATGACACATTCTCCTATGCCACAACCAACTCTGATCAATTTGAACAAATAAACAACTTTTACCAGTACCAACCAAGTGGAAGATATTACCTTTTGTTTGAGTACTAGATGTAATCTCTATTCTGGAACTTTCAAAGATCGCATTTTCCATTTTTGAATCAGAGATCATAGCCTTTGTCCACCAACTGTCCAACACTGAGAAGATTGTGCTTCAGACCTTCAACATATAGTACATTACTATTTTTTTCTTACCATCAAAAGAAATGGTTCCTCTACCTTTGATTCTGCCAGCAGAATTATCACCAAATTTTACCACTCCTCCTTCATATCTTTCCAAATCTATGAACTTATTTTTATCACCTGTCATATGGTGGGAGCATCCACTGTCAATGACCCAATCATAATTTTCTTCAACTTGGGCAGCTAGGGCTCTTTCTACCATTTTATGATTGATAGATTCTAAGGGCATTGGATCTTCTTCCTTGATGGCAATAAACACCCAGTCACTTCCAGATTTGTTTCCTGTCTCTAATTCATCATCTGTTACTCCTTCATCATCATCATGTTCATGAACATAGTAACATTTCTTTTGGAATCTTGATCTGTTTGGATTTTCTCTTGAAAATCTTTCCGGACACCTTGAGGCAAAATGACCAATCTTATTGTAGTTAAAACATTTGAAGGGCAATTTTCCTTCATACTTACCAGATCCTCTTGGCAGTCTTTTTGTAATAAGGGCTTCAAGTTGAGCATCTTCTACTTCATCTTCTTCCAGATCTTTTCTTGCTTTTTCATACCATGATAGTTTCTTTAAAGAGTTCTCTCCTAGATCAAACTTTTGTTTTCCTTTTACAGAGGCACTAGCTTTGAAAGCAGATTCAGTCTTGGGGGGTGCATCTCCAAACTCGGCCAATTCAAATGCAGCTAATTTACCAACCAATTGATCTCTTGTGATATTTGAAAAAGATGTAAATTCTTCAATAGCAGCAACCTTGTACTTGTAAGAATCAAGAAGGGATCTGAGAACTTTGGCAACAATCTCATCTTCATCCAAGATTCCACCATCACGTCTAATGCCACAAACAAGCTCATTTACTCTTGGCATAAATGTAGTGATATTTTCATCTTCTCTCATCTTCAGGTTTTCAAATTTTCCTTTCAGACTCTGTAGTTTGGTACATTTAACATACTTGTCTCCTTCATGTAGAAGTTCCAATTTTTGCCAAATCTCATATGCAGTTTTTAGATCAATAACATTTGTCAACTCTGAATTAGATAAGGCACTTAGAAGAGCTTCTTTAGTCTGAAGATTGTTTTTAGCATCTTTGATTTCATCTATGGTACTCGGACCATTCTATGGAGGAACATACTTCTTTGAAGCCATGATCCAATATTGCATTCCCATACATTGCAAGTGACATTCCATGCGACTTTTCCAAAGAGTAAAATTGGTTCCATCAAACCTCGGACTAT
The DNA here is from genome assembly GCA_027924645.1 of Cunninghamia lanceolata. NCBI lineage: Eukaryota > Viridiplantae > Streptophyta > Pinopsida > Cupressales > Cupressaceae > Cunninghamia > Cunninghamia lanceolata. The sequence goes on along the minus strand of BSBN01001495.1, from coordinate 3,560,363 downwards.
CCTTCTTGTAGGATGACATCCTAGATCTCCTCAAGCAGTTAAGCTCTTTTAGAGGAACTTAGCTCTTATACCAATTGTTAGATTCAAGATAGACAACTGAGAGGGGGGTGAATCAGTTGTCTCAAAATTTTCTTCCTTTTAATCACTTAAATCCTTCTTATAATTCAGCAGCATAATAATAAATCAATCATGAAAACATAATGCAACAATTCAAGAGTAGAAACACATTAACACATATGACACCAAGATTTTAACGTGGAAAACCCAGTTAAGGGAAAAACCACAGGGTGACTAACCCAAGATTGTATTCTTTGTTAAAAGAATAAGAAGAACAAAATGGCACATGCCAAGTAGGGCTCATTGCCCGAGCACACTGCTCACAAGAGGCCCACTGCCTACAAGAGACACACTGTCTATAGAATGATAAATATTACATACTTGAACTGAAGAATAGCATCTTCACCATGCTTGAGTCAGTTCCATTTAAGCCCAATACTTCTACTCTACCTTTTGCTTCTCTGCTCTTTACCACACTCTCATCTCCGCCAAGATACTTTTGAAATGACTTCACAACTTCTTATTTATACAAGACATCGACTTAGGGATAATCATCTAAGTCAGCACACTTTACAGAGAAAATACAACTTAACTAATTACAAAAGACTTCATGCGGATCATCACACTGTCGGCCACACAGATCTAGGACTTCAATCTTCTTTTAGGAACATGCCATGCTTCACATAACATCTTCAAGATCATCTACAAGATGTGTAAGTCATCCGATCGGCCAGACTTAGGAAGAACATCATCATCTGAAAGTAATTCTTCAATTACAAGCTCAATCTTCAATGTGGACCACCAACATGAACTGGACACAATCCAAAGACCTCCACAAGATTTCTTGAATCACCAAGAACATCCAGAACCTCAAGAACACAGTCTGTCATCACTGTCATATTGGAATAGATGCTTGCAGACCTCCAGACCATGAACCAATTGAGTTGTCAATTCACATTGACTTCCTAAACACTCCAAACCCACAAAACAAGATATTGCATTTCCGGATCTCACCGGACCTATCTGTGTCACTCTGTCACCTCTGAATATCTGCCAGAACCAGTTTTACTCAAGTGGCCATAACTTCTTCAGATCTTCATGTGGACCTCTCAAATCTTTACTGGATCATATTGAGACACATATCTACAAACCCTTTGATGCACATCCTCTGATCTTCATCTTAATCTAGGATCTTTACCTTACTATCTTCACTGTTCTTCTCTATTCCTGATAGGACTAATTTTCTCAATATCCTTAGCATACAAGTCATCCAATCCTTATCATCAATGCAATAGGAGTATGTTGACATCAATGACAACACTAGTTAGGCCCATAATTGCAACACAATCATACAGTTCCTCACCAACTTGTTTTTTATCAACAAGGTAATGTAGAAAGGATCTACTTGAGATGGATTTTTTGTCAATGTATCACCCAAATATACCTCTGGAATTTTAGTAGCCTCAGTTTGAACATTATTTATTGTGATTTCAGGCTTTTCTTGTTTCTTTTTTGGTATATCTGAAATCATCTTAACCACCATATTCCTATATTGATCTATCTTCATCATTTCAAGAAGTGGTACTGATATTTTCACTTGAGATACTGCCTGAGCTATGTCAAACAAGGGAGTTATTGTTTGATCAGCTTTTTCTATTTTGTTATGCCCCTTTTCTCCAACTAGTATTTTATCTTTTACCTTGCCTTGCTCAAATTTTTCTGGCTCTTTTGATGTATTTTTATTATAGTTTTGATCTTTTATAAAGACACTCCCAGGTGTTCCTTGATCCGTGTTGACCATCCTATTTCTTAGATTATAACTGTTCTTAGCCTATGCCACTGCAACCATTGTAAGAGCTCTCTTTTCTTCTTTAGTAGGTTTTCTCCATTGACGATGTGGTGGCTTGTTAGGATTATAAGTACTTTCCCTATAGGTGTCCTCCTAATCTGAGAAGACTTCTTGTCTTCCCATATTAACATTATATTTTTGATTCCCTACATCATACTCATATCCGTCTTCTTTCACAGAGGAATACTCTTCATTTATCCGGTAAGGTAATATTCCTAGCATATTTATGATATGGCTGTCTCTTTCATAGCTAGAAGAGATTTCTTCTTGTTGTACTGATTTGGCCATTATACAATATTCAGGTGAATGGGGTAAATTACATACCGAGCACCATGGATTATCTTCAACCACGTGTGCCCCATTTCCTTTTAATGGGTCTATAGTATCCTTGCCATAATTTTTCCTTGTATTATTCTCCACAATTCTTTTATTTTTCCAATTGGTATGATATGGCATGTCATGCAACCTTGGTCTTTCATTTATGTATTGACTCTCTTGTTTATTCTGGTGATTATTAGAGTTTTGAAGAATTCTGAGGTTATTTCTTTTGCCAATCATCCCTACAGCTTTCCTATTATTTTTAATACTGATAGTTGGTTTTTGTACCTTTGTTAAGGTCATGGGAGCCCTATTCCTGAGTTCATACCCAGTCTTTGGATCAAAAGCCTTTAGATAAATACTCAGAGCTACTGAATTAGTCAATTTGGATCCATGTGGTATCTTATTATGCAATTTTGAAAATCTTTGATTGAAGTCATATATCGACTCATTCTGATTTTTCTAGATGCTTATTAGCTCATGCAGGGAAAATTCAGGAGCATACTAATTTCCATATTGTTCTTTGAACTAGTCATGGAAATCTTCTATAGAATAAATTAAGGAATCTGGTAAATTATTGAACCAATCCCTTGCATCTTCAGTTAGAGACATCATAAATAATCTCATTTTTATGTCCTCATGTTCTATACCAATGTGTTGTACAAAGGCATTGAAATTTCTAATGTGATCTTCAGCTGATATTGCATTATTTCCAGTGAATTTGGAGACCATGTTTCTCCAACTATTATCTATAGGGTATGGATATAATTGATATCCTGTTAGATCAAATTGTCTACGTACACTCATGAGATTTTGTGGAGGCATATTCATTGGTGGTGGATTGGGGTAATACTGATATCCATATGGAGATTGATGGTAAGAATGTTGCCATACAGGTTGTTGAGGGTGTATATTATGAGGTGGTATATGCTGCTGATGTTGTGGAATGCCATGATGACCCGGAGGTGGGTGATATTGGGGTATAGCGCTAGTATTTGGTGTTTGGGGTTTCTGTGATGGCATGCTATATTGAGCGTACTGTCTTGAATTTCCTCCTGCATTAGGAGGCATTCTTGAAGTACTCAGAGCAGTTGTATTATGAGATATCCCATGTGAACTAGCATTATTACTTTGTTTGTGTGGAGGGACATATTTTGGAGGTTTTGATGCCTGGATGTCCAATTGTGCCAATTGTCTACCCAGTTCTTGACTTTCTTGTATCAAATGTTGTCTCCTCCTAAGCTGCTACCTTTGCCACTCCAGATGTATTTCAATTTCTTGGTTACTCATAGAATCAAAATCAACAATATGGTCTACATACCCTTCTTGGTTTTCTTCTCCCTATTGTGATAAAAATCCCCTTTCAGACTCTGCATGTTTTTGCCCCCTTCTTCATTCAACTTTTCCTAAAATTCAGTTACTTCTTGAGAATCTATCCTGTAACTAAGGATATTATCATTTGTATTGATCTTTTCAGGAGGTGTTGAGGGATTTCTACCATCATTGTATACTAGGGAGTTGATTACTATAAAAGGTTGTTCTGATGTGTTTATACTATCTTCAAGTTGTTTGGGTACTGCTTCACCCTTATTTGTATTGTTCTTTCCTCGAGGAGGTCCTTGCTTGTCTGTGAATCTAACACTATTTTTCTTGGGGCTTTCTTGATGCATAGACCTCCTTTCATTCATGTTTGATGGTAGAGTATATCTCTGATGTCTATCGTCTATTTTTTTTGATATGATATTTATTTCATCAATCATAAAATTTTAGAGTCGCCACCTACCTCTTTGTAGGAAAATGATTGCAGTTCTTCCTAGCAAAGTCTTAAATATGTTATGATGCTTTGAGATAACTCTATGATGGAAGGTTGAGGTTCAAAGTGGGCTTGTTCCCCAGTAGAGTCGCCAATTTGTTGGTTCTCAAAAACATAGGTTTTTAAACCACAAGAGGGTGCCAATCTCTTGATACATTTTTGGTCAACAAGATAGGGTTTATACAACAAAACCCCCTACTCTTTTGGCACTACCAGACTTGAGTGAGTAAACCTAATCAATAAGGCAGATTTGGAACTATAAATGGATTTTGACTTGGGCAATTTTAATCACTATGGCACATAGATGTGAGATAATTTCATAGCTTGTTTTCTAATTCCTAATAAAAGTTTGAAGTATAGAAGATGTGAATTAAATTTGTGTAAAGAGTTTTGAAACTGATCAGTGCCTAATCTATTGGGTGGATAGAGTCAGTGGATAAATGATGATTATGGAAATAGTTATGTAGGATTGATTGGTTCACTTCTTAGCTTAACTCTAACTGCTAAGCACCTTTTATATATCTGCACCTTATGCAGATGTGCAAGTTTGTAACCTACTATACTCTTTTTACCAAATCCCAATGATATTCCCCTAAACTATTGTGAGCAACTGAAAGGAATTTTAACCTTGATAGGAAGGAAACCTAACCAAGATAGTTTGTTTAAAGGTTTTTAACTCCAGGCTGAGACCAATGAACATAAACTTACTTGGGAGGACTTAAATCAACTTCTCTTCAGAAACCAACCAAATTGACCACACACCAATAGCAAATGTATTGTGCCAAATTATGTTAATTTGAATAATTTGAAGGAACCACTTTGCAGACAATATAGCAGCATATAATCATAAGACTCCAATCACAATAGTTGAACACTAGAAATGAATCAACATTCAAGAACATTCCACTCCATTGTATTGCTTTAAAATATCAACATTAATTGCAAAAAAGTCTGAAGTATGTAAAGATGTGTTGCTAAAAGTCTACTATATATTATTATATTTCTATCTCTTTTTTCTCCACAATGTCTTGTCTTAAATAGATAGATGCAGAAGAGATGCATCCCTTCACAAGTGTCTTTTGAACATTAATTAACAACTATAAAATTTAACTAGGCCTTAACTAGCCATAAATGGATCTTAGTGATATGATCCAGGTACCTTTGGCTCAAATGCGTATCAGCACACTCAACAATACTTTTTGCAGCAAACTCCATGGCAATCATTCGTTCCATGCATGCATAGGCTTCCTCCAATGTTTGATCATCATTTTTACAGCTTCCAAGGCCTCATGTAGGATCATCTGGAACTCCTTCATCCAATCTTGCTCGTACTTCAAGATTTTATCATCTTTGAACAATGTAGGTACTGTTTGGGAAGCTTCAATAAATGCATCAGCTTCTGCCTAAAGGTCTACATGGAAGTTTGTGTGAACCTTAATCAAGCCCTTAGTATTGGAGATAGCCTCAATGTCCAAAATACCTCTGCCTTGTATCTCATGGAGTTTTTCCAGAAGTCTGCCAGCCAACCTATTATGTTCTTGAAGATCATTTTGATTCTTTGAATAAGTGATCCAGAATTTATCCATCCATACCATCATATTATTATGCCTTCTTTTCAACACAGTGGTGAGCGCATCAAATCTGGCCTATATTACCTGTGTTGTTTCATCCATGGCTATTGTTTGTGAGCTTTCTCCTTGGATTAACATCTTGGGAGGGATTGAATCTTTTAAGAAATCATTTTCCTTTTTTGTTCTTTCCCAGCTCATTTTGTACATATCCCTTTCCTTAATCAACATCTGAATTTGAGCTTTATTCAACTTAACCACATTTATTCCAAGGTCTACTATGACAACTGGATCAGTTTCCCCAGCCCTCAATGTCATTATATGGCCAAAACCTTTTTTAGTGTCAATAACAGCAAGCCTTTTGTGCGGTGGGTACAAAGCCTAGATCATGAGAGAATTTTCATCCAGATTATATTTTGTCCCAATATACACTTCAGCCACTCCTTCAAAACTGAGCTTGTGTTTAGGATTATCATTATGCAAGAAACTATCAAAGACAAGTGTTGAATTCAAATCAAGACCAGGGAATATCATCACACTAGATTCCTCAAGTAATCTTCTTCCCTTTTCTAGATTCATATCTCTCATCTCATTCTCCACATCCATTTTTAATGTATTTAACAATTGTGTCTTATTATTTGGTGTAATGTCTGAGGCTGATTCCCTAATAGCCTTGCCTTTGTGTTTAACAAAAAAGTCTTGAATTCAGGAGTGTGAATAAATTGGTCATCTAAGATGAAGGATTTGTAAGCTATATGCCTAGCATCATTATCACCTATCTCCTCAATTTCTATCCCTCTCTCTAGAGACTGATATTGTTCAATTCTGAATTTGGGAATTGTGTCAGACAGGTCATGGGGTTTTGATGCAACAAACCCTTCACTGTCAAAGGAAAATACCTCAACTTCTTGTGCTTCCCTCCTTCTCTTTTCCACTTCCTAGTTATATTCATCAATAGCCATTTCTACATTTGCTTCTTCCAAATTTCTTATAACATCATCATGAGGAAAGGGCACATGAGCATATCCACTCAGATTTTTCTTTTTCCTAGCATAATCAATAAAACATTCTGGGTCAAATCCTTTCCTATGTATTGATCTCCTGAGATTAAAATGTGATAATTTGTCAAAAATGAGATCATAACCCTCTTTTGCCAACACAGTAAAATCACTAAAATGTAGTGTACTTGGCATAAATGATTGTTTGTCATATGCACTGAGATTCATCACATTGGAGTAATCAAGTTGTCTGACTATTTCTAAGTATGTCACTCTATTTGGCATAGTCCTTGGTAACAAAAAAAGGGTATCTTCAAACCCATATACCCTGATCATAGTAGAATTGAGAAAACAGTACTAATCACCCCAATTGTGATTTACAGTGGGTAGCCCATCAATATCCTTGGGTCTTAAAAATCTCTTTATTTCATCTAATAAGGAATAACTGTAGGGATAGCCATAACATCTATACAAAGTCTTAAAAAAGAATTCTTCAAAATAGCATAACTAGAATTTACAAACCTACTGTCCCATATAGAAGTCCATAATTGTATGGGCAGTGGTTGACCATCCTTATCAAGTTGTGAATTTTTCAATTATTCTGGCCATAGATTCAATTCTTGACCATAATATAAAATCATATGCATGAGAGCAGAGTAGTGTTTGAAACTTATTGTTGGGGAACCATTCTTAATAGCCATCAGACCTGAATCTATTCCTTTAAAAAGATACGTAGCATAGTTAAATGTTCTGGGATGGTGGCACTGAATGTCTGCTGAGATGATAATGGGTGTTATGGACATGAACTTTGGAACTTCAATTCCCAACACCTTTCCCACTGAATAATATGTATATCTCATGTAAGGTTCAAATAAGTCAACATGGAATGGTTGTCCATCCCCTTCTTCAAATCACACTAAATTTCCCTCACTTCGTGGTCTATGCAGTGGCCTCCTCCATCCCTTATAGGTGGTGTCTAATCTCCAATATTCCTTTTCCAGATCTTCATGTGAAATAGGAGTATTATATGTGTCATTCAAACCAAAGACCTCATAGATTGCATTCTTGGATATATGAATAAAGGGTTCTCCTTGCAAATTGCATATAGCTTTTTGATCAGGATTGTAATGGTATGCCAATAGTTTTAAGCGGTCTATATTCATGAAAACATCTGTGACAACCAATTTCCCCAAATTAAGTTGCCAAGGGTTGCACACAAGTTCCATCCTATTCCTCTGATGGTAATGGAACATGAATAGCTCATATCCTCTGATAGTGGTCCATATATTCCCCACATACTTATATTTGTCCTCTAGTTTTTCAACATCTACCCTTAGCTGCGTAGTTCTCCTAGCTCTGGGTCCAGAACTAGGTAATTGGTCTATGAGATCTTGGCTAAGTTTTCTCTCCTATGTTTTCTCCCCTTTTTGTGTTTCAACTTTTTTTTTTATCCTTGGTTTGGCTGGTTTCAATTTGTTGTCTTCTTTTTGACTTCGAAGAAATTTTCATTTTGTGAGAAACACCAGAATTCAATTATATTTCAATTGTAAGGAGGTTCAAAGGACTTACTTATATATCTTCTACACAAATTTCTTGTCCTCTAATGAATTCCTTACTCCTCGTGTGCAACCCTTTGATTTCTGACTTTGGTTCAATAGGGTTCAGAATAACTCATATAACATCATGTTCAATCGGCCATTAATGGCTGCCGCCAGAATTGAATGCAGCAAGTTCATGAGTTTCAAAATGTCAGGGCAATGCTTTTTTATATCGGTGAGACTTCTTTAGTTTCATGCTGATTAGTATACTGTGTTTAGTGCCATTTTCTTTCATATGTTCATAACTTAGTCGTCAAGACTATGTTGGTGTCTTTATGAAGTGTCCCTTTGATTTTCTATTTTAATCAAGGAGACCACTTAGTAATTTCATCGATTCAGAGAGACATTATGATTCTCATCCCGACAGCACGGTGATTAGAATCAATGAGTACTCTTCTGGGTGTCAGTGAGTGTCTCTCTGACAAATGGAAGTTGTTTTACCATTATTAGGCTGACATATGCTATCGTTAAGAAAATATAACACTTCCCCAATGTGTTAAGTCTTTCCGATGTTTTGTCTTTATCGCCCAACTTTACTAGAATAGATCGGCAAGACTTTCACTGAAAACATTTTGTCTTCTTGTGTCGGGGTGACTTATACGGTCGGGAGGAGTTATTTTACCTTGATCATATATGTCATTCCGATGAACTTATTACTTTATGTCGAGGAAAGATCATTGGCTTCTTGGAAATAAGATATCAGTTGGTGTGACTTATAAACTTGGTATGATTCTACGATTTCACTCTGACTGATTTACTCACACCGATGAGCTTTCATTGGTAATACATGATGCAGAGGAAACGCAACAGAAGCTTACAAATAGGATGGAAAAGCCATTAATCCACTATGATGCAAAGGCATCCACACTAAAACCTTGACATACAGCCTGTATGTCTACAACCCTTCATCATCATCATATTTCCGTTAACACTGTCAGCATCATCATATTTTCTCTGCCGACCGATATCCTCCTGCAGACAAACCTTCGACCTTTCGCCTGTCAGCAGCATCATCATATTCGGCTAGCACAATCATCCTCCTGATGATCACTGTTCATCTTACCGCCAACCTCTATCTACAGCATCATGATGTTCGACATCATCTTCATCAGCAGGATATAAAATATTCGGTTCCCTCCATATATCCTGATGACGACACTTCACGCACCTTTCCTTCGATGCTTACGTCACCCCGATATCTGACTACTTAAACAACAGCATCAGGATATGACTTATCCGGTCATATTGAAACATCCTGATGATGATACTCAACTTTATACTGATGATGAATATTCTGCCAAATATCCTCTCACGATCCACTTATCTCCTTGATGCCTTACGCCTATGCTAAAACACTTAGGGTCAGCAGGATAAACCTTTATCGGGTGATATTTCAGAATGTCCTGATGACGATTATCCTGATGACGATGACGTCATATGCAGCTCCTCCAATATCCTGCTGTCTGCCAAACTTAACATTATCGGCCCGCGATGATTTTATCAACCTGATCTTCTACCTTATGCCGATATGCTCTTCCTCGGCAACACCTTGCGATGATCACCCCAATGCACATTCACCTTATGCAAACTACTGCATCATGCTCACCTCCATCTACTCGGATGACGCCCGAAGTAACTACAGGATATACACAGAAATATCCTGATGATGCCGTTGCGATGGATTTTCCAACCTTAGCAAATTTCGATCCGCCGAACCTCCTGAGGTGACCCGATCTGCTTCCTGGACAACTTTCCAGACTCTAACAACCAGCATGACCTAGCACATGCCCATGCTAGGGTTCTCAACACATCTCGATGACGATCCTGCAAACATACATGCGAACAAACAGAAAATGCTAACTAAAACCTAAACTATCGTACATAGCCATTCCACCGATTTGATGAATCAACCGGTGGAATGGATCAGTGAATCCATGTAACCACCAGAACAGCAACTCGATTACACAATGGAATTCAAAATAGAGAATTGACACAAACAGGATCTCTTTATTGATCTCAAAAGATGCAAGTACAATACTCAGTCTCTCTCTTTGTCTCACTCTCTGCAACCTAGCTCCTCAATGTATCTATATCTCAATCTGTCTATCTGTCCTAAGACCAACCGATCCTACTACATAAATAGGAACTGCTTGCGAGTACTACCACTCGATTCCTAGTGGCTGGGAGCTTCCAAGCGGCTGGGAGGATCCAACTGAACTAACAAACTATACAGCTGTCATCAGCTATCATAACAAACTACCTAAAAATAGAAAAGCATGGTCAACTTGGACCTTATTACATGCATTGGTCTTATAAGACCTTCTTGGAAACATTAACAAGACCTATAACAAACTAACTGCCTCATGGAGGCCAGCTGTCAGGTAGGTGCTCCTGCAGCATACTCCCCAACAGAAAAGAACTCATGTCCCATGAGTTAGGTTGTGGAAGTCCTCCACCTTTACACTTTGCCTTTGCAGTGTCTCGACCTGTTCTAGCTTTGTCCTCTGCTGTCTCTTGGCTGCTCCAAGATGTCTGAACTGTAACTTGCTTTCTTGCAAGTAAATCCTCATGCCTGTCAATGTAGGCCCTTCTCACACATACCTTGTGTTTGTTAGGTTGTCTGACTAGAACCTCTGTCTGAATACCTGGTTGAATAACCTTAGGAATTGCCTCTTGAACTTCAGCAATATTCAAATCTGTCTTCCTTTCAACTTTTATAGGACAAATAATAGTCCCAACTATGACAACATCCTTGTCATTCCTCTCAACTGGTTGTTGTTTGTAAACCTGTTTCTGAACCTGCTGCTGACCTCTGTCAGTCAAAACTAAAACTGTCTTCAAACTGTTGTCCTTAACAACTTCTTTCCCTGCAGTGTCCTCAACTGCCTTTATGCCTGCTCCTATAGGCATATGCACAAATTCCTTCCTTCCCACTAAAATGATTTTTGCTGCCTTTTGTACTGCAGCTTCTTCCTGTAATGGCATCAACATAATAGTTTTCCCATCTTTCTTGATGGTGTAGGTATTAGCATACCCATCATACAGTACCCTCCTATCAAATTGCCATGGCCTACCCAACAGTAGGTGACAACATTCCATGGGCAAAATGTCACACAAAACTCTATCCTGATATGCTCCAATCTGAAAATCAACATATGCCTGTTCATATACCCAAAGTGATTGACTATCACTCACCCAAGATGCCTTGTAAGGGTGTTGGTGTGGAATCCTTTCCAAATTCAGTTTATCCACCATTTCCTGAGATACCATGTTGTCTGTTGAACCAGTATCAATGACAACCTTACATACTTTACCTTTGCTCTTGCATGTGGTCTTGAAAAGAGCTCTTCTTTGCATCATATCCTTTGATGCCTGCAAACTAATTCTCCTAAGCATCAATGCTTCTCCCTCCTCAGGATATCCATAATTGTCAGGAACTCTATCTTGATAAGTGTTTAAACTTTGCACACTTTGCTCTACTTTCTCTTCTTGCACAAGTTGTACTCTCTTGTCATTCGTTCTATCATTTCTGGATGATGAACCTTTGCTTTATGGACATTTGAAAAATGGATGACCAAACTCACCACAGGTGTAACACTTTCCTGAAAATGTAGCAGAACCTCTACCACTTCCAAATCTGCCTCTATTACCTTTCCATCCACCTCTGAAATCAGACTGTCCATGTCCTTTACCAGTGTCTTCTTGACCCTCATTGGTTTGCCTTGTTGTAGGGGCTGATCCTCTTCCCCTCATATTGTTTCCTCTTCCTCTATTATGTTGTTCTTGTTTTCTCTTTAACTTCTCTTCCACTTTCAATGCCAACTGAAAGCATTTCTGAACTGTATCTGGATTATGCAAACTTAAATCTTCCTGAATATTGAACCTCAATCCATTAAGGTATCTGGCTACCTTCTCTTCTTCACTTTCCTTTACCTTTGTTTTCATACAAAGTTTCATGAATTCTTCTGTATATGAGCTGACATCTAGCTCCTTCTGCTTCAGGTTTTGCTTCCTCTTGTGTAATTGGATACTGTAATCCAATGGGACATAAGCTTCCTTTACTAATGCCATCATTTTCTTCCATGTAGTGACTCTACGCTTTCCTTCCTGTACTCTATCATCTTGGACGAAATTCCACCATGTCAAGGCAGCTTCTTTCATTTTTGACTGGGCTATTTTCACCCTCTGTTGTTCTGGTATCTCCTCTGTTTCAAAGAAATTGTTCAAGAAGTCTATCCACTCCATCACTGAATCAGGTTCCATCTTTCCTGTAAACACTGGCAAATCTAATTTCACATCCATGGTTCTCCTCTCCATGGCTTTGAGGGCGTTCAACAGTGGTCTCTGGTCTGCAGGAACGACCTCCTTGTTCCAACTAGAGATCTCTTCTTCTTCCCTATCTTCTTCTCTACCAGAACCTACTCTGTTCCTCAACTTCTCTAACTCATCCTTCAATTCCTGATTCTGAGCCTTCACGGCCTTGCTCTCTGCAATCTGTTTCTTTACCAGAACTGCCAACTCAACGTTGGTCATCCTTACCGGAATCTCAGATGTTCCTTCTTCATCTGACATCCTGCTATATCCTGATCTTTTCCAGAAGATCCTTCCTTTGCTCTGATACCACTATGATGCAGAAGAAACGCAACAGAAGCTTACAAATAGGATGGAAAAGCCATTAATCCACTATGATGCAGAGGCATCCACACTAAAACCTTGACATACAGCCTGTATGTCTACAACCCTTCATCATCATCATATTTCCGTTAACACTGTCAGCATCATCATATTTTCTCTGCCGACCGATATCCTCCTGCAGACAAACCTTCGACCTTTCGCCTGTCAGTAGCATCATCATATTCGGCTAGCGCAATCATCCTCCTGATGATCACTGTTCATCTTACCGCCAACCTCTATCTACAGCATCATGATGTTCGACATCATCTTCATCAGTAGGATATAAAATATCCGGTTCCCTCCATATATCCTGATGATGACACTTCACGCACCTTTCCTTCGATGCTTACGTCACCCCGATATCCGACTACTTAAACAATAGCATCAGGATATGACTTATCCGGTCATATTGAAACATCCTGATGATGATACTCAACTTTATACTGATGACGAATATTCTGCCGAATATCCTCTCACGATCCACTTATCTCCTTGATGCCTTACACCTATGCCAAAACACTTAGGGTCAGCAGGATAAACCTTTATCGGGTGATATTTCAGAATGTCCTGATGACGATTATCCTGATGACGATGACGTCATATGCAGCTCCTCCAATATCCTGCTGTCGGCCAAACTTAACATTATCAGCCCGCGATGATTTTATCAACCTGATCTTCTACCTTATGCCGATATGCTCTTCCTCGGCAACACCTTGCGATGATCACCCCAATGCACATTCACCTTATGCAAACTACTGCATCATGCTCACCTCCATCTACTCGGATGACGCCCGAAGTAACTGCAGGATATACACAGAAATATCCTGATGATGCCGTTGCGATGGATTTTCCAACCTTAGCAAATTTCAATCCGCCGAACCTCCTGAGGTGACCCGATCTGCTTCCTGGACAACTTTCCAGACTCTAACAACCAGCACGACCTAGCACATGCCCATGCTAGGGTTCTCAACACATCTCGACGACGATCCTGCAAACATACATGCGAACAAATAGAAAATGCAAACTAAAACCTAAACTATCGTACATAGCCATTCCACCGATTTGATGAATCAACTGGTGGAATGGATCAGTGAATCCATGTAACCACCAGAACAGCAACTCGATTACACAATGGAATTCAAAATAGAGAATTGACACAAACAGGATCTCTTTATTGATCTCAAAAGATGCAAGTACAATACTCAGTCTCTCTCTCTGTCTCACTCTCTGCAACCTAGCTCCTCAATGTATCTATATCTCAATCTGTCTATCTGTCTATCTGTCCTAAGACCAACCGATCCTACTACATAAATAGGAACTGCTTGCGAGTACTACCACTCGATTCCCAGCGGCTGGGAGCTTCCAAGCGGCTGGGAGGATCCAACTGAACTAACAAACTATACAGCTGTCATCAGCTGTCATAACAAACTACCTAAAAATAGAAAAGCACGGTCAACTTGGACCTTATTACATGCATTGGTCTTATAAGACCTTCTTGGAAACATTAACAAGACCTATAACAAACTAACTACCTCATGGAGGCCAGCTGTCAGGTAGGTGCTCCTACACCAATACATATGGAATGTCTCCCTGATCATCAGGTAACTTTTACATTTGAGATTTTGATCATTAAGACATTGATTATTTCTTGCCGATATGCATATTAGACTTAAAAGTATATCTTATTGTTCAAGGAGAGGTGTTTAGGGTCTTGCCGATAGAGAGGAATTGCTATCAGAATCAAGTTGTGATTGGAGGACTATGTATCTAAAAGGATATATTTATGAAATTGTTATTTTTTGGGCTATGAGATGGATCTTGTCACAAAAATTTTGGTAGTCAGTTTTGATCAAGTCAAAATGAGGGATATTATTCAAGGTATGTCAAGGATAGGTGGATTTCTAGCAAATGAAGAGTGTGAAATTTTTCCAGTTCTAACAAGATCATTTAATTGTTCACTAACCTCTTTATGCTTTTCTTTGAATCTCTTGACTTGCTCCCTCAATTTTCTGATGCACTCATATGCTTCTTTAACATTTTCTTTCAGATCCATGTTTTCTATTTCGACCTTTTCAAGATCTTCAAGGGCAACCTTGAGTTCTTCTTCACTGACAAGCAAGCAATCTTCTTCTATAGTTTTAGTCAAATCAATTTCTTCAGGAGGAGTAGAACACTTTTTACCTTTAATGTGTTCAATCTCCAAGATCTTCCTCAAGCTACTAGACTTATTCCAAGGAACCAGGCTCTGATACCAATTTTTGAACACCCAGAATAATGAGAGGGGGGTGGATTAGTATTCTATTAAGCCTTTTACTTATTAAATCATTAATCCATTTGCCACATTTGATAACAATAAAGCAAATTAAACACAGAAGAAGCAACCACAAAGCATCACACATAAACACCAGGCTTTTTACGTGGAAAACACTAAACAGGAAAAAACCATGGTGAGTGTTAGCTCACAATAATTATGTAATAATAATACTGAATTACAAGAAGGTTCACTACCTTAGGGCTCACTGCCCAGGGCTCACTTCCCAAAGAAATACTCACTGCAAGAAAGGCTTACTACCTAGAGAAAGAAAGAAGAAGGAAGAATGGCTCACTACCAGGTTGAACTGCTCAAATTGTATCTACACATGCATGGTTATAGTTCCAATGAAGCACAGAAATACTGTCTCAAAACTCTTCATCTCTGACTACTCTATTTCACTACTCCACTTTTACATGGGAACAAGATCTCTCTTCTTCTGCTCTTATTGCTTTCACAAAATCACCTTACTTCACATGTCGCACACACACATATTCACATTCACATCTCATCTCTCAAACACCAAATTCGATCCCATATATATATATATATCTGCAATACTTAAAATCTCCATATTAGGTTGGCCTAATAAGGTGTGGCATTTAGTCATACCTTAAGTAGCTTGTCAGCGAAATTCATTCACCAAAATTCACAGCGGACCCAAACAACACTTCAATCACATTCACATATGTCGGTCTCAACTATTCCACCACTTAGGATTAAGTTCTAAACAATAGAACTTACTGCATACAAATTAAACTTATCATGTCAGCCTCCAACACAGACTGCCACTAGTTTAGTTTATCTGTCAAACTGCAACTTTCACTATGGATAACAATACTTGCTAAAAATCATATCAGAGACTCTTTAGGCATCATAGATCATACCTCCAGAACTGCAAAGAAAATATCCTCTTGTAAAAAAATGCAGACCATCAGAACTCAGACCCTGTCACAGTCAAACTTTGTCAAGCCATGTAGCAATACTTATCTACTTATAACTATCTTTTACAGTGGACATCAAAACCTACAACTCTAGATTTAGACACTTCATACAAGTGTTTACAACACCTCAAAACTGCATATCAATATATGCAACACCAAAGCAATGCGGACCAAATCAACTAAGTGTTCTGCTTTGAATAGCACTGTATTTTAATCTACCAGACTTAGAGTGTTTGAAGATATGCTTCTAATACTTATCAAGGTCTACAAGCTTGGATATAGTATCACATAAGGACTACAAACAACATACTAGAACCACATGATTTGATCTTCAACTGCTGACCAATGCCAGCCATTACACTGTCTCTCTATCGATGTCTCTTGTGTACTGCCAACACTTAGTCAAAATGACTAAGTCTTCTTCACCGGACCAAAACCTCTATTCTAACCTTGTTCCTTTTCCTATTGCCATCAATGACAACATCTTCAAACATCATGCACAATCAATCATCATCATACTAGTAGTGTCTCTCTCTTAATGATGTTTTCCAAGTTGCCAACACAACTTCTCCTTCTTAGGTCACAAACTCTCCTTTCTAACCTTCTCCCCCTCTCAGCAACAACCACTACCTGTTCCCCCTGAGAGGTAGCCACCATCAGTCCAGAAAAAAGTGATAGCATGAACTCCCCCTAGACAGATGCACCAACTATGCATCCATCAAGAAGGAGGGGCAATTACCCCTAACTTCTTCCAGAGATACTCAAAAGTATCTTTTATAAGAGCCTTTATGAAAATGTCTGCAATTTGATCCTTTTTTGGAACATATTCCAACTTCACTTCTTTCTCTGCAACCTTCTCTCTTAGAAAGTGATACGTGATTGATATATGCTTGGTTCTAGAATGCATCACTAGATTTTTGGAAATATTGATAACACTAGTATTGTCACACAAGATAGGAATAGGCTCGTCATACAGTACCTTGATATCCTTCAAAGTTTGCTTCATCCACAACACTTGTGTGTAGCAAGATGTTGTTGTAATATACTCTGCTTCTGCAGTTGATAAAGATATTGAATCTTGTTTCTTACTGTGCCATGAGACCAATCTGCTTCCTAAAAAGAAAGCACCACCACTTGTACTTCTATCATCAACACAACCAGCCCAATCAGCATCAGTGTAAGCACTCAGGTCAAAGTCATTACCTCTTGGATACCATAAGCTATAATCTAGAGTTCCCTCCAAGTATCTGAATATTCTTTTCATAGCCGTCATCCATCCATCATCTTTCCTAACATCAGCAAAGGTTTTGGGCTCTACCATTGATAGTAAACACAAATTCACTTGCTCACTTGCCTTTGCAAAGCTTCTTCTAGTCTACACACCTTCACTATTTTCTCCAATGATCTGATCTTCTAAGTGGTTTCTCTTAACATACTTTGTTGGAGTCTTAAGGATCTGCTCTGGTTCTTGTTCCTTCTCTTCAAGTTCTCTTCTTCTTCTTCTTCAATGTAGAGAAACATATTAGATCCACAGTACTCTGGTTCTTGTGAGATCTAATACAAGTCTTCATCTACCTTGACATTTGTACTTTCAATCATCCTTCCCAACCTCTTATTGTAGCATCTATAGGCCTTGCTTTTGGTTGAGTAACCAAGAAAGATCCCTTCATCACTTCTTGAATCAAACTTTCCTAGGTCTTCTTCATCTCTTCTGATATAGCATTTGTTGGTGAAAATCCTAAAGTATCTAATAGTGGGAGATCTTTCATACCATAGCTCATAAGGGGTCTTAGTGCTATTGACCCTTAGTTGTACACTGTTAATCAGATAGACAGTAGTGTGAATTGCTTCCTTCTAGTACATGTCAGGTAGATATGCATCTTTCAACATTGCCCTAGCCATCTCTTACATAGTCCTTTTCTTTCTTTCTACTACCTCATTCTGCTGAGTGGTCCTAAGAGAAGACAAATGTCTCCTAATGCCATGATCTTTACAAAACTTTTCAAACTCATTTGAAGTAAACTCACCTCCTCTATCAGATCTTAAACATTTAATCTTAGCATCCATTTCATTCTCAACCATTGCTTTGAAAATCTTAAACTTATCAAAGGCATCTACTTTTTCTCTTAAGAAAGTAATGCAAGTCATTCTAGAGTAATCATCAATAAGCAACATGAAATACCTTTCACCTTGTTGACTCTTTGTTCTTGTAGGGTCACATAGGTCAATATGAACCAACTTCAGAGGCATTGTAGAAGAATACTCCTTGCTCTTGAAATTTTTCTTTGTCTGCTTTCCCATTTGGCATTCCTTGCATAATGTGTTTGCAGGCTTGGTTATCTTAGGCATATCTCTCACCACATGAATAGAGATGATCTTTACCATAGTTTCAAAGTTGATGTGTCCCATTCATTTGTGCCACAACCAACACTCATTGGATTGAGCTAGTAAGCAGGTTGTTCCCTTTACCTCCTTTAGATGATAGATATCTCCATATATCTTGATACCTTTTGCAACTAATTTTACGGACCCTATCTTCCTGATTTCACAACCTTTGGCATGGAAGGTAAGATTGTATCCTTTACTGCACATCTAACTGACACTAATGAGATTGTGCTTTAGCCCTTTGACATAGAGGACATCCTTAGTCCTGTTCTTCCTATCAATAGTTATAGCACCCTTTCCACAAATTTGTACTGACTTGTCACCACCAAACTTAACAGCTTCACCATTCAACTTCTTAAGGCTGATAAACTTCTCCTTGTCACCAATCATGTGGTTAGAGAAACCACTATCAATTACCCAAGCCTTGGCTTCTTCTTTTGCATGAAAGGTAGTCCATACTACCATTGATTTTTCATTATCTTAGTCAGCTTGCAAGGTATCAAACTTTTCACATTTTCCTATATCATCCTTTTTGTCACCAACATTCAAGGCCATCAAAAGTGTTTCATCATTGAATCATCATAATCCTCATCTTCTAAAGAACAATTGCTTTCCATAGGATAGACTTCTTTTGGGATTCTCTCTTGTTGTTATGTTTCAAATCTTTAAAAGGACATTTAGAAGCAAAATGACCAATTTTCCCACAATTGAAGCATTTGAAAGGTAACTTGATGCAGAAGTATCCAAGGTGTATGGGCAATCTTGCATCACCAAAAAAAAAAAAATTAATTTCTATTGTATGTTTTCAATAATGTTTGTGGGCTTTGAGAAATTAATATTTTAATTTGCAACAAATGTATTTTCCTAGGGCATATTGGTAAATGTAATTTTTGAGGAATTATGCTCTCATAAATGTTTCAAAGGCATAAATGGTGGAACCTTCCATTTGGCCATCCCATTTCTAGGCGGGACCACTTGGTATGCATGTTATTGCATGTTCAATTGCATTCTTTGCATGCATTTGCATGTTGGCCACAAGCTTTGCATGTTGTTGCATGTCTGGGTCTGGGTCATAATTATAAGACCCAATCTCGGTAAAATGGGTATAACTTTCTCATTTATAATCAAAATAGAAAAATTCAATATGTTCTAGAAAGCTAGGAAGGAGATGCACAAAACCCAAAAACAATTTTAGAAAATTAGGAAAAATGAGGGACAAGTGATAGGAAGAAAGTGACAAGTTTTCTTAGTGGTTTAGTGGAGGTTGTTTTGAGAAACCAATAGTGGTTTCTCCTCACACAATTTCTATATATTGATGCTTGCTCATTTGGTGACGGGGACTTTTGGAGAAGTGTGGTTACATACTTAGATGCTACCGGATTGAGTCCAGGTTGTTGTAAAAGAATTTTGTTGCAGATGTTTCATGTATGAATCAAGGAAGCTCATAAGCTTCAGGAGACTAATGCATTTTCAGATTTAATAAAATCCCTATTGCAGATTTCTCCTCATTTTTTGTTGTTCTATTTTATTTTTCAGCCTTCTTGCATAGGCTTGTATGAGTTTTTGTGTTGCAGATTTAAAAGGGAGAGTACCCCTTTTCATCAATTGTATCAGAGCCAGGTTATTCTTGAGTTTGTAGGCAGATCACCAAACATGAGGCAGCTTATAGCAGGACTTGTGAGTTGTGGGTGAAGATCAACATGCCTCCTAGACTTGCCCAGCGTGGTAGAGGAAGAGGTAGAGGTGGTGGAGGAAGAGATCCACCTAGAGAGGAGATTAGAGCTCTCCAAAGACAATTGGATGCTTTGCGGGCAGATATGCATAGAAGAGATTTGCACAGGGAAGAATATGTTAGTGAAGAAGAAATTGAAGAGGAATTTGAAGAACAAGAAGAGGAAGAAATGGATCCTGGAGAAAGTAGATTGTTAAAATCCATTTCATAGATTGGAAAGAAGCCAAAGGTGGAGGTTTCAATTTTCAATGGAAGCCTAAATCTAGAAGAATTGATAGATTGGATTAATGACATGGAAGAATTTTTCAAGTTTGAAGATATTGAAGACCCTCATAGGGTGAGATTTGCAAGGACAAAGTTAAAAGGACATGCAAGCATTTGGTGGAGAGAAATTTAGCTAGAAAGAGGAAGAAGGGGAAAAGAGAATTACCAGATGGGATAGAATGGTAGATAAAATGAAAAGATAGTTTATTCCAATGGATTAAGAGTTGGAGCTGCTAAAGAAAATGCAAAGTCTAAAACAAGGAACCATAATTGTGAAAGAGTACATGGAAGAATTCCACTAGATCCTGATCAGAACAGGACATTCTGAAGTAAACGAGAAAGTAGCCCATTACCTAAATGGGTTAAGGCCAAGCATACAAGATGAATTGGCATTGGTGAGGATGAACACCATTAAAGATGCTTACCAATTTTCATTGAAAGTTGAAGAAAGATTGAATAAAAAGTTTGAGAGAAAACAGAGAGGATGAGTTCGTGGTGAAAGAACTGGAGAAAGGCCTTATGGGGAACAAGACAATAATTAGAAAAGTCAAAAATTTGAAGATCAGGGCAGCGGCAGAAAAAATCAGAAATCAAAAAAATTTTACCCTCTAAGAGATCAAAATGCAAGAGGTCAAGAAAGATCGGGTAGAGGATCTGGAAGAGGTGACTTTCTGGGAACCTGTTATCATTGTGGAGAAGAGGGGCATAGAGCATATGAATGTCCTCAAACTCAAGAAAGGAATAATAGGAGACCTAAACATCATGCTAGAGCAGCAAATGTGAATGAGGAAGATATAGAGTCATCACACTCCGAAGAAGCTGAAGGAGTACTTGTTACAAGAAGAGCCTTGATGAACGAAGAAAAAAACCAGATCAAAGGAGAACATTGTTCCAAACAAGATGTAAGTGTGAAGGTAAAGCATGTAACATGATTGTTGATGGTGGTAGTACTGACAATCCTATTTCTGAAGAGATGGTGAGTAAATTGCAGCTAAAGAGGAGAAAACACCCATACCTGTATAGGATAGCCTAGCTACAAGATGACAAGAAAGTTTTGGTCAGCGAACAAAGCTTGGTAAAATTTAATATATGAAATTATTATGATGAGATTTTGTGTGATATTATGCCTATGGATGTTTGTCATATGTTGTTGGGAAGACCATGGCAATTTGACAGGAAGGTCACACATGATGGGTATGCTAACACATACTCACTAATGAAGGATGGAGTTCGACATAAGTTGAAGCCACTCGAGGAGGAAATGGGTAAGGTATGCAATAACACTGGTAATTGTTTGACTTGTGGAGTTAAAGAGTTAGTGAAAGAGAGTGAGGATGATGATTCTGATTTGCTAATGCAAGTTGCAGCAATGTTGATTACATTCAAGAGGGATAGAATGGAAGTTTCAGTGGAAAGAGAAAATGAGGTAAAATCTGATTTGTGTGAGAATTATGTTGAATCTGATTTATTTGGGGATAATAAGATCAGCAAAGAGAAGGATATTGCAGAAATAAATACACTGGAAAATGAAGGTGCAAGTGAAGAAGAAGATGAGTAGGTGAAGGTTGAGTTGATTGATGATCTCTTGATTGATAAAGAGATTGTCAAAGATAAAGATCTTAAAACTAATAGCTTGTTGTTGCAGGATGGGAAATTTGAATCCCTCTGGTTATTTTACTGACATTGATATGAATGCAGAGGAGAAAGAATTTGCAATTGAACCTTGTCTTTCAGGAGACATAGTGAAAGAGGAATATAATGTTGCAAAGGAGGAATATGATGGACAAAATGTTGTAGCAGTTTCAAGGAAGGAGACTAGGTATAAATTTGATTATTTTATTGAAGAAGATGACATTGAAGATTATGATTTTCCACAGTTTACTAGTGCATATTAGTGGGAGTTGGATTATGTGGAAAGAGGGAGGAAGAGAGGAAAAATGAAAGAAGGAAGAGACATTAAACTCTAGAGAAAACTAGTGAAGCATATTCAGGCAAATAAGAGAGAGAAGTGGATTCAGAACAAGCACGAGATTTACAAATGTTTATGAGTTTCACTCATGAAACATTTCAATCTACCCTGGGTGTCTGATGCAGGATCATCCAAGGTGTATGGGCAATCTTGCATCGCCAAAAAAAAAAAATTAATTTATGTTGTATGTTTTCAATAATGTTTATGGGCTTTGAGAAATTAATATTTTAATTTGCAACAAATGTATTTTCCTGGGGCATATTGGTAAATGTAATTTTTCAGGAATTATGCTCTCATAAATGTTTCAAAGGCATAAATGGTGGAATATTCCATTTGGGCATCCCATTTCTAGGTGGGACCACTTGGTATGCATGTTATTGCATGTTCAAGTGCATTCTTTGCATGCATTTGCATGTTGGCCACAAGCTTTGCATGTTGTCCACAAGCTTTGCATGTTGTTGCATTTCTGGGTCGTAATTATGAGACCCAATCTTGGTAAAATGGGAATAACTTTATCATTTCTGATTGAAAAAGAAAAATTTAAAATGTTTTGAAAAGCTAGGAAGGAGGTGCACAAAACCCAGAAATGATTTTAGAAAATTAGGAAAAATAAGGGAGCAGTGATAGGAAGAAAGTGATGGGTTTTCTTGCTGGTTTAGTGGAGGTTGTTTTGAGAAACCAATAGTGGTTTCTTCTCATGCAATTTATATATATGATGCTTACTCATTTGGTGAGGGGGGATTTTGGAGAAGTGTGGTTGCATACTCAGATGCTGGTGGATTGAGTCCAGGATGTTGTAAAAGAATTTTGTTGTAGATTTTTCATGTATGAATCAAGGAAGCTCATAAGCTTCATGAGATTGTAATGCATTTTTAGTTTTAATAAAATCCCTATTGCAGATTTCTCTTCATTTTTTGTTGTTCTATTTTATTTTTCAGCCTTCTTGCATAGGCTTGTGTGAGTTTTTGTGTTGCAAATTTAAAAGGGAGAGTACCCCTTTTCATCATAACTTACCTTTGTATTTTCTGGTGCCCTTCTTCAATCTTCTTACAAAGTTTGCCTCTACCTCACCAAGGTCATCATCTTGATCAATTACTTTATCTTATGCCTTCTTACTTGATTTGAATGTTGCTTCCTTCTTTGGAGCACCTTTGTCAAATTCTCTCATCTCAAAGGCTGTGAGAGAGCCAAACAATTGATCTACTGTATATTTATGCAAATCTTGAGTCTCCTCAATAGCAGATACCTTATGACTAACATTTGGGAAGAGTTCTCAGTACCTTCTTCACAATCTCATCTTCTTTCACTTCTCCACCAAGACCTGTGATGCCATTAACTATTTCATCCACTTGGAGCATATAACTAGCAATGTCTTCATCTTTTGTCATCCTCAAGGTCTCAAATTTACTCTTGAAGATTTGCATCTTGGCTTGCTTCACTTTATTATCTCCTTCATAAATGCATTCAAGTTTTACCCATACATCCTTAGTAGATTTGCAACTCATTACCTTTAGATGTTCTGAATCAGCTAGCCCACTCATGAGAGCAATCTTTCCCTTGGCATTGTTATCATACAACTTAATCTCATTAGCATCTGTAAGCTCAGAAGCAGGAGCAATGTAACCCTTCTTGACAGCTTACCAAACACCAAACCCTAGAGAAGATAGATAGTTTTCCATCCTTAGCTTCCAAAAGGAATAATTTGTTCCATCAAACATAAGTGCCTTGTGAGATCCATTATGAGCCATCTTAGACCTTTCTCAAGTGGTTATGCTTCTTCTGAGTAACTTGGCTTTGATACCAATTGTTGAACACACCAGGATACTAAGAGGGGGGTGAATCAGTATCCAAACAAACTTCAAATCCTATAGAACAAATTAATATTTAAACATTACAGTATTAACATAAACATGAAATATCAACACAATGCACATCAACACATAACACCAAATATTCATGGAAAACCCCAAAAGGGGAAAAACCACAGTGAGGATTAACTCACAATATATGAAGCTCATTGCTATAAAAATTACAACTTTGTTTTAGGGCTACAACCCAAGGAAGCTACTACTCCCTAAAAAAGGTTTTAGGGTCACCCCCAAAGAAGCTACAACTCCCTACGGACTTTGTTTTAGGTATACAACCCAAGGAAGCAACTACTCCCTAAATTGAGAACAAACTCAGAAAAGATTACAACATGATAGTCCTTCTATTGTCTAAAAATAACAATGAAGCTCACTCCTTTGATGATTACACTTATGCCTCTTCACTCCTCTTTTGATGATTGAATCATTTAGACACACTCTTTACTTCCCTCCTATCTGAAAAACATCTTCAAGATGAATTAGGATAGGCCTTATTACTTTTGCTCTTTCTCCTTTAGTCGCACATCATAATGCATATATTCATATTTTGCTCTTTATACACTCATATTCGCAATCATGCCTCACCTAGATCAACTAGGTTTACAATATATACATGACATTACATTGATTACATTACAAGTCATCCAATACAACAAGAATATTACAATTTACAAGTCAGCCAGAGATCACACAACATGAACCGTGTAGAGGGCAAGCCCTAACATGAACTACATGCAACACCAAGAAGAGACACACGCCTTGCGGATCCCAACACATGCTTAATCTGGTCTTAAACATTCATCACAACATCATCCTCCAAGGAACAACATCCGCACACTTCACACAATTGAATTAGGTCTCCCTTAAGCAAGAAAACATGAAGCTTATAGCACATTATTCTTTACAATCTTGGCAGTACTCATGAATGATTAAACATTACTTGTTTTTCTTCTAGATGAGTTGGCAGGACCCATACACCATCTCCAAACACTCCT
The DNA here is from genome assembly GCA_027924645.1 of Cunninghamia lanceolata. Taxonomy (NCBI): domain Eukaryota; kingdom Viridiplantae; phylum Streptophyta; class Pinopsida; order Cupressales; family Cupressaceae; genus Cunninghamia; species Cunninghamia lanceolata. The sequence continues at coordinate 3,535,023 of BSBN01001495.1, read as the reverse complement.
TGAGCCCCGCACAACAAGAACTTTGTGGCGCACATTACCAACATGTATCCTGAGAACAATTAGGCTTCTAAAACTATTTGTATCTCACTGTCACTTGAAAATTTGAAATTGTGGACCACAAAAAACACTTAATATTGTAAATAAGCATGAATTACACATTCTTGAACATGTCCACAAAACCGCATGGACAAACTTTCACTTCTGGAGGAATGTGGAGCATTCCAGTTATCCTTCATCATCACATTATTCTACTAGAGCATAGAATGGAATTCTGTCACTTGTAACTTTCACTGCGTAAGGTATAATGACTTGAACTCTTGCATATAACACCTTCAAAACACATTGAACTCAACTTATGAACCACATTATCTTATCTTCAAATGCAGAGGAATGCAGAGCATTTTACCAGGCAACTTCCTATAGTAGAAGCTTTGACCAACTTCTAGAGACCAAAACCTTCTTATAGCAACACATACTTCCTTAGGATCATCAGGAAAGAGTATACAACAAGCTACAAGCAATCAACAATAGTATCAACATTAATGCTTTTAATTCCCATCTTAATATATCATTTTTCATCTTGATGCTTCTAATTCCCATCTTAATATATCATCTCTATTGTATGACATTCAACCATGAACATCAGCAACCAAGTATATCATCATCATAAGTATCCAAGCATAGTGTCCAAACTAAGTGTTGACATCAATGATAACCACACAACCACATCAATGACAACCATATTGAGTGTTAACATTAATGACAACCACATGTACAACACTCTACTCATATCCTCCATCTCAGCAGAAGACTTCGGACAATCTACAACAGATAACTTTGTCCCCATCATAACAGGAACAATCAATGGTCTGCAATCTGCCATGCTGAATCTCAAGAATATAGTATTCACATACTTACTCTGGCCTAACCAAAGTTTTTTGTTAGCTCTATCTCTTCTTATTTCCATCCCTAGAATGTACCTGGCTACCCCTAGATCTTTCATCTCAAACTGTGCTGACAGCTGAGACTTCAAATCAGAAATCAAATTCTTATCATTCCCAATGAATTACAACATATCATCAACATACAATGCAATAATAAGAATGCAATCATTGTCAGCCTTGTAAAAAACACAATGATCTAATTTCGATCTTAGAAATCCTAAACTCAACACAAAGATATCAAATTTCTCTTACCATATCCTAGGAGATTGCTTCAAACCATATAAAGACTTTTTCAACTTCTAAACCAGATTTCCTCCTCCAAATCACCATGAAGGAAAGTTGTCTTTACATCCATCTATTCCACTTCTAGATCATACACTGCTGCAAGTGATAACAAAAACTGAATAGATGTAAGATTCACAATAGGAGAGAATATCTCACCATAGTCAATTCCCTCCACCTAAGAATACCCCTTCGCGACCAACCTTGCCTTAAACTTCTCAATACTGTAGTCTAAACCGAACTTCTTCTTGAACACCCATTTGCATCTAATAGGTTTACATCCATCAGGAAAGGGCACCAGATCCCAAGTATTGTATTTCTTCAAGGAAGCCATTTCTTCTTCCATGGCCTCTTTCCAAGAATCTGCATCACTCATACCCATAGCCTCCCTTACAGTCCTAGGCTCATCAGTGTTAGAAATCAAAGAAAATATACAACTAGATATATGCAATGAATAACCAAACCTATCAGGTTGTTGCCTTATCCTTGTGGACCTCCTCAAAAGTTGACATTTAGGTGATTCTTCTTCTTCTTCTGAACTCTCAGAGCTACTAGAGCTCTCCTAATCATCAGGTCCATCAGATGTCTTCAGTTCAACTTTCTCAGGGGTGGAAGGAAGTTGAACCACATCCTCTTTATTCTCTTCTTTCTCCATCTATAGGTCTACAGAAGAAGGACTGAGCTCTCTGAATATCACACTTCTACTATACAAACTCTCAGCCACTAGATCCCAAAGCTTGTACCCTTTCACACCGATGCCATAACTAATGAAGATACACTTCACTTCCCTGTTCTCCAACTTAGACCTCTTCTCCTTAGGCACATATGCATATGCCTCACAACCAAATACTCAAATGTGTCTTAATGAAGGGTTTTTACTAGACCACACCTTCATAGGTATCTTATCAACAAGCGTCGATGTAGGAGACCTATTAACTAGGTAATAAGTGGTAGCAATAGCTTCAGCCCAAAACTTTTGTTCAAGGATAGCTCCACTTAGCATACTCCTATCCCTCTCCATCAACATTTTGTTTATCCTTTCTACAACTTTATTCTGCTAAGGGGTATATAGAGTTGTCTTGTGCCTCTGCCTTGTTCTTTATAGAACTTGTTGAAATCTACTGAACAAAAATCACCACTGTTATTAGTCCTCAAACACTTAATCTTTCTATCCTTTTGAGTCTCTACAAGAGCTTTGAACTCTTTGAATCTTTCAAAGACTTTAGATTTACTTCTAAGGAAATACACCCATGTCCTTCTAATGTAGTCATCAATGAATGAAACAAAGTACATGGATTTTGAAATCAAAGAACATTAACAGGACCAAAGACATCAGAATGAATTAATTCCAACACCTCAGAAGATTTTTGAGAACTAGAATAAGATTGAACATGGTTTTGCTTTCCATAAATGCAATGTTCGCAGAAATCAAACTCAAGGTTACAATCATTCATACCCTCAATGAGGTTTTTATTTTTCAAGGTCCTCAAATCCTTTTCACCAATATGACCAAGCCTTTAGTGCCATAACATTGTCTTCTCAACTGGAAGTTTCATCTCCATAGAATGAGCACCCTTGGGTACCCATAAAGCATGACCATCGAAAGTAGATGCAACACACTTTTTTACTGCTGGTTCCAATGGTGAGGATGAAGACTCTGAAGTTCTCTTCTTTGAAATAGAGGTACTATTGCACAAAACCATGCATGCATCAAGATGAAATAGAGTGCCAATCCGAACACCCTTAGCTAGCACCATAGCAAGGCCTCTAGTCATCTTGCATCCTTCATTCGAGAAAACAACCTGCACATCCACATCATTCAACTTGCTTACAGAAAGAAGGCTTCATACCAAACTAGGGATATGTAGAACACCATTGATCTGTTGGCAAGAGACACTACTCTAATGAATAATTTGTAATGAAACAACTTGCACAATATCTGAATATAATAGTAAATATGCTGCAAATAATTGATAATAATATGCCACTTCGAGGGGGCAACCTCCTAATCCACTTCGAGGGGGATACCTCCAACAGTCTTCAATGAGAACACAATACACAATGATATGAAATGAGACTCACTACCTCCTATATATACCTATTTATGCCTAGGATATCACCCAGGCTGACTTAGATAGAACTATAGAAGCCTTAGGCTGACCTAAACAACTAAATAACAATATAATAATGATAATATGACTTAATTAGGAGTTAAGATAGCCACAAGCCAACTATTCATAACCCTATACACTATAGAAGTAAGGGCATAACATGCCCCCCACCTTTACAAAAGCGTTGTCCTCAACGTTGATCAATTGTGGTAGTTTCTTCATATAATCTTCATCATCCCATGTGGCAACTTCAACTAGAAGATATTTCCTTGATGTCCTCAACTTATTCATGTGTGTTTGGAAAATTAACTTCAGCTCCAAGATGTGTCTTCCCTTTGCATCTAGCTCTTGATGGTGATGAATGTGTTCTTCCTTTACTTGAACCTTTTGATGTGCCATAGAGGAAGAGGTGAGGAATAGTACATGGTACCCTTGCATTGGTTGAATAGCTTGATCAGGAACTTCTTCTTCATCATCATCTTTTTCTTTTTCTTTTGTTTCTTCTTCTTCTTCTTCATCATCATCATCATCATCATCATCATCTTCTTCTTCTTCTTCTTCTTCTTCTTCTTCTTCTGTTTCTTCTTCTTCATCATCATCATCTACTTCTTCTTCTTCTTCTTCTTCTTCTTCTATTTCTTCTTCTTCATCATCATCATCTTCTTCTTCTTCTTCTTCTTCTTGGTTGCTTGAGACCACCTTTCTTGGTTCATTCATAAAGGCGCTTAACATGCTTCGTAAATCTGATATATCTCGTCTTAGGTCACACATATCCCTCTTAATCTCTTCCTTGAACGTACTTATTTTCTCATTGGGATTAATATCCTCTATTGTTTCCTCATCCTTATCAAAGGATTTCCCCGGTGTGGCAGCATTCTTTTTGCCTCTTGTTGCGGGCACCGTCATGATGGAATCCAATATTTTTGAAATAAATCACACAAATGAAATGTAAATTCTCTAAAATTTTTACTGTAACTTACTAGGGCCAGGATACCACTTACCCAAAAAAAAATTCAAAAACTTAGCAAATTTGCTGCCTTGAGAGCGAATTTGTTGGAAAAACTAATTTTGCAATAACTCGCTTATTTTTGCTTCAATTCCTTTGAAATCTGGACTGTATTTTCTTTAATATGGTCTTCAAAAACCCTTTAAAAATCTTTAAAAAATTTGCTAAAATCAGAAAGTTATGCTCTTCCCAAAATTGCCTCCAATGTTGAGAAAAAATCTTGCCTTTATGGTGCCAAGATCATGCTCTGATACCACTTGTAATGAAACAACTTGCACAATATCTAAATATAATAGTAAATATGCTGCAAATAATTGATAATAATATGCCACTTCAAGGGGGCAACCTCCTAATCCACTTCGAGGGGGATACCTCCAACAGTCTTCAATGAGAACACAATACACAATGGTATGAAATGAGACTCACTACCTCCTATATATACCTATTTATGCCTAGGATATCACCCAGGCCGACTTAGATAGAACTATAGAAGCCTTAGGCTGACCTAAAAAACTAAATAACAATATAATAATGATAATATGACTTAATTAGGAGTTAAGATAGCCACAAGCCGACTATTCATAACCCTATACACTATAGAAGTAAGGGCATAACATAATTTAATGTTGTCATTGATGGAAACGAGAAAAGGAACAAGGTTGGAAAAGAGATTTTGGTCCGGTGAAGAAGACAGTCATTTTGGCTAAGTGTTGGCAGTGTACAAAGGCAGTGACAGAAAAACTATGTTTGGATTGGCATTGGTCCATAGTTGAAGACCAAGTATTGTGGTTCTAGTATGATGTTCCTAACTCTTAGATGATCTTATATCCAAGATTTCATCTTTTGATCAGTTCCATAAGTATATCTTCAAATGGCCCAAGTCTGGTAGAACAAAATACAATGCCAGTTAAAGCCGATCATACATTTGTTTTGGTCTGTATTCTTTCGGTGTTGCATATCTTGATATGTAGTTTTGAGGTGTTGTAAACACTTGTATGAAGTGTCTAGATCTAGAGTTGTAGGTTCAGAAGTCCACCAGAAAGATAGTTACAAGCTACTGAGTATCACTAGACTATTTGACAGAGTTTGACTGTGACAGGGTCTAAATTCTGATGGTCCGCATTTTTCCACTAAATGATATTTTGCTTTGCAGTTCTAAAGGTATGATCTATGATTTCTAAGGAGTCTTTGATATGATTTTGAGCAAGTATTGTGGTCTACAGTGCAAGTTGTGATCTGACAATTAGACTGAGTCAGTAACAGTCTATGCTTGAGGCTGACATGATAGTTTGATTCATGTGCAGTAAGTTCTATTGATTAGAACTTTATCCTAAGTAGTTATATAGTTTGAGCCAACACATGAGAAGCTTCTTCAAATGTTATTTAGGTATGCTATGAATTTTGGTAAGTGAATTGGGCTGACAAGCTACAAGTTTATTAACTATATGCTTCATATAAGTAGGCTGACCTAACTTGAAGTTTTCAAGTGTTGCATATATATATATATATATATATATATATATATATATATATATATATATATATATATATATATATATATATATATATATATATATATATATATATATATATATATATATATATATATATATATATATGAGATTGAACTTGGTGTGTGTTGCGAGTTTTGTGAATGTGAATGTGTGACATGAGAAATAAGGTGATTTTGTGAAAGCAATAAGAGCAGAAGAAGAGAGATCTTATTCTTATGTAAAAGTAGAGCAAAAAAATAGAGCAGTCAAAGATGAAGAGTTTTGAGATAGTATTTATGCACTTCATTGGAGTTGTAACTAAGCATGTGTAGATGCAATCTAAGCAGTTCAACTTGGCAATAAGCCATTCTTCTTTCTTCCTTCTTTCTCTTGGCAATGAGCCTATTTTGGCAGTGAGCCTTTCTTACATTGAGCATCTCTTTGGGCAGTGAGCCCTAAGGCAGTAAGCCTTTTGTAATCTAGTATTGTGCTATAATAATATATTGTGAGCTAACACTCACCGTGGTTTTTCCCTTTTGGGTTTTTCACATAAAAATCTTAGTGTTCATGTGTTATGTCTATTTGGTTGTTCTTTCTGTTGCAAGTATGGGCCTAACCAATGTTGTCATTGATGTCAACATACTCCTGTTGCATTAATGATAAGGATTGGATGAGCTGTGTGCTGACGATATGTGTCTTGAGATGATCTAGTAAAGATTTCAGAGGTCTGCATGAAGATCTGAAGAAGTTATGTCCTCTTGAGTAGAACCGGTTCTGGCAGGTGTTCAGAGGTGACAAAGTGACTCAGATAGGTCCGGTGAGATCTAGAAATGCAATATCTTGTTCTGCGGATTTGGTGGAGTGTTTAGTAAGTCAATGTGAATTGACAACCCAATTGGTTCGTGGTCTGGAGGTCTGCAAGAATCTATTCCAATATGACAGTGACAGACTGTGTTCTTGAGGTTCCAAATGAAGGAGAGAATGATTTCAGTAAACAGAAGTAGTCTGGATGTTCTTGGTGATTCAGGCAAGCTTGTAAAGGTCTTTGGATTGTGTCCAGTTCATGTTGGTGGTCCGCATTGAAGATTGAGCTCATAATTGAAGAACTACTTCCGAATGATGGTGTTCTTCCTAAGACTGACTGACTGAATGAGTTACACATCCTGCAGATGATCTTGAAGATGTTTTGTGAAGAATGGCGTGTTACTAAAGAAAGATTGAAGTCTCAGATCTGTGTGGCAGACAGTGTGTTGATCCACATGAAGCCTTTTTCTAATTAATCATATTATAATTCTATATTTGCTCTCTAATGTTTACTGACTTGGATGATTATCCCTAAGTCGACGTCTTGTATAAATAAGGAGTTGTAAAGTCATTTCAAAGTGATGAAGTAGTGATGAGAGTGTGGTAGAAAGGAGGAAAGTGAAAGGCAGAGTAGAAGTATTGGGCTTAAATGGAACTAACTCAAGCATGGTGAAGATGCTATTCTTCAGTTCAAGTATCTAATACTTATTATTCTGTAGACAATGTGTCTCCTGTAGGTAGTGGGCCTCTTGTGAGTAGTGTGCTCGAGCAATGAGCCCTAATTGGCATGTGCCATTTTTTTCTTTCTATTCTTCTAACAGAGAATACAATCTTGGGTTAGTCACCCTGTGGTTTTTCCCTTAACCAGGTTTTCCATGTCAAAAATCTTGGTGTCATATGTGTTAATGTGTTTATGCTCTTAAATTGTTGCATTACATTTCCATGATTGATTCATTATTATGCCGCTGGATTAAGAAAATTATTTAAGTGATTAATTGGAAGAAAGTTTTGGACAACTGATTTACCCCCCCTCTCAGTTGTCTGTCCTAAATCTAACAATTGGTATCAGAGCTAAGTTCCTCTAAAAGAGCTTAACCACTTGAGGAGATCTAGGATGTCGTCCTACAAGTAGGATAGTCTGAGGTTTGATGGAACCAGTTTCACTCTTTGGAAAAGTCACATGGAATGTCACTTGCAATGTATGGGAATGCAGTATTAAATCATGGCTTCAAAGAAGTATACTCCTCCACAGAATGGTCTGAGAACCGTAGATGAAATCAGAGATGCTGAAAACAATCTATAGACTAAAGAAGCTCTTCCAAGTGCCTTGTCTAATTCAGAGCTGACAAATGTTGTTGACCTACAAACTGCTTTCAAGATTTGGGAAAAACTGGAACTTCTGCATGAAGGAGACAAGTATGTTAAATGTACCAATCTATAGAGTCTGAAAGGAAAATTTGAAAATCTGAAGATGAGAGAAGATGAAAATATCACTACATTTATGCTAAGAGTAAATGAGCTTGTTTGTGGCATTAGATGTGCTGGTGGAGTCTTGGATGAAGATGAGATTGTTGGCAAAGTTCTCAGATCCCTTCCTGATTCTTACAAGTATAAGGTTGTTTCTATTCAAGAATTTAGATCTATTTCAGGTATCACAAGAGATTAATTGGTTGGTAAATTGGTTGTATTTGAATTGACTAAGTTTGGAGATGCCCCCCCCCAAGACTGAATCTGCATTCAAAGCTAGTGCCTATGTTAAAGGAAAATAAAAGCTTGATCTGGGAGAGAACTCTTCAAAGAAACTATCATGGTATGAGAAAGCAAGAAAAGACCTGGAAGAAGATGAAGCAGAAGCTGCTCAACTTGAAGCCCTTATTACAAAAAGGCTACCAAGAGGATCCGGTAAGTATGAAGGGAAATTACCTTTTAAATGTTTTAACTACAATAAGATTGGTCATTTTGCCTCAAGGTATTCGGAAAGATTTTCAAGGCCAAATCCTAACAGATCAAGGTTCCAGAAGAAATGTTACTATGTTCATGAAGATGATGATGAAGAAGAAGTAATAGATGATGAATCAAAAATAGGAAACAAATCCAAAAGTGACTGGGTGTTTATTGCCATCAAGGAAGAAGATCCAATGCCCTCTAAATCTACCAATCATAAAATTGTAGAAAGAGCTTTGGCTGCCCAAGTTGAAGAAAAGGATGATTGGATCATTGACAATGGATGCTCTCACCATATGATAGGTGACAAAAATGAGTTCATAGATTTGGAAAGGTATGAAGGAGCAGTGGTAAAATTTGGTGATAATTCTACTGGCAGAATCAGAGGTAGAGGAACTATTTCTTTTGATGGAAAGAACAAAACTAGTAATGTACTGTATGTTGAAGGTCTGAAGCACAATCTTCTCAGTGTTGGACAATTGGTGGACAAAGGTTATGATCTCCAATTCAAGAATTAAAAATGCAAGATCTTTGAATGTTTTAGAACAGAGATTGCATCCGGTACTCAAACAAAAGGTAATATCTTCCACTTAGTTGGTACTGGTAAAATTTGTCTATTTGTTCAAATTGATCAGAGTTGGTTGTGGTATAGGAGAATGTGTCATGTGAATTTTGATAATATCATCAAGATAAGAAACATTCAGGTTATAAGAGATCTTCCAAGATTGGTGAAACCTACAAATAGTTTGTGCAAACAATGTTAGTTGGGTAAACAAAGCAGAATCTCATTCATAAGAAAGGAACAATCCTCTACCAGATTATTGGACTTAGTTCATACTGATCTATGTGGTCCGGCAAGAATCAGGAGTGTGCAAGGTGATATATACTTCCTGTTATTAATTGATGACCACTCCTAGATGATGTGGGTGACTTTTCTGAAAGAGAAATTAGAAGCTCTTGAGAAATTCAAAATATTCAAGGCTATGGTAGAGAATGAAACCGGATTAAAATTAAAATGTCTGAGGTCTAATAGAGGTGGGGAATTCACATCCGGTGAGTTCATAGAATTATGTGAGAAACATGGAATAAAAAGACAGTTGTCTGCTCCTAGGACTCCACAGTAGAATGGAGTAGTGGAGAGAAAGAACTGGACCATCCAGGAAGCATCTAGAACCATGATGATGGAAGCAAATGTTCCTCAGATCTATTAGAGAGAAGCTATAAGCACTGCAGTCTATACTCTCAACCGAGTACAAATCAGAAGCAATACCGGTAAGACTCCTTATGAACTTTTGTTTGGCATCACTCCCACTGTGAGGTATTTCAGAGTCTTTGGTAGCAAATGTTACATTAAAAGAGATGAAGATCTAGGAAAATTTGATGCTAGAAGTGATGAAGGAATATTCTTGGGTTACTCTACTCAAAGCAAAGCATATTGGTGTTATAACAAGAGATTAAGGAAGATTGTAGAAAGTACAAATGTGAAGGTTGATGAAGGTATTGAAAACCCCTCAAGGTTTTATGAATATGATGAAGATGATCAAAATGATGTTTTTGTTTAGGAAGTCCAAGATCCCTCTGAAATTCAAATTCATACTGATCTGGTAAATCAGGAAGAAGAGATAAGTATAAATGAACCTGTTCAAGAATCAGAAGTGCAAGAAACTCCCAAAGTTCCCAGGTATGTAAGACTGAATCACTCTAAAGATCAGATCATAGGTGATAAAAAAAAGGTATACAAACAAGAAGAAGGATTGTTTAAGATTCAGAAAAGTATTGTCTGATTTTAAAGATTGAACCTAAGACAGTGAATGAAGCTTGCAATGATGAAAACTAGACTAAAGCAATGGAGGAGCTGATGCAAATTGAGAAAAATCACACTTGGGATCTTGTTCCCAGACCTAAAAACAAGAATGTGATTGGAACCAAATGGGTATTTAGAAATAAACTGAATGAAGATGGTGAAGTAGTCAGAAATAAAGACAGATTGGTCTACAAGGGTTACTCCCAAGTAGAAGGAGTTGATTTTGAAGAAACTTCTGCTCTGGTGGCAAGAATTGAAGCAGTCAGATTATTTCTTGCTTTTGCTGCCTTCAAAGATTTCAAAGTATATCAGATGAATGTCAAATCTGCCTTCTTGAATGGTGACTTGGAAGAAGAAGTTGACATTGAGCAACCGGATGGATTTCAATTATCTGATCATGATGATATGGTCTGCAAGTTGAAGAAAGCACTGTATGGACTCAAGCAAGCTCCAAGAGCCTGGTATGAAAGATTGGATAAGCATCTTTTGAAGATTGGTTTCAACAAAGGTACTATTGATAGTAATTTGTATTTCAAAATTGATCATGAAAATATCTTGATTGTTGAAGTGTTTGTTGATGATATCATTTTTGGAGGAAGAGATAGTATGTGCAAAACCTTTGCAAATCAAATGAAAAGTGAATTTGAGATGTCCATGTTTGGGGAAATGAATTGCTTCTTGGGTCTGCAAATCACTCAAACAAAGAAAGGAATCTTCATTTCTCAGACCAAATATGTGAAAGAATTGTTGAAGAAATTTGGGATGGAAGACTCAAAACCAATGAATACTCCCATGGCAACCAGATGTAAACTGAGCAAAGATGATGACTCTCCTAAGGTTGATCAGAAAAAGTATAGGTCAATGATTGGAGGACTATTGTATCTCACTCAAACTAGACCTGACATTATGGATGTTGTTGGTCTTGTTGCTAGATTCCAAGCTAATCCTAGAGAATCTCATGTCATGGCAATCAAAAGAATTTTTAGATATCTAAAAGGGATAGTGGAGTATGGGTTGTGGTATCCTAGAGATCATAATTTCTCTCTTCATGCATATACCGATGCAGATTGGGCAGGAGATGTGGATGACCGGAAGAGTACCAGTGGTGGAGTATTCTTTTTAGGGAAAAGATTGGTTTCTTGGCTGAGCAAGAAACAAGAGGCAATATCTCTATCCACTATAGAAGTAGAATATATTGCAGCAGCAGCTAGTTGCACTCAAGTATTGTGGATGAAGAAAATGCTAAGAGATATCAGAGTGGAGTATGAAGAACCTATCACAATCTTCTGTGATAATTCAAGTGCAATTAACATATCAAAAAATCTGGTGTTGCACTCAAAGACCAAACATATATCCATTAAGTTTCACTTTTTGAGAGAGAAAGTGAACAAGAATGAAGTCAGATTGGAGTTTGTGCCTTCCAAGGATCAGATTGTAGATATTTTTACTAAACCTCTACCTAAGGACTCTTTTGAGTATCTCAGGGAGAAGTTAGGGGTTATTACCCCTCTAGTTATGAATTAAGGTGCACTGATGTGCATCAGTCTGGTGGATCTCACAGCCATATCTTGTGGTCCAGATTGATGATGGGAAGCTGCTACTTAGGAGGAGCATCTAGTATAATTCTGAAGTGATGCAAGTATGTGCCCTTTGCCATTGATGTCAAAGGGGGAGAGAAGACATGTGAAAAACAAGCAGTTACTGATCAAAGGGGGAGCAGTAAAGGAAGAAGAGACATGTGAGTGGTTTTTGTTGATAGGGGGAGTTATGTCAGTAAGGAGTTCTTGTCTTGATGGTTAAAACAGTTTTTCACATCATATGTTGCCATCAATGAGAAAGGGGGAGTTTGTTGCAAGTATAGGCCTAACTGGTGTTGTCATTGATGTCAACATACTCATGTTGCATTAATGATAAGAATTGGATGAGCTATGTGCTGAGGATATTGAGAAAATTAGTCCTAATCAGGAACAGAGAAGAACAATGAAGACAGTAAGGTAAAGATCCCATCTAAGATGAAGATAAGAGGATGCACTTCAAAGGGTTTGTAGATATGTGTCTTGAGATGATCTAGTAAAGATTTTAGAGGTTTGTATGAAGATATGAAGAAGTTATGTCCTCTTGAGTAGAACCGGTTCTAGCAGGTGTTCAGAGGTGACAGAGTGACTCAGATAGGTCCGGTGAGATCTGAAAATGCAATATCTTGTTCTACAGATTTGGTGCAGTGTTTAGTAAGTCAATGTGAATTAACAACCCAATTGGTCTATGTTCTGGAGGTCTGCAAGCATCTATTCCAATATGACAGTGATGATAGACTGTGTTCTTGAGGTTCCGGATGAAGGAGATAATGATTTCAGTAAACAGAAGTAGTGTGGATGTTCTCGGTGATTCAGGCAAGCTTGTGAAGGTCTTTGGATTGTGTCCAATTTTTGTTGGTGGTCTGCATTGAAGATGGAGCTCAAAATTGAAGAACTACTTCTGGATGATGGTGTTCTTCCTAAGACTGACCGACCGGATAAGTTACACATCCTGCAGATGATCTTGAAGATGTTCTATGAAGAATGGCATGTTACTAAAGAAAGATTGAAGTCTCAAATCTGTGTGGCCAATAGTGTGTTGATCCACATGAAGCCTTTTTCTAATTAATCATATTATAATTCTATATTTGCTCTGTAATGTTTGCCGACTTGGATGATTATCCCTAAGTCGATGTCTTGTATAAATAAGGAGTTGTAAAGTCATTTCAAAGTGATGAAGTAGTGACGAGAGTGTGGTAGAGAGGAGGAAAGTGAAAGGTAGAGCAGAAGTATTGGGCTTAAATGGAACTGACTCAAGCATGATGAAGATGCTATTCTTCAGTTCAAGTATCTAATACTTATTATTCTATAAATAGTGTGTCTCCTGTAGGCAGTGGGCCTCTTGTGAGTAGTGTGCTCGGGCAGTGAGCCCTAATTGGCATGTGCCATTTTTTTCTTTCTATTCTTCTAACAAAGAATACAATCTTGGGTTAGTCACCCCATGATTTTTCTCTTAACTGGGTTTTCCACGTCAAAAATCTTGGTGTCATATGTGTTAATGTGTTTCTTCTCTTGAATTGTTGCATTACATTTCCATGATTGATTCATTATTATGCTGCTGGATTAAGAAAAGAATTTAAGTGATTAATTGGAAGAAAGTTTTGGACAACTGATTCACCCCCCCTCTCAGTTGTCTGTCCTAAATCTAACAGTTTCTATGCTTATCCTGTTTTCATATTATTAATTGTGGAAATTGGATTAATAAATTTGTTAACAAGTGGTTTTGTGGAATACTAATTCACCCCCCCTCTCAGTATTCCTTACTATCAACAATTGGTATCAGAACCAAGTTCCTTGGAAGAAGCCTAACAGCTTGAGGAAGATCTATGAAAGTTCACTCATGGCAGCCAGAAGAATTGGAAATTTCTCAAACTATGTTGACCTAGAAGTAGCTCCTATTGATCTTGAAAAGTTTGACGCAGAAGTCAGGAATTTGAAGGATAACTTACAAGAAGATGATGAATGCATTTCAAAGTTAAAAGAACAAGTCAAAAGATTCAAAGAAAAATACAAAGAAGTTAGTGATCAATTGATATCAGCTAATGAAACCCTAAATGATTTGGAAGTGAAAGTTATAGAAAGAGCAAAAGCAGAAGAAGATCTGAATAAAATGATGAAAAACAAGTCAGAAGATTGTGTCAAACTTGAAAAATAAATTGTGAGTCTAAAAGTAGACTTGGAAAAGGCCAAGAGCTATGAAGAAAAGTTCAAGATAAGTTTTGCAAAGCTTGATGAGGTAATTGCTAGTCAAAAAGGAGTCGATGACAAGCAAGGTTTAGGATTTGAGAAAGGAGAAAGTTCAAAATTAGGACAAGGAAATTTTTAGTTGGAGCAAAACAAAGGCAATCAGTTTAGGAATCAAAGAAGAAGACCCAGAGGACCTCCGGTCAGACAGCCAAATGCTCAAAGGTACCCATCTTTCAATGGCCATTGTTTTAATTGCAAAAAGTTTGGTCATAAAGCTACTCAGTGTAGGAGTAGAATAAATCAAAATGTTCCATCATTCTCTAGTCAATGTTTCAATTGCAAGAAAATTGGTCACAGATCAAATGAATGCAGAAGTCTGGTAAGAAATGGCTTTCAGATTTCAAACAATACTCAATCATTCAATGGAAGATGTTTTACATGTAATAGATTTGGACACATGGCTAATCAATGCAAATCAAGGATGAATTCTTTCAGAGAAAGGAATCAAGGACAAGGAAACATTGTGTATTTTAATTGCAACAAATTTGGACATGTTTCAAGATTTTGCAGATGCAAGAATGTGAAAAGAAATTACTATACTAAAGAAAGAAAAATAGAGCAAAGGAATAATAAGAGAAAAGAAAAAATTGATCAGGTTGAAACTAAGAAATAAATGGACAAGATATGGATCAAGAAAGAAGTAATTGAGGTTAAGGATGCATCCGCACCAGTATCTGGTGCAGATACTTCCTCCGGGAAGTAAATTGGGAGCTCTGGCTCAGGGGGAGCAATGTTGAAAATCCAAAACCCCTAGCCAGATAGTTAGTACTAAAATCCAGCACGAAGACATATGGTGGAATCTGATATGAAAGATCTTATGGAAGAAAATCTGGAAGAAAATAAGTCAATGCAGCACATTACGGAGCAATTTTGATCGACTGTATCTATCAGAGAAAAGTCAGGCAACTTTTGAGAATGAGCATTTATGATGATTAGATCAAGTGTGAAGGATAAAAAGAAACTCATTTACCTTCTAACTCACTTTGCATTCAAGCCACTAGATATCTAATAGAGATTGAAGCAAGATTTCAAGCAACAATAGAAATTCAAAGAACTCAGAGCGATTCAGGTGAGGAAAACCCTAATTTGGCATGGTAAGGTATTTACTGTTGAAACTTTATTGTGAATCTGTTGAATCTTTGCAATGGCAACCCCACAAGTTGTTGATATCACTGAGCGACCATGACCTAAATTCAAGAAATATCCCTACAAAGCAACCAAAGTTGATCCAATGGGTGCATTTTTGGATATACCATATGCAGTTCTGTATGTGGAAGACGTTAGTGCATATAGTCATGTTGCCCTAGATGAGCATGGTGATAGCAGATTTTTAGATTTATATTTGAAGCATTTAAGTGATGATCAATATGACCTAAAGGAAGAATACAAATTCTTAAAAGAGAAGAAATTCATTCAATATGTAGAGTTTCCTACATTTGCAGAGAATGAATGGGTCTAGTACGTCCTGAGCCGAATTCACGACGAATTCATGTGGTTAGGGCAGCCCTTCAAAATCACCAAGGACGCGATTAGGGCAGTAATAGGGTTAAATTCCACTAGAGGCATGCCTTTGCTGAAAGTCGTGAAGAATTAAACCATCACAGAGGCTACCAGAACCCAATTTCACAAGAGGGCATTAACCATAAATGACATCTCAGACCATGCAATAAGATTTGCTTCTATGGTCATAGGTTACAAGATCTATTTCTCTAACTGAGAGAACTCTATCTTCAGTACTGCGATACACACTGCATATCAAATGGTCAAAGAGAATGCTGATTATGATTTGTGTGAGTTGTTGAGAATTTAACTACTAGAGAATCTAAAGAAGATCAAGGAAAGCAAAAACTATCCTTTCAAATTTGGTATGCTAATTATTTGTCTATTCTTCTATTTTATGAATGAGTTGCCAAACAAGAAGAATTTGTTCTAGTTAAGTAGCAAACTAGTAGCTATCCAAATTAGAGATTATTTAAATAGCATTGGAAGATATGATGAGCAAAAAGCAACCCTATGGGGGTACTTCAAGAACTTCCAAAGCATGATGCATTCAAGAGAAAGAATCGAAAAAATCCCTAAGAAAATTGTTGAGAAGTATAAGGATACTATATGTTTTATGGTCACAAAAGATTAATGCTGGATGTAGGCTATTGAGCCTAGCACAATCTAGGTAATGTCAATGGGTTATGAAGTGGATGGACAAATATTACATAACTATGTTCAACACATGCTGGGCAAACCCAAGGACAGCAGGGAAGAAAGGTTTGGAATCTATGAAGAGCTAACTGTGAAAATCCATGTTGAACTCAGACAACTTGAAACCTCTAGGAAGGTGAGGAAGGAGGTAGAAGAAGTTACATTGAAACATGGTTTCACTAAAGAACAAATCAAAGAAGCAAGAGAAAAAGCACAAGCAAAAAGGGAAGCAAGAGAAAAGAAAGAAAGTGAACCGGTTAATGCTCCAGAGAATCCTAAAAGGAAACAAGAAAAGTCTGAAAAAACACAGAGGTCTACAAGAAGCTCTGCTACTTCCTCCGGTCCCACACCATCTGCACATGTGGAGCAACCATCCAAGAAATCCACTAACAAAGGTAGAAAGAGATAGAAAATGAAAGGTAGAAGGATGTATGTCAGTGTAGGAAGAACTGATAAAGAAGAAGAAACAGAGTCTGATGAAGAAGTGAAAAAGATGAAAGCTGAGGCTACTAAAGCATCCAGAAGTAGCAAGAAAATGTCCTCCAGAAGGGATAAACCTAGCAAAAGACAAAAAGTAGATGAGCCTCAAATGGAAAAAGCCACAATAACACTTGTAGATGTATTGAAGTTTGTCATTGTTGATGGAAATTTGAAACCTGTGGCTTAATTCTATGATGATTACAATGATACAGATAAAAAGGTCCTAGAAGATGCTACCATAGAATATCTTAATATATACAATAGAGCCCTCATTGAGATCATTTCTTATCTTCCTATCAGTTTGGCTAGCATAATGTCTACAAGAAAGGAAACTTCTATGGCTAAGGACATTGAGCTCAGACAACATACTCTAACAGAGCTGTGTCCAGAGATTACTCCTGAAGAGGAAGCCAAAATCTCTAAAGAACTCAAGGATGCATTCAGAACCAAGAAAAGAATGAACTCACTAATGTTAGGAGAAATTGATAAAGTGGTCAAGGAGACTGGGGAGATCATTTTGGAGATATTAAAGAAATATAATATTCCTACCATATATGACAATGAAGAAATAGTTGCTAGAAATGATACATCTACTCCGGAAGTAAATCTTGAACAGGAAATAGATGAAGATGTCAAAGTGACTGAGGAGAAAGAAGTATATGCTGCTAACACTAAAACAAGATCCTCTCCAAGACATCAAACAGATGACAAAATTGACAATGAGAGGACTAAGGAGGAGCAAGCTAAGGAAAATCCTCCATCGAAATAGGAGGACTCAATTAAGGACATGGATCTAGATAATCTAGAGTAGAACCTGAAAGAAGAAGTCTCTTCTACACTAAGAGACACTGCAGAGTTAGTAAAAGAATTTTTGGAGAAAGAGAAACATGTTTTGGATGAGCCTGATTTTCTACATGGTCCAATAAACTTGGATATAATGTCCCTGTACAAAAACTCAAATTGGCCTCAATTGTACAGGGAAAAGCAAGAGAGGAAATGTTAAAGTCTCACATAGAGGATAGTGAGCTCATTAGTGAGGCATCTAGCATTTTGGAGAAGTTGATGACAACATACCAGAAGGACACATCCATGTCATTAGAAAATCAACTGAAGGAACTCATAAACTTTGTAAGTAAACATTTTGAATCTCTTGAGAAATCTACAGAAATAAAAGTAAGGCAAGAGTTTAATGAGAAAAGATTGAATGAGTTAAAGAAAATGATAGTTAATGACAAAGTCTAGGTAGATAATAGGATAAAAAGCATTTAAAGTGCCATTAAAGAAGATGGTGAGATATACAATTTTTTCTTATCCTGGTCAGAAGCCACTAAGGAAATAGAAGAGAAGATCAAGGATTTAGAGCTGAAACTGATAAATATTTCTAAGTCATTTGATCTAGTGGCAGAATCAGTTAGCAGCAAGGAAAGTCAAATCATCAACCTTCATGATGACTTGAACAATCTAATAAGTGAGAGGGATCAAATTAGAAACAGAATGTGTCAGCTAAGAGGAATAATCAGTCCTATGTTAGATTCTATGTTTAATTTGGTAGCAGAAGCACAAGCAGCTTCACAATCTGACACACCCTCTGATCTTCACAAGGTAGAGACCATAGTTTTCCTACTTAGTGATCATATTCAAATTTTGGACAATGCTAAGAAAGGCTGGGATGGTGAGCTGGCCCAAATTAAGAACATTTTCAATGACATCCTCCAGTACATGTAAAATAAAGTTGAAGATTGTACTTGTACATATGCCAGAGAGTACAACAAATTTTGCAGTCTTGACAAATTTTTGACTTCGGAACCTACACCTTTTCCATTGATGTCAAAGGGGGAGAAGAAGATCAGTGAAAAATATACAAACATCTCAGGGGGAGAAGAAATATAGAGTGTATATAGAAAGGGGGAGCAGTCTAGCATTTTTCACTAAGTGTTGCCATCAATGCCAAAGGAGGAGATTGTTGGCAAGAGACACTACTCTGTTAAATAATTGAATGTTGTCATTGATGGAAACAAGAAAAGGAATAAGGATGGAAAAGACATTTTGGTCCGGTGAAGAAGACTTAGTCATTTTGGCCAAGTGTTGGCAGTGTACAAAGGAAGTGATAGAAAAACTGTGTTTGGATTGGCATTGGTTCGTAATTGAAGACCAAGTATTGTGGTTCTGGTATGATGTTCCTAACTCTCAGATGATCTTATATCCAAGGTTTCATCTTTTGATCAGTTCCAAAAGTATATCTTTAAATGGCCTAAGTCCGATAGAACAAAATACAATGCTAGTTAAAGCAAATCATACATTTGTTTTGGTCCACATTCTTCCGGTGTTGCATATCTTGATATACAGTTTTGAGGTGTTGTAAACACTTGTATGAAGTGTCTAGATCTAGATTTGTAGGTTTATAAGTCCACCAGAAAGATAGTTACAAGTTGTTGAGTATTGCTACGCTATTTAACAGAGTTTGACTGTGACAGGGTCTAAATTCTGATGGTCCGCATTTTGCCGCTAAAGGATACTTTGCTTTGTAGTTCTGAAGGTATGATTCGTGATGTCTAAGGAGTCTTTGATATGATTTTGAGCAAGTATTGTGGTATGCAGTGAAATTTGTGATCTGACAGTTAGACTAAGTTAGTAACAGTCTGTGCTTGAGGCCGACATGATAGTTTGATTTGTGTGCGGTAAGTTCTATTGATTAGAACTTTATCCTAAGTATTTATACAGTTGGAGCCGACACATGAGAAGCTGCTTCAAATGTTATTTAGGTCCGCTATGAATTTTGGTAAGTGAATAAGGCTGACAAGCTACAAGTATATTAACTATACGCTTCATCTAAGTAGGCCGACCTAACTTGAAGTTTTCAAGTGTTGCGGATATATATATTTGAGATTGAACTTGGTGTGTGTTGCAAGTTTTGTGAATGTGAACGTGTGACATGAGAAATAAGACGATTTTGTGAAAGAAATAAGAGCAGAAGAAGAGAGATCTTATTTTTATGTAAAAGTAGAGCAGAAAAATAGAGCAGTTAGAGATGAAGAGTTTTGAGATAGTATTTCTACACTTCATTGGAGTTGTAACTAAGCATGTGTAGATGCAATTTGAGCAGTTCAACTTGGTAGTGAGACATTCTTCTTTCTTCCTTCTTTCTGTTGGTAATGAGCCTTTCTTGCAGTGAGCATCTCTTTGGGTAGTGAGCCTTTTGTAATCTGGTATTGTGCTATAATAATATATTTTGAGCTAACACTCACCGTGGTTTTTCCCTTTTGGGTTTTCCACGTAAAAATCCTGGTGTTCATGTGTTATGTCTATTTAGTTATGTTCCTATGCTTATTCTATTTTCATATTATTAATTATGGAAATTGGATTAATAAATTTGATAACAAGTGGTTTTGTGGAATACTGATTCACCCCCCCTCTCAGTGTTCCTTACTATCAACATGATCCCCTTGACTTATCCATCAGAGAATCAAATCAAGATTCTTCCACGGTTAATAATCTTCAAGTGAGATTCATCACCCAAGTGCACCTTCCCACCATCATATTATTCATACTTTGATAACCAACCTCGATGTAAGGTCATGTGGAAATACGCACCAGAGTTAATAAGCCATACATATTCCGATGCATGTGTTGCCAAGGCAACGACAAATGCTTCTCCATCATCTTGAGAGGACATGTCAGAATCCAAATCATAGTTCTTCTTTTTCTTCTTCTTCTCCTTGCAATACTTACGGAAATGACCAAGTTTGCTGCAGTTCCAACATAGAGCCTTGGACTTTCTAGGAGACTTGGATCTCCCATGGGATTTGGATCTTCATTTTTCTTCCTTCTTCCTGTCCTTTTTCTTTCCCTTCTCTTTAGATCTACCACAAACTGCAAGAGCCTCCTTAGCTGACTCGGAAGACTTTCTCTGCATCTCTTCAGACAACAGTGAAGAAACCACTTCATCCATCTTGAAACTGGTAGTGGTACTCCCAATGGCCATGACAAGGTGGTCCCACAAATCTGGTAAGGAACATAGTAATGTCATACATTGATCCTCCTCCATATTCACACCAATAGAGGTCAACTAATAAACAAGCATGTTAAAAGTATTTCGATGATCCGTGACAAATCCTTTATCTTCCATCCTCAGAGAATACAGTTTCTTTTGCAGGAATAACTTGTTTACCAAGGATTTGGTTTGATAAACATCTCCAAGTTTATTCCAAAGATCCTTTATAGTCTTCTCTTCATGGATATTTAGGAACATTGAATCAGCCAAACAAAGTCTTATCAGACCCTTAGCCTTCTGATCCATCAAATCCTAGTCTTCTTATTTCATGCACGATGGCATGGAACCAGATACTACGAGCCATAAATCTCTATCCACCAAGGTAGATTACAATACACTTGCAATGCAAGTTATTTCAGGAGTTCCCAAATGTCAAATACTAGAGTAATCCAACAAGATAACGATACCTGCAAATGAACCATACAACTCCAACTCCAAACACCTGTATATATAGAGAAATACTACGAATGGAGGTAGCTTCTAGAGGAAGTCAACAAAGAATCTCATCCAAATCCATATGGCCCAATTTCTAAGGCCATGAAACATGTAAATGACACTTGTAAGAGATTCCCTTTCATCCCTTACAACCCCCATACTTAGGTGCCCCAAATATGCCCAAAATAGGTATGACATGCTCTTACATTGTCATAAAATTTGTCATATATGACAACACTTATAGTTGTAAGAGAATCTATCATAACTGACTATTAATAATTGATTCTCTTACAACTTGTCATAGTCAAACTTGGGTGCCTAACTTCTCCATGCAAATATGCTTCTTGACACTTGTCACACCTGTCATAGTACCTTCTATTTCTGGCTCTTACATGTCATAGATTTTGGCATAAGAACCTGTCATAACTCTTACACGTCATAGACCTCTTACAACACCCAAAAGATGCTGACACATGGCAAAAGACTTCTACCACAAAATGGGACACCTAAATCTTCAAATGTTGACTTGACCATCCAAGTCACCTTCCAAGTGGGATGACATGTCAACATGCCACCTCACACTATGTGACAAAACTGGATGACCAATATTAAATACAATTTAGGCAAATAAATAAAATATACAATTAAATAACAAATGCTAGGAAATTGCAAAGTTGAGACACCTTAATTCCCAATAATTCTTTAGGAAGGAAGACAGAATAGAAATATGGGATTTCATTCATGTAAAATAGTATAATTGGTCCTAATAGACAATCCAAGATAAGTGATCATGTCTTATGTTGCATGGTGCACACTAGTAAGATGTTGTAGTGTGTTCCTCCACCATATTGTTATGTGGGGTACATATACAATTATTTTTGATTTATTTCTATCCCTTTGTGGGAAAGGAAGGGGCCCTAGAAACCTTGGGATAGATGGTTAATTTACTACAATAGGGGGAACTTGATGACACAAAGGTAAGGGATATCCTTGTTGGTAACCAACCTAATTGATTCCTTGGTAATAGCTGCATTGTTAGTAGAAACCTTGGTTGCTATTAGGGGCTATCAACTCATTTACAATTTTTTAAATCATCTAAATGGTTTTTCTCTCAAAGTTGAAGATTTGGAGGATGAAGCATACATAGTCTCCATGTGCATTTAAAGTGTGTGATTCATAACTAGTGTAAGATAGGGAACTTGTGACTAGTTGGGACTGACTAGGGGATGTATCTCGAGACATATCGGGGTAGTGTGCCTTATGCTAATTTTATCTACATGGATCAAATTATTCTCATACCATGCTTCTAGGTAGGACACCTCCTAAAATTTCAACCTACCCATCACCTAAATCATCATATATATATCTAATGGGAATCCACACTTAACCTATTTATGAGGTAGGGAAAATGGCAATCCTCATGAAGCATTTTTTAATCTAGTACATTAATGTAGTCAAGGTAGGAGGTTCTGATGAGGGACTATCCAACCTTGCACCCTTAAACAACTAACAACATGATCAATTAGAGATGCAACAGAAGTATATAGCTAACAACAGAAAGAAAGAGACATTCATAAACACATGACACAAGATATATCCTGGGAAAACCCTAAAAGGGAAAAACTTGGCCTTCAAAGCTCATTTCTCATTATATTATAATCTTAAATCACATTACATATGCCACTCGGACTTTACAGATGCTAGGCTGCAGCTGAGAGTTACAACAGATTCAAATAATAACACTCTTCCATGATTTTCTTCTTCTACTTCCCAATTCTCTGCTCTACAACTTCTTCTGCTCTCTGCTCTGCTCTTTGCTTCAATTCTGCTTCTTCTTCAGATCAAAAACACTCATCCTATTGCTTCATATCTTCGTATACTTGATCATTATTTATTCACTGCCTTGAAACAATCATTTATCCTTCATTTATATCCTCCACAGGACTTCACAATTTAATCAAGTTGGCCAAGAGTTAACTGTCTTCATGAAACGTGTAGACACGGATAGGTCAGACCTAAACATAAGGTATTGCTCCATGTGTGAATGGGACTTCATGCAGATCTCCATGGAGGTCAGCCAGGTTCTCAACTTCCTTGAATGATGTTCCTTTTAGCTCCACAAGTCATGGAATTGCTTCACAAGCCAATTAGACTTCACTAAACACTGTCAGCTCTGCTCTATGAAAATAGGTGAAAATAGGTAATCTTCTGATAGCGATATCTTTCCAAAATCAAACCCAAATGATCTAAATGTTGGATATGATATAGTTGATGATGTCTAGATGCTAAGTCTATCTTCGTAGCCTCTGATACGTAAATGTGGTAAAATGTGGTAATCTCCAAGATCACTCTCCCTGGCACTCTACAACTTACTGTTATCTATTCCAATTGATTTGAATGCTTCTAGATGCTCCTGCATTAGACTCTCAGGGTTATTTGAAAAGTGAGCCTCTTCACTTTGGTCTGTATTATGAAAAATCAATGTTGTTTCTTTGAATAGGTTCAGTGGTTTGTTCACAGGTACTTGCAACTACCTCAAGGTCAATGGTCTGTTCAAGACCACCCTACAAAACTATCTCAAGTTCTTCATCTTCTAGTGACCTAGATTCGACAGTCTACTTGCAATCCTTGCACTACCTCAATGATCGGTAGTCTGAGCAAGTCTTCTCCGCAAGCTACCTCAAGTTCTTCATCTTGTCATGGTCTAGGTTCAGCGGTCTGACTACAATGTTGCAACTGCCTCATAGTTTCACGGTTTGTTGTCAAACACTTGTAGTCTGCCTCAAGATTAATGTCTACTTCAATCAATTAAGAGTCAATCAATACATACTTGCATCCTTTGGAACTATCATATGACTTCCTTGATTCAATCAATACAATTTTGAATTTTCTCTGCAACACTTTCTAACCTCTATTTCAGATACAATTCCTTCCACACTGGGTAAGTGCAAGAAGATGGGGGGCCAAAAAGGGGTCTTAAGTGGCCACTTTTTTTCTAAAATCAAGAAATGCTGGCCTTGGATGAGAAATTGAGCATAGTTACACTCAAAATTTGGAGATGCAACCAAAACAATGTTCGTAGTGCTCCAAGTCTACTTTCTAAACTACTAATTTTTTAAAAAAATGGTATAGATTAAGGGGTTCAAAAGAGGGATCCACAGAAATTGGTGTTGTTTCTGTCAAAAAAAACATAACATAGCATGTTTTGTGGCTCCCTCAAAAGGTTAACTTTTTTTGGTATTTTTAAAATTGCTTCAGTGAGAAATTAACTAACAGTATGTAGTTTATGCCTAATTTTTCTGATAATTTTTTGATGAATATTTGATTTTTTACTAATTTTCAAAGTGGACACATCCTAAAAAATAGAATTTTGGCCATGCTACCCCTATAAATTTTGAAAACTAATTGAATTTTTTTTTTTAATATGTGTAGAATGGAGTCTAGTTTCTAAATATGTAATTTTATTGAAATTTCAATGAATGGTTAATTTACAATGAAAAAAAGACCAAATAGTGGTTTTTGCCCAAAATCAGACACAAACAAAAAAAATTAAAGATGAAAGGCTTAACATTGTCAAAATGTGAAAAAAATTACATCATTAAATAGCTAAGAGAAAGCCTAACATTACCCAGGTGTTCGATTTGTTTGACCTTGAAACACGTGCAAATCTGAGGGTTAATACGAACAAAATTATGTGAAATCTTGTAGAATCTACAAAAAAATGTCTGTGAATGTTGAAAAGGCAGTCCAAGCCTTTGGGTTGGAAATCTAAAGCAAATCCCAAGCCCAAGGCTTGGGATTCCCAAAGCACAATATAATGCGAGTGTGTTATAACGTGAGCACGTTATAACATGAGCGCGTTATAATGTGAGAGCGTTATAATGCAAGCACGTTATAACGCGAGCACATTATAACGCGAGTGCATTATGTTGTGCTTTTTTTGCTTTTTTGCATGTTTGCTGCTATTTTCCCAGTTTGACATAACGTGAGCATGTTATAATGTGCTCGCGTTATGTCTTCCTTTGAATGAGATATGTTCAAATTTCATAAGTATGTTTCATGGATGTTTATATCTATTCTTGTAGGTATGTATGCATGTACATGTATGCATGCCTGTATGTATGTACATGTATTCATGCTTGTATGTATGCATCTTTGTATGTATGTATGTTTGTATGTATGTATGTATGTATGTATGTATGTATGTAAGTGTTTTAGGTTTAGTGTATATAAGGACCTGAGCGTGTATAGTTTTAAGGGTTGAGGGTTGAGGGATTAGGGCTTAAGTAATAGGTAGAGGGTTGAGGGTTGAGGGTTATAGTTGAGGGTTAATATTTAGGTTTTTTAGTGTATAAGATTAAGTGTGTAAGTCACGGGGATTAGGGTTTAGGGTTTACGATATGGATTGAGGGTATATAAGGCATAGGGTGACTTGGGTTGAGAGCACGTATGGTTTAGGTTTAATTTAAGTATAGGGTTGAGGCACAATATTCAAGGTTTAGGATATAAGGGTGAGGTTATATAGTCTAGGGATGAGGGTTTGAGGGTGTAGGCTTCAGGTTTAAGGTATAGGGTTGATGATTGAGGTATTAGGGCTTAAGTATATTGTTGAGGGTATAGGGTTGAGGATTTAGGGATAGGTTTTAGGGTTTAAGGTTTAAGGGTTAAGGCTTGAGGGATAGGGTTTAAGATTTAGGGGTAAGGGATTAGGGTTTAAGGTATAGTGTCTTGGGTTGAGGGTTTAGGAATAGGGATAGCATTTAGGGTTTAGGGATGAGGGATTAGGGTTGAGGGTTAAGGGTTGAGGGATTAAGGTTTAAGGTATAACTTTCTAAGGGTTGAGTGTTTAAGGATAGGGTTTAGGGTTTAGGGTTTAGGGATTAGGGTTTAGAGTTGATGGATTAGGGTTTAAGGAATAGTGTTGAGGGTTGAGTGTTTAGGGATAGGTTTTAGGGTTGAGGGATTATTGATGGCTTAGGGTTTAAGGAATATTGTTGAGGGTTGAGGGTTTAGGAATAGGGTTTAGGGTTGAGGGATTAGGGTTTAGGGTTGACAAATTAGGGTTTAATGTTGAGAGTTGAGGGTTGAGGGTTGAGGGTTGAGGGATAGGGTTGATGGTCAAGGGATTAGGGTTAAAGTAGAGTGTTGAGGGTAGAGGTATTAGGGATAGGGCTTAGGGTTGAAGGTTTAACGATTGAGGGTTGAGGCTTTAGGGCTGAGGGTTAAGGGATTGGGGTTTAAGATATAGTGTTTAGCGTCGAGGGTTTATGGATAGGTTTTAGGGATTAATTTTTAAGGGTTAAGGGTTGAGGGATATGGTTTAGGGTTTAGGGATAAGGGATTAGGGTTTAAGGTATAGTGTTGAGGGTTGAGGGTTTAGGAATAGGGATAGCATTTAGGGTTTAGGGATGAGGGATTAGGGTTGAGGGTTGAGGGTTGAGGGATTAGGGTTTAAGGTATAGTGTCAAGGGTTGAGGGTTTATTGATAAGGTTTAGGGTTGAGGGTTGAGGGATTAGGTTTTAGAGTTGATGGATTAGGGTTTAAGGTATAGTGCTGAGGGTTGAGGGTTTAGGGATAGGGTTTAGGGTTGATGGATTAGGGTTTAGGGTTGACGGATTAGCGTTTAATGTCAAGGTTAGGGTTAGAGTGTCGAGGGTAGAGGGATTAGGGATAGGGTTTAGGGTTGAAGGTTTAAGGATTGAGGGTTGAGGCTTTAGGGATGAGGGTTTAAGGCTTAAGATTTAGTGTCGAGTGTTGAGGGTGTAGGGATAGGGTTTAAGTTTTAAGGGTTAAGGGTTGAGGGATAGGGATTAGGGTTTAAGGTATAGTGTTGAGGGTTGATGGTTTAGGGATAGGGTTTAGGTTTGAGGGATTAGGGTTTAGGGTTGATGAATTAGGGTTTAATGTTGAGAGTTGAGGGTTGAGGGTTTAGGGTTTAGGGATAGGGTTGATGGTCAAGGGATTAGGGTTAAAGTAGAGTGTCAAGGGTAGAGGGATTAGCGATAGGGTTTAGGGTTTAAGGTTTAAGGATTTAGGGTTGAGGCTTTAGGGATGAGGGTTAAGGGATTAGGGTTTAAGATATAGTGTTGAGTGTCGAGGGTGTAGGGATAGGTTTTAGGGTTCAAGTTTTAAGGGTTGAGGGTTGAGGGATAGTATTGAGCCCTTTGAGGGTTTAGGAATAGTGATAGTGTTTAGGGTTTAGGGATGAGGGATTAGGGTTGAGGGTTGATGGATTAGGGTTGAGGGTTGATGGATTAGGGCTTAGGGATAGGGTTTAGGGTTCAGGGTTGAGGAATTAGGATTTAAGGTATAGTGTTGAGGGTTTAGGGATAGGGTTTAGGGTTGAGGGATTAGAGATAAGGGTTGAGGGATTAGGGTTTGATGTTGAGTGTTGAGGGTTGAGGGTTTAGGGATAGGGTTGAGGGTCAAGGGATTAGAGTTAAGGGTTGAGGGATTAGGGTTTGATGTTTAGAGTTGAGGGTTGAGGTTCGAGGGTTGAGGGTTTAGGGATAGGGTTGAGGGTCGAGGGATTAGGGTTAAAGTAGAGTGTTGAGGGTATAAGGATTAGGCATAGGGTTAGAGGGTTTAGGGATAAGGGATTAAGGTTTAAGGTATAGTATCGAGCCCATTAAGGGTTTAGGAATAGGGATAGTGTTTAGGGTTTAGGGATGAGGGATTAGGGTTGAGGGTTGATGGATTAGTGTTGAGGGTTGATGGATTAGGGCTTAGGGATGGGGTTTAGGGTTGAGGGTTGAGAAATTAGGGTTTAAGGAATAGTGTTGAGGGTTTAGGGATAGGGTTTAGGGTTGAGAGATTAGAGTTAAGGGTTGAGGGATTAGGATTTGATGTTGAGGGTTGAGGGTTGAGGTTTTAGGGTTAAGGGTTTAGGGATAGGGTTGAGGGTAGAGGGATCAGAGTGAGTGGTTGAGGGATTAGGGTTTGACGTTGAGGGTTGAGTGTTGAGGTTCGAGGGTTTAGGGTTGAGGGATAGGGTTGAGGGATTAGGGTTAAAGTAGAGTGTTGAGGGTATAAGGATTAGGGATAGGCTTGGAGGGTTTAGGGATAAGGGATTAGGGTTTAAAGTATAGTATCGAGCCCGTTGAGGGTTTAGGAATAGGGATACCATTTAGGGTTTAAGGATGAGGGATTAGAGTTGAGGGTTGAGGGATTAAGGTTGAGGGTTGAGGGATTAGGGTTTAGGGATAATGTTTAGGGTTTACGGTTGAGGGATTAGGGTTTAAGGTATAGTGTTGAGGGTTTAGTGTTGAGGGATTAGAGTGAAGGGTTGAGGGATTAGGATTTGACATTGAGGGTTGAGGGTTGACATTTTAGGGTTTAGGGTTTAGGGTTTAGGGATAGGGTTGAGGGTCGAGGGATTAGAGTTAAGGGTTAAGGGATTAGGGTTTGACGTTGAGGGTTGAGGGTTAAGGTTCAAGGGTTGAGGGTTTAGGGATAGGGTTTAGGGTCAAGGGATTAGGGTTTAAGGTATAGTATCGAGCCCGTTAAGGGTTTAGGAATAGGGATAGTGTTTAGGGTTTAGGGATGAGGGTTGATGGATTAGGGTTGAGGGTTGATGGATTAGGGCTTAGGGATGGGGTTTAGGGTTTAGGGTTGAGGGATTAGAGTTAAGGGTTGAGGGTTTAGGGATAGGGTTGAGGGTTGAGGGATTAGAGTTAAGGGTTGAGGGATTAGCGTTTGATGTTGAGGGTTGAGGGTTGAGGTTCGAGGGTCGAGGGTTTAGGGATAGGGTTGAGGATCCAGGGATTAGGGTTAAAGTAGAGTGTCGAGGGTATAAGGATTAGGGATAGGGTTGGAGGGTTTAGGGAGAAGGGATTAGGGTTTAAGGTATAGTATCGAGCTCGTTGAGGGTTTAGGAATAGGGATAGTATTTAGGGTTTAGGGATGAGGGATTAGGGTTGAGGGTTGATGGATTAGGGTTGAGGGTTGATGGATTAGGGCTTAGGGTTGGGGTTTAGGGTTTAGGGTTGAGGGATTAGGGTTTAAGGTATAGTGTTGAGGGTTTAGGGATAGGGTTTAGGGTTGAGGGATTAGAGTTAAGGGTTGAGGGATTAGGGATTAGGGTTTGACGTTGAGGGTTGAGGTTGAGGTTTTAGGGTTGAGGGTTTAGGGATAGGGTTGAGGGTCGAGGGATTAGAGTTAAGGGTTGAGGGATTAAGGTTTGACTATCATTCCCACATTTCCCATGCAGTCACGACACACAACACACGTGTCATGTCCACATTTGC
Organism: Cunninghamia lanceolata; assembly: GCA_027924645.1. Classification (NCBI taxonomy): domain Eukaryota; kingdom Viridiplantae; phylum Streptophyta; class Pinopsida; order Cupressales; family Cupressaceae; genus Cunninghamia; species Cunninghamia lanceolata. The sequence goes on along the minus strand of BSBN01001495.1, from coordinate 3,505,405 downwards.
CATGTGGTCATGACATGAATTACAAAAAACTTTCTACCTATCAATAGGAACCCCCTCGCATGCGTCTGCATGCTCAGTGGCAATACGCATAAGGCATAAACATGTCAACATAATTCAGGGAGGTGCATTGCCCCACGTAGTCCCCTACGTGATGATAGTCATCTAGGGGGTATGCGACATGAAGTGTGTCACTTTTAGGGTTAGAATGATTTTAATCCAAACCCTAAGTTTCCTAAGTGTGAAGATGATTCTGCCAGCTTCGAAACCTAACCCTAACTCAGGTCAAAATAAAATTGAAATAATTATTAAGCAATAGTGGTAAGATGGACGCATGATTAAAGTGGAATGGTAAAATGAAAGTTAATAGAATATCTAAAAAAATTAGAACCCTAGAATCTAGGAAAAATTTGACAATATAACGTGTTTTCAATAATCGACTTAAAAATTTTAAAATAAAACTCCAATAGAAATTAAATAATAAAAATTTAAACTTAAGAACAAATTTAAAACAATAAAAAAATAACAAACTAAATACCTTGCCAAGGTCAAATAAATCGACCTTGTATAAAAAGATTAAAAATTTGAAATAAAATAATAAAATAATAACAAGACGCCAAATTTAGTTTTCAGATTTGAGTCCATTAATAAATATAATTTCGGCATTACATTTATTAACAAACTCAGAATAATAGAGAAGGGAAGATATTAAAATACTCATTCCCGTAAAATAATAGTAAAATTGATAAACAAATAAAATGATAAAATCACGCTAGGGAAATAAAATAATTATCCCAACCAAATGAATTTAATACAAAGGGAATGTTCTTCCCAATTTAAGCAAAATTCAATCCCTCCAAAATAAAATTAAATCACAAGGCAATAAAAGCAAAATGCAAAACCCCATCTAAATATTAAACAAATAACATGAAAGGAAAGAATAAAAAGGCAATGGCAAAATAGAGAATAAAAGAAATTAAGAATAAAACAACTCCCTCTCAAACTCCTCATTAAAATATTGTTTCCAAAATGAAAAGCCCTACTCCATTTTAAACTTGGTTTTCTAAAATAGAAGAGCCCTAATTTTATATGCTACAAGAGTTTGCCCTAATTATAGTTTATTATTCCCTTAAGGAAAACCCTAACACATTTGTTTGCCTCCTCTAGTTCTCTTAGTTTTGTTTTGCAGGTTGAAAATCTAAGAGAGCTTGGTTGCCATGGAAGGACAACCCACGGAGGTATATCCAAAAAAATGTATATATATATATATATATATATATATATATATATATATATATATATATATATATATGTTTATGTTTATACCAAGAGATATTGATATATATATACCAATAGATATATAATGTGTATACTGATGGAAAATTTTTTGCAGAGTTGAGGGAGCCCATAGAGCGCCATCGCCGCAGAGTAGGGACGGAGGGAGGCGTGCCGTTGAGAGAGCAGCGGAGGGAGAACCCGCAGGAGGGTCTGACTGTGGCAGCATTAGCGTCAAGTGTTAGTGGCAGGGGAGCGTAGTTTTGGAGAAGGGTTGGAGTGGGGAGGGGGGAGAAACGGCCCCCTCCCCACACCAACAGTAGCAGCAAGGGCAGAGGGGCGGTAGCTGGGCCGTCATCCCTCTGCCTCTGTGTTTTTTTTAAATTTTATTTCTCTTTTTTTTACACCAGAAATTTTCAGCGCTAAGGTTTCGGCCCTTAGAAATTTTCAACAGCAGTTTTCTTCTCTTTGCAAAGTGTAACTCTATTCTATGGTATATTAAATGAATATGGGTTTTCATAAATGTAAATCTATATATATATATATATATATATATATATATATATATATACATACTATCCCATTTCATTAAGACACAGTAAATATACTTCTACTATTGTATATACATTTATATATATGCACATATAGGTATATATATATTTATATATATATATATAAATATGTGTGTTTGTGTATATATATATTTTAATATATACAGAAAGTAATTAAACTTTAGTTTCTTATCTTTTTTCAACAAAACCTTTGTGTATACACAGTACAATGATAAAAGAGGAAATGAACATCAATTAGATTTTTTTTTTTTTAAATAATAAAAAACCAAGTATATATATATATACCCATACACTTATTTTCTCAAACATGTTTAAAAAAATAGAATACTAACTTGCAGATTTGGAACTTAAATAAGACAGTAGCATTCCTCTTTTTTTTTTGAAAGCATAAATATACATGGGTAACTCTATTTTTTTTTTAAGGAATCCTACAAGGTAAAATATGCATTTTCTCCCAAATTTTTCAGTAGCTTAACTTACTAAACAACAACTAATAAAATGAACTTTCAATGCAACAAACAACAAACTAGTTTGACATTTCTCTCTCTTTCTTTTGTATGCAATAAAATATATACAACTACTGATGCATTTTTTGTAAAGAACAATGACAGAAATTACATATAACTTCACATGCACCTCTCAAAATACCCAACTCAACAACATAGGAAATAATCAGCTCATAAATAAGATAAAAAGAATGTTTACATTTCAACACTTTTTTTTACAGCTAATTTCAAGGGCATAAAACTTGACAAAAATAAATACAATAGGGCCACAAAGGCCATGGCTCAAACAGCCAACAAATAAAAGACTATTGCAACACAAAAATAGACTTCTCATCAAGCTCCATTTCTTCATTAAGCACCTGCAAATAAAACACAACAAGAAGGGAAAAAGCCCAGCCACTTCAAAATGCCCTCCTCCCTACCGTAGACCTGCAAGTGGGTCACCCTCGAGCTAGGGAGGAAGGGATTCACACGGTTGCAACACACCACAATAAACATCAAGCAACAACAACACAAAAATAAACCCCAAGGATAAAAACATAACATAACTCATGAGAATGAGTTTGATGGGGGTAGGGAATGGACCCCTCTACTTCAAAGGCCACACCAAAATACCAAAATACCAAGTCTCATGGCCTCAAACTAAAATCTCTAATTACACAACTCCTCAAATATCTCAAAATAAACTTCCATGGCACTCTTTTCATTCAAATAATGTCCACAACAAGTAAGAAGCCCTCAAGGCCATAAATAACACAAATATGGGAGTGACCTCAAGGAGGTTCCTTTCCCCTACCCCAAATAAGTTGAGCCTTACCTCCAAATGGAGGTGCTCTCACCAAACTCCCATCCCACACAAAAACAATGAAACAACAAACAATAAATTCCACAACCACATCAATACTAAAAGCAAGAGTAAAGAATAAGACATGGAGCTTACCTTCAAAAGCCCTAATAATGGAAGCATGTTTGGTGATGAGCTCCAAGCTTCTCCAAACCTTCCAATCTCCAATAATTTCTCTAACTTCCCCAAAATTGCTTAAAATAGAAAAAAATTCTAAAATGCAAGAACCCCACACTCCTTAACAAGAGGAGGTAATATAGGCCTTCTAATTTAGCCTTGAGGAATGAGAAGGTGACACTTGTCACTTTCTCCTTCCTCCTCCAATGCCACTTGCAAGGGAGAGGAAGTGTGAGGGTGACAAGTGTTATCCTCCAATTCCATCTCAATCCTCACCTTATCCACTTGTGCTCTCACACATGTGTGAGAGGACAAGTGGTGAGGTGGCATTCTCCACCAAGCCTCCATGAGGATAAGGGATGCCATATGGCATCCTCTTATTCTCTAAGAGAGCCATCCCCCTCCAAGATGCTCTCACACGTGTGTGAGATTCTTGGAGGAAGATCCCACACACTTGGGAGTCTTGGAGACCTCCCAAGTCCTCCTAGGGAAGGGATTCCCAAACTTTGGGAAGGGAGATGAGTCTTTCCCAAAGCATGACTCATCTCCCACCTTATCTAATTTCAAATTTCGTCACTTTGACTAAACCTTAGTTTAGAGTGACCAAAAGTGAGTTAACCCAATGTTTAATTAGTCAAAATTGACCCTAGACCCATGGGTAACCACCTGGGGTAAATTTTGGGACAGTAAGGTTCACCAAGGGGGTCATAAATCCACTTTAAATGGCCTCAAAAATAAAAACAATTACCAAGTGGTATAAGTCAATAAAAATTATACAACACATAATATTAATTAATTAAACAAAGGGGTACTAGGCCAAAATGATAAAATTAAACAAGCACTTAAATCAACACTCGATTTCAAACGTGATCCTCATCCCTCTTGGGAATGGATCGGTTTCACAGGGAATAAATTATGTGTGAATTCTACCTCCAATTTCCCGTGGCCTGGGAATATAAATCCTGCACATCTCGATCAAGTGTCAATCATATCATGAATAATCATAGCCGAAGCAACTAGAATTAAATTCATGCCATTGAATACAACAATAATCATCTATAACATAATTCCAAATTAAACTACATTTTTCTATCAAATGTCAAATAGTCACCATCACATAAATAACTAGAAATCACATCACAAAACATCATCTAATATATCTCGTATGTCAGATCACAAAATAGCATCAAAATATGATCAAATCGAATCACCATATGTCTAATCAATGTCATGTCAAAATCAGGAGATATAATCAAGTCTGCAAAATGAAACCATAGTCTCTAAAAGTCTGATAATGTCATCAACTAAAATGCATAATGATCAAAATAAGGAAGGAAAAATAATCAGCCTCACATCCTCCCCCCCTAAGACTAAACTTCCTCCCAGAAGTCGTCAAAAAGGTGAGGATAGAGTGCCCTCAAACTAGCTGCATTCTCCAAAGACACTGTGACCTCATCATAATGATCCCACTGGACCCTAACCTGGTCCAGCTCTTGACCTCGAAGGCCCAGCGTCTGACAAGCCAATATGCGAATTGGCTCCAAAGCCAATTTCCCGTCTGCCTCTACTTGTAGAGCACTCCAGTCCAGTACGTGAGACAAATCAAATATATATCACCTCAATATAGAAATATGAAAGACATCGTGGATACATGACAGACTAGGTGACAACGCTAGACAATAGGCAACAGGTCTTATTCACTCCAAGATCTCAAAGGGTCCTACAAACTGTGGTGCAAGCTTAGAGCCCTTTCCATAATGGATTGGACTCTTGTGTGGCCGCACTCTAAGGAATACCCTGTCACCCACTGAGAAGCTCTGATCAATCCTCTTTGCATCGACATACTTCTTCTACCTATCCTGTGCCTCCTGAAGTCTCTGCCTAATTAGTGTGACCTTCTGCTCCATATCCTAAACTAACTCTGGACCAATGGCAACCTTGTCCTCTATCCGATCCCAACTCAATGGTGTCCTGCATGGTCTGCCATATAAAGCCTGAAAAGGTGGCATACCTAATGAGCTGTGATGCCTATTATTGTAGACAAACTCAACCAGATACAGATACTCCTCCCATCTAGACTGATGGTCCATAACATACATACGAAGCATGTCCTCTATGTAGCACATTTCACAGTTGAGTATATCAGGATGTCAGGATGTTGTCTTTTCATTGATGTCAAAATATCAGGATATCAGGATGTTGCATTTCACAATCTTCACAAGATGCAGTTTACAGGTATATATCATGTTGTGAAGTATGCAATCAGTGTTGTGAAGTTGCAAACAGTGTTGTGAAGTTGCAATCAGTGTTGTGTAGTTTCAATCACATGATATTTCAGAAGGATCTTTCATAAGACAGTTTAAGTCATGCTAAGGTTGGCTTTATGAGTGGTCTTCATGCAATTATAATCACAGTGATTTGGTATCATCTCAGTTTTGATCTATAATGACATCAGTGCATGGTTTTTTTCAGATCTCTTGGTTTTTGATAAGTGGCATTCATTGCATATTATCAACTTCTGGATTAGGGCAAGGGCTTGCATCATTTGACAAATGTTAATATGCATTATATTAACTCCATCTACATTGAGTTCATTACAGTGGCAGATCTGATGAAGCATGGTGTTTCATTTCAGTGCTATAGTATTTGGAGTATGTGAATTTTGTCAAGGTATATAGTATTTGATATGGTAAGTGTGGTTGTTTAATATTTGACTAAGTCTTATACATTGTTCTCAACATTGATATGGTTTAACCTTTGCCCGTCATCACACTATGCACTTTATGTTTTAATTTCAAAGTGACTGGTCGAGGAGGCATCGGGCCTTAAGTTACAATGTAAAGGGTGTTGGGTCGTTGAGTTTACCGGCCCTGTTGGTTAGGATGCCCGGTTGCCGATTAGTTCTACATTGTGCTCCGCGGGAAAAAGCCGATCAACGGCTAAAGTTTAAATGACAGATGGCGGGCCGCGCAAATCAGAGGGATAAGGTTTAAACTGTAAGTTGCCTCCAACGGTTGGCTTTATGGTGTAAAATTGATGGTTGGTCTGTTGCTTTAGAACTAAAACATGCCTTTTTAGTCTTTTCTCACCGAAGTTCAAGAGATTGTGAATATAGAAAGTTATGTAAAGGAAAGAGTGAGTTGTAGAAGGTTACTAATTATGAAGAATATGAAAAGGTAGTGTTGTTCGAAGAGGATTCATTTTTTTTGTTTTGTTGTTTGATTTTCATAAGGGAATGTGATAAGGTTGAGATAAAATTATGTTGAAGCTGAACCGGTTACAAAAAAAATGGGAAGATGAATGTTAATTTTTTTTTGGAGTGTGCAGATATGTTTGAAAGGATGTGTGATAAGATTCAATTGAAGTGTGAGAAAGTTTTAATGTGAAGAAGAATGGTATTATTTGTAGCAAGATAATCTTTTTGTAGAGAAATTTTTGACATGAAGAGACATTTTTGATAGTGAAATTTGCTCAGTTTTGGAGATGTGTTGGTGAAATCAAGGATGGAGATTTTTGATCAGAATTGAACAATATTTTCTCAGAGAAGGATAAAGCTTTGAAAAATGATTTTGGAGAAGGTTAAAAGTTTTTCAATATTGCAGTGAAAGAATCTATGAATTTGCAGAGTATGAATTGATTTGTTTTGAGATTGATTTGCAGAGATAGAGGTATGAAATATCTTAAAGATCAAATTTGATTGATTGTTGTAAAGATGATATGATAACAGTTGAAGGTTGATTACAGAAAATATACATTTGATTGTTTTTTTTGAAAAGGAGAAATAAGGTATTGATTTTATTGAAACAGGAAAACCCCTGTGTTGTACTGGTCATTGAATTTTAGATGTTGTAATGTCAGTGAGACATGCAGAGAGATACAATATGCCAGTGAGGCAGAATTGTAATGTCAGTGAGACAATTGTAATCTAATTTTTGTGTTAAGCCAGTGAGGCAGTTGAGTGGTTTTTATACCCCAGGAGGGTTTTCCACTCGGGAAATTTCTTGTGTCAAATCTTTGTGTTGATACTCTGTATATTTACTTTGTTTCTTCTGAAGAATTCTAAATTGTGAAATTAAATTAATCAAAAGGAGTAAAAAGTGTTAAAATTGTTAACAACACTGATTCACCCCCCCTCTCAGTGTTGTGTGTATTCCTACACTCTAACACCTGATTCACCCGCTCTATCTGTCCATCTGTCTCGAGATGATAAGCGGAACTAAAGTTGAGCTGTGTGCCCAATGCCTGTTGCAAGGCTCTCCAAAATGCTGAAATGAATATAGAATCTCTATCTAAAATGATGCAGCGAGGTACTCCATGTAATCTCACAATATCGTCTAAGAATACTCTCGCCATTGCTGGCGCATTGTACGTCGTGCGTACAAGTGAGAAATGCGCCACCTTGGTCAACTTGTCGACTGTCACCATGATGACATCATGGCGACGCGAAGACATAGGAAGATCAACAATAAAATCCATGGAAATGGTGTCCCATTTCCACTCAGGTATCTCATGTGAGTATAAAAGACCTGTTGAATGCTGATGCTCGGCCTTGACCCTCTGGCACTCAAGGCATCGAGCAACAAACTTTGCAATATCCCGTCTTATACCCGCCCAATGGTACAGCTGTCGTACGTCGGCATGCATCTTCTTCATCCCTAGATGTGCCGCATATGGTACTCTATGAGCCTCTGATAACACTATAGTATGTAGGTCACCTGTGCGGGGTACATAGATGCACTATCGATGACAAAGTAACCCATCTATCTCAAGTGAATACCCTACAAACTTGCCCACAAGGGCCCTCTGAGAACTGATCTCCTGCTGCACCTCAAGAAACCACTCATCCTCTGGTAGATGCTGAACAATGCGTCCTCTCAAGTCCACACTCAGAGTCAAGGTCAAGAGCTTGTGGTGCCTCCAACTCAATGCGTCAGCAACCACGTTCTCCTTCCCTTTGATGTAGTGGACATCAAAGTCATACTCACAAAAAAACTCCATCCAACGCCACTGACAGGCGTTCAGATTTGGCTACGTAAAGATATACTGAACGCTGTGGTGATCTAAATGGAGCTCAAAGCGATGACCCAATAAGAAATGTCTCCAATGAACTAGAGCATGAACCACTGCCACTAACTCCAAGTCATGCGTGGGGTAGTTCAGCTCATGGGTCTTGAGCTTTCGTGACTCATACAAGATTGCTCTACCACCCTACATAAGTATGGCTCCCAATCCCTCAAGTGATGCATCCCTGCAAACCATAAAATCTGATGTAGGATCAGGAACCGCTAAATGGGAGCACTGGTAAGATGCTCCTTGAGGACCCCGAAGGCCCTCTCACATTGCTCAGTCCATAGAAAACTCTTCCCTTTCCACTGAAGGGAAGTGATGGGGTGCGCTATCTGAGAAAAACCCTCAACGAAGTGACGGTAATAACCAACTAACCCCATAAAACTCCTGACCTGTCACACTGGTGGGTGCTGGCTAATCCCTGATAGCCCTGATCTTCAATGGATCTACTGAGATTCCATCACCAGATAGGATATGTCCCAGATACTATACCTCTGTCCTGAAAAATGCACACTTCGCCAAGTTCCCATAAAGTTTATGCTCCCTCAAACACTGTAGAACCTGATGTAGGTGCTCCTCATGCTCCTCCTCGGTTCGTGAATAGATCAAAATGTCATCGAAGAAAATGATCACGAACCGATCCAAATAGGTATGGAACACCCCATTCATGAGACTCATGAACACTGCAGGGGTGTTTGTCAAGCTGAAGGGGACCACAGTGAACTCATAGTGGCCATATCAAGTCTGAAAGGCAGTCTTATGGATGTCCACCTCTGTGATATGTAACTGGTGGTAATCGGACTTCAGGTCAATCTTAGAGAACACCCTGGCTCCCTGCATCTGATCGAAAAGATCATCAATCCTGGGCAGAGGATAATGGTTCTTCACTGTCACCTTATTCAACTGCCTATAGTCCATGCACAATAGAAGAGACCCATCCTTCTTCTTCACGAAGATGACAGGAGCGCCCCAAGGTGAAACACTCAGTCAGATGTGCCCCTTCTCGAGCAAGTCCTCCAGCTATAACTTGAACTCTGTGAGCTTATGTGTGGTCATCCTGTAGGGTGCACAAGACACTAGCTTGGCAATCGGCACTAGGTCAATGTGAAAGTCTACCTCACGATGGGGTGGCATCCCCAGTAACTCTTCTAGAAACACATCGGCAAACTCTCTAAGGATGGGATGATCATCTAAAGATGCCTTAGGCTCGTCATCTGATCTGTCACTCACTGTGATGGTGAACATCTGGCATCCCTTTCGCATATAGCGCTTAAGCTGCTGAGCGGCTATCATACGCACTGATGTGGGCTTCAGAATGCCCACTATCTCAACTTATGTACCATGATCATCTAAATAGTTGATCACCTTTCGGCGACAATCTAGCTTGGCTCGATGAGCCGCAAGCCAGTCCATACCCAACACCACATCGTAGAATCTTAATGTCATAACTCTAAGGTCGCATACTGTGGCAAAGGTCCCAAAGAAATCTCGCAGTCATGGACTAAGGCATCTACTGTCATCTTGGCCCCTAAGGCCAACTCAACCACCCACCCATCACCCTACTTAGAGGCCACCAACCTGCAACGCTCCACTAATGATGGAGATATGAAAGAGTCAGTAGCACCAGAATCAAAGAGAATAGAGATGGGGTTACCCCCTATCATACCTGATGTCTCAATCACTAACACCTAAAAATTAGCTTGGCGGTTATCAACCACTGCGAACATACGGTGGGACCTACCCACATCTCCAACAGTCTGCTCAGATCCTCCTGCACGAGGCTGTCCCCTGCCATGAAACCCTGTGGACACTCTTTGGCTAGGTGTCCTACTCCACCATAAACATAACATGGGCCCCTAGCCTGTACCTGTCCAGTCTGAGTCCTACTCGACTGCTGTTGTCTTGATCTACTAGTGGACCCCTGTGAGCCCCTATATGACTGATGCGACCTCGCAGGTCCCACAGGTGGTCCCTGCTACCTCTGATCTCTACGCGGACCCTGCTGCTGCTAACCTCTATTATGTCCCCCATGTACCCTCTGTTGTGTCCTAGCTCTCTGCTACTGCTGTGGCTGCTACTACTGTGGGGGCCTAGGAGGTAAGGGTGCGGAACTAAATCCTCCCCTATGAGGTGGCTGTGATGGTCTACGAAAACTCTGCTGATGCTGATGCTGCCCACAATCCTGAAACTAAGGGCGTGAACTCTTCCTCATCCCTATATCCCCTCAGCGATATATGCCTTCTCGGCAACATCACTCAAAGTCTGGGGGTCTGCCATGCGAATAGGCCCTGCTATGTTGTGGTTCAGTCCTCTGATGAACTTATGAACCAGGAGTTTCTCGTCATGGAGATACTTTGCATATCGATACAACTCGGCAAATCTACCCTCATACTGAGCAACTGTAAGTCCTCTCTGTTGAAGGTCATGAAAGTTGTCTATGCAATGCTGCCTGTAATGATCTGATAAGTATCACGCATTGAAGTGCTCAATGAAGGTCTCCCATGTGAGAATGTCTAATGACAGGTGACGCTTGCACTCCTCAGTGCGCCACCAGGTAGCTGCTACATCTCGCAACAGGTGTACTGCTACATGAGCCTTCGTGTTGCCCTCATAAGGACGCAATGCAAAGCATCTATCTAACCTGATGAGCCAGGCCTCTACCTCAGCTCCCTCTGTGGTCCTGACGAAAGTAGGAGGGTTCAACCTCAACAAATCCCTAATGGGATCTCCTCTATCTTTGTGCCCTCTAATAGGCTCATTTGTGTAATAATCATAAGGTCTATGAACAATGTGCTCTACTCGTATTGCCTCATCACACCTAGCATGACGTGGAGGGCTCTTGCTACGGGCCCTGTCGGCCGATCCAACCTCCTCTACCGTCATCTCTAGCACCTCAACATATGGCTCCACACGTGGTGCCCCTTGCGGTTCAATGTGGGGCTCCACACGTGGCTCGACATGGGACTCTGCTCGTGGCTCCATGCATGGCTCCTCTTGTGGATCCTCACGGGGCTCGACATGTAGCTCTATGTGTGGCTCAACTATAGCCAGTGGAAGCCTATCTAAAACTGCTTGTAAAGCCTGTAATATCTGTGGCCCAATATCTGGTAGGGTCGGTGCTGCCTGCAGTACTTGTGGGTCTGGTTGTGCCTGTTCCTCAGCTGAAGAGTCACTGTGCACCTCGATGGATGCAGTGCGGTGAGACTGCGCTTGCCGAACTTGTCGGGGAGGCATCCTACAAAAATGAGGTAACCATAAATTAAACAAAGTTGTGGAAATAATAATGTGCCCTAAACAAGCCCAGTGTTTAAACTTAGGCTTTGATACCAAATGTCATGCCCACATTTCCCATGCGGTCACGATGCACAACACACATATCATGTCCACATTTGCCATGTGGTCATGACACGAATTATGAAAAAATTTTCTACCTATCCCTAGGAACCCCCTCACACGCGTTTGCATGATCAGTGGCAATACGCATAAGGCGTAAACATATCAATATAATTCGGGGAGGTGTGTTGCCCCACACAGTCCCTTGTATGATGATAGCCATCTAGGGGGTATGCAACACGAAATGTGTCACTTTTAGGGTTAGAATGATTTTAATCTGAACCTTAAGTTTCCTAGGTGTGAAGATGATTTCGCCAGCTTCGAAACCTAACCCTAACTCAGGTCAAAATGAAATTGAAATAATGATTAAGTAATATTGGTAAGATGGATGCATGATTAAAGTGGAATGGTAAAATGAAAGTTAATAGAATATCCAAAAAAATTAGAACCCTAGAATCTAGGAAAAATTTGACAGCATAACACGTTTTCAATAATCAACTTAAAAATTTTAAAATAAAACTCCAATAGAAATTAAATAAAATTAAATAATAAAAATTTAAACTTAAGAACAAATTTAAAACAATAAAAAAATAACAAACTAAATACCCTGCCAAGGTCAAATAATTCGACCTTGTATAAAAAGATTAAAAATTTGAAATAAAATAATAAAATAATAACAAGACGCCAAATTTGGTTTTCAGATTTGAGTCCGTTAATAAATATAATTTTGGCATTACATTTATTAACGAACTCGGAATAATAGAGAAGGGAAGAGATTAAAATACTCATTCCCGTAAAATAATAGTAAAATTGATAAACAAATAAAATGATAAAATCACGCTAGGGAAATAAAATAATTATCCCAACCAAAATGAATTTAATACAAAGCAAATGTTCATCCCAATTTAAGCAAAATCCAATCCCTCTAAAATAAAATTAAATCACAAGGCAATAAAAGCAAAATGCAAAACCCCATCTAAATATTAAACAAATAACATGAAATACAAGAATAAAAAGGCAATGGCAAAATAGAAACTAAAAGAAATTAAGAATAAAATAATTCCCTCTCAAACTCCTCATTAAAATATTGTTTCCGAAATGAAAAGCCCTACTCCATTTTAAACTTGGTTTTCTAAAATAGAAGAGCCCTAATTTTATATGCTACAAGAGTTTGCCCTAATTATAGTTTATTATTCCCTTAAGGAAAACCCTAACACATTTGTTTGCCTCCTCTAGTTTTCTTAGTTTTGTTTTACAAGTTGAAAATCTAAGAGAGCTTGGTTACCATGGAAGGATAACCCACGGAGGTATATCCAAAAAAAAATGTATATATATATATATTTGTTTATACCAAGATATATATATACCAATAGATATATAATGTGTATGCTGATAGAAAATTTTCTACAGAGTTGAGGGAGCCCACAGAGCATTGCCGCCACAGAGGAGGGACGGAGGGAGGCATGGTGTTGAGAGAGCGGCGAAGGGAGAACCCGCAGGAGGGTCCGACGATGGCAATGTTAGCGTCAAGTGTTAGTGGCAAAGGAGCGTAGTTTTGGAGAAGGGTTGGTGTGGGGAGGGGGTCGTGCCTCCCCCCACACCCACAGGTGTGGGGGGAGGCATGGCCCCCTCCCCACACCAATAGTAGCAGCAAGGGCAGAGGGGCGGCGGCTGGGCCGTCCTCCCTCTACCTCTATGTTTTTTTTTTATTTGTCTTTTTTTACACCAGAAATTTTTGACGCTAGGGTTTCGGCCCTTGGAAATTTTCAACAGCAGTTTTCTTCTCTTTGCAAAGTGTAACTCTATTCTGTGGTATATTAAATGTATATGGGTTTTCATAAATGTAAATCTATGTATATATTACACATATATATACATACTGCCCCATTTCATTAAGACAGTAAATATACTTCTTCTACTATTGTATATACATTTATATGTATCCACATATAGGTATATATATATATATATTAATATATACAGAAAGTAATTAAACTTTAGTTTCTTATCTTTTTTCCACAAAACCTCTGTGTATACACAGTACAATGATAAAAGAGGAAATGAACATCAATTAGATTTTTTTTTTTAAATAATAAAACAACCAAGTATATTTATATATTTATATATATATATAAAAACATATATATATATATATATGTATAAACATATATATATACCCATACACTTATTTTCTCAAACATGTTTAAAAAAATAGAATACTAACTTGCAGATTTCGAACTTAAATAAGACAATAGCATTCCTTTTTTTTTAAAGCATAAATATACATGGGTAACTCTATTTTTTTTTTTTTAAGGAATCTTACAAGGTAAAATATGTATTTTCTCCCAAATTTTCCAGTAGCTTAACTTACTAAACAATAACTAATAAAATGAACTTTCAATGCAACAAACAACAAACTAGTTTGACATTTCTCTCTCTTTCTTTTTGTATGCAATAAAATATATACAACTACTAATGCATTTTTTTTGTAAAGAACAATGACAGAAATTACATATAACTTCACATGCACCTCTCAAAATACCCCACTCCACAACATAGGAAATAATCAGCTCATAAATAAGATAAAAAGAATGTTTACATTTCAATACCTTTTTTTTTACAGCCAATTTCAAGGGCATAAAACTTGACAAAAATAAATACAATAGGGCCACAAAGGCCATGACTCAAACAGCCAACAAACAAAAGACTATTGCAACACAAAAATAGACTTCTCATCAAGCTCCATTTCTTCATTAAGCACCTGCAAATAAAACACAACAAGAAGGGAAAAAACCCAGCCACTTCAAAATACCCTCCTCCCTACCGTAGACCCGCAAGTGGGTCACCCCTGAGCTAGGGAGGTAGGGATTCACACGGTTCCAACACACCAAAACAAACATCAAGCAACAACAACACAAAAATAAACCCCAAGGATAAAAATATAACACAACTCATGAGAATGAGTTTGATGGGGGTAGGGAATGGACCTCTCTACTTCAAAGGCCACACTAAAATACCAAAATACCAAGTCTCATGGCCTCAAGCCAAAATCTCCAATTACACAACTCCTCAAATATCTCAAAATAAACTTCCATGGCACTCTTGCCATTCAAATAATGTCCACAACAAGTAAGAAGCCCTCAAGGCCATAAATAACACAAATATGGGAGTGACCTCAAGGAGGTTCCTTTCCCCTACCCCAAACAAGTTGAGCCTTACCTCCAAATGGAGGTGCTCTCACCAAACTCCCATCCCACACAAAAACAATGAAACAACAAACAATAAATTCCACAACCACATCAATACTAAAAGCAAGGGTAAAGAATAAGACATGGAGCTTACCTTCAAAAGCCTTAATAATGGAAGCACATTTGGTGATGAGCTCTAACTTCTCCAAGAATTCCTCTAACTTCCCTAAAATTTCTCAAAATAGAAAGAAACTCCAAAATGCAAGAACTCCACACTTCTCAACAAGAGGAGGTAATATAGGCCTTCTAATTTGGCCTTGAGGAATGAGAAGGTGACACTTGTCACCTTCTCCTTCCTCCTCCAATGCCACTTTCAAGGGAGAGGAAGTGTGAGGGTGACAAGTTTCATCCTCCAATTCCATCTCAATCCTCACCTTATCCACTTGTGCTCTCACACATGTGTGAGAGGACAAGTGGTGAGGTGGCATTCTCCACCAAGCCTCCATGAGGATAAGGGATGCCATATGGAATCCTCTTATTCTCTAAGAGAGCCATCTCCCTCCAAGATGCTCTCACACGTGTGTGAGATTCTTAGAGGAAGATCCCACACACTTGGGAGTCTTGGAGACCTCCCAAGTCCTCCTAAGGAAGGGATTCCCAAACTTTGGGAAGGGAGATGAGTATTTCCCAAAGCATGACTCATCTCCCACCTTATCTGATTTCAAATTTCGTCACTTTGACTAAACCTTAGTTTAGAGTGACCAAAAGTGAGTTAATTCAAGGTTTAGTTAGTCAAAATTGACCCTAGACCCATGGGTAACCACCTAGGGTAAATTTTGGGACAGTAAGGTTCACCAAGGGGGTCATAAATCCACTTTAAATGGCCTCAAAAATAAAAACAATTACCAAGTGGTATAAGTCAATAAAAAATATACAACACATAATATTAATTAATTAAACAAAGGGGTACTAGGCCAAAATGATAAAATTAAACAAGCACTTAAATCAACACTCGATTTCAAACGTGATCCTCATCCCTCTTGGGAATGGATCGGTTTCACAGGGAATAACTTATGTGTGAATTCTACCTCTAATTTCCCATGGCCTGGGAATATAAATCTTGCACATTTCGATCAAGTGTCAATCATATCATGAATAATCATAGCAGAAGCAATTGGAATTAAATTCATGCCATTGAATACAACAATAATCATCTATAACATAATTCTGTATTAAACTGCATTTTTCTATCAAATGTCAAATAGTCACCATCACATAAATAACTAGAAATCACATCACAAAACATCATCTAATATATCTCATATGTCGGATCACAAAATAGCATCAAAATATGATCAAATCGAATCACCATATGTCTAATCAATGTCATATCAAAATCAGGAGATATAATCAAGTCTGCAAAATGAAACCATAGTCTCTAAAAGTCTGATAATGTCATCAACTGAAATTCATAATGATCAAAATAAGGAAGGAAAAATAATCGGCCTCACATTGACGTTGAGGGTTAAGTGTTGAGGTTCGAGGGTTAAGGGTTTAGGGATAGGGTTGAGGGTCGAGGGATTAGGGTTAAAGTAGAGTGTCGAGGGTATAAGGATTAGGGATAGGGTTGGAGGGTTTAGGGATAAGGGATTAGGGTTTAAGGTATAGTATCGAGCCCATTGAGGGTTTAAGAATAGGGATAGCGTTTAGGGTTTAGGGATGAGGGATTAGAGTTGAGGGTTGAGGGATTAGGGTTGAGGGTTGAGGGATTAGGGTTTAGGTTTAAGGTTTAGGGTTTAGGGTTGAGGGATTAGGGTTTAAGGTATAATGTTGAGAGTTTAGGGATAGGGTTTAGGGTTGAAGGATTAGAGTGAAGGGTTGAGGGATTAGGATTTGACGTTGAGGGTTGAGGTTTTAAGGTTTAGGGTTTAGGGATAGGGATGAGGGTCGAGGGATTAGAGTTAAGGGTTGAGGGATTAGGGTTTGACATTGAGGGTTGTGGTTCAAGGGTCGAGGGTTTAGGGATAGTGTTGAGGGTCAAGGGATTAGGGTTAAAGTAGAGTGTTGAGGGTATAAGTATTAGGGATAGGGTTTGAGGGTTTAGGGATAAGGGATTAGGGTTTAAGGTATAGTATCGAGCCCGTTGAGGGTTTAGGAATAGGGATAGTGTTTAGGGTTTAGGGATGAGGGATTAGGGTTGAGGGTTGACAGATTAGGGCTTAGGGATGGGGTTTAGGGTTTAGGGTTGAGGGATTAGGGTTTAAGGTATAGTGTTGAGGGTTTAGGGTTGAGGGATTTGAGTGAAGGGTTGAGGGATTAGGATTTGATGTTGAGGGTTGAGGGTTGAGGTTTTAGGGTTTAGGGATAGGGTTGAGGGTCGAGGGACTAGAGTTAAGGGTTGAGGGATTAGGGTTTGATGTTGAGGGTTGAGGGTCGAGGGTTTAGGGATAGGGTTAAGGGTTGAGGGATTAGGGTTAAAGTAGAGTGTCGAGGGTATATGGATTAGGGATAGGGTTGGAGGGTTTAGGGATAAGGGATTAGGGTTTAAGGTATAGTATCAAGCTCGTTGGGGGTTTAGGAATAGGGGTAGCTAGCTTTAGGGTTTAGGATTAAGTGAGACCTAGATGGCTAAGGATGGATGGAGAGGTAGACAAGGAGCGACTGAGAGACATAGAGAGGGCAGAGGGAGAGAGGTGAGGGGGAGAGATAAGTGAGATATAGAACATGAGCTAATGGAACTAGAGGTGAGATATTGTAAAGGTGCTATCGAAGGTGCGATAGGCACAAATATTTATGGATCAATCTATAATGCACTTACGTCTTGTCCTGCTATAGAAATGGTAAAAAAGTGTTGACCCCCATGATCTAGGCCCACATGCTTTGTTTTCATGCTGATTATGCTTGTGTTCCAATAAAAAAGAAGTGCTTTCATGCTGTTGGGAAGTTCACATCCACATTTTACACATTCTACCACCTTTGCATGATCTTTCCACCACCTTTTCTGCTTTGCCAACTTGAGAAGGAGGAAATAACATAGTTTTCACACCAACTTTGATATATATCTATTCAAGTTTTAATTTTTGTAGTGTTTTAATGTTAATTGTGATTCAATTTTAGGAATTTAACATTATAGATTGGTTAATAGTATTGTTGTTACTAATTATATTTGAGTGTTATTCAATTTAACATTGAAAAGGAAGCAAGTGGTGAAAAACTCAAATTGTTGAGAAGTTTGATGCAAGAAGAAAAAAACACTACATAATTGGGTACTCTCTCCATTCGAATCTCCATTTTTTAGGTATGTCAAGTCTTTACATGCATGTTCTTTACATTTTCCTTAATTCTATTTGAATTACTTTATCATGCTTTATCATACATGTTTAAAATAGACACATTCCCAATCAAGAAAGCATCCTACAATCTCACATGATGCCATGTATATTTTCTACACTTGGGCTCTTTAATAATTATGTGTAATAAACAGACCTTAACATACCATGATATCAAACTATACAAGAATAAATCCTTACAACATAATAAAAATACAATCCCACTATTATCTTGTCATATTAACAAGTTAAAATACAAATGAATAGGTGCCAAGATCATACAAGTATGCACATGACATGATGATTTGTATGCACATATCTTGGGCTAGGACATTCCTTATGCACCTATTCATGATGACTTGTACATGCACATGACACAAGAATATTTCAAAATTTTGTAATTGTCCTCTATTAGCACATGATGGTGGTTACCTTGATCGACTATATACCATTCAATACCCTAAATTACAGAGATTAGTCTAATGATTTTTATGACAATCCTAGGTATGTGATGCAGAGGTAGGGTTCAACTCAATCCAAAGGGATCATACCAATAGTTTCTTCAAATTTCACAAGCTTTCCTCTCAAGCAATCTCCCTATACAAAGGCACAAAGAGGGTCTTCAATACTTCAAAACCTAACAAGGCCACTAAAGGTCTTCTTACCCCTCAAGAACTTAGACACAACCATTCTAAACCCTTACTGAAGATACACTCTTTAATTGTTGTCTATTCCTTCACAAGCCACCCACATCCTAATATCCCTAATACCAACAAAACACCTTCTCAATTCCAAATCCTAGTAGCCCTCATAACAACAAACATGTCAAACTGGGTCTACCTCAACCTTTTGAAGCATGAAGTCCCATGTACTCTTCACTTGTAGCCTCAATAGGTGACTCTCCTTTGACCTTATCCTCATCTAGGACTGAAGTGAACATTGTACCATAATGCTTTGTATGGATGCAATAACATTGTGCAATAATGCTTTGTATGGCTGCAATAATTTGCTTTGTATGCTTTGTACCTATTTTGGTTGAGTGACATTTACCCTTTTACATGATGATTGTATGTACATTTACTATGAAGGGTTGAATGACATATATTTTAGTTATTTGTATGGATTCATTTCTTAGGAACTAATATTCGTCTCTTTATCATGCTACAGACAAATTCTTCGTCATGCCGAGGAAACGATCAAGAATTAAACCAACACAGGAAGAGATAGAAGCTAAGAATGCAAAGAAAGCAGCGGCTATGAGGGAACTTCATGAGAAGAGGAAATTGGACACGATAAATGAAGACATGCCAATTGAAGAGGAACCACAACCATCACAAAGAGATATGGTATTGGCGGCACAAAGAGAACAAATGCAAAAACTTCGTGCTATGAGAGATTTGAATACCATAGTTGGAGACACATCCTCTACTGCAAGTCAACATGTAGGGACACCATCTACCACATCTCAAGTTGAGAGTACATCATCACTCACATGTGATGAAGGAGGTACGCCATCATTCCCACCTCAACCTTAAGGTATGTCATCTATTCCATCTTTGATCGAAGGTATGCCATCTAGCCCATCTCATTTAAATATTGATGAAATTCCTAATGTTGAGATGAATTTACCTAACTTAACAACACCTAGAATTTTGCATAGAAAGCCAAAGTATTTGATTGATATTGATGAGAATATTTTACAGCCAATGGAAGGTAAGATTCTAAAACACACTTGTAGAAGATATGCTCATAAGATTTGGAGATTGTTCTTTGAAAAGTTAAATGAGATTGCAAGATGTCAACTATTCATTGAAATGATGCGAAAGTATAAAGTATAGGTCCATCATGAAGATTCTCAGGTTGAGAACATCAGAGGCTTCAAGTGAAAAATCTATTGTCAAAAATCTAATGAGTGCATATGAGAGTGTGGGTAACACCTCATGCACAAAAGATAGTAATGCAACACGACGTGTGATTACATCGACTATAGTAATTAGTCAAACGAAGAAATCTCATCTCATTAGAAAGATGAGTCAAGAATTGAGAATTAATAGGAAAACTTTATCAAGAGCCGTTGGAAGATGCCAAAGAATTGAGGACACTAATGCCAATGAATTATGGGCGTTCTTGGGGAGACTACCATGAAAAGATAAACCAATTGTTGAAGCATTGAGATCACTAATTGAAGACTTTTGGAAGAATTACACAAGGGTATCTCTGAATCAAAGGGATGTGGTAAGAAGGAGAATAAATAGTCAGAACCGTAAGCCACATCCAAAGCATTTTTTGGATGAGACTCAAACACAGTTTTATGGTAAATTTCTAGAGAAGTATCCTCAAATTAAAATTTTTCAAAAATATTTTGAAATGCTAAAACCTTTCTATGTCAAGATAAGTCACACACGCACTACTTGTTGTTGTAGATTACATATTGAATTTTCTAACCATTTTGATGTTTATAGGTCTATATGTTTAGATTTGCATACTAACAATGTTTTGCAGGGTTGTGCCATACGTACCCCACCAACATATTCAAGAGACTTCATATCAAGAATTTTATGTGAAAGAGAGGAAGGTCAAATATTCTACAAGAAATTATGCTTGGATGGCACATGTCATTGTTGCGGTGGCTTGCAACATTTGCCAATATGTAAACATATGGAAATAACACATGCGATTGGAAATGAACTAGTAGAGTTTGGCAAGTATAAAACAGTGGCATACAATACAAAAGATGGTAAAGAAGTAAAGAGGTGTGAATTGGTTATTGAAAAGATTCTAGTGTATCAATTTATGCCTATATTTCGTGACAGCATAGTGTATGAGTATGCAAGACATGCCCATAGAGCTCGATGGTTAGACTTGCAATTCAAGTTATGCAAGGACACATTTATGATTGGTAGCATTGTTTTAGTCGTTGACTTTGCAAAGAACTACAGTCTACAGCCACAGCATGAGGTGCAATCACAATATTACAACTCCACATAGGTTTCTATATTTGTGCACATCACATTCATTCATGCGAATGATAGTACAGACGATGACAGAAAGATCATAAGGGAGTATAATTTCTATATCAGTGATGATCGCATGCATTCTACAAAGTTCATGCAAGGTTTGCTTTCAGGTGTTCTACAATGATTTGGCTAGAAGGGCCATATCATTCAGTTAGTATATCATATCATCAGATAACTATGCATCACAATTCAAGAACTCACAGAATTTCTATTGGCTGAGTAGGAGGCATAATTTTATAGGTATTCAGCATATGTGGAACTTTTGTGAGGCCAGGCATGGAAAGGGGGAGCATGATGGTGTAGGAGCATGTATCAAAAGAGCCATAGCACAAGAAGAGTTAAAGTATAAAGACAATGCAAAGTTGACAGATACAAAATCAATTGTTGAGTGGTGTAATGCTTCCATGGGTCCATGTAATGAAGGTAAGTCTTGAGTTTGTAGTTTTTTTGATTGATAGATGATACTAACATTGAACCATATGAGGACTGTTCTACACTGACAAGATCAAGTGAGATGCACTCTTTCAGAAGCTCAATAACAGGTTCATGGAGTATCCATATGCAAAATATGTCATGCTTTTGTTCTTCCTGTACAATTCAAGCTTGGGATGAGTGCGAGTCAAAGCAGTGGGTTGACGAATGACAGTTAAGTTATCTTAGCCCACTTGACACGTATCAACCCCCAACAGCACTGGAACTAACACAGATGGAATCATTAATTGACTTTGACCACATATCAGATCTAGTTCAACCAGGTAATATATCTATTTACATAGTTTTTGAAATTTCTAATGTCATCTTACTTTGTAGTGTTTTTGTAATGTTGACTAATTTCATCTAATTTTCTACACATATCAATGTAGGGCACGTATATGCAGTTATTGCAGATGAAGATAATGAAGAGGGAACATATTATTACTTATGTCATTGTGTTGAGGCCAAAAACAAATTGGAGGCCCCAGTTACAGATGGAGAAAACATCGAATACCCTACAAGCTCAGTGGTTATTACTGGAACATGGCTTAGAAGGTACCCACATAAGAGTGTTAATGTTTGGTTGTTTTAGGACTTTGACACACATCGAAAGATTCTTCATTACTCGAACCTTGTTGTGGCATCCAATGTTCATTTGATACAGTATCAGGGTAGACCTTTGAACAAGACCTTGTGGAAGGTGCGTGAGTCTGACCCTGAAGCAATACTTGACACAATAAAGAGTAGAGCAGACCTGGATGGTTCATTGGATTAATTTGTAAGTATTCACATTGATTTTGTAAAGTCATGTTACATTGAGTTGTAAGTATGCACATTAATTTTTAAGGTTTGTCTTTTTTATTTGTTGCTACATTTATACACATATACACATTTTTACGTCATGATGTTATGCTTCATGGGGTTAAACCTAAGTGATGGATGAAGTTGATCCTGAGAATAATGTATAAAATCTAGGTAATGTATAAAATATAGGTGTCTCTAGGTGTCTTGGTTTCTAACTAGATAATAGATGTCTCTAATTGTGTCTTAAGTATATACGATATGTCAACTAGGTAGATAGAGACTAGAAAATAGGTGTCTTAGGTGTCCTACGTCTACTAGACTACATGTGTCTTAGGTCTTAGGTGAGGCCACATGAGATTCCACCTTCACGTGGTTGGCCTTGCCAGTATAGAATATTTATATTTCTTGAAGCTAAGGGAAGCTCTTTTTCTTAATAGGAAAACTTTATCGACTTTAGTTGCACTAATGGTGCAGGGGCACCTAGGTTGTCATGCCTTCAAGAGGGGTCAAAAAATAAAATTTTGTTTTGATTGAGTCAATTGTATGTAATAAGGTCTTCTAAGACCATTTCATTTATTTTTAAGTCACTTTGAGTCATTTAGGGTTAGTTTGAGTCTTTGAGTCCTGTTGCAAAAAAGTGTCAATGTTATCAAGTTGTACAAAGCAACTTTTGCATTCTTGGTATCCTGCTCTTGATGCGACCAAACTAATAGTTCCAACGTGTCTAGATGGGTACGTTTAGGCTAGGCATGGTTCTATTTTTCTCCCAAACATGTCGAAATAGTCTGAGCTACATTGTACCGACGATATCCTTGAAGAGTCCAAAGTGCAAAAAGGTAGCAATCTTTGACGATATGTTACTTGAAAACCATGTCACTTAGAAATATTATGTCTAAAGAAACGTAATCACGTAGAGTGCCTCTACAATAACCTCTCTCAATTTTTTATATCTATGAGGTGTTTGCCCATGGTGAAAGGTTTTCTGCTGCCCCAAAAATCGTTAGAAGGAGGCAGTGTAAAGTTGCAAAGGGGTGTAACTTTTGTCTTGCTCCTAATGCGACCAAACTGAATATTCTAATGCATCTAGATAGGTACATTTACACTAGGCATGGTCCTATTTTTCACCCAAACATGTCGAAACAGTCCGAGCTACATTGTACCGATGATATCCTTGAAGAGTCCAAAGTGTAAAAAGGCAGCAATCTTTGATGAGATGTTACTCAAAACCATGTTACTTAGAAATATTTTGTTTTAGGCAACACGATCATGTAGCGTTCCTCTACAATAACCTCTCTCAGTTTTTTATATCTCTAAGGTGTTTGCCCATGGTGAAAGGTTTTCTGTTGCCCCAAAAATCGTCAGGAGGTAGTGTAAAGTTGCAAAGGGGTGTAACTTTCATCCTACTCCTGATGTGACCAAACTGATTATTCCAACATGTCTAAATGGGTACATTTACACTAGGCATGGTCCTATTTTTCACCCAAACATGCCAAAACAGTCTGAGCTACATTGTACTGACGATATCCCTGAAGAGTCCAAAGTGCAAAAAGGCAGCAGTCTTTGATGAGATGTTACTCAAAAATCGTGTCACTTAGAAACATTATGTCTAAGGCAACGCGATCATGTAGAGTCCCTCTACAATAACCTCTCTCAATTTTTTATATCTCTGAGGCGTTTGCCCGTGGTGAAAGGTTTTCTGCTACCCCAAAAATTGTCAGAAGGAGGTAGTGTAAAATTGCAAAGGGGTGTAACTTTCATCTTGCTCTTGATGTGACCAAACTGACTATTCCAACGCATCTGGATGGGTACATTTATGCTGGGCATGGTCCTATTTTTCACTCAAACATGTCGAAACATACTAAACTACATTGTACTGACGATATCCCTGAAGAGTCCAAAGTGCAAAAAGGCAGCAATATTTGACGAGATGTTACTTGAAAACTGTGTCACTTAGAAACATTTCGTCTGAGGTAACGTGATCATGTAGAGTCCCTCTACAATAACCTCTCTCAGTTTTTATATCTCTGAGGCGTTTGCCCATGGTGAAAGGTTTTTTTGCTGCCCCAAAAATCGTCAGAAGGAGGTAGTGTAAAGTTGCAAAGGGGTGTAACTTTCATCCTGCTCCTGCTGCGACCAAACTGACAGTTCCAACGCATCGGGATGGGTACGTTTAGGCTAGGTATGGTCCTATTTTACACCCAAACATGCTGAAACAGTCTGAGCTACATTGTACTGGTGATATCCCTGAAGAGTCCAAAGTGCAAAAAAGCAACAATCTTTGATGAGTTGTTACTCAGAAATTGTGTCACTTAGATACATTCTATTTTAGGAAAAACGATCACGTAGGGTCCCTCTATAATAACCTCTCTCATTTTTTTATATCTTTGAGGCATTTGCCTATGGTGAAAGGTTTTCTGCTGCCCCAAAAATCGTCAGAAAGAGGTAGTGTAAAGTTGCACAGGGGTGTAACTTTTGTTCTTCTCCTTATGTAGCCAAATTAACAGTTCCAACATGTCTAGATGGGTATGTTTAGGCTAGGCATGGTCCTATTTTACACCCAAACATGTCGAAACAGTTCGAGCTACATTGTACCGGTGATATCCCTAAAGAGTCCAAAGTGCAAAAAGGAAGCAATCTTTGACGAGTTGTTATTCAGAAATCATGTCACTTAGATACATTTCATCTGAGGAAAAATGATCATGTAGGGTCCCTCTACAATAACCTCTCTCAGTTTTTTACATCTCTAAGGCATTTGCCCGTGGTGAAAGGTTTTCTGCTGCCCCAAAAATCGTCAGAAGGAGGCAGTGTAAAATTGCAAAGGGGTGTAACTTTTGTTCTTCTCCTCGTGTGGCCAAACTGACAGTTCTAATGTGTCTGGATGGGTACGTTTAGGCTAGGCATGCTCCTATTTTGCACCCAAACATGCCGAAACAGTCTGAGCTACATTGTACCTGCGATATCCCTGAAGAGTCCAAAGTGCAAAAAGGTAGCAATCTTTGACGAGTTGTTACTCCAAAACTATGTCACTTAGATACATTCCATCTAAAGTAACGTGATCACACAGGGTCCTTCTACAATAACCTCTCTCAATTTTTTATATCTCTGAGGTGTTTTCCCATGGTGAAAGTTTTTCTGCTGCCCAAAAAATTATCAAAAGGAGGCAGTGTAAAGTTGCAAAGGGGTGTAACTTTTGTTCTTCTCCTCATGCGGCCAAACTGACAATTCCAACGCATCTAGATGGGTACATTTAGGCTAGCATGGTCATGTTTCATACCCAAACATGCCGAAACAGTCTGAGCTACAAACACTAACTAGTCTTCAATCTTCAAACACTACAAATACCATGATATCCTGCATAAAGCTATCTTTTATCCTTTTATAAAGGCATGCCCATCAAATTCAACTGCATAGAGATGATTGTTTGTATTCTAAATTCCTTTTAAATACTGACCTTCCAATCCTTTTTCCCGCCCTCATATTGATGCAAAGGAAAAGATTTACTCAACTTCATACTAGCATTTTGCATAACAATAGGTTTCAATCTATTTGATGCTTCAAGTTCATAAGAGAACTTCACCATGCAATGGCTTCAACACAAGTATATTTGGATTTTCAACATATCTGACCCACACAAGGTTATCAAAGGCCTTCTTACCCTTCATTAACTCCAAGAAAATGATCTCAAACCATTCCCAAGGTCTGCACTATTCAAACTCCATCTATACCATTAACATGCTATCAAACCTTGTAGCCCTTCTTTGAAGGATAGTCACTCATAACTTTCAGTGGAAGCCTCCATTCAAGACTGTCGAGGCACTTTCAAATACCCATTACTGAGATCTACAACATATCCTAAACTCAATATATGTTATTTTGTAAAGAACTGTCCAAAAATAGACTGTCAATGAGCAGATTAGGGCTATTAGGCCTTGCATACAAACAATGCTTATTGAAAGAGGACACTCCACGACTCCCCACACCTTGCATGTTCTTGGAACACTTCATAAAAGGTATGCCCATGCTTATTGAATCATTAAAAATATCTTTTCATCAGAAAATTTAAGAAAACCCCAGTCCTATCACTCTTGACTGTCCTCAAGATCCTGTTTTCTAGACTATGACAGAAATACAGTCATAAAAATTGGATTTTCTCACATCAGCCTTAGATATTTGGTCAGAGACCTCTAGAATATGGAGGCACATACTACCACAAGCATTTCCCACCAAGGATCCGTAACATGCAAAGGACAAAAAGGAAGAAACACAGTTATCTTAGTTTGTTGTTTACCCTAAATTAGGGTTTGACTGTTTTTAACAAATTTCCAATATCTACCACAAAACAAAACCAATCTACATGCAACAAAATGGAAAGGGAAGGTGATTGACAAAACGTCCATGCAAAATCAAATAGAAATGAATCACTGCCCATACAGAGCCGTACCATGCAAGAGAACAGCGAATTTCTGAAGTAGAATGCAGAAAAATAGTGTTTTTTATTATTCCAGTTCCAATCTCCAATCACCTCCCAGTTTACAAAGGTATACAAAGCCTATTTAAAGGCATTACACTCATGTCTAACTGACTTTTAACTTCCTCAAGCAAACTGACCTTTGGTATTCCATCCCAAAACTATCTTTTTAGTAACTTGACTATTTTTCCCAATTTTATATTGGCAACTTTTACATGGTTTGCAATATTTTGCATATTTAAGACTCCTAGTCTCCTAGACACATAACAATGACTCAAAATAACCTTATTACAAAGTGGAAGCATACAAATTTAATCAAACTCAAGGATTTGTTTAGGGCAATATTAATTTGCCAAGGTGCTCCTGCACCATACAACCAACCAACAAAATTTCCAAGTTCCTTGGAAATGTATCAGCAACAAAGTCTTTTTCTGCATTTCCTCTATCTTCATCTTCTTCAGCTTCAGTCTTCCAATCTATAGAAATGGTGACCAACCAACCAACAAACAAACTGCCATCATCTTAGAGCATCTTCAGGCTCCTTCTACTCCCATCAATGGAGTACTCTTCAGGCTGCAATATCAAGTGCTTCTTTAATCAGGTATCCATCTCTCTCACTACTTCACAACACCAACTCACCAAACCATTCATCTCACCCAACAACAGATCCTGGTGATGCACCTACCACTCTCTCCTCAGTGGTTTCTCTCTACACCCTTATCCAGCCTAATCTCCATTACAAAATGGTCATGATAGACCTCATCTTGTCTGCCCACACACACAACCTCAGAAAACATCCTTTTGTAGCTAGATGGACAAAGCACCTGCAACCAAACAACTTAGCAAACAAAATAATGGTCACCAACACAACTCTTCAGCTTTACTTGCCTTCTCAGTGATAGGAACAAATACAACACCCAAATCTTTTACCAGCTCTGATACCAATCTGATGTAGAGGAAAAGATTTACTCAACTTCATACTAGCATTTTGCATAACAATAGGTTTCAATCTATTTGATGCTTCAAGTTCATAAGAGAACTTCACCATGCAATGGCTTCAACACAAGCATATTTGGATTTTCAACATATCTGACCCACAAAAGGTTATCAAAGGCCTTCTTACCCTTCATTAACTTGAACACAATGATCTCAAACCATTCCCAAGGTCTGCACTATTCAAACTCCATCTATACCATTAACAGGCTGTCAAACCTTGTAGCCCTTCTTTGAAGGACAGTCACTCATAACTTTTAGTGGAGGCCTCCATTCAAGACTGTCAAGGCACTTTCAAATACCCATTACTGAGATCTACAACATATCCCAAACTCAAAATATGTTATTTTGTAAAGAACTGTCCAAAAATGGACTATCAGTGAGCAGATTATGGCTATTAGGCCTTGCATACAAACAATGCTTATTGAAAGAGGACACTCCACGACTCCCCACACCTTGCATGTGCTTGGAACACTTCATAAAAGGTCTGCCCATGCTTATTGAATCATTAAAAATATCTTTTCATCAGAAAATTTAAGAAAACCCCAGTCCTATCACTCTTGACTGTCCTCAAGATCCTGTTTTCTGGACTGTGACAGAAATACAGTCATAAAAATTGGATTTTCTCACATCAGCCTTAGATATTTGGTCAGAGACCTCTAGAATATGGAGGCACATAATACCACAAGCATTTCCCACCAAGGATCAGTAACATGCAAAGGACAAAAAGGAAGAAACACAATTATCTTAGTTTGTTGTTTACCCTAAATTAGGGTTTGACTGTTTTTAACAAATTTCCAATATCTACCACAAAACAAAACCAATCTACATGCAACAAAATGGAAAGGGAAGGTGATTGATAGAACTTCCATGCAAAATTAAATAGAAATGAATCCCTACCCGTACAGAGCCGTACCATGCAAGAGAACAACAAATTTCTGAAGTAGAATGCAGAAAAATAGTGTTTTTTATTATTCCAGTTCCAATCTCCAATCACCTCCCAGTTTACAAAGGTATACAAAGCCTATTTAAAGGCATTACACTCATGTCTAATTGACTTTTAACTTCCTCAAGCAAGCTGACCTTTGGTATTCCATCCCAAAACTATCTTTTTAGTAACTTGACTGTTTTTCCCAATTTTATATTGGCAACTTTTACATGGTTTGCAATATTTTGCATATTTAAGACTCCTAGTCTCCTAGACACATAACAATGACTCAAAATAACCTTATCACAAAGTGGAAGCATACAAATTTAATCAAACTCAAGGATTTGTTTAGGGCAATATTAATTTGCCAAGGTGCTCCTGCACCACATATCAATTAAATATGACCTTTGATTATGATATGGCGCTCGAGCTTATGAGAGTTTACCAAATACGTCAGTTGAGTTAGGTTGAAGGGTCGGTGAACTGATGTCTTAAAGACCCTTTAGTAGGTTGATTTAAGTGATAGTAACTTCTGATTATAAGTCAATATTAAATTAAAACAAAAGTGCACTTTACACACGACAAGCAATTGAGGGTTTTAAAGTCTTAAGAAAAGTAGATTCTTTTTAGGGTTTAATGCCCAATATGAAAACCCTAACTATCAATAAGATTATGATTATGAAAGCTTGTGTCTTCTCTAACTTCCTATTGCATGAATAAAACCACATCCACCATGAATATGAACCTTGCGTCATATCAACCTTTCAAGATAGACCTTATCATGAAAACCATATTCACAACAAAACCTTGCATGAACAAAACGACATCCACCATGAACATGAACCTTGCATCATATGAACCATGTTTGTCTTGTGCAACATCAACATGAATTGAGAGACCTTATCATGAAAACTATATTCACAACATCATGCACCTCATGACCATCACCTACCTTGAATCATTATATCACCTTATCAACATCATGGCATCAACCTTGACATCAATGACAAACAACCTTGACCCTTTGACTTCAATGACAACCTTGAACCTTGATTGTTGATGACTTATGGAATCCTATAGCCCCAATGTTATGTTGCATACTAAAATTAGGTAAGACTCAATGTAATCTCATAACCTCGCCTTATATGCAAGAGGAATTACATTTAATAACCACAATGGTCATCAGGTGCTCATAAGCATATGATTTTGACTATCTTATTCAAAACAACAAACATACTCTTTGCATCCCAATATGGTATGATAACAAGAAATTAAGAAATATTTTCAATTGACCAACTCCTAAAGAATATGGATTAGCATACTCATTTGAATGTTTTCAATTGAGCAACTCATAAAGAATATGAATATTTTCTGTTCAACATGATGATTCATTTTTATTTTAAATACAACTTTTATCTTTTAGTTTCAAAATGAGGTTTAGGTGATACTTCAATAACAATAGCTAGCTTATTGGATCAACAAACATCCTATGTAATACAATTGGACTTTAAATATTTGAAGCAGCCATCTACAAATATCCATTCAAACGTGGATTTATAATGCAAGTATGGATGCCATCAATAAAAAAGATTTGTATTAACCAAATATCCATATAGGCATACATCAATATCTGTCGATATAAGTATAACATATATACAAAATAGCCATATAGGCTTACAAGAATCCCATATAGGCATACAATGTTAACCATATGCAATACAAAATATATGTCCACAAATGCCAAATAGGCATACAACAAAGGAACACAATAAAAAGTCATTCATGTTGTGATGTTCACAACATGCCCCATTTTATTCCTTAGCAAAATGAGGACCCCTGCTATGGCTGTTGCTTTTGCTTGTGTGTGTTTTGTTTTGTTTGGTGGTAAAGGGAAAAGAGGGTTAAAATTGCAAACTTTGTTAAAACTAGAGAAAAAATGCATTTTCAGCACCAGGGCATGATATGGGTGGATTCCTTGTGAAAAATGAGCTAGGGTTGCTTTTTGAACCATCTTCAAATTTGCCATATTTTGCAAGTTATGATCATTTTGGTAAATGTACATTCAGGTTTGTATGTTGCATGTATAGTACCCTTTGTATATCGTTTTCCATATATAAAGTCGTTTCTATATGCAAAGTCGTTTTATACTTAGTCGCATTTGCAATCGGGTTCATATGCAAAGTCATTTGTATGTGCAGAGGTCGATTGTATAATCCTTTCCTTGTATGCAGTTGGTAAAAGTTTATGCATACATACAAGATGGACTTGAAATGGTTTTAAGGTTAGAATGAATGAATGTTCAAAGTCCGTTGCATGTATCTCATGTTTGTATGTTTGGCAGGTCGAAGCGTACAATGCACTTATACAATACGGACCCAAAAGTTTATTAAATATGATTAAATTGTTGTATGCCGCGGGCTTGTATATTTATACATACATTGCCGATATACATTGTCCACATGCAAGCTACAGACTCGAAGTGATTATTGAACAAGGTTAATCCCTTGTATATTTTGCAGGCTTGTATGTTTCGGTAACATACAATGCGAATGTACATTGTGCGGACGTGAAAGAAAGTTAAGAGGAGCTAAATCGTTGTATGATTTCGTTGTATATTTTTGCATACATTGCAAGATACATTGCTTTACATACAACCGCCGGAATCAAAAACATTATGGAATGAAGTTAAGTCCTTGTATATTTCTCGCTTGTATGTATGTTAAGGTAGATGCATTTTGGTATATACAATGCAGATTTCTAAGAAGTTTTAAATTCAATATAAACAATGCATCGAACCTAATGTATATCCAATATGCATACATACAATGCAGAACCAAAAGGTTTTTTAAAAAGTGGTTAAGTCAATGTATATTTAGTGCTTTGCATATTGAAAGCATACAATGAAATTTACATACAGTGGACCCGAAACATTTATGAATTAGAATTAAGTCTTTGTATGTTTAGACTTGTATGTATGTTTCGATAAACATACATTCTGAAACATACAAAGCAGAGATACATTGCCCGGACCTAACTTTTTTATGAAACAGGGTTAATTCCATGTATATCGGGCTTGTATATTCATATAGTGCTGATATACATTGCACTTCATACATTGGGAGATACATACAAGCCAGAACCCAAAGGGAAATTAGAATCTGATGAATGCAATGTATCAAAATTCAAATGTATATTAAGAAATACATTGCACTTTATACTTAGCCGATATGCAAGGCAGAACTGGGAAGAGTTTTAAATCTGGTTAACACATTGTATCGCATCTGACTTGTATATCAAAGATACATTGCGATATGCATTGATTTATGCATACAGGCCGGATTTCAAAGGAGAATTCAATATGGAGAAATCATTGAATATTTTGAGCACATGCATGATCAATAACATACATTGTAGGGTGCATACAAGGCGGAATCGAAGAGAAATTAAAATCTGGTTAAGCGCTTGTATGAAAGTTTGAATGTATATTTAGAACATACAAGCCAATATGCATCGAAATATACATTGAGCGGAATTGAAAAGTTATAAATTGGAGTAAAGTGCTTGTATATTTTTGCGTTTGTATTTTGCGATATATAAGCCGATATGCATTGCATACATACAAGCCAGAATTCAAAACAGATTCAAATCTGATATATCGAATGTATCACGCCCCGCTTGTATATCAGAAAATACAAAAATTTAAACAAGGAAATGAGCGGGAAGGCGAAGCGATAGGGTTTTTGAGGCATTTTGAGCCTGAATGCATATTTCCTGGTCAGCGATGGTTGACCCGATTGGTTTTAACGCTGAATATGCATTTGAACGCGCAATTTTCACGGATTTAGGGCCCGATTACTGCAATCACATAGTCACTCCTTGATTTAACGAGTGTTTTAATTTCCTATTGTTTATTGGGTAAAGTGGTACTTATTGCTGGTCTATTTTTGCAAGTTTGTGGTTGAGGAAGGAGCTGAAACTTAATGGCGGTGACATCACGGAGGAGGAAATTAGATCTCAGATGAAGCAAAAGGAAGATAAGGATGAAGGGCAAAGAAGTCAAAGGTCTTCATTGATGAAGACATAATGCAGATAGAGACATTATTGTAGCAGACCACAGAAGTTATTATTGAGCTGCTAGGGTTTCCAGAAGGGCATATTTCGCCCAGATTTGATGTATGCTCAGAGATATTTTTGGAGACTTGTTCTCCACCATTTAATGATATAACTAGAGGTTTGAACTATGGTTTAACTAGGGTTTTAAGCTGCATTAAGGATAGTCAAGTCTATATATTGTGCCTCTTTACACTGAAAAACTTTACACAGGGGCTACATAGAGATTTGTAGCAGCAAGAATTTTGTAAAAGTGGCACTTAGCATAGCATTTAGGAGTAGAAGGAGGTCGCCTGTGTCTACAACAAGGAGCATGTGGAACATCCTGCCTCCTTGTTGTATCAATGACGCTAAGAGTCATTCAAAAATTGTAAATCTTATATGACTGTCTGTTTCTAATACAATTGAATCTAGAATTTTGCATCTATCTTCTGAGTGTTTTCTTGCTTTTCATTGTGTCTGAAACATTTTCTCTTAGAGCTTGCAATTTTAAGTGTATGTTTGTGAAAATACTCAAAACATTGCATTTAAGGTTTTAGTCTGTGGATTTGATCAATTTACTGTATGATTTACAAAGTGCATAATAGAACAATTAGATCCTTTTATTAGATTGAATGAAGTTTAGTGTAGATCTTTCTAACTTTTCCCAACCCATCTAAAATACTTAGCTTAAAACGCAAAAATTTGAAGGAAATGTGTCTCATATTTGAAAAGCATAAACATTAGAGTTGAAAGTAGATAGTTTTCATAATATTGAAGAGGAGAAAGCTGCAATAATTCAAGAAAGCCCTTTAAAGTTTTGTAGCACAGTAACACTTTTATGCAAGAGAATGAACAACATGCCTTTTTTATGATCTTTTGCATAGTTTGAGCCTAGTAAACCATTGAGAAACTCTAAATCACGTAAGGCCCCTTGAACATTATAGCTTCACATCAACCTACTGAATTTGCCCAACAGGTCAAGACCTAACCATATTAAACTTGGGATTAAGCGAATCTTAATCAATTCCTTCATATCTTTCAAGTCAGTTAGGTTCATTTTATGTGAATTTTAACTATTGTTATGACTGTGTTAAAACAATCATCAACAGTTTTCTGGCGCTAGAAGGAGGGCTCCATTTGAGTTAGGACTTGTTTCAAGTAGAGCTAGCTCATAATAGCAGTAGAGTGACTAGATCTAAATCGAGTTTAGGGGATATATTTATGCAATTACCTAATATAAGGTGAAGTAAGAGTCCTTTGATCTGGAACCCTAAAATAACTCACCCAGGAGGCTCATCCAACACACCTCTTGGATCACCTTATACTATCCATAACATTGTGAGTCCTGACATTTTTGCATCAGATCTTTAAATCTTGGTTCAGGTACTTCTAGAGGTCCTAGTTCTCCTAGAGATCCTATCCCACTAGTAAATCCAGGTATTTCTACAGGTCCAAGTTAGGCACAAGCACCTGCAATGG
This sequence comes from Cunninghamia lanceolata, assembly GCA_027924645.1. NCBI lineage: Eukaryota > Viridiplantae > Streptophyta > Pinopsida > Cupressales > Cupressaceae > Cunninghamia > Cunninghamia lanceolata. Next base: position 3,470,922 of record BSBN01001495.1, on the reverse strand, counting down.
CTTATTTCAATGTTCATTCTCCCATAGCATTCGCTGATTATCATGAGATGCCCAAAAATCTTGAGAAGATATGTCTGAAATACTAGTTACATTAGGATCTAGAAGATCATATTAGAATATTCAAAGAAGCATGCTTTAGGGCCAGATTAGAGCACAAGGACGTTGTGTGTAGATTATTTCCCTACACCTTCAATGAACAATCCTCTAACTGGTATGTAAACTTACCCAATGGCTATATTTCTTCTTGGTCACTTATGGAAGAAGCATTTCTATCTAGATTTAGAGGACCCATTAATCCTTCTGTCTTGTATCATAAATTGGCTACCATAAAAAGAGGTGAAGGAGAGTTGATTGATAATTTCAATGACAGATTCCAAAAGGCATACTCTAGGTTGGTAGACCCTTACACCGTGGATGATGATACCTTGTTGGCTATGTACTATGCTGCCTTGGATCCTTTAACTGCCATGTTTATCAAAAGAAAACCTGACATAGATTCAATATCCAAAGCCTATAAAGAGGCAACCTCAGTAAACCAAGAGATGAGGCATACAACTTATAGTCCATATGTTAATGGAGGAAATTTTGGGGTGCAAAATCAGGCACAACCTTGGAATGGAGCCCCTATGCATCACACTCCGTTACTAAATCTAGTTCCTGCATACACACCTGTGTATAGTCCTACCCCAATCCAAGCTATAGCTCCTTATACAGGTAACCCTGCTAATAACAGTCAGAATAGTGGTCAGCCTTTCTTCCGACCTCCTAGAGATACAACTGTGGCAAAGGCACAAGAAGAAAGGGAAGAAATCAAAGAGATCATTGCACACTTGAAAAGATTAACCACTGAAGTGACACAACTAAGAAATGAGAATCTCTATGGAAGAGGCAACCAAGGATACAATCAAAATCAGAATTATAACCAAGGCCAAAATCAGAACTATAATTTAAATCAAAATCAGCACTACAATCAGAACTACAATCAGAGCCATATCCAAAATAACAGCCAAGGCCAATATTTAAATCAAAGCCAAAACTATAATCAGCATCAGGGTCATGACCAAGGGCAACCAATGCAAAATAGAGGACCAGTGATAGACAATAGGGCCTGGGGTAACAATAACAAAAATTAGAATCAGCCCAGGCCACCCAAAGCATGGAACACCGAACCAAACAATGGTACTCTAGCTTCTCCTTTTGAGAATATAGATAAGCATGATGCAAAACAAACAGCTGGCATCCAAATGGCCAATACATCACTAAAAAATTGGTGTAGATTTCACAATACCAATGCCCATGCTGAACTTGACTGTCCACAGTTCCATTTAGCAGCCAACATTTTTAATATAGATGTGTAGCCTCCTACTTCTGAATTTCTCATTCCTAAGGGTAATGAGGTAGTACCCTCAGGGTATGATACAACTTTAGTTTTAGAAACCTTTACCTTTGCAACTGCAGAAGAGAAAGAGGATGAATTGTTAGAGGATGAACCATATTTCTGTGAAAATCTTTATCATGAATTAGCCTTTGTGTTAAATGCTTTTCAGTTTCCCTTTGAAACTGAAAATGAAGTATTGACTGAAATAGAAGAGGTGTAGGCTTTTCAACAAACAAATAAAAACCACACCTACAATTTAAGGAACAACACTAGGCCAAGAGGACCTTTCACCACTTCCATCCCTCCTAACAACTTCAATACACCCCCAAATAAGAATGCTAGCAACAATCCCACCATACTTAAAGCTAATCATCATACAAACAGTGGAACATCAGTACAAAAGATCCAAACAAGTAAAATTGAAACAATAGAGACAACAAGATTAATGAGTTACTTGTCAGAGGAAATAAAGAAAATTAAGGTCAGTATACCTCTGAATGAATTATTGAAAACCCCAGGGATCAGAAATGCTATTATAAAATCTCTGGATACATCCATGACAGATGAGGTTGTTGCTGATATAGATGTTCCTAATAGAGATTCACTGCCTAAAGAGAAAAGTAAGAAAGTTGAGCACCCTTCCAATACAAATGTAGTAATGTATGCTGATAAGAAGGATGCTCCTCCTTTCTTGCTAACTGTTAGATTGTGTGGGAAGAACATACACAATTGCATGGTAGACTCTGGTGCATCAGCCAATGTAATGCCCTTAGGGATATGTAAAACTCTAGGGCTGACCCCCACCAAATCTGCCAAGGTTGTCACACAGTTAGATAAAACTGAGGTTAGTGTGATAGGAGAATTGATGAACATTCAGATGCAATTAGCTTCAGACCCTAGGGTAAGCCAATTCATTGACATTCAAATAGTGGATATACGCGTGAATTATGGAATGTTGTTGAGTAGGGATTGGTCCAAGACATTAAACAGATATATGGCCACTGATTTCTCGCATATGTGGCTACCTTGGAGAGGTGTCCCAAACCATATTAGAATAGAGGCAGAACCCAGGATGAAACATATGATAACAAAGTATAATCGAACTAATGAAATATTATATGCTGCTATTGAACCTGGTGTCTATAGGATTACTAACAATGGGGTACAAATTGAAGAGATCATGGTGTTAAACTTTAGAGAAAGACATGTCAGCAGTAAGACAACATTATTCATTGAGTCTGATGGAAATTCTTCAGATGAAGAAAATAGTGCAATGAACAAATTTGGTCATACCATTAGACAAGAGATGGAAGAGTGCATTAAACAAAATCTGCCAGCCCAATGTAAACTGTATAAGCACATGTGTAGAGTTCACAATAGGCCACATTCTGAGGAGAGTTGTAGAATGTGCAAGGACATCATTGAATATGAATACAAAAAATGTACAAAGAGAGTAGGACTGCAAGAGGGAAATGTGAATCCTGATCAACCACAGAGATACTTTCAGAGTAATGTAGATGCTCTAGTTTTAGTTTTAGGAAAAGGAATAAAGGACAAAGGTAGTTGTCTTTCTGATTTACAAGCTAAAAATACACATATGCAAGTTGACCAAACAAAAATACCCATGAATAAATAGGCCAACACCTCACGAGTGATAGAAGGGACAAAGCATGCCAAGGTAAAAGGTCAGAAAAGTAAAGATGGCATGTGGACACTAAAATGTGACGGGTCTAAATCAAAACAGGGTGTGGGTGCAGGTGTTGAACTCATAGATCCTTAGGGTAAATCGTATCTAGTAGCATATAGACTGCAGTTTTCCTGTACTAACAATATTGCTGAATATGAAGCCTTAATTTTGGGACTTGTCATGGTCGTCAAGAAAAAGGTGAAAATGATTAAGGTATTTTCAGATTCTGAACTAGTGGTCAGACAAGTAAGGAAACTATATGCATGTAATTACAAGAAAATGATTTGTTACAGACATAGGGTATGGGGTTTAATAGATTCATTTGATGCTTTCAAAATAGAGCATATCCCTAGAAAACTGAACCATAGACTGGATGCACTAGCAGTTGCTACTAGCACACTAGAACCTTTGACACTGTCAGGATTGAGGTGATTTGCTGTTGAATTAGTTAATGTCCCCAGTATCCCAAACAATGTTACACACTTTCAGGTATTTGGAGGGGATCAGCAAATTATTGATTTTCTGACTTGTAATGAGGTATTTGAGGCTCAAATCATTGACGAACAAGAAAGGCCTGAGATAACATGGGACGAAGAGGATATAATCAACTTAAAAAGTAACTTCTTACCCAAAGGAGTAATTGAGTTAGAGCAAATCTTTGACTTTGATGGAGTAGTAAAATAGAAGGACTTGCCTAAAATAGAGGGAGGTAAGTGTGATCCGTACAACTTAGGAACAGGGCAGAATCCCCAAAATGTACAAATTGGAAAGGCCTGTTCTGAAAAGATTAGAAAAGAAATTATAGATGCTCTGAAAGATTATAAGCATGTTATAGCATGGATGTATGAAGACTTGAAAACATATGATACGTCCATCATAACCCACGTGATACCTTTGAGACCAGATCTTAAACCATGTAGGCAAAAACAAAGGCCTGTGAACGCCATTTTAGAGCCTTTAATCTTTGAAGAAGTAAAGAGGTTATTGTCTGCCAAAATAATTTTCCCAGTCAAACATTCAGCCTGGGTGGCTAACCTAGTACCAGTAAGGAAGAAAAATGGAGACATCAGGTTATGTGTAGACTTTAGAAATTTGAACAAAGCATCTGAAAAGGATAATTATCCTCTGCCTCCAATAGACGAAGTGCTGCAAGCAATGAATGAGGCAAAGATGATGTCTTTTTTAGATGGTTTCTTGGGCTATAACTAGGTTTTAATAGATAGAGATGACAGATTAAAAACCACCTTCATTTGTAAATGGGGAAATTATGCATATAGGAGAATGCCTTTTGGTCTGATCAATGCAGGTGCCACTTTTCAGAGAGCCATGGACATTGCATTCCGTGGGTTATCAGGTAAGTGCATTATTGTGTATATGGACGATCTGACTGTGTATTCCAAGGATGCATCCACTCACATTGAAGATCTCAGGAAAATACTTAAACGATGTAAGAGGTACGGAATTTCCCTTAACCCCAAGAAATGTTCATTTGGAGTAACTGAAGGTAAATTACTAGGGCATGTCATTTCTAAAACTTGAATATCGATTGACCCAAATAGAATAGAATCAATAAAAAATTTGCAAATACCAAATAGTAGGAAAGAGTTGAAATCATTTTTTGGTAAAATTAACTTTGTTCGGAAGTTCATCACAGGTTTTGCAGAAATCGTGCAGCTGTTGAATGCCATGTTGAAGAAAGATGCGCAAATAGAGTGGACACATGTGGCTAAGGCTGCATTCAAAGATATCAAGCGGGCCATTTCTGATGCCCCTATACTAACAAGTCTAGACTACACAAGGTTGTTTTACATATATTCCTTTGCATCCTCCCATTCAGTCGCAACCGCCTTAATGCAGAAGGGTGTAGATAATGAAGAAAAGCCCATAGCTTTTATGAGCGCACCGCTGAAGGATGCACAACTGAGATATCTGGATACTGAAAGACAAGCATTCGCACTAATGAGGGCTGTGAAGAAATTCATGCATTATATCTTGCGCAGCTAGGTCAAAGCCATAGTGCCAGACGTAGCAGTAAAGATGCTGCTGATGCAGAATGAACCTGGAGAGAAGAGGGCCAAATGGATCACCACGCTGCAAGAGTTTGACATGGAAATCATTCCCATGAAGCTGATCAGAGGGCAGGCGTTGGTGCAAACAATAGCGAACATAGACCCGGATTTGATAAAACAACAATATATACTGAATTCCCATAACACATTAGATTGGTATGGCGATTTAAACACTTTTCTGATATCTGGAAAGTACCCAAGTAGGATGAAAGCTTCTCAGAGGAGAGCTTTGAAGATTAAAACACAAAAGTATATGGTGCAAAGAGGTCTTCTATTTAGGAAGAACCATGATGGAATTTATTTGAGATGTCTAAACAAAGCTGAGGCAGATAAGGTGTTGACAGAATTGCATGACAAGTACGGAACTAGCCATGGTTCCCATCTAGCTACAACACACAAAATATTGAGAGCAGGCTACTACTGGCCCACGATGTTCAAAGATACAGAGAGTCACATTAAGAGTTGTCACACCTGTCAGACTGCAATAGATAAGGGAAGAAATCAGGCCAATCCATTATAGCCTGTGATTGAATCAAGACCATTTGCACAATGGGGCCTAGATTTTATTGTAGTCATCAAACCTCCATCTTCTATAGGACACAAGTTCATATGGATGGTGACGAACTACTGTACAAGGTGGACTGAGGCCACATGCTGCAAGTTCTCCATGAATAAGGTAGCTATCAAGTTTCTTGAAGAAAACATCATAACCAGGTTTGGAACTCCCTATTCATTGGTATGTGACAACGACCCTACTTTCTCTTCTCTAAAATTTTCTAAATGGGCGTTTGAATACAGGATCGTTTTAAAGTTTTCTTCAAATTATTACCCTCAAAGTAATGGATTAGTTGAGTCTACAAACAAAATTATATTAGATATAATCAAGAAGCTAATTACAAAGAGTCCTAGAGAGTGGAATACCTTGTTAAAGTATGCATTGTGGGTAGATAGGACCAAGTTTAAAACAGCTTTAGGCAGTGCACCTTATCATTTAGTTTATGGGACTGATCCCATACTTCTAGTAAATCTGAGAATACCAATCTGGAAGTTTACCAATGAGTATTTAGGCTTTGATAATCATAGGGAAGCCAAGATAGTACAAATGCTACAACTAGATGAGAAAAGAGGTCAAGCCATCGAGAAATTTGCTAAACACCAAGCAGTAGTTAAGAGGTGGTTTGATAAGAGGGCAAGAGTCAAAACAATTAGGATATCAGACTTAGTGCTGTGCTGGGATAAAGCACATGAAAAGAAGGGGAGTCATGGAAAATTTGACAAACTATGGTTAGGTCCATTGCAAGTCTCATAAATAATAGGAGACAACACATTTAGACTCAAGACCTTGACTGGGGAGGATGTGCCATTACCAGTTAATGGCCAACATTTGAAACACTACTTCCAGGCTTGAGGTAAAAGGCAGCCCTTTTTGTGTAATATAGTGTAAGTAGTGTATAGTTTTCTTTTTTGTTGTTTGCTGTTGTAGGTTAGTTGTTTGTACAATTTTGTTTTTGTTTCTTTCTGTTTTGTTGTTTTGTTTCTGTTTTGTTGTTTGTACAGTTTTCTTTTGCTTTGTTTTTTATTTTTCTTGTATAGTCTGTTGTTGGTTTGTTGTTGTCTCCTCAACAGGGATCTTTGTTTTCCTTTAGAGTATTAAGGAGCAAGCTAACAACCATTGAAAACAGTATAAAATTTAGAATATTCAAGTTAACCATTTGCAATTTATGCATAACTTGTTGTGACTATCATGAATGTAGAGAGTTGTTTAGCTTCTGAAATTTCGTATTCCATAATAGTGATTGAGAATTCAAGGGAAGTTTCTCATGATGACACACCTAAAATCCTTGGGTTTGTTAAACCTACCAGTGTAAATATTAGGTGAAAAATCTGAGGTCACCCTTGCTACCAATACAATTCTCAGCTTAATTCTAGCAAGTGACCATTCCTTGCATCATGAAGTTACAATTGCATCATCTTATGAAAAATTTCTATCAAATGTCAATAAAATTAAAAAAAATAATAATAAATAATAAATAAATAAAGTGGATTATACTGAAAATCTAGATTAAGCCATCTAAGTAACTCTACCGGGGCTATAGATGCTCACTGGCAGTGGGGCTCTACATAGGAGAATTGTAACGATGACCTTGCCAGGGCTATGGACGCTTGCTGGCAACAAGGCTCTATCCGGTCAGCTATGAGGGCATATCCTCAACTACGTAGGCTAATATCAGTCACTAGTTTGTTCAACTGATCTTCAAGATGAGGATAATTAATCACGTGCACACACTTAAATTGAAAGTGAAAATTCATGCACCCTTATTGAATACCTTAGGTCTCAAGTTGAATAATAATTTGCAGGAAAGATAGTTGGAAGTTATGGATTTATTTCATTTAGTTTTCTTAAATACTTTGAATTTAATTGTTTTGTTTGGTTGCTAGTTATTGTGATGTTCACAACACGCCCCATTTTACTCCTTAGCAAAATGAGGACCCCTGCTGTGGCTGTTGCTTTTGCTTGTGTGTGTTTTGTTTTGTTTGGTGGTAAAGGGAAAAGAGGGTTAAAATTGAAAACTTTGTTAAAACTAGAGAAAAAATACATTTTCAGTACCAGGGCATGATATGGTTGGATTCCTTGTGAAAAATGAGCTAGGGTTGCTTTTTGAACCATCTTAAAATTTGCCATATTTTGCAAGTTATGATCATTTTGGTAAATGTACATTCAGGTTTGTATGTTGCATGTACAGTGCCCTTTGTATATCGTTTTCCATATACAAAGTCATTTGTATATGCAAAGTCATTTTATACTTAGTCACATTTGCAATCAGGTTCATATGCAAAGTCGTTTGTATGTGCAGAGGTCGATTGTATAATCCTTTCCTTGTATGCAGTTGGTAAAAGTTTATGCATACATACTGATGCAGAGCATCCACCACCAATAAAACTCTAACATACAATTATCAATGTATGTCTATGCATTTCCAAATATGCACACAAACTTTAGTTTATAAAGTCCCCTTTTTGTTTGCCATCGGCAAAACATCCTCCATCGGCTTCACAAAATATCTAAACCCGGTCACTGTAGCACTTGCACATACAAATGCTTACCTGTTGCACCTACAAATCCACATTCATTAGTTCATACTGAACACTCAGACATACAACGCCTAACCTCCGATCTCCGGTTACCGCCACTCGTTCTATCGATCGCCGCTTGCATCTTAAAACTTGTATCTGCGCATTGTATATTTTCCATATACAACCAATACATACAAACCCTTACCTACTCTACCGGTGCCCTTACCTCCTACTGCCGGTTGCACCTTGTATCCGCAGACCAACAATCCATCCAACATACATTCAGGCTACCACCCTGACTAGTCACCTTTTGCATCAACCCGATGCATCTATTTCGTTGTATCTTTACCGCATACAAACCAAAATATACATTTGCCAAATATTCCTTCGGATATGCCTTCGATGTATGTTTGACCCGCTGACTACCTTTGTATATTTTCGATGTACATGTCTGATGTACATTTAACACATACAATTTGTCTGATACAATTGACAGATACACAGGAACTGTATCCAACATACAAAAGATGGATACTCACAAGTTACATAAACCAATTCACTTTTGCAACATACAAAACCTGATGTACATCTGCGGGATACTTAGAGACTGTCTCACATGCAACTGTAGGATACACACAAATAGTATCCGACATACATTTGCAGTATATACAGGAATTGTATCTTCAGACTTGTACCTCCATGACATGCATTTTCAAATGTACCTTTGACCAACCCTTGAGTTCTTTGTATGCCGATAGGAAATCTTGAACTTTCTCTCTCCTATGCATATGTGATAGACTTGTATATCTCACTGTATGTTTCAACATACAACAGCGATGAAACAAAAGCGATATACTCGCAACATGCGAAAGTGATATACTCACAGATTGTATATCTCGCATACAAAAGTGATATATACACAAATTGTATAATTTTGAGAACTTCACAGATTTTCACAGTTTGATCCATGCAATCTCCAATGATGGCCCGAACCGTTTCCTGGGCAGTTTCTCAAACTCTTTCTGACCTGCACGACCTAGCACATACCCATGCTAGGGTTCTCAACACCTCTGACTTGCGATCCTGCAAACAAATAGAAAATGTGAACTAAACTCTAAACTACTGTACATGACCATTCCTCCGATTCGCAGAATCAACCGGGGGAATGGATAAAAGAATCCATCCAGCCTCAATACAGATAAACAATTTCATAGTGAATTCAAATGCAACAGGATCTTATTAACTTTCAAAAGATGTGATTACAGTACTCAGTTTTCCAACAGCACAATTCAACTGATTGATTTCAGCTACCACAAAACCTAGATGCCTTCATCCATCAAATCCTAGGGTATTTATCTAGTTACCACTGATAGTACAGACTTGCCTCCAAGTGGCTAGGAACTACAGCTGTTCAACAGACTCTAACTAACTCTAACCAATTGATCTAAAAATAGCATATCTTGGTCAAATAGACCTTATTACATTGAATGTCCAATTAGGACCTTATTGAAAACATAAACAACCTTAAAACTAACTAACTGCCTCATGTAGGCCATTGTAGGATAGGTGCTTCTGCACCATACTCCCCAACAGAAAAAGAACTCATGTCCCATGAGTTAGGGTGTGGAAGAATTCCACCTTTACTCTTTGCCATCTCAGTGTTCTGACCTGTTCCAGCTTTATACTCTACTGTCTTGCATACTTTATACTTTGCCATCTCAATGTTCTGAATTGTAACTTGCTGTCTTGCAAGTAAACCCTCATGCCTGTCAATGTAGGCTCTGTTCATACATACCCTGTGTTTGCCAGTTTGTCTTACCAGCACCTCTATCTGAATACCTAATTGAATAACCTTAGGAATTGCTTCTTGAACTTCTGTAATGTTCAAATCTGTCTTCCTTTCAACTTTTATACGACAAACAATAGTCCCAACTACAATCACATCCTTGTCTTGCCAATCAATTTGTGGCTGCTCATAAACTTGTTGTTTGTTCTGTTGCTGACCTCTGTCAGTCAAAAATGAACCTTTCTTCAAACTGTTGTCCCTAACAACTTCTTTCCCTACAGTATTCTCAACTGCCTTTATGCCTGCTGCTGTAGGCATCTTCACAAACTCCTTCTTTCCCACTAAAATGATTTTTGCTGCCTTCTGTGTTGCAGTTTCTTCCTGTAATGGTATCAACACAATAGTTTTCCCATCTTTCTTGATGGTGTAGGTATTTGTATACCCATCATACAATTCTCTCTTATCAAATTGCCATGGCCTACCCAACAAGAGGTGACAACATTCCATGGGCAATATGTCACACAAAACTCTATCATGATAATCCCCAATTTGAAAATCAACATATGCCTGTTCATATACCAAAAGTGATTGACTATCACTCACCCAAGATGCTTTGTAAGGGTTTTGATGTGGAATCCTTTCTAAATTCAGTTTATCCACCATTTCCTGAGATACCATATTATCTGTTGAGCCAGAATCAATTACAACCTTACATATTTTACCTTTGCTCTTGCATGTGGTCTTGAAAAGAGCTCTTCTTTGTATCATATCCTTTGATATCTTCAAGATTGTCCTTCTTAACATCAGTGCTTCTCCCTCCTTCAGATACCCATAATTATCAGGAGTCTCCTTCACACTTTGCTGAGTGTTTGAGTTGCTTGCACTTTGTTTATCAGCTTCTTGGACCAGATTTGCCCTCTTTTCTCCTCTTGAACTTGTTGCTTTTGTTGGACATTTGAAAAATGGATGCCCATATTCACTACAAGTGTAACACTTACCAAAAAATGTAGTAGAACCTCTACCACCTCCAGATCTGCCTCTAGTACCTTTCCATCCACCTCTAAAATTAGACTGCTCTTGTCCTTTACCAGTGTCTTCTTGACTCTCATTGCCTTGTCTTGTTGTAGGAGCTGATCCCCTTCCCCTCATATTGCTGCCTCTTCCTCTCATGGACCTATCTTGTCTTCTATTCATCTTTTCTTCAATCCTGATTGCCATTTGATAACAATCTTCTACACTCCTTGGGTTAGCTAAAACTAACTCATCCTGTATGTTCAATCTCAAACTAGCCAAGTATCTAGCCACCTTTTCTATCTCATTCTCATGATGACCAGACCTCATACTCAACTTGTAAAACACCTCAGTGTATGCCTTCACATCCATTTCCTTTTGCCTTAAAAATTGCAGCTTCTTAAACATCTGAATTTCATAATCCTTGGGTAAGAATTTACCTTTGATCCTTGCTACCATTTTATCCCATGAAGTGATCTTTGACTTTGCTTGTTTCCTTCTCTCGAATTGTACATAATCCCACCATACCAAAGCATGACCTCCTAACTTGGTTTGTGCAATCTTTACCTTCTAATCCTCAGCAACATCTTCACATTCAAAGTGATTATCTAATGCAGCAATCCAATCAAGTAACTCATCTTCATCCAAACTTCCATTATACTTTGAAACATCAACCTTTACCTTAGGTTTCTCACTCTGTACTGCCTTTAATAGTTTTGCAAATCTCTGATCTTCTTCATTCAAATCTTCAGCTACCTCTTCATACTCTTCAGCATCATCTTCCTCTTCTTCTGATTCACTATCTTCCACTTCCCTCTTTTTGTTCTTCTCCAAGGCTACAAGCCTGGCTTGAAGTGCTTCAGCAAGCTCCTTCATCTTCCTCATCTCTTGCAAATCCCATGAAGTACCATTACCTTTAGGAGGCATCTTGTCAACCTCTCAATCTCTACTTCTACCTTCTCAGAGACAGAATCAACACACAACAACCCAGACCTTTTGCTAAGCTCTAATACCACTATGATGCAGAGCATCCACCACCAATAAAACCCTAACATATAATTATCAATGTATGTCTATGCATTTCCAAATATGCACACAAACTTTAGTTTATAAAGTCCCCTTTTTGTTTGCCATCGGCAAAACATCCTCCATCGGCTTCACAAAATACCTAAACCCAGTCACTGTAGCACTTGCACATACAAATACTTACCTGCTGCGCCCGCAAATCCACATGCATTAGTTCATACTAAACACTCAGACATACAAGGCCTAACCTCTGATCACCGATTACCGCCACCCATTCTATCGGTCACCGCTTGCATCTTAAAACTTGTATCTGCGCATTGTATATTTTCCATATACAACCGATACATACAAACCCTTACCTACTCTGCCGGTGCCCTTACCTCTACTGCCGGTTGCACTTTGTATCCACAGACCAACAATCCATCCAACATACATTCAGGCTACCACCCTGACCAGTCACCTTTTGCATCAACCCGATGCATCTATTTCGTTGTATCTTTACCGCATACAAACCAAAATATACATTCGCCGAATATTCCTTCAGATATGCCTTCGATGTATGTTTGACCCGCTGACTGCCTTTGTATATTTTTGATGTACATGTCTGATGTACATTTAACACATACAATCTATCCGATACAATTGACGGATACATAGGAACTGTATCCAACATACAAAAGATGGATACTCACAAGTTGCATAAACCGATTCACTTTTGCAATATACAAAACCTGATGTACATCTTCGAGATACTCAGAGACTGTCTCACATGCTGCAAGATACACAAAAATAGTATCTAACATACATTTGTAGTATATACAGGAATTGTATCTTCAGACTTGTACCTCCATGACATGCATTTTCAAATGTACCTTTGACCAACCCTTGACTTCTTTGTATGTCGATAGGAAATCTTGAACTTTCTCTCTACTATGTATATGCGATAGACTTGTATATCTCACTGTATGTTTCAACATACAACAGCAATGAAACAAAAGCAATATACTCGCAACATGCGAAAGCGATATACTCACAGATTGTATATCTCGCATACAAAAGCGATATATACACAAATTGTATAATTTTGAGAACTTCAAGGATTTTCACAGTTTGATCCACGCAATCTCCAGCGATGGCCCGAACCGTTTCCTGGGCGGTTTCTCAAACTCTTTCTGACCTGCATGACCTAGCACATACCCATGCTAGGGTTCTCAACACCTCTGACCTATGATCCTGCAAACAAACAGAAAATGCGAACTAAACTCTAAACTACTATACATGACCATTCCTCTGATTCACAGAATCAACCGGGGGAATGGATAAAAGAATCCATCCGGCCTCAATACAGATAAACAATTTCACAGTGAATTCAAATGCAACAACATCTTATTAACTTTCAAAAGATGCGATTACAATACTCGGTTTTCCAACAACACAATTCAACTGATTGATTTTAGCTACCACAAAACCTAGATGCCTTCATCCATCAAATCCCAGGGTATTTATCTAGTTACCACTGGTAGTACAGACTTGCCTCCAAGCGGCTGGGAAATCTCTCCAAGCGGCTGGGAACTACAGCTGTTCAACAGACTCTAACTAACTCTAACCAACTGATCTAAAAATAGCATATCTTGGTCAAATAGACCTTATTACATTGAATGTCCAATTAGGACCTTATTGAAAACATAAACAACCTTAAAACTAACTAACTGCCTCATGTAGGCCACTGTAGGATAGGTGCTCCTACACCACATACAAGATGGACTTGAAATGGTTTTAAGGTTAGAATGATTGAATGTTTAAAGTCCGTTGCATGTATCTCACGTTTGTATGTTTGGCAGTTCGAAGCGTACAATGCACTTATACAATGCGGACCCGAAAGTTTATTAAATATGATTAAATTGTTGTATTCCGCAGGCTTGTATATTTATACATACATTGCCGATATACATTGTCCACATGCAAGCCACGGACTCGAAGTGATTATTGAACAAGGTTAATCCCTTGTATATTTTGCGAGCTTGTATGTTTCGGTAACATACAATGCGAATGTACATTGTGTGGATGCGAAAGAAAGTTAAGAGGAGCTAAATCGTTGTATGATTTCGTTGTATATCTTTGCATACATTGCAAGATACATTGCTTTACATACAACCACCGGAATTGAAAACATTATGGAATGAAGTTAAGTCCTTGTATATTTCTCGCTTGTATGTATGTTACGGTAGATGCATTTTGGTATATACAAGGCAGATTTCTGAGAAGTTTTAAATTCAATATAAACAATGCATCAAACCTAATGTATATCCGGTATGCATACATACAATACGGAACCAAAAGGTTTTTTAAAAAGTGGTTAAGTCAATGTATATTTAGTGCTTTGCATATTGAAAGCATACAACGAAATTTACATACAGTGGACCCGTAACATTTATGAATTAGAATTAAGTCTTTGTATGTTTCGACTTGTATGTATGTTTCGATATACATACATTCTAAAACATACAAAGTGGAGATACATTGCCTGGACCTAACTTTTTTATGAAACAGGGTTAATTCCATGTATATCGGGCTTGTATATTCATATAGTGCCGATATACATTGCACTTCATACATTGGGAGATACATACAAGCCAGAACCCAAAGGGAAATTAGAATCCAATGAATGCAATGTATCAAAATTTGAATGTATATTAAGAAATACATTGCACTTTATACTTAGCCGATATGCAAGGCAGAACTGGGAAGAGTTTTAAATCCGATTAACACATTGTATCGCATCTGGCTTGTATATCAAAGATACATTGTAATATGCATTGCTTTATGCATACAAGCCGGATTTCAAAGGAGAATTCAATATGGAGAAATAGTTGAATATTTTAGGCGCATGCATGATCGATAACATACATTGTAGGGTGCATACAAGGCGGAATCGAAGAGAAATTAAAATCTGGTTAAGTGCTTGTATGAAAGTTTGAATGTATATTTAGAACATACAAGCCAATATGCATCAAAATATACATTGAGCAGAATTGAAAAGTTATAAATTGGAGTTAAGTGCTTGTATATTTTTGCGTTTGTATGTTGAGATATACAAGCCGATATGCATTGCATACATACAAGCCAAAATTTAAAACAGATTCAAATCTGATATATTGAATGCGTCACACCCGGCTTGTATATTGTAAAATACAAAAATTTAAACAAGGAAATGAGTGGGAAGGCAAAGCGATAGGGTTTTTGAGGCATTTTGAGCCTGAATGCATATTTCTTGGTCAGCGATGGTTGACTCGATTGGTTTTAACGTTGAATATGCATTTGAACGCACGATTTTCATAGATTTAAGCCCCGATTACTGCAATCATACAGTCACGCCTTGATTTAATGAGTGTTTTAATTTCCTGTTGTTTATTGGGTAAAGTGGTACTTATTGCTAGTCTGTTTTCGCTGGTTTGCAGTTGAGGAAGGAGCTGAAACTTAATGTCGGTGACATCACGGAGGAGGAAATCAGATCTCAGAGGAAGCAAAAGGAAGATAAGGATGAATGGCAAAGAAGTCAAAGGTCTTCATTGATGAAGACATAATGTAGATGGAGACATTATTGCAGCAGACCATAGGAGTTATTATTGAGCTGCTAGGGTTTCCAGAAGGGCATATTTGGCCCATATTTGATGTATGCTCAGAGATATTTTTGGAGACTTGTTCTCCACCATTTAATGTTGTAACTAGAGGTTTGAACCATGGTTTAACTAGGGTTTTGAGCTATATTAAGGATAGTCAAGTCTATATATTGTGCCTCTTTACACTGAAAAAATTTACATAGGGGCTACATAGGGATTTGTAGCAGCAAGAATTTTGTAAAAGTGGCACTTAGCATAGCATTTAGGAGTAGAAGGAGGTCGCCTGTGTCTACAAAAAGGAGCGTGTGGAACATCCTGCCTCCTTGTTGTATCTGTAAAGCTTGTAAGTTTTCTGTAGTTTGATCAATGAAGCTAAGAGTCATTCAGAAATTGTAAATCTTATATGACTGCCTGTTTCTAATACAATTGAATCTGGAATTCTACATCTATCTTCTGCGTGTTTTCTTGCTCTTCATTGTGTCTGAAACATTTTCTCTTAGAGCTTCCAATTTTAAGTGTATGTTTGTGAAAATGCTTAGAACATTGCATTTAAGGTTTTAGTCTGTGGATTTGATCAATTTACTGTATGATTTACAAAGTGCATAACAGAACAATTAGATCCTTTTATTAGATTGAATGAAGTTTAGTGTAGATCTTTCTAACTTTTCCCAACCCATCTAAAACACTTAGCTTAAAACGCAGAAATTTGAAGGAAATGTGTCTCATATTTAAAAAGCATAAACATTAGAGTTGAAAGTAGACAGTTTTCATAATATTGAAGAGGAGAAAGCTACAATAATTCAAGAAAGCCCTTTAAAGTTTTGCAGCACAATAACACTTTTATGCAAGAGAATGAACAACATGCCTTTTTTATGATCTTTTGCACAGTTTGAGCCTAGTAAACCATTAAGAAACTCTAAATCACGTAAGGCCCCTTGAACATTACAACTTCACATTAACCTACTGAATTTGCCTAACAGGTCAAGACCTGACCATATTAAACTTGGAATTAAGCGAATCTTAATCGATTCCTTCATATCTTTCAAGTCAGTTAGGTTCATTTTATGTGAATTTTAACTATTGTTATGACTGTGTTAAAACAATCATCAACAATTCCCCTATGGCTGGTGAAGAGAATAGATCATGGGCAGCCTTTGATCTTCTAGGGGATGGAGACGCGTATGTGGGTGGTCTACTACAAACCCGAGGCCTGCTCCTCTTATTTAGTTCTTCCTACATCTATAGTTGTTACAATAAAAAGTATAGACATTAATATATAGAAATTACATGTTATAAAAAATGAAACATTTAACAAAATAATCACTTACCGGTACCATATAATTTGTATCCTCACTTGCCTTAGTAGCAGGATTAGGCTGTGATGATGTCATGTCCTATAGAAACCATCTAGATAGAAATTAAACTTCAAATCAATAATCTTTTGATTTTTCAAAAATAAACAACTATAACAATGAATGTAAATTGAAATTTACTAATATGCCTCATACCCCTATCAATGGCATGGAGCTATGAATCGCAGAGGTCACACCATGCTCCATTGCCCTATGAACATCGGGAGGTGTCTCCGCAGCCTGCATCATCTGGAAATAAAACAATATTATTCAATTACAAAAACTATAATAGTGATGCAAATCATGGCTCCTAACATACACACACGTTCATCTAAACATGGAAGTACACACAATAAAGCACACAAGTCACATACAAAAATCTAGTAAGTACAATTCATTCATTAAACTATTTATTTTATTACCTCCATGCAGCTTTGAAGTCCACCTCCACTGGCAGGTGTTGCCGTGAAATCTCCAATATTAACCTACTCAACATCCAAAATTAGATATTAGAATACCATTCATATAATGATGCTATTCACATGTAATATTTATAATTGTTTACTAGTTACATACCCCAACAGTAGATGATGTAGTATAATATGTAGGTGGAGAACCATTGAAAACTGCATCAACGCTATGACCCTGAAATTTCATTAAAATCATCAAACTCAATTAGTTAATCTTGCATTTCAAAAATGAAATTTAATAAATTAAATTTAATGAAGTTGCTAATATTTACCTGAGTATCAAGGCCGAATGTCTCACTCAGGAGGGTATCTATCATCACCATCTGCTCAGCTGCAGATGTAGCCTGTGCACCTGCGTATCCATGGGGTCATAACCACAGGCTGACCCGCAAGTCTAACAAGTATGGGGTGGGACCCTACTCCTCGCACTATCTCCCAACCCACACTGTGCTACAGAACTGGCATGCTCTATGATGCTCTGGGTCAAGGCACTAATGGACTGAAGTGTATCGACCTCAACACTCTCCTTCACAATGGAAGGGATAGACACATGCTCATGGGCTAGTCTACTGATTACTCATCTCACTGGCCACTGTGGGTCAACACATGCCCCTAATCTATCTTGTGTTGGCCCCCCACCTCTACCCTGGAAGTCCCGCATATCAAAATAGTTTGGCACTTTATTGAGGACAAACTCACAATAGAGTTTCCTCAAAAAGTGTTGCGGGACCTCATTATTATTGCATGGAGGATGGTCAAAAACCATCCACCACCTCTACCCAAAATTGTCCCTTATCGCTTGGTTGTTGTACCAATGGATAGGGAACCTCTTGCATGTAATGGGTAGAGGTTGATTTGTTTGTGGGTTTGTGAAAATGGAACACAAGTCCAATTTTGTAATTTGTAACTTTTTCACATCTTCATATGATAGCTTGTCTGCATAATACTCTCTAAACTCTCTCCTCTTATCCGACCAACTAGATATTTTCTTGCTAATTGAATCTACATTTGATAACATAGATTCAAGAGATTGAGCAAGCGTGGACCTATGCAAGGTTGAAGTTGAAGAATCTTTCAACCTTGCAATTATGTCTTTAATTTATTTTTTATTGTTTTCAATTTGCCCCATTAGATTTTCTTGTGTTCTAGGGGCATGTCAAGGAATGGATGGAGGAGTTTGTTGTTCGGGTTGTTCTTGGCAAGTATTTCCTCTTCAGGATTTTGTGGATTTTGAGGAGGAGGAGGAGGTGTATTAACATTTCTTGACAATTAAGAAAATTTACATCAAAAATCAACTCAAACCTACCTATTTAGAAACAAATTCAAACAAATAAATAAATAAAACTCACTCCTTTGGCCTGCTCAACGTCGTGGCGGCATTTTGGTGATGAATCAGTAAGATTTTGGTGTTGAATTGGGTCTTTAAAAACATGAGCACACTCCTTAGGGTTTATAGGCTGCGAGAGTAGAGGAAAATAAAGAAATCAAATGAGCAGAAATGCTCTTATATATATATATATATATATATATATATATATATATATATATATATATATATATATATATATATATATATATATATATATATATATATATATATATATATAAAATTAAACATAACACACTCACGCGCGTTATAACGCAACCGTGTTATGGTTTGGTTTTGCCAAGCCTTAGCCTTGTCATTACCAAACCATAACGCGAGTGCGTTATAACGCGCTTGCGTTATGTATTATTTTTTTTTGAAAAAAATTCAGCCACTTTTTGGCCCCCCAACTTTTTGCACTTACCCCACTCTTCAAAATCTTACAGTTTTTGTTCTGCCTATACTACTCCAACACTTTTCTCTATTTCTTTATCCATGTTTCCTTTACTCCAATACACAACCTTCCTCCTCCGGTAGAATTACTTGTCATTACTCCTTTCTCTGCAATATGAATTTCCTTTTCATGCTATGCTTCACACTTTTCCACACAAACTTTCTCTTGCACTGCTTTCTCCGATGATTTTACACAAACTTTCTCTTGCACTATTTCTCAGATGATTAGTGTACAACAAAATTCTTCTTAAGATCAATGCTTCTCCTTCTTCTGGTTTCTCTGTCAAACTTAGTGAGTCGGTAGGTTCTTCTTCCTCTACATAAACTACCTCTGCATTATTTATTGTTTCCTCATCATTAGCCTCTCTGGTAACAGGTTCTTGTTGAAATTCACTGATTGATTTTTTTCTCCTCCAAACTTGAAAATAGGTTCTTCTGAATGCTCTTCTATCAAATCCTCTTTCATCTCTTTTATGTCCTTCACTGGGATAAGAATTATGACTCCTGTCATTTCTTCCTCTATAATTTGGATTATTGTTCTAGTTTTTCTTTGCATAAGGTCTTCTCTCCCTGCACCTTAATCCATATCCTCTTTTCTCTCCAACACATGAATACTTTCATCTATACAACCTTCTGAACATACAAGTAACATGTTTCCATTTTGCTCCATCAATCCATCCATAATCCATCTGCATACATTATGTCATAGGCTTTCTCCTCCTCATTTTATTCCAACACATCTTTTCAGAATGATTCCTTAATCCACAAGACTTACAAGGGTATAGATCCCAACACAATTCCTTTTCATGGCCATATCTATTACAACGAGAACAATACATACCTTTTTTTCCCAGATTTGACTTATTTGAATTTGTGACAACATCCTTACCTTTGTCATATCCAAGGCCTTCACTTCTTGATCTCATTACTGGTTCAATAGGATCTATAATTCCTTGATGATGCTTTCCCAATCCTTGTCCTTCATATCCCATTCTTTGCATGATTCTGAAACCAATACCATCACCAACAACTGCAGGTTCAATTACACTGTCATCTCCTATCTCACTTTCTAAAGAAGCTTCTGCAACATCACACAAATCATTAGTATCATAAGAAACATTACAAAGTTTAGGCTTAGATCTCAGACTTTCATTCTCTTTTTTGCTTGCTACAAGTGACTATTCCAATTGATTAACCTGTTCTTTCAATCCTGATATTTCATTCTTTTGCAAACTATTTCCCCTTTTCAATCCTTCCAAATTTTCTTCTAGATCTCTATTTCTCTTTTCCACCTTCCCAAACAACTTGAATCCTTCTTTCAATTCTTCAAATCTCTTTTCGACATCCTCAAACAACTTTAGCTCTACTTCTAATTCTTCATTCCTCCTTGCATTTTCCAATTCTTCTTCAAGAGCATCATATTTGTCTTCTCCTAGTTCTTTTTTTAAAATGTGCCTGGTAAACTTTTTAACGTGACCAGTGACATTGGTGCGACACGCCCTCCGGCTCCACGCAAATGCTTTTGCCCAGAGCAATGAACTGGTGAGGCCACAACACGGGGGACCTCATCCCCTAGCAAGAACACTTCAAACTTGCGAGCTCGTTGGCCTAGCGAAGGCGTAAAGCCTACGAGCTCGTTTGCCCAGTGGGGGTTTGAACTCTGGTGGCCGCCACTACAACCAAGCGACTTAACCACCGAACCACACCGTTATCAAGATCTTCTCCCAGTTCTTTTATCCTTTCCATCAATTTTGAATTACACCTTTTGATTTTCCACAATTTTTCTCCTAGAATATCCTTTTCGCATATTAGGTTTTCATTTTCTTTCTTCATCCTTTTTCCAATCTTCCCCATCGAAACAAATTAGATAAACAACTTAATTTGAAAAGCTTACGTGAATCTTTCTTGCCTTGATCTTTCTTCAGTGGCGACACTTGTTACTTCTAGGGTATTCACAACCAGGTCTGATACCACTTAATGCAGTCAAGGTAGGAGGGTCCGATGAGGGACTATCCAACCTTGCAGCCTTAAACAACTAATATCATGATCAATCAGAGATGCAACAGAATTATATAGCTAACAATAGAAAGAAAGAGACATTCATAAGCACATGACACAAGATATATCCTGGGAAAACCCTAAAAGGGAAAAACCTAGCCTTCAAATCTCATTTTTCATTATATTATAATCTCAAATCACATTACATATGTCACTCAGGCTTTATAGATGCTAGGCTGCAGCCCAGAGTTACAAAAGATTCAAAAAATAACACTCTTCCATGATTTTCTTCTTCTATTTCCCAATTCTCTGCTCTGCAACTTCTTCTGCTCTCTGCTATGCTCTTTGCTTCAATTAGGCTTCTTCTTCGGATAAAAAACACTCATCCTCTTGCTTCATATCTTCACATACTTGATCATTATTCATTCACTACCTTGAAACAATCATTTATCCTTCATTTATATCCTTCGCAAGCCTTCACAACTTAATCAAGTTGGCCAAGAGTTAACTGTCTTCATGAAATGTGTAGACACGGATAGGTCAGACCTAAACATAAGGTATTGCTCTGTGTGTGAATGGAACTTCATGCAGATCTCCATGGAGGTCAGCCAGGTCCTCAACTTCCTTAAATGATGTTCCTTTTAGCTCTGCAAGTCATGGAATTACTCCACAAGCCAATTAGACTTCACTGAACACTGTCGGCTCTGTTCTGTGAAAATAGGTGAAAATAGGTAATCTTCTAATAGCGATATCTTTCTGGAATCGAACCCAAATAATTTGAATTTTGGATATGATATAGTTGATGATGTCTATATGTTAAGTCCAACTTCATAGCCTCTGATACACAAATGCGGTAAAATGCAATAATCTCCAAGATCACTTTCCCTGGCACTCTGCAACTTACTGTTAACTAATCCAATTGGTTTGAATGCTTCTGGATGCTCCTGCATCATACATTGATCACTAGAACCAATGAGGAGTCACACTTGCTATGCTAGGGTCATGGAAAACCCCAATGATGGAAATCACAATCAAACAATTATCTTAAGCTTAGAGGAGTCTCTAGAGATAACTATTTATATTATTTTTTCTACTTTAGCACTAGTCTACTCCTATGCTAACAATTTCTAGGAAAAAGGGTTAGAAAAAGGTTTAAAGGTCCAAAAGAAGGATGGGGTTAAAGAAATAAAATAAAAGGAGATGATGCACCCAAAAAAATAGATTAATTAACTCTCCTTTCAATATTCAAACTTCTATCCACATCTCAACACTTAATGTAGTCAAGGCTAATTCAACCAATCTTTATGGTCAACATGTACAAACATAAACACATTCAATCACATACATAAGAAAATATTATGTACATTGTGAATTTACATAACATATTAAACATACACAATGAGAGGAACATAAGAAAACACCAAACATTTAAACACTTCAAGTTTGAGGATTCTTTCTAGGATGAGATTTTGAGAAACAAAGGCATAGAGTCACTTCCATCAAATAACCAATTAGAGATTTTTAGAAGTGAGCTAGCACTCATATATTTACACAATGGCAGACGATCAAATCATGCCACCTATAGTGAATGGGGTTAGAGAATCAAAAAAATGAATGATATAATTTAGAGTAGGGGAACATATTCCATGAAGGGTAGATAATCATATCAATGATTAGCTATAGAAAAATTGAGATGGAGCATGTAATTCAATGGTTAGAAGCAAAAGTTCAAAGAATCATGGAACTCATCATTTGTTTAGTGAGAATCTCACCCCCCAACTCGAGTGTACCTATGAAGTTTAGACCACTTCTTGAATAAGACAACTTAAAACCATTGGAGAGATCCTATGGGATTTATAAGGCATGAAAGATTGGTTTCCATCATGACCAAAGATTCCTTAGCCTAAACAAGGATTGAACTTCATGAGTAATGAATGACATATACATTTGAAGGATCATAAGAGAGTGGAAGAGACTATGAAGCACATGCTTGAGGAGTGATCCACACTTTTTAATGATGAGTGAGTGGTGGGACCCACCTTTATGTTGCATTTGCTTAAAGAAGTCAACCTATACTATTGGATTGAAAGATTGATAGCTAGTAGTTTTTTTACTCTGATAACTCTCTGAAATGCCCATTTTACTTATAAGAATCCATTTGGAGCTAAATTTGTGCGAGCATGCCCACTTCTATTAAATGCTTTACAAAGAACAAACTCATTTTTATTAAAACTATTACAAAGGTATGTAGAAGGCAAAATTCAACTAGGATTTGAAGTTTGTTTCAAAGGGGATGCACTTAAAGTACTCAACAATCATGTGATCCTAATGTATGTAAATATCAATAAAAAATAACCAACCTTGACTAGTTCAAGTAGTGAGATTGTAGCATCTTGAAAAAGACATTTGAAAATCTCATGATATGAAACAAGTCTATTATTTTAATTTGCATTGTTTGAATCCATATTGTAGAGATGAAAAGTGCATACTTATTGTTCCAGATCACTGATAATAGACACATTTTTGGATTAATTTTAGTCTCTAAAAAATAAAACCACTCTAAAAATACCTCATCCAACCAAAACAAGACTTCATCTATTGCAAAAACCATGTTCTACCTATGTCCCCTCATTTCTAGTCACCCAAGACACTACTTCCCACACTCACTTCCCCAAAGATTAGCATTAGCTACTATCCCTATATTTCAAAACACCTCTTTCTCACCTAATATTCATCTATTTTGCCAAACCTAACCCTTATATGTATTCCAACAACCAACTCGTGCTTAGACATGTCTATTAAGGAAACTTTCCCAAAATGGAAGGAGGGCATCTAACCATTTAATCCAACCATTTCATCCATCTAGTAGCACATCACATGCTTCCTCTTTTAGCAATCTAGTACATCCTTGCATACATCACCTTCATTGTTGTAGCTCTATGCAAGAGAACTGATAGAATCACACACTCCAACTCTCGAAATACTTCAATGTTGAAACATGCAAACTAGGGACTTGACTAAGTTGTGCTCCTAAATGTGCCCTAGGCACAATATTTTCCCCTTCTCAAATCTAACTATTCTTTCAACATCATAAATAGGTTATGTTATAAAAGAGACATGCTAATAGGTACATACAATTTCAAGTGACAAATATGGAGGACACAACCGTATGTGCATAGGACACTAGCGTGCACCACCGATGACAACGTGTTGTACAAGGCGAAAGTTTTGTTTACTTGTTAAATTAACAAGCAATTAGAGTTACTATTTATAACAAAACCAAATTTAACATTAAACAAAGTGTAATTTAATTAAAAGTAACACTTCTAGTTCAAAGTTGTTATTTTTATTTACACATGTCTACATAAACAATCATTTGAACACAATAGGAGCTATGGAAGAGGACCCAATAACCACACACACACTAATATCCACTATGGTGTTGCATAGAAATGGCCATTTTTAAAACTTTACTCATTACTTGTCAAGTTAAGCACTAGTAGTAATTATGCTTGCACCTAAAAAATGGACAAAAAATATCCATTTTCAAAAGTCGCATCAAATAAACAACCAATCATATGGTGACACATAAAGCAATTGGTAATACATGCCTTGATGCACATGTTTTGATCTAACATTTTTGAGGTGTTTTCAAACAACTTAGTGGAGACATAGCTCATGTGGCTACATCATTGATGACCACAATCTTAAACAATAACTTCAGGTTCTTAACTCACATACAAATACGTGTTGAAATTTTCACAAAAAGTCAACTTACCATTTAGAAACTCGAAGAATACAAAATTAAAATACACGACTACTAAATCCTCCCCCTAAGCATGATACAATAACCCATACTACATCCAATTTGTTCGCTTGTACAATCCAACAACACTAAGTACTAGGACTATATTGAAAAAGTAATTTTTGCTTTACTATGATTTTTTAAGGAATCCACCTTTCCCTTACTCAATTCCCTATTTATTTTGCTTTTGACTTGAGTTCTCAAGACAAGATTGTAATATAGTAATCCGATCCTAAGGTACCATTAGAAAGTTAGTACCAAAACCATTAACATGCATGCATTTGGAGAATTATGTTTGTACATGCGCTAACAACTTGGTAATGTTACACTAATGTGCTTGCATGGGTTCTATAAGACATTCTCATTTACAAGTGTGCAATGGCCAAATCAAATTCCAAAAGAATAATAATTGAATTGATATGTCACACTTTGAATTGCGTGCACTCTTACTCTAAAGTTAGTGAATGAAATGTTACCACACACCATCAAGTGGGGAAAGATGCTTCTTTGATAAGCTTTTTCATGGTCACGTCATTCTTTATAGGTGAGAAAAGGGGATTTGAATCTCATGGAGAGGACAATCATATTGGCGTAAAACTAGAACAACTTGTAAAGATCTATGGAATAATATCATCATGGGTTATATATCATCTTTAAATCAAGAAGTGTCCCTAAGACCATCACTAGGCTCAAATTTATAAAGACATTAATTAAATCATGGGATCCACTCAATGTAGTGCATTATTATTATTATTATTAATTCCTTAAGTTCCCATCATTTTCCTTTACACTTAAGTCTCCCTGAATTCTTGTCGAATAACTATATTGGCACAATGTCTTCTCAGTGATGGGGCCAAGTGTTTTTTTTTTGGGGGGGGGGGGGAAGTTTTCTTAATTAAAGCAAGTTTTTATATTGGATTTTTTTAAATATATTGAACAATGTAAATTATAAAGAAGAAATTCTTTTTTTTGTCTGAAAAGATAGAAATTTTGTTATTTTTACTTATTTTGTGGTATATATTATCTTTGTCATTGATCTTAAATTGTTGGTTATTTTTAATGTGTTTATGCAGATTCAAGTTTAAGTCAACAAGGTGGCATTAGAGATCCAACACCTTTAAACCCTGCTCAATCATTGGGGAATGCCCCTTACATGGTGGCTAGGGTTTTGCCTTCTTCACCATCCCATGCTAGATCCTCCTGCTAGAATCAGTGACATAGTTGTTCTGAGTACTCTCAATCATAGTCGTAAGAGAGCCTCCACTCCTCTACTACCACCACCTTTGCCTTTTGGCTACTAGGGTGGGTGGTATGTGCCTCCGCAGCACTCTTCTACGTCCTCTCAGTAGCATAGAAGGGCTCCTCTAGATTAGAGGAAATTCCCTTGTTTGGGTCTTACTATATCTCCGTCAAGGATTGTGCAGAACGAGTTGCGGGAGGTCCCAAAGGAAGGAGATAATGCTACTCTTGCTAGATGGGAACCCGTGGAGGATGGTCAATATCTGCTAGGGAGAGGGTGAGATAACTCAGATGGGCAAGACCTCCCCATAACACTAGTGTTGTCTTGCATCATAATTATTATGGTTTCTTTTTATTTCCACTGAATTGGTAGTTTGATAGTTGTTTCCCTTGTGAGATCGTGCTCTTGTTTTGTTTGGTTGTTATTCCCTTTTGAGGTCATGTATTTATTTTATTCCCAACTTTAATGATGATTTAACTTGGAACTTAATCCTATATCTCCAATTAAAAAAATCTAACAATATACTTATAATCATGAATTTAATATATAATTTTTTCATTAAAAAATTAATTATATAAATTCTAACAACCACCATATATTTCATGTTCTTAAAAAACTTAATAAAAAAATTCTTTTGAAATTTTCAATCTTATCTTCATATTAGGAAAACAATTATTTATAAAACAATTATTTATAGGTAGATAAATATTTGAATAGCAAAATAGATCAAATTAACTATTTTCTAAATATGTATACGTATGTGTTTGTATTAAAAAAATTGAGCAATTCAATGACAAGCCAGTTGCCACTGCATTGTAAATTGTAATCCATCCCAAAAAGCATTTATAAATGTTTCAGGAGGACGAGGCAAGCAGTCTATAATGGAATGTGTGTACTTTCTCTTTACGCAAAAAAGGACGTGGAAATTGACGCTAGGGTTTCCTTGCTGGTAACAGCAATTGACTGGCAAGAAAACCTCTGTACCCAACTTTTTTTATTTGGAAATAAGGTGGAATAGCTTTAGATGCTCAAGGACATTTTGAAAAGTAAGGTGGAGATGTTTATTCCATCTTTACTACTTTGAGCAAAGGAAAAGGGTGTGAAGATAAGGAAAAACTTTTCCTGCAAGATTGAGGGAATCCTCATTCACTGTAGCATATTAAAAGAACTGAGAGATCCAGATGATCACCAGTCATTTGTTCCATTCACTGTCATGCAGTGTTGTAAGTTTACTGGAAAGCAATAAAAGACATTCAAGTTATACAGTAACTCTATAACTCTCTGGTAATTCCTGTTGCTGATTTTGTAGGGAGAGAAGTTGTTGGGATGGGGATCTCAAACGTTTACCATAAAAGATTTTGTGTTTCCAAGGTGCTTATCAGTATGAGGCCCACCCTATAACAATACATACGAGAAAACAGTAGAGAGAAGGGATAATCTGTCTCCATTATAGTACTTGGTATAATCCTCCAGTTAGTATCCTTTACTCACCATGTACTGTACCAGACAAATAAATAAAGATGGCAATGTATAACGTGAAGTTGTGTTATCTCTCAGTGATGGGACAGACCACCCACTTGTTGCTCCAGCAAAAGACACCTTTATAATGTGGGCTCGCCATCTTTGTTCCCTTTGAACATATACTCATCCTTTATACCTAGTATACCTTATATGCAGGTATTAACTAGTACATAATATATGGGACTTTTATTGCAAATTATATGTGAGATGAGGGAACTTATAGATTTGAAAGTTCAGTGGGTTTTATGTGGTTAAATGGTTTAATTTATATATTAAATTAACTAGTATATAATTGGTGGGGCTTCTATGGCAAATTACATGTGAGATGAGGAACTTACGGATTTGCAAGTTCAGTGGGTTTTTTATGGTTAAATAATTTAATTTATATATTAAATTAATTGGTACATAATTCATGGGGCTTTTATTGTAAATTACATGTGAGATGAGGAACTTAAAGGATTTGAAAGTTCAGTGAGTTTTTTGTTGCTAAATGATTTAATTAAAATATTAAATTAACTGGTACATAATTCATGGTGCTTTTATCACAAATTATATGTGAGATGAAATTACATGTGAGATGAAGAACTTATGGATTTGCAAGTTCAGTGGGTTTTAATTGTTACATAATCCATGGGGCTTTTTATTGCAAATTCCATGTGAGACGAGGAACTTATGGATTTGAAAGTTCAGTGGATTTTTTATGGCTAAATGATTTAATTTATATATTAATGTTTATGTAAAAGATTAAGATTGGTTCTTAAGATTAAAAGAGATCTACAATGTATAGAGGATAAGGGAAGTGTGGGGAACATGTCAACAAAATACAAAACAAAAAGTGAAAATACAACAAAGATAAGATGATTCATAGGCGATTCTTGAAGGTCTTAGATAACATTCTTGACTTCCTAGGCTGCAAAAAGTGTGTAATGGACATGAGGCAATGGGGGTCACTAGCTTTGTGATACCTCTCTGATCGATTATATGAACTTGGAAGTTGGCTGGGGGGGCTCTTCAAACTAAAGTGAGAGGGATGGAAATAGGAAGTGATCAATTTAGTATGAGTCCCTATAGTAGATGTGCCTCTAGAAAGTCATCGATGAAGGTCAAACATCTCATACAAGAAGAGAGCAAGACATATCTAGTCCTTATAAGCCATGAGAACTTCGAAAGGACAAAGCAAATCTTTGAAGAGACAAAAATGTATTCTCTAATTTCATAATAGGGAGGGCATCTAAATACAAAATGGTCCTCAGCCTCTAGTTCTAAGGAGCATATATGACAAATACGATGCTCTTGAGGAATATGATGGTATGTCTCAATGTGAACCTAGAGGGAAAAACTCCAAGTTGTGCAATAGGAACCCTTACCTACTATAAGGTAGTTGGAGTCTAGTATACCTTAAGGGAAGATGAGTCCATTACCAAATTGCAGATATAGATTTGAGCAGTGATGAAATTTTGAAGAGAGTGGCTCTCTAGGTACAATCCATGTGGATTAGAGGTATGCTTTGTAAATCTCAATACAAATACCTTTGTTTGTCTCCCCCTTGGAGATATTAACACTAAAAATATCTACAATGGTGGCCTTGCAATATCAAAGTTAATGAGGAGTAGCAACATAGAAGATCTTGCATACCAACAAGACTCAATCGTTGAATTTAGCATAGTTATATTGAAAAATACATAATGTGTATTTCTTAACAATTTCTAACCATGTTATCTAATGATCATTTATTAAGTATTTTTATTACATTAATTCATAAACATGCAAGCATATGGAATGGTAGGGTTCAATTTCTTGCTTAGCCTCTTTTATAAATTTGAAATTTAGGCAAAAGAGTTTTCATTATAAGAAACTTTAAAATATATCTATCGTTTATATGAATATTATAGTTAATTGAAATGACTTAGTAAGAACATTTTTTCTTTAGAGATAATAATTCTAGTCAAACAAAAGATATTAGATTGGAATTAGGTTAGCTTCCATATTGTAATGGTGAAAATCATATATCCATGCCTTTTCCCCTTATGTTTTGGACCCACAGTGACTAGGTTATCCTTACACAAACTAGTGTGCAAGATGGTGTATTTTTGCATTGGAGTTGTCAAATAACCTTATCTTATAGTTATCCTCACCCCACACATCCCAAGATTTTGAACTTTCTTACTAAATCTACCATTCAACACCCTTGTTTAGATCTATGAGTGAAAAATTGATCTAGGTCATTTTCCCACCTATAGATCTAAATCTTGAACATTTAACTCAAATTTCTTAAATTGGGCCCATGTTTGCTCCCTTACTAGTCATTATGAATTGACTAAAGTACAAATTATTTCAAATTGCATGCTTGGATGTTGTATTTAAGAACTAACCTTAATTCATATAGATAATCTAAGAACTATCTTGGGATCTATTAAGCACATCTAGACATGAATTGCAAAAGGACAAAAAAAGTGTTACATCAAGATCCTAGGAGCGTAGTGTATGATTGTATTTGATCCTTGTTCATCATTGTTGAATTGACCCACCCAAGGACTTGACTAAATGAGAATAAATCCTTGTCTAGTAGGATCCCAAATGGTGCTTATAGACACCATTTTCCCAAATATGTAAATTATAGACATAGAGGCAAACATGTCATAAAAGTCCAATTCGAATAAGTTCAAATCCACAACCCTATGTTCAATTGTGTGCAAGTTTAGTTCCAAATTCATGGAGATCGAGTTTCTACCCTCTTTTTATGTGAACTAGATACTTGTATAGTTAGATTCCCAATTTTGTAACAAGTGTTTGATAGGTCCTAATATTTTGGTACTACGACAAACTAATTCTTAACATATGTCATAGTGGTTTCTTCATCAAATCTAGAGCTATCTACCTTTTTATTATTTTATTTAATTCCACATTAATTGACAAAATTTATTACATTATTATCAAACCCAACTCCAAATCCTAAGTTTTTATTATTAATCTAGGTAAATTATAGTGAAAGCATTCATTTTCAAATTACATAAATTGGTGAGTCTGACTTCTTCATGCAACCTATGGTTTTGATCTTAGGGTTTATTCTTCTTTATTTAGAATTTTCATGTCTAATTTCTGATTGTATTTATTTTATATCAAATTTAATTCAGATTTGGATCCACTTAGATAATTGTCTCATTAACTTATCTTTATTAGGGTTTTGGCTCGTATTGCTAGATCTTTCTTTCATCCCACTCAACCACCCCTAGTTTGTGCTTCATTAATGTATCTTACATCACGGATCATCATAACCCAATGCCAATAGCCTCCATCCATGAGTATGTTACAAATTTGGATATGTTCCTAGGCTTTGGTACCTATGATTCTTCCATCCTCGATACTCTTATGTCTTTTTATGCTATGGATGGGGATGTCTCCTTTGTGGAGGTATTGTTTAATCATGTATGTGTTTTCTCCTCCTTCATAGACTTGATTAGTGCATTGCCTTCTCTCTTAGATACACTCATTTCACTTGTCGATGAGTTTCACTTTGATCATACCTTTCCCATGACTAGTGATAGTGTCTTACACCATAATGCTTCACCTTGACATGTCTTTCCTTCACATGCTTTGGCTCATGATAATAATGATATACTTTGTTTGATGGATGTGGATGATATGGATTGTGATGTCTTTCCTTCCTCATTAGCTAGATACAAGCCGATATGCTTTGTGATGATCATTCTTTTACATCTCATGTGAGTCTTATGGACACTCGTGATAGTGTAGTGATAAATTACATGATGATATGTTCATGTATTATAATGTTAGTTCATTAGCTTCTCATGTAGATTTTATTGATTCGTCATTATTTCCTTGTTCATTACATGATGATATTATCACTCTTAGTGTTCTAATTTATTGCATGATCACTTTGATGGTCTTAAAAATGCATCCTTACATGTTACACCTTTTATGCTAGCTAATTACAAGTACTTAGGTGATGATCTCTTATTGATTAGCGATTTCAGACTTTATTTGAGTGGTAGGTCAATTTACAATGGTTTGACTCATCTTGTTTATTTTATCATTCATTTATGCACTTGACACATGCTTTTATTGCTTTTTTTGTCCTAGTGTTCTTGAGGATAGTGTGGACTTAAGTGAGCCTTCTCATGATCTATCTTTTGATGCTTCATCACCCTCTACCTCTACTATCCATATGGCATATGTATCTTCTCATCTTTCATGCTAAGTCATCTCCTCTTAGGTATATATGTACTTTTCAATTCAAGAATACTCCACAAAGTTATCATATAATTGGCCATACACATTAGAAACTAGCTAGAGGTTAAAATATTCCATGTCAACAACCAATTTTGCCAAATCTTGTAAAATTATGATCTTTCTCTTACACCTAAGCATGCATCCAAGGTATCTAGGGAATATGATATTATTGATCAGATTTATAATACACAAACTAAGATATCTCTTTGGGATTTATTGTACACATTATCTTTTTATAAGGATATTATATGAAAATCTTTAGAAAATATTCAAGTGAATTTCAATACTACTCCACAACTAGTGACTTCTTTGATAGAATCTATTGATCATAAAGAACATCATTTTATTTCATTTGATGACATAGAGCTCCCAAATGAGTAAGTTATTAAAATGAAACTTTATTTTTACACATTATAGTGAGATATAGTAAGTTGATCATTGAACACACCTTAGTTGAAAAATAGTTCTAGTTTAAATATTTGTACTGAGGATAGTTTTACAAAGTTGATGTGGATATGTCAAAATTACATTTAAAATAATTATTGTTATTAGAGTGTTTGACAATATTGGTAGATGTTCTTTGGGTACAATTACTCTTCCTATCACAATTGACCCACTTACCTTAGATACATTGTTCTGTGTGAGGCTGGGTTGATTTTCTTATATCATTCTATTATGGCATCCATGGTTACATGTTATGTGAGTTGTGACTTCTAAATTACTTTAATGTGTTAGATTTTGGATTAATGGTAAAAAATGTTGCATATTATTAGATTCTAAACTAGTTATTCTATGTCAAATGATTGAAAAATCTAAGGATTTTATTAGATAGAATCTATCAATCAAAGATAAACCTACAAAGGAAGATCCCCCAAATAATGGTGACATGCATTATCTAATGAGGATTGAGGTACATTAGAGTTTACACTGTGTGGTGTAGGAGAGTATCAAGTTGATCCCAAAGCTTACAACATCCCTCCTCTTTACATGGATCCATCCATCTCTGGGAAACCACTTGTGTATAATGATGAAAAATCAACTTATGTATGTGACAATGATTCAAAGGGAACTACTTCTATTACAAATTCTTCTTTCTCTCCACCACTTGTTTAGTTATATAGTATTGGATTTAAAAATATGCAAAAAAATTGTTATAAAGGTAAATGACTTAGATGAAGTGAACATGGTATACTTGATCCATTAACATTACATGAAAACAAATAACATCATGTTATTGATTATATATATGATGATATGAAGCAATGGTTAAAATAATGGAAATGGAAAGGCAAATAGGATGCAATATCTAAGATTTATTGACATAACTTTTTCATTCAATTATATAGATATTATAGTTTATTTAGTTTATGATTATGAGATTCCTTTTACTGCATTGATTTATTCATCATAAAGTAATTTCATTATGAGTTACAATGTTAATTGAGTACTCATCTATTAGTATGTATTATGGTTCCACTCTAGAAAGATCTCTCTTGTAAGTTATAGTGAAAATGAAATTTCCTTTTCACCTTTTCACCCCTCTATATATAGCAAGGGTATGATATCTCCTATACTATTTTTATCCTAATCATGTGTAATTGACATAGGATATCACTATTCATGATTACTTATCCTATTGACTAGGTGACATGTGACATGGATACTTTTTTAGAGAAATTTTACCCTAGTGCATATATTATGGTGCTTTTTTTTTTAGAGAACATTTATGGGTTATATGACCTTTGTAAATGATCAAAAACATCCACAAATTACTTTCACAAGGAGCATTTTATGATCATATATGTTATTATTATACATATTTGATACTACATAATTTTGATAACTAAATGGATTTTCAAATCCTTTCATTATTGCAAATGACAATTACTGGGTAGAGATTCATATGATATTGGTGTTTATCATTTTACATGATATATATTGTTCTACATGGTTACAAAGGATACATTCATGTTTGCCTATTGTATAGACATACCTGATCTTTAGAAAATGTTACTAGGGGTAATTTATAGTGTTACTAGGGGTAATTTAAAAGTGTTAACATTTCTTATCCTCCTTCACCTACATGTTTTATCTATGGCCCTTTTAACTTAGGTGACCTTATTTCTTGTCTATTCCATGTGCCTTCACTCTCATATCTTTAGCATATATACTTCTCTATGACCATTCTACGTGTTGATAGTCACATTGTTTACATCCTCATGATTTGTTTCACTATGCTTACGAGTTTTATCATTATTGATTTGTTGCTTGTGTTGCCTTATCATTGGGGCAACACTAGGGGCATATTATGACCCTACATTTTTTGCACCTATATGATTAAATCACTTTTTCTTATCACACTATGCTATCATTAATAATTATTACATGTTTGGTGTGCTTTACATGATATTATCCTTTCTCCTTTACCTCCAATTCCTTGCATCCTTTGCATGCAACCAATTGGAAGGGGCATATATTATCACTAACATTTATTCATGATTATGATTTCAATGATGCACTTATGAAATTTTTGATCATTTTTTATGAGGGTGGAATCCACCCAACACACTCACTATAATAAATTTAAAAAATCAAATAAATTATGAGAACAAGAATCTCATGGAAAATTCATTCTTCAAATAGAAAAACCGATTCACAATTTCTTTAGGAAACTGCCTTCAAAAGGCTACAAATCTAAATTTAATCACTCAAGGGTCATGTGAAATCTTGTTACAGAAACATGGAATATAATACAACAGAAAAATCAGGCTCTATAAGTCTTGGAATGATGAGGTTAAATGTTTCAGCAAAGAATAATCAAAATTACCCTGAAATCTTCAATCTGGAGCCAAAATGTAATTTTTGGAGCTATCTTTTGGTATTTTATTCACACTTTCAAATATTGCATGACCATGACCTGAAAATAAACTCCAATTATTCTCCTCAAGCTTCTCAACCTTCCTCTTAGGCATTCAAAACCCTTTTTCCATTCCCTTCTACTTCCTCTGTGCAAAAAAATGCCAAATAAAACTACCTGAATAGCATATGGGTGCCAACATTGTAACTCCTACTTTTTAATTCTCTTTAATTTGCACATATATTGTGAAAATAACTTCCCACATTGGGCACCAATATTTCCTCAACTTGCCTTTTGAAAATATTTTCTTGATTGGTGCTTTGTCATGGCTAGGTTGTCATAGATGCTTTTTTACTAAAACTAGTCGATAACTTCCTCTTGACTTATCCTTATCCTTGGAAACTTCCTTGCTGACTTGTAGGGATTAAGCTACTTATTCTATGACATAAATATCATAAAATATTTATTCTTGAAATTGGCTTCCAACTTCCATTTATCTGTTGCAACAACACCTTTTCTTTATTGGCAGGTACAATAGTAACAATAAAAGCTACAACAATAATTATTTTCTTACCACAACCAAATTACCTGCAAAACAAACTAAATAAAATAAAAAACTTTTTAAGATATTTTTTTTTGGTGATGAGGATTGCTCTTACACCTTGGATGCTCCTACATTAGACCCCCAGGGTTGTTTAAGAAGTTACTTTGTCACAACTCCAATGTTTTCTTTCTTCTCCTTTTCCAACACCTACCTAGAACTCAAGGTCTATCTTCCTTTGCCAAATATTTATACACCTTCTTCTTTTTTCTTTTCTTGTGGGATTCAACCCACCACAATCTAGCCAGATCCACCAAAATTATTTCCATTCTCTTATCACTAATTCACCTGCACTCAGCTCATTATGAGAAACATTATTAAAATTAAACAATTTCATAATCAACTCTTTTTCCTCTTCATCCAATTCTTCAGCATATAAATCATCACTATTTGAATCATGGAAATACATTTTTTCCATCTCTACTTCCTCATACTCTCTCACTTGCTCCATGCCTTCCAACATACATGCTTTTTCACAATCCTCTCTCTATTCTCCTTCATCCTCTTACATGCATTCTTTCTCCTCTTCTTTTCCTGTAAACAAAGTAGCATTAGAAAAATTATGGGATTTGGCTTCTCCCATCAACATCTCCTCCATCAAATTCTCAGGTTCATCTAACATTTGTCCTTCCAATAAACTATCTATCTTTCTCATATCCTCTCTCAATAGGAGATCATCCTCATCTTGATCAGTTGTCTTATCAAACATGGGACCCTCTAAGTCCATTATCTCAACTTTTACATCTGCTCCATCTTTCTCATTATTCTCCTTCATGAGAATTTCCTTCCCTCTTTCTTTGCTTTCTTCAATGTTACTTGAAAATAAATGAATTTCAAATAAAATATGGGTTTCAATCTTACCCATTTCCTCTTCCTCTTCTATCATCAACACATATCCCTCTTTCATCATGCCATCTTCCAAACAAATTCTAGCATTGTTGTATACCCTTTCTTCTACTTCTCTCATAGGTTTTAGCTTATGTCTCACTCCATATTTTATCAAGGAATAAGTGTTAGCACAACCATCATGGATAGAACACCTATCATACTTTCACGACCTTCCCAATAAGAAGTGGCATACATCCATACACATAATGTCACACAACACTTCATCGTGATAATCTCCAATCTTAAACTTTTCCAAACAATGTTCATTAACAAAATCTTTGTAATCTTTTTGTAGCCAATAAATCATATATGGATGTGGATGCTCTAATCTTTTCAAATTCAACTTTATAACCATTTATTTAGAAACTAGATTATCTATACTTCCACTATCAATGATTACATTATAACATTTACCTCCTAACTTACACTTTGTTCTGAATGAACTCTTTCTTTGGGTTGGTTTGTCTTTTTCTTCTTCCTTCAACAAGGCTCTTCTAGTGACAAGAGTCTCTCTTCTTTTAGATTCTTCTGAATGTTTAGATCTAGTATCCTCATCAACATGGGAAACTCTAACATTACCCTCTAGTCTTCTATTTGGTCCTCCTTGATTTTGTCGATAGTCATAAGCTTTATGTCCTTCTTCACCACATCTAAAACATGTTCCTCTAAATCCTCCTCTTCCAAGTCCTTTTCCAAATCTCCCTCTTCCTTTTTTATATCCATCATTTTGGACTCTAGGGTTAGTATGTAGTTTCACCTCTATTATTTTGGTTGGTGCTTGCATCATCCTTACTCTCTTGTTCATATTGTTTTCCATAGACTACATACGATCTTCCTCTTGTTCTACCACCACAACCTCTTCCTCTTTGTTTGCTTTCAAATTTCCTATTTAATTTTTCTTCAACTTTCAAGGAAGAATGGTATTCATCTTCAATAGTAGTTAATCTTACCAAGCTTAGCTCTTCTTAAATAATAGGCTTTAGTCCATTGATGTATCTAGCTACCTTTTCTTTATTGGCTTCTATAAAATTCTTCAGTATACTTTTTGATTGTTTTGTTCATCTACATCAAACTTTGCTTCTTCTTTAGGAGTTCCAACTCATAATCTACAAGAATAAATTGCCTCTTCAATTTTTCAACCATTCTATCCCATCTGGAGATCTTTTCTTTTCTTCTTCTATTCCTTTCCAACTGTACTTCTTTCCACCAAATTCCAACATGATCTTTGAGCTTATTCTTACCAAATTTGACCCTCTGTAGATCATCTATTTCTTTATAGTCAAAATATTCTTCCATATCATTGATCTAATCTATCAATTCTTCTAGATTGAGATTACTGAAATATGTAGAGATATCTATCTTTAGCCTTTTTCTAATTTTTGCTATGGCCTTCAACATTTTTACTTGATAAGATTCTTATTTTTCATCAGCTTCTTCAATTTGTGCATCATCTTGGGATGCATCATCTTCATCTTCACTTTCATCTCTCCTTCTCAGTTCAAATACTCTACTCATTTCCTCTTGGATTGCATCAATCTACCTCTGTAGATCTCTAACTCCTTCTATCACTCCAACATTTCTACCACATTTTCTTCATGGAGGCATATTTATATTTTATTTATTTTCTCCTCTTACACTTAATGTAAAATTTCTTAGTGCAAAGCTGCCTCAAATCTGGAATTTTGCTTTCACTTTTAGACACACTATCTCAAGGTCCTGGTATAAACTGCCTCACTGTTCAGCGATATGTCTACACACTCAGAATACACTTTCTCTAATACCACTTGATGAGGGTCTACTCCACCCAAAACACTCACTACATAAAATTGAAAACTTCAAACAAATGAGAACAAAAATCTCATGAAGAATTGATTCTTCAAATAGAAAAAATGCTTCACAATTTCTTCAGGAAATTACCTTCAAATGTCTACAAATCTAAATTTAATCACTCAAGGGTCATGTGACCTCTTGTTACAGAAACATGGAATGTAATAAAACATAAAAATTAGACTCCAAAAGTCTTGGAATGACGAGGTTAAATGTTGTAGCAAAGAATAATCAAAACTATGTCCTGAAATATTTAATCTAAAGCCCAAAATGCAATTTTTGGAGCTATCTTCTAGTATTTTCTTCACACTTTATATATTGCATGACCATGACCTACAAATAAACTCTAATTATACTCCTCAAGATTCTCAACCTTCCTCTTGGGCATTCAAAACCCTTTTGTCATTCCCTTCTACTTCCTCTGTGCAAAAAATTGCCAAATAAAACTATTTGAATAGCATTATGGGCACCAACTTTGTAACACCTAATTTTTAATGATTTTTAATTCATGCATATCTTGGGAAAATAACCTCCCATTTTGGGTGCCAATATTTCCTCAGCTTTCCCTTTGAAAATATATTTTTTGATTTGGTGCCTTGTCATGGCCAAGTTGTCATAAATGTTTTTTTGCTAAAATTAGTCGGTAACTTCCTCTTGACTTCTCCTTATCCTTGGCAACTTTATTTCTGACTTGTAGGGATTAAGATACTTATTCTATGCAATAAAAAATCATAAAATATTTATTCTTTAAATTGGGTGCCAACTTCCATGTATTTGTTGCAACAATGACTTTTATTTACTAGTGGGTAAAATAGTAACGGTAAAAGCCACAACAATAATCATTTTATCACGACAACCAAATTACCTACAAAATAAACTAAATAAAATAAAACAAACAAGTGTTAAAATATTTTTTTTGTGAAAAGGATTATTCCTACACCCTGGGTGCTCCTGCATCAATTTTTTGATATCAAACTAAGCTCCATCATTGTTTCCAAACAAATTATATTTTCA
Source organism: Cunninghamia lanceolata (assembly GCA_027924645.1). Taxonomy (NCBI): domain Eukaryota; kingdom Viridiplantae; phylum Streptophyta; class Pinopsida; order Cupressales; family Cupressaceae; genus Cunninghamia; species Cunninghamia lanceolata. The sequence goes on along the minus strand of BSBN01001495.1, from coordinate 3,431,627 downwards.
CATGTTTATAGACCTTATCACATGTTATCTTCAAAGTTAGATTCTTTTTCTACATGGTTAGTGTACTTTGGTACCTTATCCACTTTGTCAGAGTCTTTTCCCACTTTCTACTTAGCAAGAGTCCTTTCACATTTTTTGCTTGGTCAAAGCCCTTTATGTTTGGTTAGAGTGATACTAATTTTCACTTAGTCAAAATCTCTCACCCTACTTGCTTTAATTTATTTGTAGACAATTTCAAAAATTATGGTTATGCTCATTTTAAAATGTTTGATAGATGACACTCATTGGAATTTTTCTTCCATGCTTTTAGGTTCTTGAGATGGAGCACTCATGGAAAGGAGAGTACACATGATTGACATCCATACTAGTATCCTTTAAGTGTGAAATATTTAATTTCCATGTTGACTTTTTTATTTTACTTTGACATGCATCCTCATAGTTTTTTGTATGCAAGTCAAAGTGGGGGCAAAATGTAATGGTGAAAATCACATACCCATGCCCCTATTCCTTATGTTTTAGACATAGAGTGACTAGGTTATCCTTATTTATTGATTAGTGGGCAAGATGGCATATTTTTTCTTGGAAGTTGGCAAATAATTTTATCTTAGCTCATCCCTGTCACCACACATCCCAAGATTTTAAAATTTCTTCCTAAATCTACCATTTGTCACCCTAGTTCACAGTGTGGAATTGACCTAGGTCATTTATGTGCCCATAGATCTGAACCATAAACTTTTAATTGAAATTTCTTAAATTGGGCCCATGTTTCCCTCCCCTTCTAGCCACTATGAGTTGACTAAAGAATAAATTATTTCAAATTGCATGCTAGGGTGGTGTAATTAAGGACTAACTCTAATTCATTTGAATCATCTAGGAATTTGGTAAAAGCAAGAAGTTAGGGGTGAATTAAGGGGAAAAAGCATGGGGATGAAAAGTCTTCACAGAAATAGATATCCAATTTGAATGGAATGGACATCCACTTAGGTTTGAATGTCTAAACTTAAAAATATATCTGTTATAAATGAGTATTGGTTTAGAAACTATAATAGATATCCATTAAGCAAATGAATATCCATTTCTTAAAACTATACTTGCATGTGTTTTCCACAACTATGGCCAGTTCACTTTGACAACTATGAACAAATGGATATCCAAGGTAAAGTGATTGTGCACAACATTTTTATCCTAGATCCTCCCTCCATGACTATGAGAAATCAACATTTGAGATATTTAGGTTATTTACTATTATTTTTAGTTTGTTTTTAATTATACATGGTGAGGCACTAGTCTCTATACAAGATCATTTAGTGGTGTGTATAGTTATATAAATTACATTGCATGGTTTTATTGTATATTTGATTATACACACTTGAGTAATTGAATATTGATTCTAAGATTTGTTTTCCTACAGTCTGCTATGTTTAGGACACATAACTCGTTTCAAGTGGAGGTGGTAGTATTATAAGAGAAAATGCCTCTAGCTCAAGTGAGACTATGAGGCCTCTTGATTTTGATGATGATATAGTCTAATTTTTTTTGAAGATGGTCCAATTCATTGTGATGATGTATTTGATACATGTATTTCATAGACATTACATATTTTAAGCTTTTGGACTATTTTATAGACTTTATATAATTTGGACTTTTCAAGTCTTAAATTAATTGATTTAGTAATTTTGGACTAACTATTCATTACTAACTTCTTATTAAAATTGAAATAACTTCTTATTACTTTTAGACTAGCTTATTATTAACCTACAAATTTAACTAACCTACAAACCAAAAATAGTGTAAATTATTTTCCAGGTTATTATTTGTTGGAAATTAAATGTAAACTATAAATAGTGTGACCTTGACCCTTAAGAATTATATGCAAACTGTAAATATTCTTTCTCCTCAAGTGTGATATTCACCCTTATCTACCCATCTTGAACTATTAGAGTTCAATGTGACACCTTGTGAAAATACATGGGATTATATCAATACCTTCATGATGGAATTTTTAGATTGGAGGCATGATATTGACCTCTTAAACCTTTTTCACAAACCTACCAATAGGTTTACCTTTTATATGGGTTTTGATTCTATTTATTTCAAAATGATTTTAGAGGCTTTTTTCACCATTTTTCAAGATGTTGCTAGGTCAATTGAACAAGGTAAGATTGAAGCAAACTTCAATTATTCACATCTTGTTGGTTCCTTGTAATTTCATTTAGGATTTTAGATTCAACCACATACAATGTTGAGGCAATGTTTATATATGTGTATTAATACTTGAGGGATAGCTTCAATTTATTTTTTGAGAAATTTTTTTCATGCAATTTAAGTTAGAAGTATTTGAAATTAAAATTGATATTTGACCCTTGTTTTCAAAGTGGTTCCTCTCAATCTTAGGAAAAATAATCTCTACACTAATACAAATAGGGAGAAGAGTGTTCAACTCACCCAAGAGAAATAAGGATCTTGAATGATCAATGCCATAAAGGAGAAAGAGACTAGGAATGATGGGAAAGAGAAGAAAAATGATAAATTGAGTAATGATCCTTCTATAAGGGTTCTTTATAAATGAGTGTAGGTAAGAAGTTCCATATTGCTAAGCTTGATATTTAAGGAAAAGACTTTGAATAATATCTACTTGCCCTATCTAAAGCCAAGTTGGATGTCTTCATAAAGCACTTTCGCTATAATAATAAATATAAAAAGAAGGGAGGAAAGGGAAAGAAATGATATCCTAGTGTTCCTTATCCTTAGATTTGGATTACTTTCTAACCTCTTGAATGATGAGTCTAACTATAGAAATATTATGCATAGTGGTGAATGATGAGTCTAACTATAGAAATATTATGCATAGTAGTTTTGGTGTAGTCACGGTCGGAGGGTTCACAAAATGAATTGTCTAAACCATGCAGCTAGAGTAAACACAAAAGAAACAACACAAATGTAGAATGCAATGGAAGATTCATATATTCAGAATATCAAAGAATTACAAAGCTCATATTTCAGCAACATGCGGGCTATAATCATAGGGCTCACAAGCCTACTTTCAGTGTTACAACAGATATGCAAGATATGGCACTAAAGTGTCCTCCCGAAAAGAATATCACTATTAAGACTATATAAATCATACCATAGAAATACTAACTTCCTAATACATCTTAGAGATCTATATATATCATCTTCAAGCTCATGAAATTCTCCGCGTTGGCCAAAAGAGGTTACAAACTCCAATGAAGGATGTAACATGTAGAAACAAGTAGGTCGGCCTTAAACAATTGGTAATGCTCTGCAAATGGATGAAACTTGGTGTGGACCTCAAGGAAGGTGTATCTAATCCATATGTGCCTTATGATATGTTTCATTTGGCTCTACAAGTCACGGAAGTGCTTCGCAAACCTTCTCCTTTAACTGGCTATCTGAATGCTCTGCTCTGAGAAAATTGGTGATCTTTCGATAGCGATAACTTTCAGCAGACAAGTGAAAATAACCTAAAATTTGGATATGATGTAGATGATGATATGTAGATGCTAAGTCCTACTTTGTGAGCTATGATATGAAGATGCAGTGAAATGCGGTACAAAATGCTGAAACTACAACTGACTGAACTGAACTGAAAATGAAAGAAAGAATGCAAATGTTTTTGGTTGATGCAAGATTGCTCTACAACCCGGGATTCTCCTACATTAGACACCTGGGGTTGTTGAAAAAATGAGTCCCTCACTTTTCTGGGGCTAGAGGAAAACCAAGGCGGTCCACCTTAGCCTGAGATATCCATGTTGAATCTTCTTCCAATCTACCTTTCCACTTGACTAGATATTCTTTGTATTGCTTGCCTCTAGTGTTGCGTCCAACTCTATTGTCCAAGATGCTCTCTATCTGCTCTAGTTGTTGTTGTCGTAACTGATTCTTCAATCCATCTTCTATGTTGTCACTTGATTCTCCTTCATGATACTGATATAAGTCTGCAATATTGAATATAGGTGATATACCCAATGTCTCCAATAGCTCCACTTCATATGCATTTCCTGAATCAAACTTCTTAAGAATCTTACATGGTCCAAACTTCTTCATCTTCAGCTTGTTGTATGTTCCTACTGGAAATCACTCCTTTCTCAGATAAACCATTACCTCATCTCCAACTGAAAATTCTTTATGCGTCCTCTTCTCATCTGCTTGTTCCTTATACTTATTGTTCATCTCCTCCAAATGCTTCTTGACTTGATTATGTACTATCTCCATGTATCCAGTAAATTCTTCTACTTCTACACTTCTCTTATTCTCCATACTAATGTCTCTCAACTTTGCAACTCCTCTAGGTTTCATTCCAGTCACAATCTCAAATGGTGTCTTCCCTATACTCATATTCACTGAGTTATTGTATGCAAACTCTGCTTGTGGTAGAATTAGATGCTAATTTCATGTCTTATCTCCTACCAAACATCTCAACAAGTTACCCAAACTCCTATTTACCACTTTTGTTTGTCCATCTGTCTGTGGATGAAATGTTGAGTTGAACTTTAGGTCTATCTTCATCTTCTTCCATAATGTCCTCCAAAAGTACCCAATGAATCTTGTATCCCTGTCTGAAATTATACTCTTAGGTAATCCATGCAATCTCACAACCTCCTTGAAAAATAGGTCAGCAACATGCACTGCATCATTTGTCTTCTTACAAGGTATGAAATGTGACATCTTTGAAAATCTGTCAACTACTACAAATATAGAATCATGTCCTCTCTGTGTCTTCGACAATCCTAATATGGAATCAATGCATATGTCTTCCCAAGGTTTGTCTGGTACTGTCAAAGATTTGTACAAACCAGTATTCTAACTAATCCCTTTTGCAACTTGACATATTCTGCAACTCTGCACAAACTTTCTTACATCCTTATATATCTCAGGCCAAAAGTAATGTTCACTTACCAAAGCCACTGTCTTGTCAATTCCAAAATGTCTTGCTAATCCACCACTATGTTTCTCTTTGACCAAATTGTCTCTCATTGAACTCCTAGGTATACACAACTGATTTCCCTTGAACAACATATCCTCTTGAATGAAATAATCTAACCACTTACTTCTATCTTTCACATCAAGTTCCTTACATGCTTTCCATGGTTCTGTAAAATCAAGATCCACTTCATACATGTGCTTCAATTCTTCAAAACCTAATACTTCAACTCTCATCTCTGTCAGTAAATTCCTTCTTCTACTCAATGCATCTACAACTTTCTTTGACTTCCCACTTTTGTGCTTCAATACAAATGTGTAACTCTACATGAACTCTACCCATCTCATATGTCTTTGATTCAACTTTCCTTGACTGTTCAAATATTGTAAAGCTTGATGATCTGTATACAACACAAATTCCTTAGGCAAAAAATAATGTCTCCACTTCTTCAAATCTTGATTATGGCATAGAACTCCTGATCATAAACTAAATATCTTCTCCTGGCATTATTCAACTTCTCACTGAAATATGCTACTAGTCTACCTTCTTGACTTAACACTGCTCTTATTGCATTTCCACTTGCATCACAATCTACTTGAAATACTTTGTTGAAATCTGGTAATGCTAACACCAGTTGCTCTGTCACTTTCTGCTTCAATAATTCAAAACTTTTATCTTTTCTTGATGTCCACTTGAAATCTCTTCTATCACCTCTCATTATCTTTGTCATAGGTGTGCATATTGAACTAGAATTTCTAATGAACTTCTGGTAGAAACTAGCTAATCCATGAAATGATCTGACTTCTCCAATGCTCTCAGGTGTTGGACACTCAACAATTGCTCTAACTTTATCAGGGTCCATCTTCAGTCCTTCCGCACAAATCACAAATCCCAAATATACCAATTCTTCCTTCATGAAACTATAGTTCTTAATGTTTATCAGCAATCTCTCTTCTCTCAACCTCTGCAATACTTGCCTAATATGCCACAAATGTTCTTCTTTTGTCTTACTAAAAATTAGAATATCATCCAAGTATACAATAACAAACTTACCCAATAACTTATTCAAAACCTCATTCATCAACCTCATGAAAGTACTCGGTGCATTAGTCAATCCAAAAGGCATCACTAACCATTCATACAGTTCTTCATTTGTCTTAAATGTAGTCTTCCATTCATCTCCTTCTCTAATCCTAATATGATGGTATCCACTCTATCTTTGTGAAATACTTTGCTCTACTCAAACAGTCCATAATGTCATCCATTCTTGGCAATGGAAATCTATACTTAACTATGATCTTATTGATTTCTTTAGAGTCTGTACACATCCTCCATTCTCCATCATTCTTTGGTGCTAATATTGCAGGTACCACACATGGGCTTAAACTTTCTCTTATCAATCCTTTCCTCAACAGTTCCTATATCTGTCTATTCAGCTCTGCATTCTCTATTGGTATCATTTGGTGTGTTGCTTTGTTAGGTAAACTAGCTCTAGGTACAAGGTCCATATGATGACTAATACTTTGGATTGGTGGCAATCCTTTAGGTACATTATCTGATATGATGTCTTCATACTCTATCAACAATTTAGTTATCTCCTCTGGCTGTGATTCTTCAGTCTCTATACTTAGGGTTCCATGCTTCTTAGGAAGCAAAGCAAAACACATGTTCTCATGTCTCAATCCATCCAAAACTTTCCTTCCATCAACCAAATAGATTCTAGCATTTCCACATACTTCACTCTTAGGCTCATCCTCCAAAGGTATCAAGGTAATTTTCTTTCCATTAGATGTTATAGTATAAGTATTCTTTCTCCCATCATGTATAGCCTTTCTATCATACTGCCATGGTCTACCCAACAATATATGACATACATCCATTGGCATAATATCACACAATACATCATTACTGTAAGATTCTATATGAAATTTCACCAAGCGTTGTTCACTCACCAGTACTAGTTTGTGTTCATCCTAAATCCATGCTATCTTGTGGGGCTTAGGCTATTTCAATCTCTCCAGGTTCAACTTAGTCACCATCTCATCTAAAACCAAATTATCAGTACTACCACTATCAATGATTACCTTACAACATTTCCCTCCTGATTTACATCTAGTCTAGAACAAACTGTTGAAATTAGGGTAGACAACTGAGAGGGGGGGTGAATCAGTTGTCAGAAATCTTTATCTTTTGCTGCATTTAATCTTCATGACCACTTATAAATAGATTAAAGATATAACCATGAAAACATGAATCAACAACACATGAGCAGAAACACAATCAACACACATAACACCAGGATTTTTACGTGGAAACACGGTTAAGGGAAAAACCATGGTGGGGGTTAACCCACAATGTTCTTTCTCTGTTAAAAGAATAGAAAAATGGGAAGGTACCTGCCTTTAGGCGCACTGCCCAAAGCTTACTGCTCAAAGGAGGCTCACTGCCTACAGAAACATTCACATGATTAAAATTGAAAGGTTGAACCGAGAAACAACATCTTCTCCATGCCAAGGTTCAGTTCCATTTAAGCTCACAACACCTCTGCTCTGCTCCCAAACACTTCTTTGTTACCTTCACATCTTCACTACTCTTCCTCTTCTACTCTTCCTCTTCTTCTACTCTGCCTTTGGATCCTTTTTAGAATCTTATCATTTTTGCTCAAGGACAACTTTTCCATGACTTCATTACACTAATTTATACATGACATCAACTTTGGAATGAACATCAAAGTTGGCCTTACAATCATCTATCTAGAACTTTCTCCAAGATAGGCATTACAAGCAATTATAATTACAAGACTTGACTTAATACAAAATGCTACATGTGGACCACTACACTATCGGCCAAACATAGCTGGGATTCAAATCTTCCTCAAACAACATGCCACGCTCCATAGAACTTCTCTTAGATCATCTGCAACATGCACCAAGCATTTGGTCGGCCAAGATTGCAAAGAACAACAATACCCAAGGAGAAATCTTCAAATACAAGCTCAATCCTTAATGCGGACCACCAACACAATAGGCACATGATCCAAAGACCTCCACAAGCACAATAAAATCAACAAGAACAACTGTACCACCTCAAATCACCAGAATCACTTGCATCCACATACTGGAACTTAAGAACACTAACTGTCATGACTGTCACACTAGAAAGATTACTTGCGGACCTCCAAACCACGAACCACTTGAGTTGAATATACACACCAACATCCCAAACATACATCTAGAACCGCAGGCCATAATATTCCAATGCAGAGCAATCCAAATGAAATTCCTGTCACTCTGTTACATCTGAACAACTACAAAACCCAGTTCTACTTAGATGGCCATAACTTCACCAATCTTCCATTAGGACCTCTCAAATCTTAACTGGAGCAACTTTAGACAATCCTATACAAAACCCTTAAGTCCGCAGACTCTGATCTTTGTCTCGGAGCAATCTACTTTACTAAACTGCACTGTCTTCACTGTCTCTGACAAAGAGATATGTTGGCATCAATGACAATACATCATAGGCACATATTTGCAACAATCTCCACCTTTGTCATTGATGGAAACATATGATGTGAAAAACTAATTCAACCATCAAGACAAGGACTTCTCCCCCTTTCACCAGCAACTACTTACTTCCAAGTTTTTCACATGACTTCTCTCTCCCCTTGACATCAATGGCAAAGGGCACATATTTGCAATCATCTCTCCCCCTTTTTGTTTCTTAGATAAAACCAAAATGAACTCCAAAATTAACATAATGACTACTCCCCCTGAGTAGCATCCCCTTAACACCAATCTAGATCCCAAGATATGACTGTGAGTTCCACCAGATTGATGCACACTAGTGCAACTTAGTTTTGAACAAGAGGGGTAATAACCCCTAGCTTCACTAAGATACTCAAAAGTGTCCTTAGGTAGAGGCTTAGTGAAGATATCCACAAACTAATCCTTTGAAGAAACGAACTCCAATCTGACTTCATTCTCATTTACCTTCTCTCTCAAAAAGTGAAACTTGATGGATATGTGCTTTGTCTTTGAATGCAACACCAGATTCTTTGAGATGTTTATTGCACTTGAATTATCACAGAAGATTGTAACAGGCTCTTCAAACACAATTATGATATCTTTCAACATTTGCTTCATCCACAAAACTTGAGTACAATTACTTGTTGTTGCTATATACTCTGCCTCTGTAGTAGACAGAGATATTGCCTCCTACTTTTTGCTCAACCAAGAAACCAATCTCAAGAAAAATGCACCACCACTAGTACTTTTCCTATCATCCACATCTCCTACCCAATCAGCATCTGTATATGCATGAAGAGTGAAATCATCATCCTTAGGGTACCATAAGCCATAATCATATGTTCCCTTCAGATATCTGAAAATTCTTTTGACTGCTACAACATGAGATTCTCTAGGATCAACTTGAAATCTAGCAACAAGGCCAATTGTATTCATAATATCAGTTCTAGTATGAGTCAGATAAAGTAGTCCTCCAATCATTGATCTATACCTTTTCTGATCTGCCTTAGGGAATCATCATCTTTACTCAACTTGCATCTGGTTATCATAGGAGTACTCACTGGTTTTGAATCCTCCATTCCAAACTTTTTCAACAACTCTTTTACATACTTAGATTGAGATATGAAGATGCCCTTATCTGACTAAATGATTTGGAAACCCAAGAAGAAATTTATTTCACCAAGCATGGACATCTCAAATTCACTTTGCATCTGATCAACAAATTTTTTACACATGGTCTCATTTCCACCAAAGATGATATCATCAACAAATACCTCAACAATCAAGATGTCTTCATGATCAATTTTGAAATAAAGATTACTGTCAGTTGTGCCTTTGCTAAAACCTAACTTTAACAGATACTTATCTAATCTTGCATACTAGGCTCTTGGGGCTTTTTAAAGTCCATACAATGCTTTCCTCAATCTGCAGACCATATCTCCTTGATCAGACAACTGGAATCCTTCCGGTTGCTCAATGTAGACTTCTTCTTCCAAATCTCTATTCAAGAATGTTGACTTGACATCCATCTGGTAAACTTTGAAATCTTTGTAAGTAGCAAAGGCAAGAAATAATCTGACTGCTTCAATTCTTGCCACCGAAACAAAAGTTTCTTCAAAATCAACTCCCTCTACCTGAGAATATCCTTTGCACACCAATCTTGCTTTTTTTCTCACTTCACCATCTTCATTCAATTTATTTCAGAAGACCCATTTAGTTCCAATTACATTTTTGTTTTCAGGTCTAGGAACAAGATCCCAAGTTTGATTCTTTTCAATTTGCATTAATTCTTCTTCCATTGCTTTTACCCTACTTCCATCATTACAAGCTTCATTTATTGATTTTGGTTCAATCTTTCAAATCAAACAATACTCTTCTTGTTCTTCAGCAATTTTTCTTCTAGTTTGAACACCTTTATTTCTCTCCTATAATTTGATCTTCAGAATGATTCAACCTTACATACTTAGGAGTTTTAGGATTTTCTTGAACTTCTGATTCTTGAACTTGTTCCTCAATATTTGCACTAGCTTCTTGAGTCACTAGATTCTTCGGAGAAATCTGAATCTGAGTTTGAGTTTGAACTTGCTCATCTAATCCATATCCACAAGATTTGAAAGGTCTCTCCTTGCTTTCATCAACATTGACATTAGCACTTTCAACAATCCTTTTCAATCTCTTGTTAAAGCACTGGTATGCCTTGCTTTGGTTAGAATAACCCAGAAATATTCCTTCATCACATCTTGCATCAAACTTGGCTAGATATTCATCTCTTTTGATATAGCATTTACTACTCAAAACTCTAAAGTATTTCATAGTAGGAGCATTACTAAACCATAGTTCATAAGGTGTTTTACCAGTATTACCTTTGATCTGCACCCAATTAAGAGCGTAGATAGCAGTACTCACAACCTCTTTCCAATAGACATGTGGAACATTTGCCTCCATCATCATGGTTCTAGCAGCCTCTTGAATAGTCCAGTTCTTCCTTTCCACAACAACATTCTACTGAGGAGTCCTCGGAGCAGATAACTGTCTTCTTATTCCATGCTCTTCACAAAATGCATTAAACTCACCGGAGATAAACTCTCCACCTCTATCAGATCTCAAACACTTTATTTTCACACCAATCTCACTCTCCACCTTAGCCTTGAACACCTTGAATCTGTTAAGAGCCTCTGATTTCTCTCTCAAGAAGTTACCCACATTTGGTGCAGGAGCACCTATCCTACAGTGACCTACATGAGGCAGTTAGTTAGTTTTAAGGTTGTTTATGTTTTCAATAAGGTCCTAATTGGACATTAAATGTAATAAGGTCTATTTGACCAAGATATGCTATTTTTAGATCAGTTGGTTAGAGTTAGTTAGAGTCTGTTGAATAGCTGTAGTTCCCAGCTGCTTGGAGGCAAGTCTGTACTACCAGTGGTAACTAGATAAATACCCTAGGATTTGATGGATGAAGGCATCTAGGTTTTATGGTAGTTGAAATCAACCTGTTGCATTGTGCTGTTGGAAAACAGAGTACTGTAATCGCATCTTTTAAAAGTTAATGAGATCCTGTTGCATTTGAATTCACTGTGTAATTGATTTCCTGTATTGAGGCTGGATGGATTTATTATCCATTCCCCCAGTTGATTCTGTGAATCGGAGGAATGGTCATGTACAGTAGTTTAGGTTTTAGTTGTGTGTTTTCTATTTCTGTTCACATGCATGTTTGAAGGATCGCAGGCCAGAGATGTTGAAGAACCCTAGCGTGGGTATGTGGTAGGATGTGTAGGGTAAATCAAGTCAGAGAAACCCCCTGGAAGCAAATTTGTGTCGAGATTGCTAAGTAAGCAGATTGGGTCGAGCTCAGAGTTTTCAGCGCAAATTTGTGAAGGCATCGGCGTGAGAAGAACCATCAAGTTGAGAAAGTTGCGTTGAGCTGACAGGGGGCACTTTCACCGATCAGGGTGACAATTGCAAAGTGTCACCGACGAAGAGTATATCGGTGTAAGTCGTGGTATCGGCTGAACGAAGTTGAAATTCACCGATATGAAAAGTCTTACCGATGGCGAGTTGTGATAGGCACATCAGCGTAAGATATGGTATCGGTAGAAGAGGCGAATGTTTCACTGATGAAGAAAGTCATGGGGATGAGAGCTATCATCGGGGCATCGGTGTAATGGTTACCAAGTGTATCGGTGTGAGGTTGGATATCGGTGAAGGGGTTCAAAGTTGGGCCGATGGTGGAGCCCGGCATTGGTAGTATCAGGGAGACAATAGAGATCGACAAAAGACTCAAGGAGTTCGCCGATAGTGGGAGTCCCACCGATAGGAGATAAGGAGTTTGGCGTTGGTGAGACGGTGTGTGTCAAAGAGACATTCTGCGGAGAGGCCTATGAACTAAGTGTTGCCGATAGGCAATTTAACCGATCAAAGGGTATCGGTGGGAGTTAGGCGATCAGGGAAGAAGAAAATAGGTCAGCTGATGGGAGATATATCGCCGATGGGTGATTTAAGCATCGAAATGAAAGTGTTTTGCTATGCCGATAGGTATAGGTCATAGCGATATGGTGTCGGGGACACATCAATATGAAATGGGATGTCGGTGCGAAAGGAATTAATTTGGCTGATGGTATTATGTTTTGCAAATAGACAAATAATTAGAAAATAGAGAGTGTATGCATATTTGATAATGTATAGACATACATTTGAATTTGTATGTTAGGGTCTGAATGGCAGATGCCTCTGCATCATAGTAGTATCAGAGCTCAGCAAAAGGTTTGGGCTGTTTGTGTGTTGATTCTGTCACTGCGAAGACAGAGGTAGAGGAGTGAGAGGTTGACAAGATGCCTCCTAAAGGTAATGGTACTGAAAGAGAGTTGTAGGAGATGAAGGAAAAACATGCCAGAGAGATGAGGAAGATAAAGGAGCTTGCTGAAGCACTTCAAGCGAGGCTTGTAGACTTGGAGAAGAACAAAAAGAGGGAAGTGGAAGACAGTGAATCAGAAGAAGAGGAAGATGATACTAAAGAATATGAAGAGGTAGTTGAAGATCTGAATGCTGAAGATCAGAGATTTGAAAAACTGTTAAAGGCAGTGTAGAGTGAGAAACCTATGGTAAAGGTTGATGTTTCAAAGTATAATGTAAGTTTGGATGAAGATGAGTTACTGGATTGGATTGCTGCATTAGATAATCACTTTGAATGTGAAGATGTTGCTGAGGATCAGAAGGTAAAGATTGCAAAGACCAAGTTAGGAGGTCATGCTTTGGTATGGTGGGATTATGTACAATCCGAGAGAAGGAAACAAGGAAAGTCAAAGATCACTTCATGGGATAAAATGGTAGCAAGGATCAAAGGTAAATTCTTGCCCAAGGATTATGAAATTTAGATGTTTAAGAAGTTGCAATTTTTAAGGCAAAAGGAAATGGATGTGAAGGCATACACTGAGGTGTTTTACAAGTTGAGTATGAGATCTGGTCATCATGAGAATGAGATAGAAAAGGTGGCTAGATACTTGGCTAGTTTGAGATTAAACATCCAAGATGAGTTAGTTTTGGCTAACCCTAGGAATGTGGAAGATTGTTATCAAATGGCAATCAGGATTGAAGAAAAGATGAATAGAAGACATGACAAGTCCATGAGAGGAAAAGGCAACAATATGAGGGGAAGAGGATCAGCCCCTACAATGAGGCAAACCAATGAGGATCAAGAAGACACTGGTAAAGGACAAGAGCAGTCTGATTTCAGAGGTGGATGGAAAGGTACCAGAGGCAGATTTGGAGGGGGTAGAAGTTCTACTACATTTTCTGGTAAGTGTTACACTTGTGGTGAATATGGGCATCCATTTTTCAAATGTCCAACAAAAGCAACAAGTTCAGGAGGAGAAAAGAGGGCAAATCTGGTCCAAGAAGCTGATAAACAAAGTGCAAGCAGCTCAAACACTCAGCAAAGTGTGAAGGAGACTCCTGATAATTATGGGTATCTGGAGGAGGGAGAAGCATTGATGTTAAGAAGGACAATCTTGCAGACATCAAAGGATATGATGTAAAAAAGAGCTCTTTTCAAGACCACATGCAAGAGCAAAGGTAAAGTATGTAAGGTTGTAATTGATTCTGGCTCAACAGATAATATGGTATCTCAAGAAATGGTGGATAAACTAAATTTAGAAAGGATTCCACATCAAAACCCTTACAAAGCATCTTGGGTGAGTGATAGTCAATCACTTTTGGTATATGAACAGGCATATGTTGATTTTCAAATTGGGGATTATCATGATAGAGTTTTGTGTGACATATTGCCCATGGAATGTTGTCACCTATTGTTGGGTAGGCCATGGAAATTCGATAGGAGAGCATTGTATGATGGGTATGCAAATACCTACACCATCAAGAAAGATGGGAAAGCTATTGTGTTGCTACCATTACAGGAAGAAGCTGCAGCACAGAAGGTAGCAAAAATCATTTTAGTGGGAAGGAAGGAGTTTGTGAAGATGCCTATAGCAGCAGGCATAAAGGCAGTTGAGGATACTGCAGGGAAAGAAGTTGTTAAGGACAACAGTCTGAAGAAAGGTTCAGTTTTGACTGACAGAGGTTAGCAACAGACCAAACAATAGGTTTATGAGCAACCACAAATTGATTGGCAAGACAAGGATGTGATTGTAGTTGGGACTATTGTTTGTCCTATAAAAGTTGAAAGGAAGATAGATTTGAACATTGCAGAAGTTCAAGAAGCAATTCCTAAGGTTATTCAACCAGGTATACATACAGGGATGCTGGTAAGACAAACTGGCAAACACAGGGTATGTATGAACAGAGCCTACATTGACAGGCATGAGGGTTTACTTGCCAGACAACAAGTTACAGTTCTAAAAACTTGGAGCAGCCAAGAGATAACAGAGTATAAAGCTAAAATAGGTCAGAACACTAAGATGGCAAAGAGTAAAGGTGGAATTCTTCCACAACCTAACTCATGGGACATGAGTTCTTTTTCTGTTGGGGAGTATGGTGCAGGAGCACCTATCCTACAGTGGCCTACATGAGGCAGTTAGTTACTTTTAAAGTTGTTTATGTTTTCAATAAGGTCCTAATTGGACATTAAATGTAATAAGGTCTATTTGACCAAGATATGCTATTTTTAGATCAGTTGGTTAGAGTCAGTTAGAGTCTGTTGAACAGCTGTAGTTCCCAGCTGCTTGGAGAGATTTCCCAGCCGCTTGGAGGCAAGTCTATACTACCAGTGGTAACTAGATAAATACCCTGGGATTTGATGGATGAAGGCATCTAGGTTTTATGGTAGTTGAAATCAACCTGTTGTATTGTGCTGTTGGAAAACAGAGTACTGTAATCGCATCTTTTGAAAGTTAATGAGATCCTGTTGCATTTGAATTCACTGTGTAATTGATTTCCTGTATTGAGGCTAGATGGATTTGATTATCCATTCCCCCGGTTGATTTTGCAAATCAGAGGAATGGTCATGTACAGTAGTTTAGGTTTTAGTTGTGTGTTTTCTATTTCTGTTCGCATGCATGTTTGCAGGATCGCAGGCCAGAGATGTTGAAGAACCCTAGCATGGGTATGTGCTAGGATGTGCAGGGTAAATCAGGTCAGAGAAACCTCCTGGAAGTAAATTTGTGTCGAGATTGCTAAGTAAGCGGATCTGGTCGAGCTCAGAGTTTTGAATGCAAATTTGTGAAGGCATCAGCGTGAGAAGAACCATCGGGTTGAGAAAGTTGCGTTGAGCCAACAGGGGGCACTTTCACCGATCGGGGTGACAATTGCAAAGTGTCGCCGACGAAGAGTATATCGGTGTAAGTCGTGGTATCGGCCGAGTGAAGTTGAAATTTGCCGATATGAAAAGTCTTACCAATGGCGAGTTGATGATAGGCACATCAGCGTAAGATATGGTATCGGCAGAAGAGGCGAATGTTTCACCGATGAGGAAAGTCTTGGTGATGAGAGCTATCATCGGGGCATCGGTGTAATGGTTACCAAGTGTATCGGTGTGAGGTTGGATATCGGCGAAGGGGTTCAAAGTTGGGCCGACGGTAGAGGTATGGCCGATGGTGGAGCCCGGCATTGGTAGTATCAGGGAGACAATAGGGATCGGCAAAAGACTCAAGGAGTTCACCGATAGTGGGAGTCCCGCCGATAGGCGATAAGGAGTTTGGCATCGGTGAGATGGTGTGTGTCAAAGAGACATTCTGCGGAGAGGTTGATGAACTAAGTGTTGCCGATAGGCAATTTAACCAATCAAAGGGTATCGGTGGGAGTTAGGCGATCAGGGAAGAAGAAAATAGGTCAACCGATGGGAGATATCTCGCCAATGGGTGATTTAAGCATCAAATGAAAGTATTTTGCTAAGCTGATAGGTATATGTCATAGCGATATGGTGTCGGGGACACATCGATATGAAATGGGATGTTGGTGCGAAATGAATTAATTTGGCCGATGGTATTATGTTTTGTAGATAGACAAATAATTAGAAAATAGAGAGTGTATGCATATTTGATAATGCATAGACATACATTTGAATTTGTATGTTAGGGTCTGAATGGTAGATGCCTCTACATCAACATCATTTGGGAATAATCATCAATCAGCAACATGAAGTATCTATCTTCTTGCAAACTCCTAACTCTAGCAGGACCACACAAATCAGTGTGCACAAGTTCCAACAATCCACTAAAAAATTGTTCTTTACTTTTGAATGTAGCTCTATTCTGTTTGCCCAACTAGCATTCCTTACACATGCTATTAGTAGGTTTCACAAGATTTGGAAGATCTCTCACAACCTGAGTAGTACTTATCTTGACAATGTTATCAAAGTTTACATGACCCATTCTCCTATGCCATAACCAACTTTGATTAATCTGAGCAATCAAACAACTTTTACCAGCACCACTTAAATGAAAGATATTACCTCTAGTATGTGTACCAGATGCAATCTTAGTTCTGGAGCTTCCCAAAAATCTACATTTTCCATCCTTGAATCAGAGATCATACCCTTTGTCAATCAACTATCCAACACTGAGAAGATTATCCTTCAATCCTTCTACATACAAAACATCATTAGTGTTATTCTTACCATCAAGAGGCATGGATCCTCTACCACGGATTCTACCAGTTGAATTGTCTCCAAACTTCACAATTCCACCTTCATATCTTTCCATACTTACAAACTTACTTTTATCACCGGTCATATGATGAGAACGTCCATTATCAATCACCCATTCAACCTTTTCTTCAACCTGAGCAACCAATGCACTTTCCACATTCACACAGCTAGTAGATTCAATAGGCACCAGATCTTCTTTCTTGATAGCAATGAACACCCATTCATTTCCAGAGGTACTTCCCATATCAGATTCATCATCTGTGACTCCTTCATTAGCAGCTTCTTGGACATAGTAGCATTTCTTCTAAACCCTAGGTCTGTTAGGGTTTAGCTTTGAAACCCTCTCCGAACATCTTGAAGCAAAATGACCAATCTTATTGCAAGCAAAACATTTGAAAGGCAACTTTCCTTCATACTTACCAGATCCTCTTGGTAATCTTTTGGCAATAAGGGCTTCACGTTCTTCAAGCTCAGATTCATCTTCTTCAAGTTCCTTCCTTGCCTTCTCATATCTGGTTAGCCTTCTTGAAGAGCTTTCACCTGGATCAAATCTTTGCTTTCTAAAAACATTGGCTTTAAATGTAGATTCAGATTTAGGAAGAGAATCACCAAACTCACTCATTTCAAATGCTGAAAGCTTGCCAACCAATTGATCCCTTGTAACATATGTCACTATCCTGATCTCCTCAATAGCAGCAACTCTGTGCTTGTATGAAGTAGGTAAGGATCTGAGCACCTTGCCAACAATCTCTAATTCTTCCAATTTTCCATCAGCACACCTGATACTGCACACAAGTTCATTCACCTTCTACATGTAGGAAGTGATGTTTTCATCTTCACTCATCTTTAAACTTTTGTATCTACCCTTTAGGCTCTGTAGCTTAGCACATTTGACATATGCATCACCTTCATACAGAGTTTCCAACTTCTTCCAGATTTCATGAGTAGTTTGTAATTCCAAGACATTTGTCATTTTTGTATCAGTCAAGGCACTCAACAATGCTTCCTCAGCCTGAATGTTGTTTTCAGCATCTTTGATTTGATCTGGAGTTGTAGGACCATTCTTCAGAGGAGTATACTTAATCTTAGTTATCAACCAATAAGGGCCACCCATGCATTGCAAATGACACTCCATGTGATTCTTCAAAGAGAGTAATTTGTTCCATCAAATCTCGCACTGTCCTTCTTGTATGTCGACATCCTGGACCTCCTCAAGCGGTCAGGCTTCTTTTAGAGGAATCGGCTCTGATACCAATTGTTGAAATTAGGGCAGACACTAAGAGGGGGTGAATTAGTTGTCACAAGTCTTTATCTTTTGCTCCATTTAATCTTCATTACCACTTATAAATAGATTAAAGATATAACCATGAAAGCATGAATCAACAACACATGAGCAGAAACACAATCAACACACATAACACCAAGATTTTTACATGGAAACCCAGTTAAGGGAAAAACCATGGTGGGGGTTAACCCACAAGATTTATTCTCTGTTAAAAGAATAGAAAAATGGGAAGGCACCTACCTTCGGGTGCACTGCCTAGAGCTCACTACTCAAAGGAGGCTCATTGCCTACAGAAACACACATGATTAACACTGAAAGGTTGAATTGAGAAACAACATCTTGTCCATGCCAAGGTTCAGTTCCATTTAAGCTCACAACACCTTTGCTCTGCTCCCAAACACTTCTTCACTACCTTCACATCTTCACTGCTCTTCCTCTTCTTCTGCTCTACCTTTGGATCCTTTTTCGAATCTTATCATTTTTTCTCAAGGACAATTTTTCCATGACTTCATTACACTTATTTATACATGACATCAACTTTGGAATGAACATCAAAGTCAGCCTTACAATCATCTATCTGGAACATTCTCCAAGATAGGCATTACAAGCAATTATAATTACAAGACTTGACTTAATACAAAATGCTACATGTGGACCACTACACTATTGGCCAAACATAGCTGGGACTCAAATCTTCCTCAAACAACACGCCATGGTCCATAGAACTTCTCTTAGATCATCTGTAACATGCACCAAGCATCTGATTGGCCAAGACTGGAAAGAACAACAACACCCAAGGAGAAATCTTCAACTATGAGCTCAATCCTCAATGCAGACTACCAACACAATAGGCACACAATCCACAGACCTCCACAAGCATAATGAAATCAGCAAGAACAACTGCACCACCTCAAATCACCAGAATCACTTGCATCCACATACCAGAACTTAAGAACACTAACTGTCATGACTATCACACTAGAAAGATTGCTTGCAGACCTCCAAACCACGAACCACTTGAGTTGAGGATACACACCAACTTACCAAACATACCTCTAGAACTGTAGGCCATAATATTCCAATACAGAGCAATCCAGACCAAATTCCTATCACTCCGTTACCTCTGAACAACTGCAAAACTTGGTTCTACTTAGATGGCCTTAACTTCACCAATCTTCCATGTGGACCTCTCAAATCTTAATTGGAGCAACTTCAGATAATCCTATACAAAACCCTTAAGTCTGCAAACTCTGATCTTTGTCTCAGAGCAATCCACTTTACTGAACTACATTGTCTTCACTGTCTTTGACAAAGAGATATGTTGGCATCAATGGCAACACATCATAGGGACATATTTGCAGCAGAACCTTTTCCTTTGTGGTGATTCCTCAGTTGTCTCTACTTGAAATAGTGCTCTCCTCATGACTAATGATTCTCCTTTCTCTGGTTTTCCAACTAAATTAGGTGATCCAACAGATTCTTCTTCTACATAAGTTGTTTTTGCACTATTCTCTGTCTTCTTACTTGTACTTCCTTGATGACATTCAAATGCTCTGTGTCCTTCACCTCCACACTTAAAACAAGTTCCTCTAAATGTTCTCTTATCAAATCCTCTTTCATCTCTCCTATACCCTTCATTGTGGTAAGAATTATGATTCCCTCTGTGGTAGAAATGTTTGTCATCTCTCTAGTATGAATTATTGTCTCTATCCTCCTTGAATGGACTACTTTCTTTGTTCTGCTTCGCATATGATCTTTCTCCTCTGGAATATGTTCTACCTCTTTGAAATTTGCCTCATCTACCTCTCTGTCTTTGCTCATGTTTCTTTTTCAACTTGTCTTCAACTTTTAGGGCAAACTGATATGCTTCTTCTATTATTGTCATCCTTACCAGACTTAGTTCTTCTTCAATGTTCAACCTCAATCCATTTATGTATCTTGACACTTTCTCCTTACTTGCTTCACTATGTCCAGTCCTTATGATCATCTTATGAAATTCTTTAGTATACTCCTTCACAGACTTATCCTTTTGTCTTAGGTTTTGTAATCTTTTCAACAATTCCAACTCATAGTCAGTAGGTATAAATTGATTCTTCAACTTTGTCACCATTCTTTCCCATTTTATAATCTTTTCTTTTCCCCTTCTGTTCCTATCCTATTGAACTTCTTTCCACCAAATAGCAGCATGCCCTTTCAACTTTGTCTTTGCAAATCTTACTTTCAATGGATATTCAATTTCTTCATATTCAAAGTATTCCTCCAAGTCATTTATCTAGTCAATCAATTCTCTTGGATTCAAATTTCTAGTGTAATTTGGTACATCCACTCTAGGTCTCTTTCCAATCTTAGAAATAGCTTTCAACATCTTCACTTGATATGATTTTTCTTCTTCTTCTAGGGTTTCTTCATTTTGATCAGCAGATTGAAATTCTTCATCATCACTTTCAACATCATGTCTAGGGTTTAGTCCTCTTCTTCTATCTTCTTCTATAGCATCCAGTCTAACTTTCATTTTTTCCTCATCTCCATCATCTCTTCCATTCTTCCAGCAATAGTGCCCATAGCAGGCATCCTCCTTGGCAGCATCTCTTCCTAGGATCCGATGCAACTACCTCAATTTAGTGATCTGACTACAAGGTAGAAACTACCTCACAATCGGTGCTCTATTGATAAACACAAGTAGACTGCCTCAAGTTGGTGATTGGTTCACCACAAGATCTTTCAGAATGCCTTCACTTCCCAATGGATTCAAAACTTCACTCTGATACCACTTGGTGCAGTCATGGTCGGAGGGTTCACAGAATGAATTGTCCAAATCATGCAGCTAGAGTAAACACAATGGAAACAACACAAATGTAGAATGCAATGGAAGATTCATATTCATAATATCAAAGAATTACAAATCTCACATGCCAGAAACATGTGGGTTATACTCATAGGGTTCACAGGCCTGCTCTCTGGGTTACAACAGATATGCTGAGAAAACTGATGATCTCTTGATAGCGATAACTTTTAGCAAACAAGTCCAAATGACCTAAAATTTGGATATGATGTAGATGATAATATGTAGATGCTAAGTCCTACTCTGTGAGTATTGTCATGAAGATGCAGTGAAATGTGGTATAAAATGCTAAAATTGCAACTGACTGAACTGAACTGAAAATGAAAGAAAGAATCCAAATGTTTTTGGTTGATGTAAGATTGCTCTACAACCTGAGATGCTCCTGCATCAAGTTTGTTTGATGTAGAACATTATGAGAAAAAATTGACTAAGGGGACATGCAATTAGTTACTTAAGGGGATGGATCGAGGGGACAGTTTATCAACTTACTAACTACTTCATCCTAAACTTACTAAACTAAATCAGTTAACTAATTTACCTAGGTTAAATTCATAATGAATTAGTGGAATGTAGTAAGAGGATGGTTTAAGGGGGCATCCAATTAACTAATTTAGAAAGAGGACCAAAGTAAATGAATTAACTATTTACTTAGTCCTAAACTTATTAAACTAAATCAATTATCTAATTTACCTAGGTGAAAATCATAACGGACTAGTGGAACATAGTAAGGGGATGGCTTATGGGGACTTCCAATTAACTAATTTAATAAGAGGACCAAAATAAATGAATTACCTATTTACTTAACCCTAAACTTACTAAACTAAATCAATTAACTAATTTACCAAGGTGAAATTCTTAACTGATTAGTGGAATGTAGTATGGGGATGGCTTAAGGGGACTTAAGTGTTACAAGTATGTGCCTAATCAGTGTTGTCATTGATGTCAACATATCCTTATTGTCATTGGTGTCAACTGCATCTTATTCAATTACTTGTTTAGAAGACTTGTATGTTGAGGATATTGAGAAAATTAGCCTCTCCGGAAGGAACAAGTGAGTTACAGAGAAGTGCAGTACAGACAGTGAGTTGTATGCTGAAGAATAGTCTAGTAAACTGCTCCACATTCACTTATGCTTGAAGATCATGGTCTATGGAATGGAAACAAGTGAGAGGTATGACTAAGGATGCTACATTCTAGGTTTGAGCCCTCCACATGAAGATTTGAGTGAGTTGTGTTCACTAGAGTAAAACCTATTGTTTCTGTAAGTTCAATTGGGACAGGAAGAAAGTATTCTGCTCCGCATTCCTCCACAATAAAGTATTTTGCTTTGTGGTTATAGAAGGAAGTCTAGGATGATGATAAGTGCCTTCAGTTGCAATGGTTCATGGTTTGGTGATCTGCAAGCTATCTTTCTTTTATGACAGTTGAAGACAGTGAAGTTCATGTGTTTCGGTAAGAAGATTCCTATGGATAAAGTGGTTAAGGTTCATGCGGTTTCTCCTGATGATTAGAACGTGCTTGTGGATGTCTCCTAATCATGTACCTATCTAGACTTTGGTCCATGTTCAGAAATTGAGATTATGTTTGAAGATTGTTCCCAGATAATGTAGGGTGTAACCAGTCTTGGCCGACCTGGTTAATCCCAGTGATTGCGGAGATCTCTAGAAGTTTGTGGAAGCATGTTGTGGCATGGAAGATTGTGTTTGAGTCCCAGCTAAGGCATGACA
Organism: Cunninghamia lanceolata; assembly: GCA_027924645.1. Taxonomy (NCBI): domain Eukaryota; kingdom Viridiplantae; phylum Streptophyta; class Pinopsida; order Cupressales; family Cupressaceae; genus Cunninghamia; species Cunninghamia lanceolata. The sequence goes on along the minus strand of BSBN01001495.1, from coordinate 3,408,705 downwards.
TGATCCACATTTCATTTCCTTTGCACAATATTGTAATAGGTTAGGACCTATTTTGTAAATGTTTGTAATATCGACCTTGGAGATTGTTACAATGGTTGATGATTGTGATGCCGACCTTGATGATCATTTCAAGGTTGATGTAGTGTATAAATACCTATAGTTTAGTTGTGGAAAAAGTGTCCTTGAGTGGAAATGAAAATATGTTAAGAAAGGTCCAAAAGGCAGAGCAAAGAAGAGGTAGGGGAAAGAAGGGGAAGAGAAGAGCAGAGCAGAGGAAGAGCAGAGCAGGAGAATTATTATATTTTAGTCACAAATATAGAAAGGTGTTGATCGTGGTAGTGAGTCTGGTAGTAAGCTGCCAGTAGGGTTTAACAGCCCTTAGGGTTTAACAGCCCTTATTGTAATCTTACTAGGTTTAGGGTTGAGGCAGTGAGCTTGCTAGACCTATTTGTTGTTCATGGCAGTAAGTCAGTATATTTAGGCCCATGGAGTGACCTGTTGGTCATGATGTTAGTCATAAGCAAGCATAGAATAAAAGTACGCATTAACCTTTATTCATCTTGAAAGATACTGTGAATTCAAAGAATTCAGGATCCCAAGTCTCCGGTGATTAGGTCTTAATCCTCTGAAGTTACTCAGAGGTTAATGTGTGTTGCTGTTTCCATTTTGGGGCCTTACGTGAAATTGTGCCATCATCATGACATTCCTGCAGAAATTCTTTACAGAGAAGTCATATTATGCAGTTATTAGATGAAAAGATGTAGAAATACCTCAATCTTTGCATGATATTTTTCAATTGTGCATGCGTTGCATTCAAATATGCTAAATATTTGTGATTACCTACGAGATGTCTGCATATTTGCGTTATTTACTTAGGATTATCAGTTATTTGCAATTGTGATAATGAAATGTTCTGAAATTGAAAGAAATTAAAGGAATACTACAATTTAAAGTTGAACCTTCAGCTATTGATCCACATACATACTTGATACTGTCATGACGAGAAGAAATCAAACCATATGTTCACCAGGATATTCCACAGCTAGATACAATTGATGCAAACTTTAGAGGATGATGAATGAAAACAATATATGCAACATGATGAGCACTCCAAGGGACGCAGCAAATCAAAGCACATATCCAGAATTCAGACACAGATTACTCAAGATTTACGAAGATTTGTAATCGAAATACTCTTCTCTTTCATTAAGTATGCAAAAGACATGTACATATGCAATAACTTTGAAATAAGCCCTGAATACTTTAGCAAATAGATTTCAATTAAGTTTCAAATGTTTCAACAGGGCATTCCACCACCTTTTATAGAATAAGGTGAGGAATCCGTTACAAAAAGATCTACGATCTTGATTTATCAATACAAATCTACGGTCATGATTCACTTGATTTTGTCAATCTTTACAAAATGGCACAAGTTGCCAGCTGGCAACTATCTATACTACTTATGCTATTATCCCCTTCATGATGTATCTTCATCATGCCCCTCAGCTGATTCATGCGGATCATCATCATGTGCATCACTTTCTGAACTTTCACTATCCTGATGATGACGCTGCTGCATATGGGGCTGCATACTACTGCGGACCTGCTCGTATGAACGCACAACCTGATCTATCCCTCTGCCATCTTGAGTCTTTGCTTTGACAATGGCATGCTTATGTGCTTCATATTTGTCTCTGCTGTTATCAAGCTTATTTTTCCTGTCCTGCAGTGTCTCTTTGTATTTCTCCATCTGGACCTTGATCCTCATTATTTTATCTATCAATTCCTCTGTCAAAGGGACAAGTGGACCATCTGTCTCTGATTGGAAGTTGCTGTGTACAGCTTTAATGGCTAACTCTTCATCTTGATTTTCTATTTTACCTTCCACCTTGCCTTCCAATGCTTCCAATATCACTGCTTCTTCAGACATCAAATCCCTTAGCCTCATACTGATATCTCTCAGTTTATTGTTGCACCTTTTGAGAACTCCACACTCAAACTGAGTGTCTTTATACCAGATATCTATTAATAATGTGGTATTACTATTCAGTACCTGCTTACTGATAAGCAGTTGTGGATTTATATTCCTTATTTCCCCTAACAGGCTCAGGACTCTCTCCAGCTTGTAAGACCTCTTCCCGGTCTGCATCTGCAATTTATCCACTTTGGCCTTGGAGTCACTTAGGATGCTCCACCTCTTCAAAGAGGCCTTCATTATTTCTACAGCATCATCCAATGTGGATGACATCCATCTCCTTATTACGGACGCCTCATGCTTCATGAGGTCCAATTTATTTACCTCCTCCTGAGAAATGGCAGTCAATGGGACTGCATGTTCAGTTGTGGTATCATCAAGATTGGTCAGCCCTTTGATATAGGCATGCAACTGAGCAATGTGCTCTTTATGTTGCTTATTTTTCTCCTTCTCTCTTTTCACTTTTTGAATTAGAGAGTCAATGATATCTTTGCCCTCTTGACCTTCTTGGTCCTCATTGGCAAAGCCCAAATCTACTGTACTGATTTGAAATTCATCGACAGTGATTTTACCTTTTTCCTTCTCCACCGCGGGTATGGCAATTTGCGCGGTCCTTCTCCCTATTGCCGGATCTCTCTTGATGGCCGAAGTCATTCTGGCCTTCCTCTTTGGCTTCATTATATCCGCAAAGAACAGGGTGGAGACGTCGAATTCCTGAATTTCAAGCTCTTCCTTAGCATTTACCTGTTTTGCCAACCACGGAGGCACCCGATCATGTTTTTCAGCATCATCCTGATGTTCACCTATATCTCCCGTTTCTGTCAACAAGTGTTGTGGAAATGGTGACTTTCTCATTTCTTCTTCTTGATGCTCTCTTTGTTGTTGATCTTGCGGCACCTCCTCCTGTTGAGGGATTTCCTTTTCTGGAGGAGGATCTTCATGCTGTGGGGACCCTTGAGGTGCATCTATATGCTGTGGGGAACCTTGAGGTGCATCTATATGCTGTGGGGAACCTTGAGGTGCATCTATATGCTGTTCATGATGATCATGATCTCCCTCTGTCATTACTTCATCCATTCCCAATTCTTCCCCTTGTTGCTTATCCACTGCACCAGATACTGGGGACTCTGCCTGATGTGCTGGCGATTGCTCTGTAACTCTTATTTCTTCTGAGCTTGCACTGTCAACCTCCTGTGTCTTGGCAGCTGGATCCTCTTTTGTTTCCTCCTTTTCATCAGCCTTCATTTCTTGAACCTCTACTATAGCAGGTTCCGCTGATGTATCCTGTGGACTCTGTTGTCCTAATTCTAGAGCATGGCCTTCTGATTCTGCCATCTCTATTTCTTCTGTTGGTTGGCCTTCACCATGGTCCTTACCAGATGCATAGAGAATGCATCATTGACCAATTTGTAATCTTTGAGGTAGTTGGTTCTCTACAGCTGGGGATGATGATCCCAGATATATGCAGCATTTGTGCCTGTGAGCTTCCCATCTATAACCAAGGCATCAAAAGTGCCTCTATAAGCACAAGAATAAACAATGTAGGATGTCATGAAAAATGCACAATTTGAACCTCCCAGGTTCATCAGTTGCTCATGCAGAGCATCACTTATTATTTGCCCCCATAGTGGCTTGGTGTCTAAATATAGACACATCATTACTATTCCATACATCCAATCCCTGAAACTGCCAGTATCAGGTTGGCCGGTTACTCTATTCAGGAGTGCAATCATGTATTGATACTCCTCACTGAAATCATACTTAAACAGGTGCATAAGAAGCTTGGCCGCTGCATTATATGTGATGTTCTTAGCCCGCCACGGATACATGTTCTTCCTGGCCGATTTGTTGTTGGCTTCATACTCCCTTTCAGACTTCTTCAAGTCTACACTTTTGACCTTACTACCCAGTGGCAATCCAAATGTCTGGGAGAGACCTTTGATGGAGAGGTCTACATATATCCTCCCATGCTTCACTACTTGCCTTGTTTGAGGGTTATAATTCCAGGCACACTCCATGACGAGTTCCGAAGATTCCATGGAGTATGGAAAATCGGCGGCATTCCACATTCCCAACATGAACACTGCGTCCAGCACAGGACTCTTGTCATGTCCATTGTTCAGCTTGGCTGACCAGGCCTCCAAATTAGTGCTTCCCTGATGGGTGTCTGTAATTGCTCCATATTTAAACAGGACCCCCCTCTGAGCAGAGAACATGGGTTTGCTGAATTCTTCTTGACACTTGACCAATCACTTCTCAGCCATGAGTACTTGTAATTAACGACAATCCTATCTCACAACAGGTACATATATGCATGCTTATTGTAATTGACTTTATAAATCATTATGCCTACTGTATCAATTCCAACACTACTTAATCATACGGATGCATAAACCAGAACTTACATCATCGTACCAGAACAGAAACAATATGATGAGGGTTTTATTCACTTACCTGGTTATGCAGATTTCCTTTTATACCAGTAGATTGCTGAGACGTTCTTAATTCAGCTGATGATCACCTCTTTCCTTCTGCCCGTGAGCTCAAATCGCGCAAAGGTAGCTGGTATGCAGATATGGAAGCTGGTGCTCTGTAAAATAAGTTTATCATAAGGTAAATGTGAAAATGGTGGTTGAATTACCTTTTAACCTCACATTTAGGGTACATTTAGGGCAACTCTGATAGATTGGATCATGTTCCTTGATTATTTGTGCAAAAATGCAGGATCTCGCCAGGTGTTTCATTAGGTTCCGGGGTCGGCGGGAACTACCTACCATGTCTGCGTGCATTAAATGATAATGGCAGCAATGGGAGTGGGGAATATCCCTATGACAGGATATCATGAGGGCAGGATGATATTCGCAAATATCGGGTTGAGTTTCAATATCATCCTCCGCCCTCGTATTGACATTGTTATCGCGACAAGATTCGGGTGACAAAAGCACCTTTGTTTATGCTTAGTACATCAGGAGGATATTTTGGTGAATCAGGTGATGTTTTTTAAATATGATGATGACGAGACAAACTTACATGTCTCTCTTTTTGGAATATTGGGATGACGTCATCCTGATATTCGCTCTTCTTATCGGGAGTGCATCATGACGTCATCATCATATTAGGCGAACATGATCATGTTTTAGAAAATATCCTGTGGCAATGTAAATGTGATGATGATGTCATCATTATGTATGTTCCTTCATTTATCATATTCGGATGATGTCATCAGGATATTTGCTAAGGGTGATATTTGCGTCAGGAGGGTATAAAGACATATCGGGTTACATGCGAAGTATGACGCTCGCGATAGATAAAACTGTTTGACGGGAAGATTTTGCTACCATTTAAAGTTGACGTCTGGATATTTGAACCGCATGACATATTGGGGGGGAATGTTTCAAATATGATGATGAACTTCAACAATATGACCGAGGCTATAAAAATATGACCTTCCTCTTGCGAATATCAGGTTTGACCGAAACTTTGACTGTTCATAACTCTTACATCCTGATGAATATCAAGGTGATGTAAAAGGCAAACCTGCCTGAATTTTAATGCTCTTTCAAAATATGAGGTCACAGAGATGAAATACAAACTTTGACAAACTGACCTCATGGTGACTTAACTCATCCTGGTTTTGCATGATGATGCACTCGACTTACTTTTACCAAACCGCCCGGAAGTAGACGCACAAGCCAAACCAAAAAGTTGGGTCCCTGTTTTGCCAAGTCAAAATGGGGCATGTTGTGTAACCACACAACATGACCAAGCCTGAACATCATTATTTCAAGATTGCAATATATATTGAGAGCTAATCCTCTCTGTTGTTTTTCCCCACCTTGGGGTTTTCCATGTAAATCTGGTGTCTCTTGTGTTTGATGTTGTATCTGTGGTTAAGTTTCTAATTTCATGCACTCATTGTTAAATTATAATAATTATGGATAAGTGATGAATGTTTAATTGCAGAAAGTGTTTAAGTTTTTGGGACAACTAATTCACCCCCCCTCTCAATTGTCCATTGCATATCAACAATTGGTATCAAAGCAAGGTTCCTCTGAAGAAAGTTTAACAGCTTGAGGAAGATCCAAAATGTCTTACAAGAAGGAAGCACCACATTTTGATGGAATGAATTATGTTCTCTGGAAGGCTCAAATGAAAAGCCATCTTCTTTCTCTTGGTTACAAAGTTTGGAAAGCTGCAGAAACATAATACACCATTCCTCCAAATGGTCTGACGACTGAAGATGAAATCAAAGAATATGAGATAGATATCAAGGCAAAGGATGCTTTGCTAAGCTCATTAACTGACTCAATATTGATGAAAGTTGTGGATCTTGAAACTACAAATAAGGTATGGAAAAAGTTGAAAAATCTGTATGAAGGAGATAATTATGTGAAGGAAGCCAAGTTACAAAGTCTAAAAGTGAAATATGAAAGCTTGAAGATGAAAACATATCAGCCTTTATGCAAAGAGTTGATGAACTTGTTATAGGGATAAAAGCCATAGGTAGAACTCTCGAAGAAAAGGAAGTTGTTATGAAAATTCTCAAATCTCTGCCCAAGTCCTACTATCACAAGGTAGCCGCGATTGAAGAATTCTTACAAGTACAAATGGTTAACAGGGATCATCTGCTTAGTAATCTTACTGCTTTTGAAATGAGGGAGTTTGATGATGCTCTTCCGAAAGTTGAGACAACCTTCAAACCCAGTACTCCTGGAAGTACTTCTAGATCAGAAAAGTACAAGGTAGAATCCGATAATGAGTTAGATGAAGTTGAAGCCAACATTGTGGACAAACTACAAAGAGGATCCAATAAGTATAAAGGTAAATTACCTTTCAAATGTTGTTCCTATGGTAAAGTAGGTCATTTTGCTTCCAGATGTCCTAAAAGAATTGAAAGAAATAGGAGAAGATATGAGAATAGGCCTAGGACCCAAAAGAAGTGTTATTATGTTGAAGATTTTGATGATGATAAAGGAGTATCAGATAATGGTGAACTAGATAATGCTAGTTCCTTTGTAAATGAATGTTTGTTCATTGTTATTAAGGAAGATCCCGTGTCTACTAATTCTTCTAGTTGTGTGAAGGAAGAAAAACCAGTGGAAAGTGCTTTGGCTGCTTAGGTCATTAAGGACAAGGATGAATGGGTTATTGATAGTGGTTGCTCTCACCACATGACTGGTGACAAAATTAAGTTTGTGAGTTTGGAAAGATATGATGGTGGATTGGTTAGGTTTGGAGATGATACAACTGGTAGGATTTGTGGTAAAGGATCTATTTCTTTTGATGGCAAGCATAATATTGAAGATGTCTTGTATGTGAACGGATTAAAGCGCAATCTTTTGAGTGTGGGCCAGATGTGTGACAAGGGCTATGATGTAATCTTCAAGGACAATGGATGCAAGATTAGGGAAAGCTCTGGAATAGTCATTGCAACTAGTAAGAACACCAAAGGTAATATCTATCACTTTAAAGGAACCGAGAACTAGTGCTTGTTGACTCAGACCGATGAGAGTTGGTTATGGCATAGAAGGTTGTGTCACATAAATTTTAAAAATAGTATGAAGATAAGTACTACACAGATTGTTAGAGATTTGCCTAAGCTTGTGAAGCCTGCTAATCCTATTTGCAAGGAGTGTCAATTTGGGTAATAGACAAGAACAAGTTTCAAAAGAAAGGACCAATCAGTTGGAGGACTACTTGAGCTAGTACATACAGATTTGTGTGGACCTACCAGAGTAAGAAGTTTGCAAGGAGACAGGTATTTCATGTTGCTCATTGATGATTATTCTAGAATGACTTGGGTCACCTTTTTGAAAGAGAAACCTAAAGCTCTAGATAAATTCAAGGCATTTAAGGCAATGGTTGAAAATGAGATGGATTTGAAAATCAAATGCTTGAGGTCTGATAGAGGAGGAGAGTTCACATCAAATGAGTTTAATTTCTTTTATGAAGAACGTGGAATAAAGAGATAGCTATTTGCACCTAGAAATCCACAACAAAATGGAGTTGTTGAAAGGAAAAATAGAACAATTCAAGAAGTTGCTAGAACCATGATGAAGGAAGCTCATCTTCTAGAAGCATATTGGAGAGAGACAATTCACACCGCTATATATATCCTAAACAGAGTTCAAGTAAAAGGTAACAGTTCAAAGACTCCTTATGAATTGCGGCATGGTAGAGTTCTTACTGTGAAATATTTCAAAGTTTTTGGTAGCAATGTTATATCAAAAGAGAAGAAGATTTAGGCAAGTTTGATGCTAGATGTGATGAAGGAATCTTCCTTGGTTATTCCACCAAGAGCAAGGCCTACTGGTGTTATAATAAGAGACTGAATAAGATCATTGAAAGTGCAAATGTTAAAGTTGATGAATGTAAGGAAAGGTTTCCAGAATCAAGTGAATATGAGTCAGATGATTAAGATGTTTTAGAAGTGGTGCAGCATGAAGACAACCCAGATGAAGAAGAACAAGCTCTGGTAAGTGCTACCAAAACTCCAAGATATGTATGAATCAGTCATTCTGAAGATCAAATCATAGGAGATAAGAGCAAAGGGATCTTAACCAGGAGAAAAGTTGCAAAGGAACAAGTAAATTTCTATCTGATTTCCAAGATTGAACCTAAAACTGTGGATGAGGCTTGCAAAGATGAGAGTTGGATAAAGACTATGGAAGAGGAATTGATGCAGATAGAGAAGAATCAGACTTGGGATCTTGTTCCTAGACTAGCAGACAAGAATGTAATTGGTACAAAGTGGGTCTTCAGAAACAAGATGAATGAGAATGGTGAAGTGGTAAGAAATAAAGCAAGGTTGGTATGCAAAGGATACACTCAAGTTGAAGGAATAGACTTTGAAGAAACTTTTACTCCAGTGGCAAGGATTGAAGCAATAAGGATGTTTTTGGCTTTTGCAGCATACAAAGATTTCAAGGTTTATCAAATGGATGTGAAGTCTACTTTCTTAAATGGAGAGTTGGAAGAGGAAGTCTATATAGAACAACCGGAAGGATTTCAGTCATCAGATCAGGGTGACATGGTATGCAGATTGAAGAAAGCTTTGTATGGATTAAAACAAGCCCCCAGGGCATGGTATGCATAGTTGGATAGGTACCTGATACAAATAGGGTTCAGTAAAGGTATTATAGATAGCAATCTCTACTTCAAGATCAATGATGAACAAACTCTAATTATTGCATTTTTTGTTGATGATATTATATTTGGAGGCAATGAAGGTATGTGCTCAGTTTTTACTAGAGAAATGCAAAGTGAATTTGAAATGTCTATGTTTGGAGAGATGAACTTTTTTTTAGGTCTGTAAATAAGTCAATCAGATAAAGGTATCTTCATTTCTCAGTTTAAGTGTGTGAAAGAGTTGTTAAAGAAATTTGGGATGGAAGACTCTAAACCAGTATGCACACCTATGATAACTAGTTGTAAGTTGAGTAAAGATGACAACTCGCCCATGGTAGACCAGAAAAAGTATAGATCTATGATTGGAGGATTACTTTATTTGACTCAAACCAGACCTGACATAATGCATGTAGTATGTCTTGTGGCAAGATTTCAAGCAGAACCTAAGGAATCACATGTGATGACAGTTAAGAGAATTCTGAGATATTTAAAAGGTACAATAGATTATGGTTTGTGGTACCCTAAGGACTGTGACTTTACTCTCAGTGGATATACTGATGCTGATTGGGCCAGAGATGTGGATGACAGAAAAAGTACAAGTGGAGGTGCATTCTTCTTGGGAAAAAGATTAGTATCTTGGTTGAGCAAGAAACAAGATTCAATATCCATGTCTACTGCAGAAGTAGAATACATTGTAGCAGCATGCAGTTGCACTCAAGTGTTATGGATGAAGCAGACTTTGAAGGACATCAAAATTGTGTATGAAGATCCCATTGCAATCTTTTGTGATAACACAATTGCCATAAACATATCAAAAAATATAGTGATGCATTCAAGGACAAAGCAGATTCTAAGAGAAAAGGTGATAGAGAATGAAGTCAAGTTGGAGTATGTTTCTACCAAGGATCAGATTGCATACATTTTTACCAAGCCTCTACCTAAGGATACTTTTGAGTATCTCAGAGAAAAGTTAGGGGTTATCACCCCTCTTGCTCTAAACTAAGATGCACAATAGTGCATCAGTCTGAAGGTGCTCAGAGGTCCAGATTGATGTTTTTTAGGGCTACTTCTCAAGGGGAGTAGTCAGAGAGTTCAGAAGAGATTAGGTCAGAGAAGATGAGTACAAGTATGTGCCCTTTGACACTTTGACATTGATGTCAAAGGGGAGAGAAGTCATGTGAATTACTTAGAGTGCAGATGTGTAAGAGAAAGGGGGAGAATTTTGGAGAAATAAAGAGTGTTGGTGTGTAACGAGAAAGGGGGAGAATCTTGTCTTGATGGCTGTTGCAGTTTTTCACATCATATGTTGCCATCAATGACAAAGGGGGAGATTGTTGCAAGTATGTGCCTAATCAGTGTTGTCATTGATGTCAACATATCCTTGTTGTCATTGGTGTCAACTATATCTTATTCTATTACTTGTTTAGAAGACTTGTATGTTGAGGATATTGAGAAAATTAGCCTCTCCAGAAGGAACAAGTGAGTTATAGAGAAGTGCAGTACAAATAGTGAGTTGTATACTGAAGAACAGTCTGGTAAACTTCTCCACATTCACTTCTGCTTGAAGATCATGGTCTACAGATTGGAAGCAAGTTAGAGGTATGACTAAGGATACTACATTCTGGGTTTGATCCCTCTACATGAAGATCTGAGTGAGTTGTGTTCACCAGAATAAAACCTATTGTTTCTGTAAGTTTAGTTGGGACAGGAAGAAAGTATTCTACTCTGCATTCCTCCGCAATAAATTATTTTTCTCTCCAGTTCTAGAAGGAAGTCTGGGATGATGATAAGTACCTTCAGTTGCAATGGTTCATGGTTTGGTGGTCCGTAATCTATCTTTCTTTTATGACAGTTGAAGACAATGAAGTTCATGTGTTCTGATAAGAAGATTCCTATGGATAAAGTGGTTAAGGTTCATGCGGTTGCTCCTAATGATTATAACATTCTTGTGGATGTCTCCTAATCATGTTTCTATCTAGACTCTAGTCCGCGTTAAGAAATTGAGATTGTGTTTAAAGATTGTTCCCAAATAATGTAGTGTAACCAGTCTTGGACGACCTGGTTAATTCCAGTGATTGCAGAGATCTCTAGAAGTTTGTGGAAGCGTGTTGTGGCATGGAAGATCATGTTTGAGTCCCAGCTAAGGCATGGCATGATCCACATTTCATTTCCTTTGCACAATGTTGTAATAGGTCAGGACCTATTTTGTAAATGTTTGTAATACCGACCTTGGAGATTGTTCCAATGGTTGATGATTGTGATGCTGACCTTGATGATCATTCTAAGGTTGATGTAGTGTATAAATACTTGTAGTTTAGTTGTGGAAAAAGTGTCCTTAAGCAGAAATGAAAAGATGTTAAGAAAGGTCCAAAAGGTAGAGCAGAGAAGAGGCAGAGGAAAGAAGAGGAAGAGAAGAGCAGAGCAAAGGAAGAGCAGAGTATGAGAATTATTATACTTTAGTTGCAAATATAAAAAGGTGTTGATCATGGTATTGAGTCTGGCAATAAGCTGCCAGTAGGGTTTAACAGCCTTCATTGTAATCTTGCTAGGTTTAGGTTTGAGGCAGTGAGCCTGCTTGACCTAGTTGTTCTTCATGGCAGTAAGCCAGTATGTTTAGGCCCGTGGAGTGACCAAGCCTGAACATAATTATTTCAAGATTGTAAAATATATTGAGAGCTAATCCTCTCCGTGGTTTTTCCCCACCTTGGGTTTTTCCACGTAAATCTGGTGTCTCTTATGTTTGATGTTGTATCTGTGGTTAAGTTTCTGATTTCATGCACTCATTGTTAAATCATAATAATTATGGATAAGTGATGAATGTTTAATTGTAGAAAGTGTTTAAGTTTTTGGGACAACTGATTCACCCCCCCCTTCTCAGTTGTCTCGCGCATATCAACATTAAGGAGACAACTTAAGGGGACATCCAATTAACTAATTTAGTAAGGGGATCAAACTAAATGAATTAACTATGTACTTAATCCTAAACTTACTAAACTAAATCAATTAATTAATTTACCAAGGTGAAATTCCTAATAGTTAGTGGAATGTAGTATGGGGATGGATTAAGGGGACTTAAGGGGATGAATTAAGGGGATATCCAATTAACTAATTTAGTAAGAGGACCAAACTAAATGAATTAACTATTTACTTAATCTTAAAATTACTAAAATAAATCAATTAACTAATTTACCAAGGCAAAATTCCTAATGGATTAGTGGAATGCAATATAAGGATGGCTTAAGGGGACTTAAGGAGATGACTTAAGAGGATATCCAATAACTAATTTAGTAAGGGATCAAACTAAATGAATTAACTACTTACTTAATCCTAAACTTACTAAACTAAGTCAATTAACTAATTTACCAAGGCAAAATTCCTAACAGATTATTGGAATGCAATATGATGATGGCTTAAGGGGACCTAAGGGGATGGATTAAGGGAACATCCAATTAACTAATTTAATGAGGGGACCAAACTAATTGAATTAACTATTTACTTAATCCTAAACTTACTAAATTAAATCAATTAATTAATTTACCAAGGTGGAATTCCTATTACATTAGTAGAACATAATATAGGGATGGCTTAAAGGGACTTAAGGGGACATTCAATTAACTAATTTATTAAGGTAACCAAACTAAATGAATTAACTATTTACTTAATTCTAAACTTACTAAATGAAATCAATAGTAAGGGGATGGCTTAAGGGGAAGAATTAAGGTGACAAATTAAGAAGACTTTTTAAGGGGATGAGCTTCTCTTGGCTTTGAGAATAGATATTATCTACTAATAGGACCAACCACATGAAGGTGGAAGCTTGTTCAACCCCACATTAGAGGGATTTTTGAAGTAAAATGTACAATATATTTATACTTCAAAATATCTCTAATGTCTACCTACATTGAAATATATTAGTTGCAATAGATTAAAAATACATGAAAGTCTAGTACTCAAAAAATAAAGATTAAGAATTCAACTACATACTTTTAAACCATTTAAAACTTACTCCATTGTACCTTTTGGATCCTGTCTTTTTTGTAATTCATCTATAATTGGTTTGTGCTTGTCCATAAAAAGTATATTTCCCAAGCCTTAACATCAAGTGCATTTTTCCACAAAAGAATTTTGAAAAATACTTAATTTACTAGTTTTTAGGCTCAACACATGCATGTTTTTGCCTCTATTAAAGTTGAAAAAAGGTCACTTTTACACATCCTTTACGTAAACAACTTTATCATCTAGGTATTAAAATAAATTACATATCTGAAAACTAGAAACAAAATCCTACATTTCATATTTTTACACCATGCTAATTTATTTGATCTAGAAGTGCTTTGAATCTTTACCCTAAGTGCTACTAACTTTGATTTTCAAAAAAACATTTTTTCTTTTTGGTCATTTTTGGCCCTCATTGATTTGTACTCACCCAATTATGTTGGAATCTATTGAGGACATCTAGAAACTAATTAAAAAAGGACAAAAAAGTGTTACATTAGCATTGCATCAACATCTTAGGAGCATATTGCATGGCTACCTACATTCTTTGATCCTTGTACATCACCATTAAATCAACCTACCTAGGGGCTTAACCAAAGGAGAATAAACCCTTGTCTAGTAGGCTTCCAAATGGTGTCTATAAACACGATTTTACCAAATATAAATCATAGATAGAGGCAAACAGGCAGCATAAGTCCAAATAAAAGAAGTTTAAATCTACAACCCCAAGTTTAGTTCTACACTCATGGAGATCACTTCTGCACTTATAAAGTGAAACAAATAATTGTATAGTCAATTTCCCAATTTTGTAACTAGTGTTTGATAGGTCCTAGTTTTCTAGTACCATGGCAAATTGATTCCTAACATTTGTCACAATAATTTCTTCATCAAATATAACACTAAATATTTTTTATTAGTTTATTTAATTCCTATATTAATTAACAAAACTTATTACATTATCTATTATCAATACCAACTCTACATTCTAAATTTTTATTATTACTCTAAATAAATTATAGCGATGGAATTTTTTGTCATGCTCCTATGGAGACATACCCATTATCAAAAAATTCTTCAATCCACATCTCAAATTCATTTGCAACTAGACCATGCTAAAAACCACCTAGAATAGGATAAGTATATGTCATGACAAATTTCTTGTTGTCTCCATGAGCAATGTAGGGATGGTCCATAGAAATGAGGAAATGTGTGATAACTCCCAACCTCTAAGTGGCCTCTAAAGTGATGCACATGAAGACTTGCAAGCACCTTCCTAATGTCTTCATAGCAATCTCATAAAATGTGAACTTCTCTATGTAAGACAACTTTTGGTGGCCTCAAGGCCAAGTGCAAAAGAGGGGTAGATGTAGATCCTTTCCCTTTTGCTAACATAGGCTTAAAGTTTGTCTCATCCAGTGGACCATCTTGTAGCACCTTCATATCTAAGAATTGGTTTGATAAAAAAACATTTGAATTAGAGTAAGCATGAGAGAATCATTTGGCACATAGAAGGCTAAATTGGTGATCAAATCACTCCTAATGGCTTCTTTTCTCCTATATCTTGCTATCATAGCTTGAACACCTAAGACTATCTTCACAAAGGTCAATTTGCAACTAGAGCTTGATAGGTAAAAATGCATTAGGACCTTTTATTTGGGAGCTTTTCCTACAATAAGACACCATCTATTTGCCTCTCTTGTGTTTATGTAGCCATGACTGCCAAAGAAAACCCTAGAACTAGTTGGTGTATATAAGAGGATTGCCACCACTTTGCATTCAACACAACACTACCATACCTTATAAAAATGTAGCCTCAACCATGCACCATTGAAGATATAATGTTCATTATTTCATTATACCTCACACTAATCTAGATGCAACTTAATTTGCATACCATTAAATAAATCCTTGTCTTAGATATGTGATATAGTGCCTTCACCAACCTACATTTGTAATGTGATGTTTTGAATTTTCAATGAATGGCCACCTCTAAGATGGTTTGAAATTTGATTTTTCCTCTAGCCTTGGCCTTGTGGTTGAGAGTTTGTTGTAAGTAGTTGTTGTTAGGTTTTATGACACTCTAGCGTTAGCTAGATGATCTACTACCCTATTGAGATGCCTTTTACAATGGGTGAATTGTATAGATTCAAAGGATGTCAGAAGAGAAGAGACCTCTTTGAGACAAACCTATTCATTTTCCAACTCAATCTTTTACCTTTATTCATCATATTTGTTACAATCCAAGAATCTTCTTCTTCTAATAATCAAGATATTTTTTGAGATATAGTTTCATAATGAGAGCCTCCCATTATGCTCCATTGTTCATGTGGAGACTTAGATAGAGTGAACCTATATATAAGAGATCCCCCTACAAGTTTCTCAAAGTAAAGCCGCCTTTTGTTGCACCTAGGTTGCCCCTCACAAATCCATCAAAATTTAATTTGCAAAAATCTACTAGAAGAGGGTCCACCAAGCTTTAATTTGTCAAATATAACCCACTCACTATCTCTAAAACTTTAACCACTTATTTCTTAAATGGAGATCTTTATTTTACATTGTTGAAAGATTGGGTAGAGTATAAATATTCTATGGAAGGTATGAGTTTAAGTCTTACTTGAAAGGTCATTTTAAGTTTAAATAAACCATGATTGTACATAACTTTAGCAAACTCAACCAACTTTAGGGTTGTATCATCATAACTTTAGCGAACTCCACCAACTTTAGGGTCTTATCATCATAAGAGGGCTTTTGTTTAGATCTTTAATGATGTTATACTCTTCCTTTTACTTTCAAAATTAATTAATTATAATGTTTCAAAATAATGTTAAAGTAAAAAAGAATATTGATTTGAATTTGAATTTTATATTTTTATGTTAAATATTGAAGTGTTTTTAATGTATTAATTATTATTTTTCTTACTAATAAATGTTCAAAAGCATTTATACATTATTTAAGTTACCTAGTTTATAATTATTATGAACATATGTAAAAAATTAAATTCATTTAAAATTGAATAAAGATTAAATTCTACAACATAAAATTTTTAATTTATATTTTAAATTGAAGTTTTTAAAATCAAATTATAAAAAAGTATTAATATATAACACTCAATTAAAAAATTACAATGAATTAATTAGTCGATAGGCTTTTATATGTGAACATTTTAGTGCTCGGAATTATCTCACACTGTAAAAAAAATTCAGCCGGAAAATTTTTTAAATTCGTCGGTTGTTCCTATCGGCGGATTCCTTGAACCTCCTATGGGTGCAAGTGCTAGTTTATATAAATGAAAAGATGTATTGAATTGACCTTGATGAATATGTAAGTTTGAAGATTAACTCCCATAATGTTCAGGCCTCTTAAGTAATTTTTTGAGTGATTGCTATTTTTCTTAGAATATCTTTTATATTGTGATAGTTACATAGATCCTAATATACTAACATAAATAAAGAAGGGACCCTTACTATATGTGTATGTATTTAAACTTGTACCTAATCTAATAATATAATGGAGTACTAAGAGATAATATTTCCGCAGTTTATGATAATAAGAGAGTACTTTTTTTGAATTTAATTGTACAATATATTTCATTATCAATCTTCTAGATCATATACTGTAATCTATCATCAAGATGAGAAAGATAACATTTTGTCATCCATATCAAAATGAGAAAAAACTTAAAAGTAGATTGGAGACTCATACTTCCTTTGCAAACGAGAGAAAAAAACTTAAAGGTAGATTGCAGACTCCACACTTACTTTGAAAAAGAGAGAAAAAACTTAAAAGTAGATTGCAGACTCCATACTTTGAAAAAGAGAGAACAATATACCAATGGAAAACTGAAACAGTAGGTAGCATATATTGGTCAAATCTTGGGATGCCATGAAGCATCATGCATGAGTTGGATGTTGAACATCACAGCATAGCAGAGGCCAAAAAGACACAAAGATTTCTTGATTTGAGAGGCCCACTAATCCTAAAGTTTCTTTGGGTAGTTAGTTTGTAAAAAGCGGCTGACCCCGCTCACACAAACAGAGACTGGTTTTAACCAGTTTTCCCTCTGGTCAAGGTTGATGTGATTGAACTTGAACAAGACTGGAAGGTCTATCTCTCTCTCTCTATTTAGTTGAGAAAGCAAATAAATAAAGCGGATGAAATCTCTCTTTTTGGGTACGATAATAGCAGGTGCATTTATATTCTGGAACATGTTTCTTATCGACAACACCGAGTGTCTCATCGAGATTCTAACTTGTTTACACGTCCAAATAAAGTTATTCTGCATCGCAATCAACTCAGTAATCAATCAACTTCACTTTCACTGGGTATTTTCTTTTGCCTTGGTGGATGCAATTTCATTATTATTCCTTTGCACCGTCCACGTGAGGAAACCAAAGGGATCCTATCTAAGATCACAGATTAGATGAGTTCCCCATATGATTGACCCAATCATGGGTTTTTACGCTTTAATCACTAGACTTTCTTCTCTTATAATGCAACTACTAACGATCCCTAGTCATAATGCTGGCCCTCACGATGAGACAATTTGTTTTTTTTAATATGATTGTGGAAATCAGTTACACCCTAAAAAATTTAGGGTAAAGTGTGGGACATCTCATAGTAAGATAAGATGGAGGTGGGTTTGGTTATTTAATATGGTTCATAAAATATTTTTTTTCTAAAATGGGGTTAATTTTCTCTATTGTCCTATGAAGAGGAGTAAATGAATGAATGAAAGATTTTACTAACATTGACGAGACCAAGTAGTCGATGGGACCAAGTGTTGCAATAAAAGTGCATCACACTAATACAACTACAAGATATAGGGGTTGTCCAATTAGCCTTACAAAATTTTCATACCCTTTTTTTTATGTTGGATCTTGATTAAAAAGTTTGTTGTTTGTCTAGCCTCACCTCTTTAAACAAGGAGGTTAGGTTGTCCAATGTTAGGTTGTCTTCATACTTGATACAAATGTCACTATAGGTTGCACACTCCATGGTGTAATGCTATTTTGTCTCCACCACCCCCTTGTTACAAAAAAAAACTCCTTAAAGTTGGGCAAATTTCAAAACATGAAGGCGTTGATTCAATCCAAAGAGCTTGGAATATATTCCACAGAGCTTGAAGTGCATGTACACCATCTTGTACAATATTTTTGACAAGGGAATTTATGCAACTTGAATCTCTTCTGCTACAAAATAGGCATGTTTGTATTTCTCACTCCTCCTTAGGCCTTGTCCACATATCAGTCTCCCATCTAAGATGATGCAAGTTAGTTCTTAGCTAGGCCATTAATATTTTTTTCCTTTTACTTGATTTCTACTCCTACAAAGGCTTTTTTGTCATAGTCTCATGTGGGGTTAAACTTTTTTATATGGTATGCTTTCTTCCACCCAATTCGCCTGTCCACATGGTAGTCTTGAATTTTTCTTTCACTCTTTTTTATTTCATCATTAATGTTTGGACACTCTTGCATGTTAATGTCTCATTCACTCGTCCACTTTTTGTTCTATTTCATCCACATATTCTTCATTCTTCTTATCTCTTCCTTTATCACCATTATAAGCCAACGATAATTTCCTACCAAAACTTACAAAAAGTAGCCCCACCACACATTAGTTCTTGGACCTCTAGCTTTTTAATACCCAAAAGATTAAATTTGATGGTTGTATGGCCGTATTTATACATTTTAACTATAAAATAGCATCAATTTTTTAAAAAACTATATTGAATAACTCTCACGAAAAAATGCTTAATAGGCAAGGTTGACTTCGACTTTATGATAATCAAATTTCAAATATTTTTTAAAAATGAGTCCTCTGATAGTAGTTTGAACCATGTATCATGTGACCGGTAAATTGTTGTCTTCAAAAGCAATGTTCATATTTGAAACTAAATTTCTATAACTCTTAAGAGTTTTTGTCACAATACCGACTTGTAAAATGTGTAAAAAAATTATGGAAATTTTAGTTGAAGTTTTAATTTGAGTGGAAATCATGTTTTGGAATACAAAGATGAAAGTCAAAATGCAAAAAGCCCAATAAAACATAAAAGTGAATAAGGAAAAGATTAGTTAGGAAAACACAATTCACTTTACAACTTTACAATTCTTTGACACCTTTGAAAATTGAAAGTCCAGTTTTTGAGGAAAGAAACAACCAAAGAAGTTCAAGGATTTTATAGAACTATAAATTATAGGAAAATTTGAAGGATACAATGTAACTAGACGACTGTGTAGATTGAGTTAATTTAGGAATTAAAGAGATGCAATTTTAAAAATAAATAATCATCACTACAAAATATGATATTAAAAAGAAAATAATTATTTAAACAATCACAAAATTATATAACAGTTAGATATGATAAAAAAAATTAAGCAATCATAGCTATAAAAATTAATTTGGGAGGAGGGTCTCAATAATCAAAGTTATCCTACTTTTCATCAGGCAAGTCCTTTCTATCATTAATAAGCTCCCAACCAGTGAGTGCATTGTCTTCATCTTTTAAGGCTATGAATTTGAGACTTTAGGTTGAGGCTAAGTCTAGAAACATTTCTTTGTTACAAAATGGCAAAAGGCAAGTGCAAGAATTTGTCCCATCCTCTAGGAGGGACCCACCTCTATTGTTGAGTAGGTGACAACCAACTTGTTTGTTGTCTAAGCGGCAATGGCTAACCAAAATGCTACCTAGTTGGTAGTGGGGAAGATCACATATGGTGGTCTTGCTAACAACACCGAGCAGAATCAAAGTAGTCATGCTATTAGCCCCAATGGGGGGATCTAGCACAAGAAAGTAAGAAGGGTAGAACCTAATGCAAGAACATCTATGGGATAAGAGCAATCTTGCATCAACTAAAAATATTTTCCTTCATGTTTGTTTGTTTGTGTTGGTGTAAATATTTCACTCCACCTAGGATAATGTTTATCCTAAGTATAATATTGCACCTATTTATTAAGTTTACTTAGGATATTAGGAATATTTAATTATTTTCACCTAGGTAGCTAATAATGACATGTGTGCACCTTGACTTGAAGTACACGAGTTCCATCACTGCCTCATCAATCGTTGATTGATGGAAATTAGGTGCCAACTCTGTTTAGTCAAGACTACCTTTGTCTCAATTAGACCAAATTAACTCACCTCTTAATTGAGAGTTATTAGGAGTTAAACTCTTACCTCTTGGCCATGTCATCTCCTTGATTCATGGATCTAAGAAGTCTATATATTTGTATGTTACTCTTTGTAATTATGCTCCATAATGTTGAATATAGAAATTCTTTATTCATTTCTTGATTTTGTGATTACCTCATAGGTATTAGGTTCTAGGTAGAATTCTTGTTTATACAAAATTCTAATAGTTTTTAGATTTATAATAATATTCTAATCATCATATGTCTATTGCAACTTGTGGTTCTCACTAGAAAGGCACATTCTATTTCTAGACTCATTCATAGACATATTCGAGTTTTATTCATATCCACTATTTCTAATTTGTAATGACCGCTTGAGCTTTGCGATGACACTTGCTTATATTTCCAATCTTATTGGTCCCAAAAAGGTTCGTGGTATGAACCAAATCAAGATCTAACACATATCCTTCACTTCATTCATTCTAGAATATTCCCTCCCACATGTTTCCTAGACACGTGTTTCATCTTGCATTGAGCTATGCACCATCTTGCAATCGACACCAATCATTCTAAAGGCTAAGGATCACTTCTAATCATTTGAAGTTAGTTAGCTTTAGTTAGTAATACTTATCTTAACTTCTATCTTTGGAAGATTGAATTATGTTAACACTTGGAGTTTGGGAGCAGCTTAACAAGAGAATTATATTGTAATTTATCATTGAGAATTGTAATCTGCACCTAGCTATGCCCATGTATCTTTAAAGGTTGAAGCTTCATATTTTAAGCCCATTGTGGCAAATTGTAATACAATTCATGACTGTGAATCAATAAAGCTCCATTCTATTATCTATTGAGTTTTGTTGTGTATTATGTTTGGGTGTTTTGCTGCATGGTTGGATAATCCTTAATTGTACCCTCCAGCCATGGCCACATCAAATGGTATCAGAGAATAGTTTTAAATCTTGAAATTTGTGAAAAGGATCATATTTGTAAAGATATCACTGAATTGAGGTAGTCTATAGAAATCTTGTAAATAAAGCATCAAGTTTGAGTTGGTTTACAAGGAAGATTGTGGATAGACCATCGAATTGAGATTTTACATTAGATCTAATGTCAATATGCCTCCACGAAGAGTGGGTAGACATCAAGGTTTTACCATGTTGTCAGAAAGATAGAGGAACTATTTGAAATGATGAGAACTATGCAAATCTAGTTGAATGTGATAGAAGAAGATAGGATATGCCATAACCCTAGAAATGATGAAAGTGATGATGAAAATATGTTAGAGAATGTACCAACTATTAAATATGATATGGAAGAGACCTAGAATTAATATTGCTAATTATTCTAGTAGCTTGAATATATAAGAATTGATTGATTGGATAAATGATCTGGAGGAATACTTTGAGTATGAAGAAATTGTAAATCTTAAGAAGGTTAGATTTGCTAAAACTAAGTTGAAAGGATATGCTACTATTTGGTGGAAATAAGTATGCTTGGAAAGAAATAGAAGAGGCAAAGAAAAGAGAAAAATGGGATAGGATGGTGTCATAATTCAAGAGTAACTTTATACTTTCTAATTATCAATTAGGATTTTTGAAAAGATTGCAAAAGGAGAAGACTGTGAAAGAGTGTACCAAAAAAACTTTACAAGATGATAATTAGGGATGTGAAGTATATGAAGATATGGTTGTGAGATACATTAATGGATTAAGAGGGTGTATTCAAGAAGAATTAATCATAGTGAGATTGAAAATCATTGAGGAGGTATACCAAGTTGCATTGAAGGTGGAGGAGAAGATGAACACGAGATTTGAGCTCTGGTAGAGTAGGAAAATATGAGGAAGAAGAAGATTATTGAGAGATAGATATAAATGTGGTAATAGAAGATTCTATGCAAAAGACATTGAAGCAAGAGGGACTAGCAATACATACCATAATGAAAGAGAAGGCAGTAACTCATATGACAATGAGAAAGAAAGTAGTAGTCCATACCACAATGATAGAACTAATGGATATCAAAGAGGTAGAGAAAGATATGGTTGAGGCAATGGAAGATCTTTCAAAGGAACTTGTTTTAGATGTGGAGAAGAAGGTCATAGGGCATTTGAATGTTCCCAAACTTAAGGAAGTACTAGTAAAAGACATGAAGGTGGTGCGAAAGTTGCATATATTGATAAAGAGTCAAGAGGATTACAAAGTTTGGTAGATGAACAAAATAGAGGTGAGTCACTAATCATGAAAAGAGTTTTATTAAAGCCTGTTGGTATGGACAATAAGGAACCAATGTAAAGTAGAAATTTGTTTATGCCTATATATATGCAAGATTGAAGGTAAGTATTGTAAAGTTATCATAGATAGTGGTAGTATAGATAATTTGGTATGGCTAATAAGTTAAAATTAAAGATGTTAGAACATCCAAGTTCATATAGAATCTCTTGGTTGTACAGAGAGCATAAGGTGTTGGTAAGTGAACAATGTTTGGTAAAATTCAAGATAGGAACATATCATGATGAAGTTTTGTGTGATGTTATGCCAATGGATGTATATCATTTGTTGTTGAGTAGAAAATGGTAGTATGATAAGAAGGATATACATGATGAAATAGAAAATACATATGTATTGTGATGAAGGATGGTAGGACACACACTTTAATCTTGGTAAGAGAAAAGAATATTTGTGGTAACACCAAAATATTTTGGTGGATGGTGTAAGGTTTAAAATTGCATACATTGCAATTTTGACACTACAAATTATCCTCATTTTAATGTCCACTCCTATAGCACATTTTAGGGATCATTTTAGCCTAACCTTGGCCTTTTCCTTACCAATTTGTACATCACATTCTAATATTTATTGCTAATACCATGTTGTATGTATGAGTCTTAGGTATTTTCTTTAGGACACAAACACGACTCGCATATGCCTATGTGATTTGCTAGCATCCTATGAGTTTTTAAAATTCAAATCATTGGATTCCTTCTTAGATACCTACTCCTACTTGCTATAATGTCGATCTGTCAAAAAAAATTTCTCGTGTGTTTGAACATGACCTTTTAGCTTCCTCATGAGCCTTTTGAAAAAGTAATTTTTGGGTTTTGACAACTAACATGCAACTTTCTATCTTCATGGATACACTTCCTTGGTTACATATTCATTGCTGAAGCTTCCTTGTGATAGATGCTATTGCACTCTTGATTGGCATCCTAGAATGCTTGTACATCTACACTCCCTCTTGTTGGTAATATCTTTTTAATAAGCTTGTTGTGTGTTTTATTTCTATTTACGTAATAAAATTGTATGTAGTTGCTTCTTCTCTAACATTTCTTCATTTTATTAGCAAGGTAGTGTTTGCCTCTTCTTCACATTAGTAGACATCTACATTTTTAATTTTTCTTCTTCTTTGTCTTTCATTTTGTTATTGTCATTAGCATATCTCTTTGGTGACCATCACCACCTCTCATCCATACATACACACTAGGGTATTGATCCTATTGATGGTGTTTTTAGCATGCCGCAACGCAGGTAAGACACAAGGTATCTCACCTCTCTTGAAGGAATCATATCCCAAAACTTCATAATAGGATTGCCCTAAGGTTTACATAGCTAAGTCTTAGCTCGCAGGATGACTTAGTGAATATGTGCTTCGATGTTCCAACCAAGGGGACTTACATGCAATGTAGGGTTTATGAAACTATAAAAATAAAGTGTGCAAGAACCCTAGATGATGCATACTGTTAAGTATGAAATTTATTAGCATATAGGCAGTGTAATGCTGCTTGAACCTAATCTAATCAGATTTAAGTAAAGAAAATGCAAAAGGTTAAAGAACAGAGAGATTGAAACCTAAGGACACACTACAACTGGATTGAATGCTATAGAGAGACAAATATCCTCAATAAACCACCTTCTGTTTAACCAGGTTAAGAAACTACAATGCTGCAAAAAATGATGCAATCTTCAAAGGTAACTTATGTTTTTCAAATCACATATATTCATTAAACACCCAATTTGCTGGTGTAGTTTAACTAATGTAATGTAATCGAACTAAATTCATTAACAAGGTTCAGACTAACCATACAAAGTAACTTATAGTCAGCAAGCAAAAATTGTATGAACTAGGGCATTCATCAGATATCAAAACATCTATCCATCATTGCAATTGCACTTCATCTAATTTCAGATCGAAATGAACCATGAAATCCAAAACAAGATAACACAGAAACACAATTTTTCAGCAACACCTGTAAAACGTATTTTGTATTGATCAAAATTTCAGCAAAGTCTCAACAATTCATTATGAAATCTTACTTACAAAGAGAGATAATGATCACCCTTTTATAGAGGGATGAACATACTAAGTTTTCAATAGACGGTGGAGATTTACTCAACACCAAGGGCTGAGATTACATTGCATTTAATAGTGGACAACAGTTTGTTACATTCTTGGGCACAGGTTTGTCTTATAAGGAAAAGATAAAATCTAGCTTTACAATGCATTGGATAGAACAAAATAAACTCCCATTGAGTCGTTGATAAAAGTAGATACATTTTTTGACAAAATAACATAGAAGAATGAGCGCCAATTCCCAAGAAAAGCATTGATCTAGCTGGACGGGGAAGTCACACGATTACTGAATTGGCCTACTTCTTGGCATCCTTGTCCACATCAACTTTGTTCTTTTCTGCTTCTATGTTTCTATAGGCCAAAAATGCCTCCAATGCTAGATTTATGTCAGCTGGTTGAGGATCCTTCACAAAATCCATTTTGAATTTTACAGTGTCTACTTCACAAGAAAAATTATGATATAGAGCTAACCTGGACCTCTTATTCTTTCTGAATTCTCTGAATTGTGCCCTCTGGTCGCTGATTCTATCCAAATCCTCCACTTTGCATGGTGGTGAATCCCCTTGCATAAGCAAATTCAATTTATCTTTACACTCCTGGGCATCAATAGGAGTGATGTCATCCAGGTACATCTTTGTTGCATCTCAGAGCATATCATTCAGACTATAGATCACCTCCAAAAGTTGAGATTTAGCTGGTTTGGCCCCATTTCTGGCTTTGTCAAAGATTTCTCTCCATAGTTTTATCATTTGGAGCCAATGCTCGAGCATATGCATTCTTTCCTTAGTCAAAATTTTCTCCTCTATCAAAACTTCCTCAAAAAGTTTACTTATTGCCAAAACTCATGGATATATGTGGGAATAATATTCATCATAGTTATTGCAGTCATCTGCGACTTCATCCCACTCTGCCTTCAATGTACAAAAATCTCTATGTAGTTCAACAACATCATCAATAACTTCACACCCCTTAGCATATATATTATGATACCATTTTTCTGTCGCTGAGGTAGTGGCTTTGACATTGTCAAAATCCTCCAATGCTTCCTTAGAGAGGAGAGAGGGTGCCAATGCTATTCCATCCTCTGAATGAGAGGGATTTATTAAATATCTGATGCATGCTGAAAGCTCTTCATTATGTTGTTTGAGCTGCTGCTTTGTCATCTCATCCTTATTTATCCTATCTAAAATGCTAGACATCGAGTCTTTGAACTCCTCCACAACTTGGGACTTTGATGCTGGACCTAAGTTGAGAGTTGTGACAGTGTAATCCTTAGGTTGTATGTCCTCTTTATTGGTCTGTGATGGTGGGACAACTCTCTCTGCAATTCAAGAGACATAAGCATCTTTGTATATCTTTGATTGCACCTTTGCTTTCTTTTGCTTCTTTGGCTTCTCAAGTCTAGCTAGAAAATTATCCAAATTCAGTTCTACTATCTCCACCGTAGAGGGCTAATTATTTAATCTCTACTATAACCAATCTGGAACTGTAGAAGAATGCCATGGAGAGCCAATGTGGTTGTCCTCCTTATTCAAAGAATCTAAATGAATTGTATCTTCTATATATGTATCGTTGCCTTTGTCACATTGAGGATCTGTGATGATTACTACATCTACCTTGGGAGGAGATTTTGGATGATTTAGTTGTTGTAGCCCTTCTGTCATTTCTTTCCTGACAGTATCAAGCACAGTGTCATTTGCAGATTCCTTTGATGGGCTATCCTCCAAGTGGACTACCTCTATGGTGCTGGAATCTGTTGGAGAGTTATTTGTTAATCAATTACAACCTCCTCTTCTGATATGATGTCCAATTTAGCACAAACTTTCTCAATTTCTGGTAGTAGAGGTACCTGGGGGGAGGTAGGTCTAGGCATTTCCTTTGAATCTTGGAATGGTCAAGTCAAGGAGTTATTAATGGTAGCAAAAGAATTAGTAGCAGATGCAGGCAATTGTACCTATGATAGGTTCACAAATGCTGCAAAACCTAGGGAAGGAGGAATAGAAGGAGGTGAAAGCATGGAGGAAATGACAAGGGAAGTGGCTAGGTTGAAAGGTGATAGGGAGAAGGAAGATGGTGAAAGGATGGTAGAAATGGGAGGTAAGGAAGAAGTGTCAAGAGGTGGAATAGGAGGGAAAGAAGTGAGTGAAGCGGAAAGTGAAATGGAAGGTGAAGATGAAAAAGAAAGAGGAAGGTTGATAGATGAAAGGGAAGAAGGAGATGATGAGGCAGGAGAGATGGATGGAATGGAGATAGAAGACATAAAAGGTGAGGAAGAGATGGATGGATGGGTAGAAGATGTGGAAGAAATAGGTGAAGAAGAGGGGAAGATACAATTTCTTGTGACACATGAGGTATAAGCACAGTTGGGACACTGGAGGAAACGGGAGGCACAACACTTGATGCAACAGAGGGAGAAGAAGAGACATTAACAGTTTGAGAAAGAATAGTGGAAGTGGCAGGAGGTGTTGCATCCATTGAGGAATGTTTTGGAAATGGTGCATTTTGTTGTCCTCTCATTTTCTTGGATTTAGAAGATCCCCCTTTCCCACTGGACATATCCTTTCTCTTCAAACTTTTTATCCTAACTAAGCACTGAGTATCTTTCTTTTGCTGCTTCAAAGGCTCCTTATCTACCTTAGATTTTCCCTTATCAGTAGGGGGAGGTCATCTTTTGTTGCTTCACTGTCTATATTCTAAATTTCTCCTCCTGTTGCCCCTTGTATTAGCTCTTCATTTGTCTCTATGGGCACATCTTGTTCATCATCACTGAGCCTGTCTTGTAGTTGTTGCATATATGTTAGGGCTACCCTTGCTTCTGTTAACCTGACAACTTGGTCTCTGACCTGCATTCTACTATCTGATGGGTTGTTTCTATTGCAAGGTTGCCCAAATACTGCACTCCACACTTCTTGTTGTACCACATTGTCATCATCAGTTAATTGATCTGGAACTACAACAATATTGAACATCCTTATGTAGTCAAGGGATATCCTTGAGCACCTTTTTCTTATGACCTCATGTTCATCTAAGCAATTGGCCCCAAAGTCCTCCAAATGCTCTTTGTAGAACTATTTCTTGCTCGCATGTCTTTCAATAGTACCAAAAGGGTCAAAGTGGTTCCTAAGCTTGTAGAGGTTTAGATTTAGCATTTGAAGTTCAGTATCTAAATACTCAGCTGACCCTATGGTTACACAAGAGAAGAGGGCTCTACCCAAGATTATAGGAAATTTGATGGATGCTCTATGTAAATGTTTCAACTTCTCAACGCAAGTGCATAATTGTCTTGTTAATTCTAGGAGCACTACCTTATCAGTTGGATACTTGGGTATTTTGTATGGTTCTCCAGTGAAATCTTGAATTCTAAGGTAGGTAAACTTGGAGAATTGAACGTACCACCTACAATATGTCTACACTACATTAGTGGCCTCCAAAGATATCCATCTTGACATATCTCCTTGCAACATTCTTATAATGTGCATTGTGAATGCATCATTGACTCTCTTGTAATGCACGAGTGATTGGGAGATTTCCAATTGGGGATAGCACTCATATACCTTCACTTGTCCATCTACATTGCCTACTTCTCCCAATTTGGACAGACCTAGATAGACAAAGTTCCTTGCCAACATATATTGTTGCAAGTATGTGCAGTTATTATTGTCATTGATGTCAACAAGCTTGTGTTGCCATTGGTGACAAATGTATGAACAAAGGAATATTACAAGAGTGTGAGTAGTTGGTATTGAGTTGATGATGAGGAAGTGCTGAAGATGTTGTTGATATATTTTTGGTGCTTGGTTTCCAAGTACTTTTGAGAAAATTTGAATAATAGAGGAAACAGTGTGTTGTAAAGGTTTTTTGGCATATAGAGTGGTGTTCTGGTTTTTCTCCGCATTTATTCTATGTTGAAGATCTGCTCATGCAGTTTGGATATGTTGATCAGAGGAGTTTAGAGGTGCTGGATTCAGACTTTGGCATGTTAGATCATTGTCCAGAGGAAGGTGTGTTCACCAGTGTGTGAACTGTGTATTGCAGAGGTGTCTACAAGAAGGGTTTTTGCTCTGCATTTCTCTGCAGAGTAGTTTCAAGTCTTGTGGTTCTGGAAGTGTGTTTATAAGATTCATATTTACCTTTAGTTGAAGTTGTTCATGGTTTAGTGCTCCGCAAGTCAATTTCTTGAGTTGTAGTGTATGACAGAGAAGTTTGAATAAACTGGGTATGTACTTTCTTCAGGTGAAAGTTATTGTGGAGGAATTTATTAGATTTCAGGATGTTTGTGGGATGTTCTATATTGTGTTCAAGTATGGTGTGTGGTTTGTGAATCGTATTTGATTTTGAGGAAGTGTGTACTTAAACGTTTATGGTGTTAACACAGGTTCGACTGACCTTGGGCGTTTACACTATTTGTAGATTTGCTTCAATGATTGTGGAAGCGTGGTGTGGCATACATGAATGGATTTAGGTCCAAGCTAAGGTATGTTGTGGTCCGCCTTCATTCCTTTCCACCGCAGGAATGTTTTGGTACCAACCTCATTTGAATTTATATGGTGAAGGTGTATTGCCGACCTTGGAGAATGTTTTCAAGGTTGAAGATGGTATAAATAAGTGTTGAATTGTTGAGGTAGAAGTGTGGATGTGGTGTGTTATATGTGAATAACAGTGTGGTAGAGTGTGAAGTGCAATGCAATCTTTCATGTGTTAGATTATAGGATGCAGTGAGCAGAAGGTGTCTACAATTCTTCAGTATGACTGCGAAGGTGTTGGTGATGTTGTGGTGGACTTATCTGTTGCATTGAGATGGTTTTCTCACTGTAACAATCTTCTCTATCCTCTTTTTTGTTTTGGAAGTGAGACTTTCTTTTGGCAATGAGCCTTTATTTTAGGAAGTGAGCCCTCTAGTAATGAGCCCTATTGTACTCGGTGTTGATATTACTTTATATTGTGAGCTAATCCTCACCATGGTTTCTCCCTTCTTGGGTTTTCCATGTAAATCTGGTGTTTCCTTGTGTATTTTGTTGATTTGGTTCAATTTTTGTGCCTAATCATCTTAACAGATTAAGGGTTAATTGAATTAATGTGGATCTAACTATGTGTAAGGGTTTTGGAACTATAAGTTACAACTGATTCACCCCCCTCTCAGTTTTCTTGTGCATTCAACAATTGGTATCAGAGCAAGATTCCTTGGAAGAAAGCTTAACCACTTGAGGTAGATCTAGGATGGCGCACAAGAAAGATGTTCCCCTATTTGATGGATCAGACTATGCATTCTGGAAAGTAAGGATGGAAGGTTATCTGATTTCTCTTGGATATGAAATTTGGAAGTCTATTGAGTCTGCATACACTATACCTGAGAATGGTCTGAGTACTACTAATGAGATCAAGGCTTATGAAAACAATAGTAAAGCAAGGTATGCTCATTTAAGTGGTCTTACTAATTTTGAATTGGTGAAAGTTATGAATTTGAAAATTGCTAATGAAATTTGGGAAAAGTTAAAAAGCATTTATGAAGGAGA
The DNA here is from genome assembly GCA_027924645.1 of Cunninghamia lanceolata. NCBI lineage: Eukaryota > Viridiplantae > Streptophyta > Pinopsida > Cupressales > Cupressaceae > Cunninghamia > Cunninghamia lanceolata. Next base: position 3,378,617 of record BSBN01001495.1, on the reverse strand, counting down.
TGGCAAGGTCAAGCAAGCTAAGATATAGAATTTGAAGATCATGTTTGAGACCATGCAAATGTCTGAAGATGAAAACATCAAAGGCTACTTGCAGAAGGTGGATGAAGTTGTCAATAGCATCATAGGTCTTGGTGGAGAACTAGAAGAAAAAGAAGTGGTAATGAAGGTACTCAGAAATCTTCCCAAAAAATATAGTCATAAAGTTTCTTCTATTGAAGAATTATAAAATCTGGATCAATTTACCAGAAATCAGTTGCATGGTACTTTAACTGCTTTTGAAATGAGAGAATTTGGAACAAGTAGTTTAAAAGTTGAGACTACTTTTAAGGCTGGTAAATCAGAGAAGACTGTAGAATTAGATCAGGAGGATTTCGATGATATGTAAGCTAACTTTGTGAGAAGAATGAAAAAGGGTATTGGTAAGTACAGTGGTAAGTTGCCTTTCAAGTGTTTCAGTAAGATAGGTCATTATGCTTCAAGATGTCTAGAAAAAATTTGAAAAGCAAAAATAGGGAGAATAAAAGTAAGGCGATTAAGAAAAGTTATTATGTTAGAGAAGATGCAAGTATATCTGATGATGAATATGATTATGAAGATGATGAGGATAGTGAATGCTTGTTCAAAGCTTTAAAAGATGATACTATTTCTAGTAACTTTGAGGGATGTGTGAAGGAAAGGGCTCTGAAAGTAAGTACTAATGTTGAAGGCACCTTGATATCTGCCTTTCATGCTAGATAGGAAAAGAACTATTGGATCGTTGATAGTGGATGCTCTAATCATATGACCGATGATAAGAGTAAGTTTATTAAACTTGAAAAAATATGGATGACTAGTTAGATTTGGTGATGATACATCTACCAAGATTTGTGGAAAAGGTTCAATCAGTTTTGATGACAAACATAACATAGATGTTGTTTTTTATGTAAAGGGTTTAAGACATAACCTCTTGAGTGTTAAACAAATGTGTAGCAAGGGATACAATCTTATGTTTCAGGATGGTGGCTGTGAGATCAAAAAAGATTCTAGAACTATGATAGCCACTAGAAGGAGGACTGATGGAAATATCTATCAACTCAAAGGTGCTGATGGTTATTGTTGCATGACTCAGATCAGTGAGAGTTGGTTATGGCATATGAGATTGTGTCACATCAATTTTAATAGCCTAGTGAGAATAAGTTCAGTTCAAGCTATGAGAGATCTGCCAAAGATTACAAAGCCTATCAATGCTTCCTATAAGGAGTGTCAAGTTGGAAAGCAAGCAAGAAGAAGTTTCAAAGTCAAAGATCAATCTTCTACAGGACTGTTAGAATTGATGCATATAGATCTTTGTGGCCCTATTAGAGTAAGGAGTTTTTAAGGTGACAGGTATTTCATGCTACTAATTGATGATTGTTCTAGAATGACATGGGTTACTTTTCTTAAAGACAAATCAAAAGCCCTAGATAAGTTTAAAGCATTCAAAGCAATGTTTGAGAATGAAATGGATATGAAAATTAAATGTTTGAGGTCTGACAGAGGTGGAGAATTCACCTCCAATGAGTTTAACATGTTTTGTGAGAATCATGGAATAAAGAGGCACCTATCTGCCCCTAGGACTCCTTAGTAGAATGGAGTGGTTGAAAGGAAGAATAGGAATGTTCAAGAAGCTGCAAGGACAATGATAACAGAATCAAATCTACTGGAAGTCTACTGGAGAGAAGCAATTCATAATGTTGTTTATATACTGAATAGAGTGCAAGCAAGCACAAACAATACAAAGACTCCTTATGAGTTATGGTATGGAAGGATTCTTACCGTCCAATACTTTAGAGTGTTTAGAAGCAAATGCTACATCAAAAGAGATGGAGAAAACTTGGGAAAGTTTGTGCAAGATCTGATGAAGGTATCTTTCTTGGATATTCTAATAAAAGAAAAGCTTATTGGTGCTACAACAAGAGGCTAAGGAAAATTGTTGAGAGTGCAAATGTTAAGGTTGATGAAGACCTATAGATGAATTCAGAGGTGTGGATATGAATTAGATGAGTCTTCTTGCAGTGAAGAAGAAAAAGGTAAAGAAAAGGAAGTGTGGTTTGAAGAGGAAGAAGCTCCGGAAAAGATTCCTAAAACTCCCAAGTATGTGTGGGAGCATCATTCTGAAGATCAAATCATTGGTGACAAGAGCAAAGGTATACTGACAAGAAGGAAATTTGCTGAAGAACAAGTAAATCTGTGTTTATTTTTTGAAGTTGAACCTAAAGGAGTGATTGAAGCATGCAAGGATGAGTATTGGATCAAGGATATGGAAGAAGAACTAATGTAGATTGAAAAGAATCAGACTTGGGAACTTGTCCCAAGACCAGTAAACAAAAATGTGATTGGAGCTAAGTGGGTATTGTAGAGGTGTTTGGGAGAAAGATTTTTTCTCTGCATTTCTCCATAGAGTGGTTTCAAATCTTGCAGTTTTGGAAGTGTGTTTATAAGATTTATATTTACCTTCAGTTGAAGTTGTTCATGGTTTGGTGCTCCACAAGTTGATTTCTTGAGTTGTAGTGTATGGCAGAGATGTTTGAATAAATTGGGTATGTACTTTCTTCAGGTGAAATTTGTTGTAGAGGAATTTGTTGGATTTTAGGATATTTTTGGAATGTTCTACATTGTGTTCAAGCATGGTGTGTGGTCCGTGTGTCATATTTTATTTTGAGGAAGCGTGTACTTAAACAATTATGGTGTTAACATAGGTTCAACCGACCTTGGATGTTTACACTAATTGTGGATTTGCTTCGATGATTGTGAAAGCATGGCATGGCGAGCATGAATGGATTTAGGTCCAAAATAAGGTGTGTTTTGGTCTGCCTTCATTCCTTTCTGCCGCAGAAATGTTTTGGTACTGACCTAATTTGAATTTACATGATGAAGGTGTATTGCCGACCTTGGAGAATGTTTTCAAGGTTGAGGATGGTATAAATGAGTGTTGAATTGTTGAGGTAGAAGTGTGGATGTGATGTGTTAGATGCAAATAACAATGTGGTAAAGTGTGAAGTGTAGTGCAAGCTTTCATGTGTTAGATTATAGGATGTAGTGAGTAGAAGGTGTTTACAATTTTTTAGTATGACTGCGAAGGTGTTGGTGATGTTGTGGTGGAATTATCTGTTGCATTGAGATGGTTTTCTCATTGTAACAATCTTCTCTATCTTCTTTTCTATTTTGGAAGTGAACCTTTCTTTTGGGAAGTGAGCCCTCCGACAGTGAGCCCTATTGTATTCAATGTTGATATTACTTTATATTGTGAGCTAATCCTCACCATGGCTTTTCCCTTCTTGGGTTTTGTTGTCACATATATTTGCACCCAGTGTTGAAGGCTTTTAGGGCTCTAGAAATCTAGTGAAACATTGAGATGACCTCTAGGTGTGGGACCCTATAGGGAGGCCAAATCTCCAGAGAGTGACAGGTTCCTTTGCTGAATAAGATATTCAATGATCCTAAGACTAAACCTAATCTATCTACCTGTTATGAAAAGAGGAAGAGAGAGTGAAACTTAAATTAAAGGGAGGTGATACACTACATTTGAATATGAGAGCTCTCACAAAACTAAGAAAATGCATAACATAACCAGATATAGCTGATAAGTATACACAGATTTAGCTGATCCTACCAAAAGTAAGGAGCAAGAATGGTTGAGAGGAACAAAGTATTCATAGACAAACCATCCTTAGATTTACATAGAGTCAAAAACAACATAAAGAGGTGAGAATAACCAACATATATTCAATCAAAAGGCATGGTTACTATAGAGGAGGGCTCTGTTTGAATACAAAATGAACAAGTATTTAACCCTTACTACATCTCTCAAAGATGCATATATAGCATTTGAACAGTTGACCTAAGTCAATTACAATAAATTCGCCCCATGGGTTGTAAGAAGAAAAGTCACGCCAGAAGGGACGTCTCCCTGCAACAATTCAATGTAGAAAATATCTAAATCCATTGAGCAGCTAGAAGATATTTGTGTCTTTAATACAAACTGCTGAATCATGCACCTGCAACAATTAATGCAAAATATCTGCCTTTGAAATATTTTACAACATGTTGAGTTGGCCTTTGATATATCTTCTCAGCCGAGTCTGCATATTCCTCTTCAGTCAGCAACTATCTAGATATGCATGCATATATCTAGATCATGAATTTTGGATCATAATTTCAAAGTGTGGATATTCCTCAAAAGCTTGCCAAATGAAAGAAGGTGAAATTCTATGCAATTTTGCCTTTTGGATCATGTAGAAATTCTTTAGAATGAAGGAGATATCTGCAGTGAGAGTTGAGGTCAATAAGCATATGGATATCCATGAATATCCCCAAGATCTGCACATTCAAAAATATCCGGATGATATATCTTGACCAAACAAAAAAACCTTCAAAATCCTAATATCTGGATGCACCCATCAAATTTACCTTCGCAACAGGAAGAAACCGTCATCCACATGGATACCCGATGTCAAGATATTAACTTTTAATATGCCACCCCTGAATATCCTGATGATGTCGTCAGCATAGAAAGCTTTGTTAGAGAGGGGATCTGGATGATGTCATCAGGATATGAACACTATAGGATAATATACTGGTGATGGTGCTGTTAGGTCTAAAAAATGTAGGTTATAAACCTTAAGAGGTTGCCAAGCTCTCTTAACGCTTTTGGCTAACTGGAACAGGGATGATATGATTAAAACCCCCTTCTCTTTAGGTTATGCTAGACCTAGGCGGGTGTACCTTGATAGCTGAGGCAAATTTGTATAACCTTAGTGATCTACTCACAGTGGCATATACATGTAAGACAGATATAAGGGTGAAAGTTATTCGTAATGCTAATGTTTGTAGTTTGAGAGTGTAAATTAGTTTAAGTGAAGTATTGCTTTATATTAAATATGACTAGTGCTTGATTTTGTTGGGTGAATGGGGTCAAGATGTGTATGATATGTGGATCTCCTTACTTGGCTTAACTCTAATTACTTGACACTTGTGAATGTTTATACCTTATATAAATGTGCAAGAATGTAGGTTATGATGCTCTTCTTATCGATCCCACTTATGTCTTTCCAATTTACTGTGATAGTCTAAAAGGACTTTTAATTTTGGTGTGAAGGAAACCAACTAATATGACTTACTTAAAGGGTTTTAACTCTGGGAAGAGACCAATAACATAAACCACTTAGAAGGACTTAAATCAACTTCTAATTGAACCCAATCAAGCATACCACAAAGAGACAACAAATGTGTTCTGACAAATTAAATTAATTCACTAAATTTGAATAATAGGAAAATACCAGTCTGGAGACAGTCGAATAACTCATAAGCATTAATATTGACAAAGTAATTGAACACCAAATATTTGAGACACTGAAAAACGTTCTTCCCCATTAAATTGCTTCAAATGATTTTACAATACATATTAGAAGTCTTCCTTTTATTTGTTGCCTAATCTGCTAATTGTTGATCTGATATTGCTTCTTCCACCGATTGATTCTTCCCCTCTTGATTAATTTGCATCTCTGATAAATATTTTGTATTTTAGGGTTACAACCCTTCACACATCCCTTCAGTGCAGCCTTTCATTTAATTAATTATCTTTGGAAAGAATAAAATATTTAATCTCCCATGCTAATTAATTATTATCCCTCATCTTTACATCTCAGTGAAGATTAATTTTAATGATAATCATTATTATTTCTCCTTTTGCTAGCAACCTTCATGTTCATATGTACTCCCTGATGGAAATATTTCATCCGTAATTACATGCACTTTGGAATAAAATATCCTTGGAATAATCACCCACTCTATAATACCCTCAGTGAAAATATTTCACATCGTGATGAAAATATTTTATAACTTTATTTCTTGTCAAGAGGCCATCAAAATAAATGTTCTTCTCCTTGTGAATACGTCCCCTTGTTTTAATTGCAAAAATATTTGATATATTCTCCTATGAAAATAATTTCAATGATTACTATAATCCTTTCCTTGCCGGTAATTTTCGTGCTCATTTTTACCCATGTTAGGAAAATGTCCTTTGGGTAAAAATAATTACCCATCCCGTAGTAAAAATATTTACATTTTGGTGGAAAAATACTTCATAGCTTTATAAAATCTTCATTTTGAACATTGTACCCTAAAACATACAACTCACATTTCTATTTTATCTTTCTCTCTAATAAATATTTTTGCCTTGATTATTTTAATAAATTTTTATTTCATATTTTTGTGGTTTCATCCTCTAAGTGTGTCATATTAATCTCCATAACATTGATATCGGCATATCGAAGGGACAATAAAAAGTGTCACTCCGATGTATGGGGGTCATTCTGATATTTATTTATTTGATTTTAGTTATTTAATCAACATTATCGGCATATCAGGAAGACTTCCAAATTACTCACTCCGATATAACACTTTCCCATTGATAATATTTAAAATATATTATATCCTCATGTGCATCGGTCCATCGAAGGGACTCACCAATTGGTCATTTTGATATAGTGTAGTCCTACTGATATAGGGTTTCATATTAGGGTTTCTTAAACATTCGCTATATCAAGCACCATTTTAGGCCTCGTTCCTATGTATTGTTGACATCTATCAAAGAAACTTTCACTCACACTCTGAAATGGTGACTCCAGAGATCCATTGTCCCGTGGGGGTGAATCTTTCACAGGAAAATGACACTCATCAAAAGGTCTATGATTTGATGCAAATGTGCCAATTATCATGTTTGTAGGACTACCATTTTGGTTATGACCAAAATAGCTTTCTATTGCTTCATAAACTTCCTTAGCATAGTTTGTAGGTAACTTCTTATCCATACGATCCTTTACCATCGTGTTCCAAAAGCTTATGTGCCTAGGGGGAGTATTCCTTTCATAGTCTCTAATCTTCTTATAGTCTGATATAATATGTTCCCACCTGTCACGACATTGAGTACCATTGGATTTTATTGATTTTTATCTGCATCAATGATCTCTTTCTAATCTCTTTCCAATTTATGGTATAAATAAATCTCAAATGGAGTGATGGCTCCTCCACCCTCCATTCATTCATCTGAGCCAAAATCTAGGGTCATATTGCATGACAAAATCTTCCATCTCCATAATTTGGACACAATTTGATGGTATAATTTGAGTTTAATATATTCATTAGGTATACCTTCATTTTTTATTTGTTTTTGCACTATTTTCTAGGTTTTGCATGTCACATTTCCATATCTCACATCCATCAGTGGGCTAAAACAAAGATCGTTCTCAGGCAAAGTCCATAATATCATCCCAGTTTTGGGACATAAACCTTGCCTAAATCTGTCTATATGATCCACCAATTGCATAGTAATACTTTTCATAGGGGAAAATTTCTGGGATTTATAATTTATGTTCGACTGCTGTATTGAGCCCAGCTCATCCCTTTTCACAGGTAATGAGTCAAAAACATAATGCCTATTAGGTTGTAGGATGTTGTGATCAATCCCAGCCTTCTGAGCCAATTTCTCCTTGGTGCATAACAAATGTGTTCCCAAATCTGCACCTGCTAACTCATGAAGACCATATATGTAACTATCATAATCATAGTGATGAACTTTATCTGCTGTCCATGAAGAAATTAATGACAAAAATTATTTATGCTAAAAATTTGAAGTCTTCGCCTTCAAACTCTTATTACTAGGTGTATGTCCAAGTCCCTCTATATTACTCAAAATGTCAAATTGAGCCCAAGCTTTCTTGAAATCATACTTTAAGTCTATAGAGATATATGTTTCTAGATGAAAATTTGATTGTATAGGTTTTTTCTCAATGCCAACCATTATATATTTAAAGCATTCAAGATCCTCCTCAAGAGAATTAACATTGATGAATCCAAACCCAAATATGTTTAATCCTCACTTATAATAGGTTTCCCCTCTTTTTATTCTAAAACATACAAGTTGGTGACTAAATTCAGTGTATAACCTTTTCCAAGAGCCTCGCAAAATGGACTGCTCAAATCTTTCTTGGAGGTGTATACATTATGAAGCCAGGTTATGTGTCTAGGGTTCACCCTTGGGATCACTTCAAACATGTTATATTAAGTATTCAAGTGTATAAGCTTATGCAAATCAATCTGAGCACTTCTAACATGTGGGGTATTGTTAAATCAATTTTTGATCTCTGCCTGAAACTGGATGAAGGAAAGTATGTTTTTGTCAAAGATCCTTCACAAGAAGTTATTCAAACTTCATCTTTAAACTGCAATGATCAATGCTTCAAGTATCTCATAAATCCATAACTGTGTCAAGGATGTCAGGTCTCATTGTGGGCCTAGCTAAAAAAATTATTTTGAAATAAATTTTGTCTTGAATTGTCCTGACATTGCATCAATATGCTTCTGAGATGAAAAAATGAACTGGGTAATCATCAGAATCCACTTTCAGGCATTTAGTATTGTGAGCAAAACAAGCCAAGTAGCCTCTGGAATCATCATGGAAAACTAGTCAAACCATCTCCTGAAGCCATGAAAATGCACATGCATGTAAATATTTGATCCAAGAATTTAGTGCAACAGTTCGACAAAATGCATCTTGAGGTGCAAGATATTATTGTTCAAAGTAGTTGTTGCAAGAATGTGCCTAATTGGTGTTGTCATTGATGTCAACATATCCTTGTTGTCATTGGTGTCAACTATATCTTATTCTATTACTTGTTTAGAAGACTTGTATGTTGAGGATATTGAGAAAATTAGCCTCTCCGGAAGAAACAAGTGAGTTATAGAGAAGTGCATTATAGATAGTGAGTTGTATGCTGAAGAAAAGTCTGGTAAACTACTCTGCATTTATTTCTACTGGAAGATCTTGTTCTATAGATTGGAAGTAAGTTAGAGGTATGACTAAGGATGCTACATTCCGGGTTTGAGCCCTCCGCATGAAGATTTGAGTGAGTTGTGTTCACCATAGTGAAACCTACTTTTTTTGTTAGTTTAGTTGGGGCGGAGAGAAAGTATTCTACTCCGCATTCCTCCACAATAAAGTATTTTGCTCTATGGTTCTAGAAGGAAGTCTGGGATGATGATGAGTGCTTACAGTTGCAATGGTTTGTGGTTTGGTGGTCCGCAAGCTATCTTTCCTTTATGACAGTTGAAGACAGTAAAGTTCATATGTTCCAGTGTGAAGATTCTTATGGGTAAAGTGGTTAAAGGTTGTGCGGTTTCTCTTGATGATTATAACGTGCTTGTGGATGCCTCCTAATCATGTTCCTATCTGGACTTTGGTCCGCATTAAGAAATTGAGATTGTGTTTGAAGATTGTTCCCAGATAATGTAGCGTGTAACCAATCTTAGCTGACCTGGTTAATCCCAGTGATTGCAGAGATCTCTTGAAGATTGTGGAAGTATTTTGAAGTATGGAAGATCATGTTTGAGTCCCAGCTAAGGCATGGCGTGATCCACGTATAATTTTACTTCACCCCCTTTACATAATGTTGTAATAGGCCAAGACCTATTTTGTAAATGTTTGTAATGCCGACCTTGGAGATTGTTCCAATGGTTGATGATTGTGATGCCAACCTTGATGATCATTCTGAGGTTGTTGTAGTGTATAAATACTTGTAGTTGAGTCATGAAAAGTTTTCCTTGGGCGGAAATGAAAAGATATTAAGAAAGGTCCAAAAGGCAGAGCAGAGAAGAGGCATATGAAAGAAGAGGAAGGGCATAGCAAAGGAAGAGCAGAGCAGAGGAATTATTGTACTTTAGTCACAAATATAGAAAGGTGTTGATTGTGGCAGTGAGCTGCCAGTAGGGTTTAATGGCCTTCAGGGTTTAACAACCCTTGTTGTAATCTTGCTAGGTTTAGGGTTGAGGTAGTGAGCCTACTAGACCTAGTTTTTCTTCATGGCAGTGGGCCAGTATGTTTAGGCCCATGGAGTGACCATGCTTGAACATCATTATTTCAAGATTGCAATATATATTGAGAGCTAATCCTCTCCATGGTTTTTCCCCACCTTGGGGTTTTCCAAGTAAAATCTGGCGTCTCTTGTGTTTGATGTTGTATCTGTGGTTAAGTTTCTGATTTCATGCACTCATTGTTAAATCATAATAATTGTGGATAAGTGATGAATGTTTAATTGTAGAAAGTGTTTAAGTTCTTAGGACAACTGATTCACCCCCCCTCTTAATTGTCTAACACATATCAACAGTAGCTCTTTTAGCCTTTTCTACAACTGCAACTGTCAAAAACCTAATTAGGGCTCACCAACTTGCCATTTAAAAAATATCAAATCTCATCCTGGGGGGCTACCACTTGGGGAATTAGTTCACTTAGGTCAAATGAGCATGTGTGCAAAAGGGTTCTTCACCAATCTACTCATATGGTAAATAAACATGTTTGCAAAGTGTTTTGGCATGAAACTAAATAGGCTCTGAATTATGACACTCTAAAGTAGGTCACTGGGATAGTTTTTTAGGCACATTTCTAAGTGTGGTACTCAAATTTTTCATCATGGGAACCTAAAATTTTGCAAAAAATTGAAGGAAATTTTAGGTTCCAATAGTGGCTCTTGCTTGGGGATGTATGCCGCTTGTGGGCATAGAAAGATCCCAGATCTCTGGGGAGCAGACTGAGTGCCTACTCGATTAGGAAATAAAGTTCAAATGTTGCTTCTACCCTAAACTGATATGGTTTCAAAACCATAACACAACTGATGGCTCAAGGCCACTAGAAAAAGGAAAGTTTTATATTTTCCTCTATCACACACCTTGTTTTAGTCCAATTTTATTGAACTCCGCTTGAAAATATTTATGCAATCATCATTTTGGTTACTGTTATGCATCATGGAATGATATCCTAGCTAAACTAAAAACTAAAAAATTTTATAATCCACCACATAGCTGAGCTCATTTGTTTTGATTTCATCATAAGTTTGCATGAAAAATCTGAAATCATCATATGGCCATAGATGCAAACTAAGCAGGTAACTTCTGGATGTGTATGAAGCAAAACAATCATAACCATCTATGTTATTGATTCCATCATCCGAATACCTCTCATATGAGTCTAAAAAATCTGCCATATCCACATCTTTTGAGACAATCAAATTTGAAATACTTTCCATCTTATTGATATCACTAATTGGGAGTGACACTGATTTTTGATCTATACAGTCATCATTATGTACATTTGAATCAGCCAATATTGAACATTCATCATCCACGATATGTGAATCAACATCATTTTCATAGGAGCCCAGGATCTCTAATTTTGATTTACATGTCTCTTCTTGAGCAGGGATACCCATAAATTATTGATTAGCTTCAAGAATTACTCCACCATTTGAGAACTATACTTGAGATCACATAAATCTCTATTAGGATCAACATCACAATGGTACTTGAAATCATTAGATATGACAGTTTCATCAGTATACTTGTTTCTGTCACAATTTAATGCAACATTATCCTATTTATTTGGGGAAGGAAAATCAAATGGAGAAGGAACATTATCTTTGTCGAAGTTTATGTGAGTAGGGCATAAAAGCTCATGACCATTTTCATGCACATGCCTTTGATATTCTATGGTTAATAATTCTGAAATCTGCTCACTGCTGAGTGAACATGCTTCTCTTCTATATCTTTCACTACATTTTCCTCTTGACCTTCATAAGAGTTGCAAACATCCTTGCCAAAAGTACAGTCATGATTTGATATGGTGGCTTCATCCTTGTTAACATCCAAACTGTCATAACAACTATTTTCATTTCTATACTCATCCTCTATGGACTGATCACAATCATTTCCTTTTCATTGTTGCACGGCGTGCTGTCCCCTTATGTTTCAGCTTCTAGCATAAATGGCTGCACCTCTATTGTTTGATCATGAAATGCACTCAAATTATTATGTATACCATAATCAGGTGTGCATATTTCTTCTTCATCATGTGTTTGATTTCTTTCTTGAATATACAAATACTCATCCTCTTCTTCCTCACACTATTGATTTAGGTATTGAGGTGGGTGGGCTGGGACAACAGGAACATCCACACTTTGAAGACTGCTCTCATTTTTTAATGTATTATATGTCATTTCATTATTTGTTGGAATATGCTGAGGCTCTAAGACTTGTGTAAAATCCTCATAATTGTCATCAAATTGACTCAGAAATAGCCTCTTGAAATCTTCCCATGAAGATATACTTTGCATGGGTAAGCTTTTACACCATTCTCTTGCATAATCGCCCAATGATATTGCAAAGCATTTCATAATGACATCTTTTAGATAAATTTGAAAGTCCTCAATAAAATCCCAAAATAGTTGTACATGTTGTTGATGGGTGTTTTAGCATTCAACAATGCAGGTGTGATTGCTGGTTTCACACCTCTCTTGAAAAGTATCCTACCTTAGGTAAGTCTACTCCAAGGATAATACAACTAGGTCTTAGCTTGCTTGGAATATCTCAGTTGGAATGTACTAGCTATTCCTACAAGGGGTCTTACATATAGTTGATAGATTTAGATAGTTTGGACACCAGTTCATGCAAACCCTTTAGAATTTTAGCTGATAAGGTGATGTAAAATGCTGTTGAAAACCTAATCTAAACAATTGATCTTAAAAGAAAATATAAAAGGAGATAGGGTTTAGAGAAATCCTAAGTGACATTCACAATGCGAAGACTGTTGTAGGTAGACAAATGTTCTAAAATTTAACCAATTTCCTGAGTAACCAAGCTAACTAGATGCTACAGCATTGCAGAAAATGATGCTATCTTCAATGGAGACTTAAAGGTTTTCAGATTACATTCATTTATCAAATACCCAAGTAATGGCGCAATTTAACTCATGAAATGGAATTGAACTTGGCACAAAATAATCAACCTAGGCTAACTTTGTACAGTCACTTACAATCAGCAAGAAACCAAAAGTATGGACTTAGAACATTCATCAAATACCTTTCAACAAATCATTAACATTGCAAAGGCACAACTAACTAATGGAGACCAAGAAGCGAACCATGAAACCAAATAAGAAATACAATGAACAAATTCTCAGGAAAACTACAGAAACTTGTTTTATATTAATTTCAAATGGTAGAGCATCAACAATTCAGCATCAAGAGTCTTACAAATGAGAAGGAAGGCAGAGCTTTATATAGGAGAGGTTCCATACTAAGTTTTTGAATGAACGGTGGAGATTAACTCGACACCGACGGTCCAAATTTAACATCATTAAATGCATCTACAACAACTCATTGCATTCCTAGATTACAATTTGTCTCTTATGAAAAGGATGAAAAATGACCTTCAAATATCTTGAACCTAGACAAATGGACTACCCATTTGAATATATATATATAGAAAAGACAATTTTCAAGGCATAATAAGGACAAAATAGCATCACATGACCTTCCAAATATAACAATACATTTTTGTGATGGGATTACATTTCAAAATATTCAAAAAGATACTATTGTTCTTTCTCTAAATCTATTTTATCTTCCTTTGCCTCCTTGTTCCTCTACTGCACCCATGCTAATAGTGTTGGACTTATCTTTACACCCCTGCACATCGTAGGTAGCCAAATCATTACATCCCATTACAAGGAAGTCCTTCAATGAGTCATTTATTTCACAGACAAGGGATGATATGTTTTCATTAGCTACTTTGTATGCCTCCCTGACATTGTCAAAAACTTCTTTTCTAAGTTTTATCTATTGGTACCATTGCACTGCTTTGTGCAGTCTATCTGCTATCAAAATATTTTTAGATACCAGCATTTGAGAAGGCATATCTCTTATTGCTTGCACCCGAGGGAATACCTGAGAATAATACTCATCAAAAGGGTCACATTCCTCGTGCAATTCCTTCCAATGGTCCCGTAATTTGCAAAAGTTTTTATGAAGTTCAGCAACAAAGTCAATGGCCTCACATCCTTCCTAACATACCTTGATCATCCATTTTTGAGTTCTAGTAGCCAGAGTCCTGACTTCATCGAGCTTTGTTTCTTCATCTTTTGACAACAAAGTGGGGACTGTCCTTAGGTCACCTTCAAAATCCATGGGTTTTATTAGGAACTACAAGCATGCTTTGAATTCTTCATTTTGTCATTTTAGTTCTTTCTTGCTGAGCTCATGCTTGTCTAACTATTCTAATATGGAAGAAACAGAGCCTTTGAATTTCTCAACTCTTTGACTTCTTGTAGCAGGGCCCAACTTAATAGTCATAATGATCTAGTCTTCAGATCTGACCTATTCTTTATCTGTACCAGCTAGTGGGACAACCACTTCTGCTATCTGGGCTCTTGTCGTGGTGCAGGAGTACCCTGAGACAATGAGAATCTGGAGGATTCTATGCATTTTCTATTTTGTCCAAGTGTCATATTATAAGGCCTTCGTGCCATATTAAGTTATACGTGGCCGAGTAAGGCATAAAACTAAGTCTATATATGTGTCATTCAAGATTGTAACTGAACTGAAAAGATTGTAACCGAACGACAGAGGTGGTTGTAGGGCAGTTCGCCTTCCATCTTGTGTAACTGCCTGTATGAGTCTATATAGTCAGTCTGTGATTCGTTAAGAAAAGTGTGTGAGTGTGCGTGTAGACACAGATGGAGTCAAAGATGGTATCGACCTATCGGCCAAAGGATTTGTTAGCTCACTGATGGTGATGTCTCACCGATAGTAAGGAAAGAGTGTATTTCGGTATCATTTGGACCTTGTGAAGAGTTTTAAAGTGGATTTGAACATTTAACCCTCTGTACTGTGGGTTAATATGGGTTTTCATCCTTGTTTTGAGTGCTTCCACTATATACTCTGCATCATGTCGCATCCTTATAGATTCTAGACTGCCCCTTAGCCTTTTTCTATTTTCTCAGCTTTTGTGTCTATGCTATAATAACACTTAAATCCAATTTCATTATCTCAACCTGAGGCTTTGGATAGGTAATCCTGCTTTGCAACCAATCCGGTGTTGTTGAGGAGGACTCAAGATTTTCATTGTTTGTGTTCGGTGGACCCTCGAGCAAATTCTGCTCTTGCTCCTGCTCTTTATTTGTATCTTCTTCCTCGTCTACAATATTCCTCCAATTTACTAATATCTCCTTCTGGCCAATTCCCAAGACTATTTCTATTTAGTTCTTTTCTGGAGGGCTATCAGAAACTTCTATTACTTCTGTATTCACTGCTTCAAAAGGAGGCTCTTCAAATATATCTTTTTCATGTTCTTGTTCTTGAAGGCCTAATTCTACACACACTTTATCTATCCCTGGTAGTAGTGGTGCAAACAAAGGAGTTGAATCTTGAGTTATTGCAGTTTGGGAAATAGGGGTAGAAGATGATGGGGCTGTTACAAGTGAAGGCAAGCTGACTTGCATCAAGTTGGAAAAAGAGGTGAATCCTAAGGTAGGTGGAACGAGAGTAGTTGGTAAGATAGAAGAAATGATAATAGGTGTGGTGATGGAAGGAGAAGTTAGGGGAAAAGATAGTGAGAGAATGGAGGAAATAGGTGGCAAAGGAAAGGAAGTGGAGAGTGAGACAGAAGAAATGGAAGGCATAGACATGGTGGAGATGGAATAGAGTAAAGAGCCAAAAATGGAAGAAATGGGACTACTTGGTGTGTTTGAATCTATTGTCAACAGACATGAGACAGTCGAGATAGTAGTTACCGGTGAGGAAGCAACGGAGGTATTTTCTTGGATGATTGTAACAGGGGTAGAAGGAGCAGTAGTAGAAATAGCAGGAGATGTAACAGTACTCATGATTGGGGCAGAAGGGGGTGGAGAAGGTACTGGCAAGTTTGTGTCATCAGGAGTTGCAGCAGTGGAAGCCTCTATGGTTATGCTAGTGGTCTTTACTTTAGTTTTATTTGTCTTTGATCCTTCTCCTAGTCCACTAGGCATATCTCTTTTCTTAGATGCCCTTGTTCTTGTAGCCATAGGTATGTCTTTCTTCTGGGGATAGCCTTTTTTGCATTTTTCCCTTTTTCTTTCTCTGCCAAAGGGATATGTTATTTGCTATTTGACTTCTTGGCAGGCTCTTGAACTAGTTTTGCTTCATCTGTTATCTCTATTGGCACATCTTCTTCACCCCCAGACTCCTTCTCAAATTCAAGTTTAGTATATGTGAACTGCACTCCTTGTCTCTCCAAGGCAGTGACTTGACTTCTGACCCATGCCTTACTTAACCTTATTGGCTCTTTCATTATTTGATCCAAGGAGCTTTCTTCGGCATTTGCCCAATTTGGCAAATGATTTGGTTGATGATATTGGGCTTCCCAAGGTCCCCTGTGCATCACATTCTCATCATCCTCAAGTTGATCTGGGACTACTATGATGTGGAATTTCCTTAATGGGCCCTCTTCATCACTTCATAGTCATCTAAGCAATTGGCCCAAAAATCTTCTAAGTGCATCTTGTGAAACAACTTCTTCCTCACAAATCTCTCCATAATGATTTCACTTTGTATGTAGATGGAGATTGAGCAATTGGAGCTTTGTATATGAGTGTTTAGCTACTCCTAGGGAAACCCAGGCATAATTACCTTTACCTAATAGGATGAGAAACTGGACATTTGTTCTATGTAGATGCTTTAACTTCTTTGTACAAGTCATTAGCAGTTTGGAGAACTCCAAGAGGACTACTTTGTCAGTGGGGTAACGAGGTAGTCTATAGGCCGCTCCAGTGAAGCCTTAGATCCTTAGATAAGTGAACTTCTCAAATTGTATGTACCACCTTCCATATTTTGTAACTTCATTCATGGCCTCGATGGATATTCTTAGGGCTGTGTTCCCTTGCAACAGTCTAGTTATGTACATGGTGAAGGCATCATTTACCCTTTTGAAGTGAATCAGAGATTGGGATAAAATCAATTGGGCATAGCATTCATAAACCTTGACTTGGTGTTGTTCATCATTCCCAACTTCCCCTTCCTTGGACAATCCAACATATTCGTTTCTCCTTACTAGTACATACACAACATAAGAAGTCCATCTGAATAATTGTTTCTCTCTAAAGTTGCTAAATGCCTCATGGATGTTATCACTCACTATCTGTGCCCAGTGGAATTTAGTTCCCTTCATTATCTCCTCAATTACCAAGAACATCCACTCTTCAAAAGTTGATGTTGTGGGAAGTTCATATATTCTACTAAGTAGAGTTACCAAATCTCCTATCTCATCATGAAAGTCACTTCTATATAGTACCTGAGGAAGTTTAATAAGAGCAGACCTTTTGCTTTTCATCCATTGTTCATTTATATGTTTCTTACATCCATCTATATCTTTCTTGTATGTGGCCTCTGCACCAGTTTTGTCTGGGATAGTCATCACTGGATACCATGGGATACCAAAGATTTCTGCTAGGGATGGTGGACTTAGATCTTCTAGCACATCTCCATTGGGTGTTTGTATAGTTCTGGTCATGATGTCATATATGTTTGCACATGCAACTATCAACTATGCACATTGGGCTGATGTAGGGAAAGCAACAACCTCTGTAATCCCACTATCCTTCACTTTCTTGGCCCTTAGGGTTGGATTAGGTCCAAATGCATGGAGTCTGAAGTCCTCTAAGTCAATGTGACCTAGATTGGTATCCCCTATGTTTTTCCATCCTGATGTGATCTTGGTTTTCGAAGGAATGCCCTTGAATTTGTACCTCATGATTTGGGCTCTTGCAGTCAATTAACCTGCATGACTAGACTTCATAAGTCTTGATGCATTTGAAAGGTTCCCTAACTCCTAAGTTTTAAATTCATGGTCATCAAGCCAACTGCTACATCACTAAGTCATGCTATGATAAAAGAGATCAATATCCATCCAGCTAAGTGATTAATGCATACCTATGAAATGCACAAGTTTGAATTTTACCTGTTATTGCACTTATTACGTGATCAAATGATAAGACACAACAATTCATATTAATGCATGCAATAAATGCTTTAAATACTACAAAATTTGAATCAAGAGATGTAAAAAAACATGATTCCATAAATGCATTTTCCATTTCACTCAAACAGACCATTTATCCTTTAAAATTTCATAAAATTGTCATTTTGCAAGTTTTGCACTAATTTGAGGGTCATCCAACTTGTGAGAAACAAAGCGCTAGATCGGGGGTCAACCAAACTTGCGCGGGATTTGAAGTCATCCAACCTAAAGGTCTCTTGTCATTTGGTTGCTTTGCTCAGCATGAATTTTAAGGGCGCCTAACTTTGCGTGAGTTTTGAATATGACCGAGTTAGATGAATCCCAGAGATCGATCGGATGGGTTTTTAGCACAAGTCAGAAGAGGTAAGTTTTAGCATTGGGTGATTCCATTATACTCTTGTGCGGGTTTTGAATGTGTTAGACCTTGCACAGTTTTTAGGGATGACCGACTAAGTCGGTGAGGAGGTATTTTAGCGCAAGGTCGGAGGAGAGATTTTTTAGCGCCAATACCACTCATCATGTTTTGTGCGAGTTTTTGATCTTAATGACTTAGCGGGATTTTGGGGAATGCTGGACCCAAGTTAGAGAAGGCAATTTTTAGCGCTAAGTTGGAAGTTAACATTTTTAGCACAAAGTGAACTTAAAGCCTTAGCAGGGATTTCCATGGTCATTAACCGACTTGAATGAGTTGAAAAGTTTATAGGTCAGTTGAACAATTTTTAGCGCAAACTCAAAGGGTTAATTTTCAATTGTGTGAATTGCTTTCAATGGATTCTACATTTAATTTGAGAGTTTAGCGTAATGAGTGAGATTTTCAGTCGTGATTTGATGAACTTTGTTTGGGCTTCAACGCACATAGAGGTTTTGAATAAAATCGCATTTAACAGTTAACCTTCCCAGTCATTTTAAACTAGGGTTTTGAAGAGATGTTTGCACATACTAGAGAGAAAACCCTATTTTCTATCCTTTGAACACTAATCATTCATTTCTAAGTTTGCAGAATCATTCAAAGGAATTGAAACTAGATTTAACATAGAGAATCCGTGCTTTATTGCCAACCCTAACTTGTAAAGAAAACCCTAGGCTGATGAAAAAAACACTCACCTAATTTTACAGAAATGAGATTTGATGGAACCGCACAGGTGGTGATGTTTCTTTTTGAATCTGTCAGGAATTTCATGATTGACTTGCTTTACATTCGGTCAGGGAGATCCTCAATCGATCTCTAAGTATAAAATGAGTCTAAAAGTAAAAAACACACTTTATTCTCTTCTATTTGATAGCCATAAACGTAGGGGGTATGACGGACGTTCAGGCCTTCTGCAGAGTTAATTTAAATTTTGCACGAGAATGTGACATGACTGACCTTGTGCGACTTTCACGCATTGCCGACCTAGTTAGTTGTTATGGATTTCAGTGCAAGGTCGAAAGGAAGTACTTTTCACACTTTGTAGTGGTTTCAGGGTCATCAGACTTGCGAGAGTGTTGAAGGTTACCGACTAAGTCGGATGCGACTAACTCCAGTGTTGAGTCAGATGATTATTATTTCAACACTTAGTTAGTGCAACTTGATTTCTGTGCTTGGTCAGTTGAATAAGATTTTAGCACAAAGGTCAGTTGGACATGAAAATAACACTAAGTTAGATGACTTGAAATTCAATGCAAAAAGTTAGATGAAGGGGTTTTTGGCGCAAATGACACTCAGACTTGATTTCAATGAAGACAACTACTTGGACTTACTTGATTTTTGGATCACTTAATGACATTCATGTTGGCAAGAGACACTGTGTGGCTTCATGATTGTTGTCATTGATGGCAATAAAGTCTATCCCACACATCCGCAGAGCATAGTATGCCTATACCAGAAGTCAGATTGAAGAGTGTTCTGGTATGGTGAACAAGAACAGAGCATGCAGCAAGGTCCAACAATCAGGTCTGGATCTCTCAGATGGTGTAACTCAGCAAGTTGCGGACTTGGGCAAGTCAAGAGGAGTATCATGACTACTATATTCTAGAGATTGAACCTCTGGTTATGAATCATGGAAAAGATATGAGCATCTGAGTGTTGGGTTCCAGATAGGTAGAGCAGACTGAGGAAGAACTGACTGGCAGAGTATCAGACTTCAATCCGGATGAGTAATTGATGTTGATCAAGCTATTTGAGGGATCATACATGGTTGGCTGACATGATTGATGACTTCTATGTCTATGTTTTTGATACGCATCACATATTAAGCATGGAATCAGCTGACAGATCAGTGTTTTGTAAATATCTTGAATATTCTGATTGCCAACTAGAAAGATGTTGAAATCCTTAGTGTGGATATATATACTAGATGGATTTTGGTATGAAGGTGTGTGTGAGTAGATAAAGTGTGTGAGGAAAGGCAGAGATAAGTGTGGAAGCACCAATACAAGTCTAGTATGTGACAGAACAACAACACTAAAAGCAGAGGAAGAATGAAGTGCATTAGATCAGTATATTGAGCCTAACCGGAACTGAACCTTAGCATATATGGATGCCTCTCATCAGTTCAAACACTTGGTTACCTTCTATAAACTTTGTAGACAGTAAATCTCTTGTAGGCAGTGTGCCTCTTGTGAGCAGTGTGCTTGGGCAGTGAGCCCTAATTGGCAAGTGCCATTTTTGTACTTCTTATTCTTTTAACAGAGAATACAATCTTGGGTTAGTCACCCCATGGTTTTTCCCTTAACAGGGTTTTCCACGTTAAAATCCTTGTGTTATGTGTGTTGATTTCTTTTCTACTCTCATGATTATATATGCTTATGTGTTTTGATGCTGCTCAAATTATAAAAGGAAAAATGAAGTAAAGTTATTAGAGAAAACTGATTCACTCCCCCTCTTAGTTATCTACCTTGTTTCCAACAATTGGTATCAGAGCCAAGTTCCTCTAAATAGAGCCTAACAGCTTGAGGAAGATCTGGGAATCTCAATGGATATGTATGGTATGAAGGAACAACTTTAGTCTGCCCTAGATGATCTTGAGAAATCTCACTCTAAAGTCAATAACTTGAGAGAAAGACTCAAACAAGCTGATGATTTCATAAATGAGCTAAAAGAAAAATTGAGTATCTCTATGAAAAAGAGAAAGGAACTACTTCAACAATTAGCAAGTCAAAGTGAAGCCAATGATACTAATGAAGATCTGAATGAGAAAAACAAGCTATGTGAGAAGCTATCAAAAGAGGTCATTATGGTAAGACATGAAATGGAATCAAGGGTTATGAGATTCACCCAAGAAATTGAAGAGAAAAGAAAAATTGAAAATAATCTAAAATAATCTCTCAAGGAGAAGTCAGAGGACTACCACAAAATGGATAGAATAATCAGGCATCTGGAATCTGATCTTGAAGAAGCTAGAGATAATGAAGAACAACTTGAGAATCAGATAGACACTCTCAAACAAGATCTTCAAACAACAAATGAATACAAACAGAAATTCAAGATAAGCTCTGCTCAACTTGAAGTTCTTCTTGAAAGCCAAAAGAGGGTAGATGACAAGTGTGGCTTGGGATATGAGAAAGGTGAAAGCTTTGGATCTGGTCAGAAGAACTCTGGATCAGGAAATCCAAGGAATAGGCCTAGAAGACCTCCAATAAGGCAACCAAATGCTCAAAGATATCCATCGTTCAATGGATACTGCTACAGTTGCAACAACTTCGGTCATAAAGCAACTCAATGTAGAAGAAGAATGAATCAGACTAATTCATCCTTCTCCGGACAGTGTTTCAACTGCAAAGGTATGGTCACAAATCTCATGAATGTAGAAATATGCAAATAAACAATTCATTCAATGGTATATGCTTTGCATGCAATAGAATGGGACATATGGATAATCAATGCAGATTAAGAGGATATCAGTCAAATATGCAAAGAAATGTTGTTTACTACAATTGCAATAGATCCAGTCATATTGCCAAATTCTACAGAAGTAAGAATCAGGATAAAAAGGGTCCGGTGCATCATAATCAAAATCAAGATAAAGGAAAAGACAAAGTGAATGCGAACTAAGTTCAAAGGGAGATGAACAAGATTTGGGTGAAGAAGAGTACAAAAAATGTTGGGGATGGATCCGCACCAGAATCTGGTGCTGATATTCCTTCTAGAAACTAAACAGATGATCTCTGGCTTAGGGGGAGTCACAAAGGAAAATAAATTCCTCCAGCCAGTCAATTGGTGCCTAAATTTGGCACATGGAATGTTGTGGATTAAAGGGTTCTCAGAGAAATATCCAAATAACCCTCAGTAAAAATATGAAAGATCCGCAAGGAGTTTTGAAGAGTTTAATCAACCAAGATTGATCTGGTTTGACAGCCATCCGGTAACGCAGGATCTTCATAGACAAATCCGGTATGATTCAAAATTGATCTGCAGACTCATGACATGATTGGAGGAAAGAAGATACATTGTCAATTATCATTGAAAATGATTCTAAGTGCATCTCAGTGATTCAGAAAGATCTCTCTCAGAACAAAGCAACCAGATGACTTAAAGTTGTGCATTTATTGCAAAAGGAAATTAGGGTTTGTGTAGAGATTAAAGGGTTCTTTTACTCATCATTTGCACATTTGCATTCAAGAAGAAGAAAGGAAGAGCTCTACATCAAGTTTTTACAACTTTGTCAAAGATCAACTGCAGAATCTGATTCAACCAGTGACCTGTTTCGGCTCTTATTGTGAACCCTACAAGCGTAAAAAGGTATTTCCATTTCTAAATATCTCTCTCTAAATCTTTTGCAAAGATGGCTACTCCAATGGTTGTTAAGATCACTAATAGGCCGTGCCCAAAGTTTAAAAAACACCCTTACAAGTCCCTAGAAGTTGATCCCTTAGGTGCTTTTTCTAGCATTTTGCATGGGGTTCTGCACGTAGAAGATTTTAGGGTGTACATCCATGCCAATATTGAGGAATTTGGAGAATCTAAGCTGATGGATATCTACCATAAAAAATTAATGGATGAAACTTTTGAACTCAAACCTCAATACAAGGCCATCCGGGATAAGCATTTTGGACATTGCATCCACTTTCCTTGTTTTACAGAAGATGAATGGGTTCGGTATGTTCTTAACATAATACATGACAAATTCATGTGGTTGATGAAGCCCTTCAAGATAACAAAAGATGCAATTAGGGTAGTAACTAGATTGCACTCATCTGGTGGGTTGCCTGCACTCAAATCTGTCAAGAACCAGACAGTAAGTGAGGCTACCAGATCTAAGTTTGACAAAAGAGCCATGACAATAGAAGATATCACAGATCTGGATATCAAATTTGCCTCTATGATAATTGGTTATAAAATCTATCATTCTAGCAGGGAGAATTTTGTGTCTAGAACTGTAATTTATATAGCATATCAGATGCTAAGGGAAAATGCTAATTATGACCTATTTGATCTTCTTCTTAACCAACTATTAGAAAACTTGCAGAAGATCAAGAAGGATAAGAAGAACTCATTCAAGTATGGTGGCTTAATACTATGTATGTTTTTTTACTATATGAATGAGCTACCTGGATCAAGTGGTTGGGTATGGAAAAATGACAGACCGGTTGCCATACAAATCAGAGACTATATGTATGGGCTTGGTGATGCCAAGGCTCAAAGTACAACACTCTGGGGATAATTTAAAAACTTCTAAAGTTTGATGCAGGCTAGAGAAATAATTCCTCAAAAAAAAGTTGAAAAATATAAGGATACAGTATGCTTCATGGTAGACACTGATCAATGCCTAATGGAGGCAATTGAGCCCAGAACAATTTGGATTATGCCAATGGGATATGAGGTTGATGAGAAAATCCTAGAGCTGCATGTCCAAAACTTGTTGAGTCAGCCTAAGGACCCTAAGGCAGAAAGGTTTGGAACCTTTCAAGAATTAAGTGTAAAGATACATGTTGAAATGAGATAACTAGAGATGAAAAGAAAAGTGAGAAGGGAAGTAGAGGAAATTGCCAAAAGATATGGCATATCAAAGGAGGCAGTTGATGCAAATAGAGAAAAAATAGAAAGAGCTAAGAAAGAGAAACAAGAAGCAGAAAAAGAAAGTGTTCAAGTACAAGCCTCCTCTCGAACTAGATCCTCCAAGAGCTCTGCACCTGCCACCTCTAAGAGCTCAAGAGCCTCAAAAGAGGAAGCCAAGACATCTAGAAAGGAAGAAAAGAGAATGAAAACAAAGGCCACAAGGTCATACATAAGCCAAAAGGATGATGAAGAAATAGAGTCTGATGAGGAAGTAAAGAAAATGAAGAAGAAGAAGAAAACATCCGGGGAATCCTCTTCCAGTAAAAACAAAGAAGAAGAGGTAGAAGAATTTGTTGAAATTCCTACTCTCTCTATTGATGATGTCATGAAGGCAGTCACTGTGGATGGGAATCTGCAACTAGTGATAGAATTTTATGATGAGTATAGTGACACAGACAAAAGGATATTGGAAGAAGCTACAGTTAAGTACCTAAACATTTATAATAAAGCATTCATTGAAATCATCTCTCTAATTCCCAAAACTCTAGAGAAGGTACTTGAACTGAGAAAGGAGAATGCTAAGGCAAAGGACTTAGAGATCCAAGAATAGATTTCTATTAAGCTCTATCCTTCCATTACTCTAAAGCAAATGAACATGATCTTTAAGGACTGCAAGGATGAATTCCAGAGCAAAGCAAGAATGAACAAACTAATGCTTGGAGAGACTAATCAGGTAGCAAAAGAAACAGAAGACATCCTCCAGAATGCCTTCAAAAGATTCAACCTTCCTATCATAGAGGAAATAGATGAAGAACCTTCTACCATGGATGTCGAAGGATTAAAGGCATCAAAAGAAGAATCTATAGAGAAAAATATAGAAGGGTCTAAAGAGATAGATGAGGGGAAGTCTAAAGACTTGGATTCTTCTATTCTAGAAGAGAAAGTTCAAGAAGAAGTCAACATCTCTCCTTCGAATCCCACTACAGACATTCTAGACTCAAGAGCTGAAGGAGAAGGAAGAAAAGAAGAAAAAGTGAGTCAAGAAGAAGAAGTAAAGGGAAGAGAAGAAGAGCAAACAGAGATCTCTGATGACAGTTCAGAGATTCCAAACAAAAAGACTCAGCCTTCGGCAATAGACACTGCAGAGGCAGTGAAGAAATTCTTAAACAAAGAGATGATGGAGATAGATGAACCAGAACTCTTTCAAGGACCTCTCAATTTTGATTCCCTCTCTCCAGTCCAGACAATGAAGATAGCATCCTTTGCCCAAGATAAAGCAAAAGAAAAGCTTTTGAAGTCTCACATGGAAGATTGTGAGTTGATAGAGATTGCATCAAGAATGCTGGAGAAGATCATGCCATCCTTCCAAAAGGATCCTTTGGCCTCTCCATCCGGTAACCTTAAATCTTTGATAAACTCTATCAACACTCATTTTGATTCCTTAGAGAAATCGGCAGAAGAAAAGGTCTGAAAAGAATTTTTGGGAAAGAGATTCTCTGAAGTACAGGGACTCATAGCTAATGATAGGAGAACCCTGGATATTGGGATAAAGAGCCTAGAAAATGCTCTTAAAGATGGTGGAGAAATGTACAAATTTTGTCTATCCTAGTCTAAAGTGACATAGGATATTGAAAAGAAGGTGAAAGAACAAGAAGATAAACTGTCAAGTTTATCTCAAAATTTTGATCCTCTCACCACATCCATAATGAATCAAGAGTGCCAAACCATTGCCATTATAAATGAAATAAAGAGGCTGGAAAAGGAGAAGAAGAATATAATAAGGAGGATGAGTGAACTTAGAGGGATAATTATCCCCAAGTTAGAGTTAATGCATGAGGCCTTAACTGATGCTCAAACCATAGCCTGGACCAGTGATCCAACAGACTTAAGAAGGGCAGAAGCTTATGCATTTTTGTTGAGTGGTCACATCTCAATTTTTGACAGGATGAAGTAGAGTTGGGCAATAGAATTTGTATAGTTGAAGACCACTTTTGCGGATATACTTAAGTATATGTAAGTATAACATGCATATATACTTATGCGGCTATGTATAGGTTGATTTTTGCAAATTTTGGTGTGTCGATTCCACCCTTTTCCATTGATGTCAAAGGGGGAGTGAGGAGTAGTGAAAAATGTAGAATCTAGCTAAGGGGGAGCTCTGGTAAAAGTGTACATGAGACAGAGCATCAGCCAAGGGGGAGTTTTCTACGACACTTAGTCATTTTTCACTAAGTGTTGCCATCAATGCCAAAGGGGGAGATTGTTGGCAAGAGACACTATGTGGCTTCATGATTGTTGTCATTGATGGTAACAAAGTCTATCCCACACATCCGTAGAGCATAGTATGCCTATACCGGAAGTTAAATTGAAGAGTGTTCTGGTCCGGTGAACAAGAACAAATCATGCAGCAAGGTCCGACAATCAGGTCCGGATATCTCAGAGGGTGTAACTCAACAAGTTGCAAACTTGGGCAAGTCAAGAGGAGTATCATGACCACTATATTCTAGAGATTGAGCCTCCGATGATGAATCATGGAAAAGATATGAGAATCTAAGTGTTGGGTTCCAGACAGGTAGAGCAGACTGAGGAAGAACTGACTGACAGAGTATCAGACTTCAATCCGGATGAGTAATTGATGTTGATCAAGCTATTTGAGGGATCATACATGGTTAGCTGACATGATTGATGACTTCTATGTCTATGTTTTTGATACGCATCACATATTAAGCATGGAATCAGCCGACAGATCAGTGTTTTGTAAATATCTTGAATATTCTGATTGCCGACTAGAAAGATGTTGAAATCCTTTGTGTGGATATATATACTAGATGGGTTTTAGTATGAAGGTGTGTGTGAGTAGATAAAGTGTGCGAGGAAAGGTAGAGATAAGTGTGGAAGTAGTAATACAAGTCCAGTATGTGACAGAATAGCAGCACTAAAAGCAGAGGAAGAATGAAGTGCATTAAATCAGTATATTAAGCCTAACCAGAACTAAACCTCAGTATATATGGATGCCTCTCATCAGTTCAAACACCTGGTTACCTTTTATAAACTTTGTAGACAGTGAGTCTCTTGTAGGCAGTGTGCCTCTTGTGAGCAGTGTGCTCGAGCAGTGAGCCCTAATTGGCAAGTGCCATTTTTGTACTTCTTATTCTTTTAACAGAGAATACAATCTTGGGTTAGTCACCCAGTGGTTTTTCCCTTAACAGATTTTTCCACGTTAAAATCCTTGTGTTATGTGTGTTGATTTCTTTTCTGCTCTCATGATTATATATGCTTATGTGTTTTGATGCTGCTCAAATTATAAAAGGAAAAATAAAGTAAAGTTATTAGAGATAACTGATTCACCCCCCCTTAGTTATCTACCTTGTTTCCAACAATTCAATCTCTTTGGTATGGCAAGAAAATGTAATTTGACCACTTTTGACACTTAGGAATAAAGGAACCAAACTGACACTCTAAACCAAAGCTTGAAAGAGGGGGTCCCCATTTCACAAAATTGGGCATGTGTGTGAGGCACAACAAATGGCGACTCTGCTGGGAAATGCTCCGGAGCATTTCAAAGATAAACTTTCAATATGAACCCATAAATTTTATGTTTCCTACATGCTAAACAAGAAAATATGATCCCCTATCAAAGGAGCAAAGCTCAATAACCAGTGCAACCATCCATATCCTAAAAACCTAAGTGTGTGCAGTTGCATTCATTCCCATACCTTAGTGACTAAGCTCATCCTAGATCCTTCACATTAAGCTACGTGATTAGTACACACCTTCTAAACTACCTAGACATTGCCCCGCTGCCAGCAAGTGTCTATAGCCCTGATGGGTTTGTCTCAGAATTCCACTCAAGTAGAGCCCCACTGCCAGTCAGGTGCCCATAGCCCTGGTAGAGTTTACTTGATTGTCCATCCAATTGAGTTATAATGTGTGTAAGTGTGATTTTCCTTTGCATGTCTTTTCTTTCATACTTTTGATGTTTCATTGAGCTTAAATTTAGCAGAGTATAATGCAGTACCGCTACCTTTGTGATAACTCAGCTAGCTGGGTGTGGACTCCCGATGCCGGCAAAGGTGGACCTTAGATTTTTCACTTAGTGCAAGATTACCAAGAATCACTTAGCGACTTCAGGATTATTTAAAAGTGAGAGATATATGGTTAGAGAATACTTCAAGTGTATCGACTAATGACTCTTTTCCCATGAATAGACATCATATCCTCCAGTATAACAGTGGAACCCACAACAAGGCCTAAGAAAAACTTTGGCTTCTCTAAGAAAAACTTTAAATTATTTTCCCAAAAAAGAAACATTTGTGGGTCCACATAACTGCCACCACATTTGGGAAACAAAGATCCCCAACAAAGAAAGCACAGCATGGAAAAAAGAAAAACAGGAAAGGAAACTAAACTAAGTGAAAGAAAACACCTAATAGCTATGGAAAACAAAGCAAGAAAGCAAAACTAATCTAAACAACAATCTAATCTAACCAAAGAAAACAAGAAACCTAACTATATACACTAATAGAAGGCAAGGCTACCTCCTAAGCCTGAAAGTAGTGCTGCAGGAACTGTCCATTGATGGGCAATGGAAGCTCCTCACCAGTAAGGCTCTTTAGTCAATACGTGTTGTCACTAAGGATCTCATAAATCTGATATGGACCCAACCAAAGTTTATCAAACTTACCATGTTCGGCTTTCTTCTCATGGGCCTTCTCTCAATACAGTACTAAATCAGAAATGCGGAAGGCCTTGACTTTGGCTCTCTTGTCAAACCATCGTGTCACTACCCCTTGGTGTTTGGAAAAATTTTCTATGGCAGCGTCCTGTTTCTCTTCAAGGTGCAGTAATTGGGCTAATCATGAAGACAACTGATCATCTGGTTCAAAACAATCTTGCATGAATTGTAGCACAAGGATTCTCAAATGAATGGGGAAGATAGGCTTGGTTCCATAACTAAGTGATAGGGTGATGTTCCTAGTGCAACCTTGTGTCTAATTTTGTCATCCCATAAAGCAAATCTAAGCTCAGTATGCCAATCTTTGTGGTTCTTATCTTGTAGTTTCTTTATTACCTCAAGCAAGTTCTTGTTTGTGGACTCAGCTACCCCATTCCCTTGAGGATAGTAATTTGAAGAAAACTTAAGAATGATCCCATAATCAAATTCCCAGTTAGAAAAACATAATGATGAAAAGCAGGGCCATTATCACAAACTAAAGAAAACGGATAGCTGAACCTGGTAATGATATGTTTTTCAACAAACTCAATGACTACCTCTATGGTGCATTGTTTACAGGCTATAGCCTTAGACCATAGGGTGTAGTAATTAGTAGCAGTTAGAATATACTTGTGGCCTGTAGAGGGAGGTGGGTTGACCATACCGGTAAAGTTGAGTCCCCATTGTGCGAATGGTCATACCTCCAGGAATGGTTGCAGTGGCATAGCAACATTTTGTTCTCTAGTGGCTGATGTCTAACATGTGTGACAAGTTCTCACATGTGAATAAGCATCTTTGAACAAAGCAGGCTAGTAATACCTAGCCTGAAGAATTTGATTGGCAGTCAAATAGGCTGATCCGTGACCTGTCCCAAACTTCTCGTGAAACTTGTTAGGACCTATTCTACCTCTGTTTTATCTAGGCATCTCAATAAATCCCTTCATGATTTTTCTTGTATAATACTGATCCTTTTATCATGTAACTATTACTCTTCAATCTGAGTTCTCTTCTCTGAACTGAATTCAATCGAGATGGGTAACGTTGGTTGAGAAGATAAAACACAATGTCTCCATATCATTCATCCTTCGAAATGTCTTCTACCATATACTATTGGGAGACTAAGCCCGGACCAACCTCTGCCATTGTTCTATTCAATGCTTGTCCTTGTACTAATTTCATAGGTTGTATCTCTATGTTGAATTCCTGTAGAATAGTAACCCATTTTCCTCGTCTTTCATTGATTTCACTCTGCATCAACAACACTTTAACTGCTGCATTTGGCACTATGGCAATCACTTAACTTCTGAGAATGTAATGATGGAACTTCTTAACTACCTTTACCAGGGTGTATGCTTTCTTTTCTACACTTAGATACCTTAGCTCTACATCTTTTAGTGGAGTTCTCATAAAAGTGATGGGTCTTTCATCATCGACCGCTCTCTTTTGCATTAGCATGGCTGCACAAGTATGCTCGGAAGCAAAAGAATAGATACAGAATGACAGTGTATAGTCTGGACTTACCAGTACATAAGCATTGGCTATTGCTTGTTTGATCTCTACGAATGCAGCTTTGGCTTCAGGAGTCCAATCTATCTTTGCATCTTTCTTCAACATGGCATTTAGGGGTCAGACAATTTTAGTAAAACCAATGATAAATTTACGGACAAAGTTGATCTTACCAAAATATGACTTGAGTTCCTTCATGCTGGCTAGAGGTGGTATCTTGAAGATTGCCTGTACTCGGTCTGGATCAATAGATATGCCCTACTCGGAGATGACATGTCCTAGTAGCTTTCGCTCAGTTACTCCAAAGATGCACTTCTTAGGATTGAGTGAGATTCCATAGTCTTTAGACCACTGTAGCACCTTTCTTAAGTTAGCCACATGATCTTCTCATCTCTTTGACAAACACCTCAAGGTCATCCATTTAAATTATAATGCATTTGCCAACTAGTCCTTTGAAGGCTACATCCATTGCATGTTGGAATGTAGCGCTAGCGTTAATAAGCCCAAATGGCATCCTACAATACGTGTAGATTCCCCATTTACATGTGAAAGATGTCTTTAACCTGTCCTCATAGTCAACCATCACTTGGTTATAACCCAAACATCCATCTAGAAAAGACATCATCTGGGAGCCATTGACAATTTATAGGACTTTGTCCAATGATAGTAATGGATAATTGTCTTTCTCGGAAGCTTGGTTCAAATTGTGAAAGTCAATGTAAAGTCTAATTTCTCCATTTTTCTTATGGATAGGGACTAAATTTTCCACCCATGCTGAATGTTTGATAGGGAATATAATTCTTGTGGACAGTAATTTCTACACTTCTTTGAAAATCAATGGTTCTAACAAAGTGTTCGCCAGACGCTGCCTCTATCTGAATGGCTTTACTCCTGGTCTCAGTGATATAGTATGAGTAATTATTGAAGTATCGTATGTCTTGAGGTCTTCATAACTCCATGCTATTACTTCATGATAGTCTCTTAACACACGAATGATACCTTCTCTCTCTTCCTCTGTGCTGGTCTTCCCAATGAATACATTCTTAACTTCTTTAGCTATCCCCAAATTGAAAGGATCGCATTGCCCTCCAGGGGATTCTACTTCCTTCCTCTGGGTTCCCAGTTTGTCTGAATCGAACAATTGTTCTAATTTTACCATACCCCATGGAATCGTGTTTGTCTTCAAATTAAGGACTCCTTCCAAGTCCATCTCAATAGGCTTCATCTCTTCTTCATCTATTATTTGTGCAGTAAAAACATTAGATGAAGTAAGAAAATCAATTATATGCTTGTCATCTTCGAAGACTTGGAAATTTGTGACATTATCCAGTACTAATGGGGTGGTAACAAACTTGACAGTGAACTTCTTTAATCCTGACAGATGTTGGTTCTAACATGCTCATTGTCTGTGCTAGAGCATCTGTAACATAATTTTACCTTTGCGGGATTAGTGGAATGTTGTAATCATCAAAGCACTCAATCAAGTTCCATACTCAGTTCCTGTATCGACTTAACCTCTTGTCATTGCAAGAGTACTTCTTTCTCACTTGTTTGACAACTAGTTCTGAGTCACCAAACACCTGGATCACCTAGACTTTCTTCTGGAGTGCCATTAACAATCCTTGCACTAAAGCTTCATATTCTGTCACATTATTGGTGCAAGGGAACTACAACCTTTGTGATGCCAAATACGAACTTCCAGTGGGGCTGATCAGTTCAAAGCCTGCCCTAGATCCTTGTCTGCACCTAGATCCATTGAATCTCAAAGTCCAAAGGTGAAAATACTTACTACTGTCATCTTGCCTAATTTGTCCTTTTTTATTTGGAGCCGATTTGGAACTTTCTTTCTTTGTAACCATAGGATCTTGCTTTGGAGCTACAATGATCTTTAAATGTTTATGCACTTGCTCTACTGCTTCTTGACAAAGTAAGCATGTAAACTCTGAATGAGATGCATCATGGATACAACACCAGTTTGGCAGTAGTAACTCTTCCATTTGTATATGCTTTCCAACAACCACTTGATCACTTATGAACTTGGCTACAAAGTCTCAAAATCCTTTGAATATCCCTAGCTCATCATCATCATCAGAGGATTCTGGGACTGACTACACACATGCAATATTAGTCTCTTGATATTCTGTATGTGGCTGATCAGAAAACTTACTGCAGTTCAACATAAATATTTCTTCAGCCTAATCAACATGGGGAAGATAGACCCCCAAATCAACTTCTGAAAATAGGATTTCATTGGTCTGATTATACTCCGTAATCATGTGCTTCATCTTCGGCTCCCTTTCAATGTGAATCTAGTTTGCTAGCCCCTTCCATGGTAGCCACATGTGGGAGAAGTCTATTGCCATGTAACCATTCAAAGTCCTAGACCAATCCCGATTTAAGATAATGCCATATTGATTTGGAATATCCACTACCTGAATGTCTATGTATTACTGTACTCGAGGATCAAAGGCCAATTGCATGTGTATTCTGTTCAACTCTCCCATCACATTTACCTCAATTTTTTCTAGCTAGGTAACCTTCCTAGAAGACTTTGCTGGGGTAAGACCAAGTGCTCTATAGACTGATAAAAGGCATCACGTTAGTAGAAGCTCCCGAATCCACTAAACAATTGTGAAGATTCTTCCTGAATATTCTGAGTGTCAAGAGGAAGGAGGACTTTCTCTCTTATCCTTGTACAAAGTTACCTTCTATTTAGCATCTGTCACATGGACTCTCTCTTTTCCTTTATCAGTGTTATCTTTTACGTGAGTCTCTTTCTGAGGAGAATCTATTTTGACACTTGCTCCCATATCTTGAAAGAAGGTTGTCCTAACCTCAGGTACCTTTAGTAACTCATAGACGGACAAACTAACTTTCATTTTCTTAAGCTCATTTGCAACATACTATCCCATCTTTGTTATATCAGACCTTTGGGAACTTTCAATAGCAGTTCCTTGATGCATCAATTGAGGCGTGGCCTTAGGAGGTTCCGGGTTGTTGGAATCTTTTGGATTATGTGGGATTTGATAGTTATTTGGAGAAATTGAGGTGGTGTAAGGTCCTTTGGGCTTATTACTTCTCAAATTGTATGGAGTTTTGTTGTACTATTGATAGGCATTTACTTCATCAAGCTCTTCTTCCTCAGGCTAATTATCATCTTGAAAGGGAAATGTGTAACTATCAAGTACTTTGGCAGTATCTTACCTCTGAGAAGGAACTAGTTCATTCCCTGTTGGTGGATTTTCTTATGTTTTAATATTTTGAATCTCCATGTGAAAAATGCTAGATGCTATTTGAAATTTTGGGTAGTCCAATTCTGAATGAGCATTTGTATTGTGCAATCTACACCATGTTAACAATGTTGCCTCAGCTAACATTACTCTACTAGGTGGATAGGTATCATTATTCTGATTTTCCAGTGGTGATGGCACCCCTTAGTTGTTGGTCTAGTGTTCCAAGACTGGTTTGATCACTAAAAATTCTAATTTTGATACTGATTTTAATTCCTTTATTGCAGATATGCATTTTAATTCCTTAAGTGGGTGACCTCTGCAGTGAGCTTTTTCATTTTCCCAGCCAACTCTCTAATATCATCTCTATCTTCCTTTGCCTTAGTTGTTTCAGCAGATTGAAGAAAGGGCATTTGGGTTGGAGACAATTTAGCTACTGGATTTCCTGGATGAACTACTAAAGAGTGTGTTGCAGCGGGAGTTGGAACTGGGTTCATTACAGGGCTATGATTGGCCAAGGCTTGGTTAATCATGGGTATTTGATTTGGCATTGCTACTGGACCCATATGATTTAACGGACCTATGGTTTTAGTCCTAGCTGAGTGTTTATAGTGACAACTTTAGTGTATGCTTGAGCTAGATTAGCTGGGGGTGGGTTTGCTCTTCGCAGAAACATAGATGTAAGTCTATCCAAAGATGCATAATAAATTGGTAGAGTTGCATCCTGACCTATGGCATAAGGAGCTTGCAAATGACTAAAAGCCTTTTGGAATCTATTATTAAATGAAATTATCAACTCACCTTCACCTCGATGAATTTCCACAAAAGACCTATACAGATCTGCTGGGGTAGTTGGCATCTAAAAATAGTCTAAGAATGTAGTTTTCAAAGCTAGCCATGTGCGTATGGAGGCTGAAGGAAGATTGGTAAACCAATAGTAAGCCTCATCCTGCAAAGAGTAAGGAAACAACTGGCAGACTACATCTTCATGTTGTACTTGGAGCATAAACATGTTACTCTGAAAGATTTTGATATGTTCATCTACAGTCCTGTCTAGATCATTGACTCTAAACTTGGAGCAGAACTTGTCGGGGTTTTTTGGCATGTCATGATAGGCATTAAACTAGAATGGGGACTGATTATTTCCTAAAAAGAAATCCATGACTGGAGGATTGATCGGGGCTACGGCTGGGTTTCTTGAGACTGACTGAGCTCTTGTTCCTTGATCTCTTCTTGTTCTTCTGAATTCTATCAAGGACAACAGGTCCTCTCCAGCTAAGCTGGACTTGGTATGTCTCTGTCTAGTCCCCAGAGTTGCTGATTTTATGGAGGGGAGTTTATCTTGGTTTGTGCCCTCCTTCTAGTGCTAATTTTGTTAATGGGTGTTTTAGCACTCAACAACGCAGGTGTGATTGCTGGTTTCACACCTCTCTTGAAAAGTATCCTACCCTAGGTAAGACTACTCCAAGGATAATACAACTAGGTCTTAGCTTGCTTGGAATCTCTCAGTTGGAATGTACTAGTTATTTTTACAAGGGGTCTTACATATAGTTGACAGATTTAGATAGTTTGGATAGAAGTTCATACAAACCCTTTAGAATTTCAACTGATAAGGTGATGTAAAATACTGCTGAAAACCTAATGTAAACAATTGATCTTAAAAGAAAATATAAAAGGAGATAGGGTTTAGAGAAATCCTAAGTGACATTCACAATGCGAAGACTGTTGTAGGTAAACAAATGTTCTAAAATTTAACCAATTTCTTGAGTAACCAAGCTAACTAGATGCTACGACACTGTAGAAAATGATGCTGTCTTCAATGGAGACTTAAAGATTTTCAGATTACATTCATTTATCAAATACCCAAGTAATGGCGCAATTTAACTCATGAAATGCAATTAAACTTAGCACAAAATAATCAACCCAGGCAAACTTTGCATAGTCACTTACAATCAACAAGCAACCGAAAGTATGGACTTAGAACATTCATCAAATACCTTTCAACAAATTGTTAACATTGCAAAGGCACAACTAACTAATGGAGATCAAGAAGCAAACCATGAAACCAAATAAGCAATACAATGACCAAATTCTCAGGAAAACTGTAGAAAATTGCTTTGTATTAACTTCAAATGGCAGAGCATCAACAATTCGGCATCAAGAGTCTTACAAATGAGAAGGATGGCAACCCTTTATATAGAAGAGGTGCCATACTAAGTTTTTGAATGAACAATGGAGATTAACTCGACACCGACGGTCCAGATTTAACATCATTAAATGCATCTACAACAACTCATTACATTCATGGATTATAATTTGTCTCTTATAAAAAGGATGAAAAATGACCTCCAAATACCTTGAACCTAGACAAATTGACTACCCATTTGAATATATATAAAAAAACAATTTTCAAGGTAAAATAAGGATAAAATAACGTCACATGACCTTCCAAATATAGCAATACATTTTTGTGACAAGATTACATTTAAAAATATTCAAAAATATACTATTGTTCTTTCTCTAAATCTATTTTGTCTTCCTCTGCCTCCTTGTTCCTATACTCCACCCACGTTGATAGTGCTAGATTTATATTGGCGGGGTTCGGGTTGTCGATGTGATTCACTCAATATCTAAAACTTTCCAGCTCTTGACTATATTGAAAATACATCTTTTCAACTTCCTTTATTCCTTTATGAAATGTAATGAAGTTAGTCGAAAGATCACTGACTTTATCCAACCTGTCCACTACATCCAATTCGGTCTCTTCAAAGACTATTTTATGCAACTTATCTTTACACCCCTGCACATCATAGGGAGCCAAATCATCACATCCCATTACAAGGCAGTCCTTCAATGATTCATTTATTTCATAGACAAGGGACAATTTGTTTTCATTAGCTACTTTGTATGCCTCCCTGACATTGTCAAAAATTTCATTTCTAAGTTTTATCTATTGGTACCATTGCACTGCTTTGTGCAGCCTATCTGCTATCAAAATATTTTCAGATACCAGCATTTGAGAAGGCATATCTCTTATTTCTTGCACTCGAGGGAATACCTGAGAATAATACTCATCAAAAGGGTCACATTCCTCATGCAATTCCTTCCAATGGTCTCGTAATTTGTAAAAGTTTTTATGAAGTTCAACAGCAAAGTCAATGGCCTCACATCCTTCCTGACATACCTTGATCATCCATTTTTGAGTTCCAGTAGCTAGAGTCTTGACATCATCGAGCTTTGTTGCTTCATCTTTTGATAGCAAAGTGGGGACTGTCCTTAGCTCACCTTCAGAATCTAGGGGTTTTATTAGGAATTGCAAGCATGCTTTGAAATCTTCATTTTGTCGTTTTAGTTCTTTCTTGCTGAGCTCATCCTTGTCTAACTGTTCTCATATGGAAGAAACATAGCCTTTTAATTCCTTAACTCTTTGACTTCTCATATTAGGTCCCAAGTTAATAGTTGTAATAATGTAGTCTTCAGGTCTGACCTATTCTTTATCTGTATCAGCTGGTGGGACAGCCACTTCTGCTATCCAGGCTCCTGTCGCATCCTTATAGATTCTAGACTGCACCTTAGCCTTTTTCTATTTTCTCAAATTCTATGTCTGTGCTAGAATAGCACTTGGATCCAATTTCATTATCTCAACTTGAGGCTCTGGATAGGCAATCCTGCTTTGTAACCAATCTGGTGCTGTCGAGGAGGACTTAGGATTTTCATTGTTTGTGTTGGGTGAAACCTTGAGAAAATTCTGCTCTTGCTCCGGCTCTTTATTTGTATTTTCTTCCTCATCTATAATAGTCCTCCAATTTACTAATATCTTCTTCTGGACACCTCCTAAGACTATTTTTGTTGAGTTCTTTTCTATAGGGCTATCAGAAACTTCTATTACTTTTGTATTTGCTGCTTTAAAATGAGGCTCTTCAAATATATCTTTCTCAAGTTCTTGTTCTTGGAGGCCTAATTCTGCACACACTTTATCTATCCCTGGTAGCTGTGGTATAGACAAAATAGGGGTAGAAGAAGATGGGGTTGTTGCAAGTGAAGACAAGTTGACTTGCGTCAAGTTGGCAAAAGAGGTGAATCCCAAGGTAGGTGGAATGAGAGTAGTTGGTAAGATAGAAGAAATGATAATAGGTGCAGTGATGGAAGTGTTGAAATTAGGGCAGACAACTAAGAGGGGGGGTGAATCAGTTGTCACAAATCTTTATCTTTTGCTGCATTTAATCTTCTTTACCACTTATAAATAGATTAATGATAAAACCATGAAAGCATGAATCAACAACACAAGAGCAAAAACATAATCAACGTGCACATAACACTAGGATTTTTAGGTGGAAACCCGGTTAAGGGAAAAACCATAGTGGGGGTTAACCCACAAGATTTATTCTTTGTTAAAAGAATAGAAAAATGGGAAGGCACTTGCCTTCGAGCACACTGCCCACAGCTCACTACTCAAAGGAGGCTCACTGCCTACAGAAACATTCACATGATTAACACTGAAAGGTTGAACTGAGAAACAACATCTTCTCCATGCCAAGGTTCAGTTCCATTGAAGCGCACAACACCTTTGCTCTACCTCCAAACACTTCTTCACTACCTCCGCATCTTCACACACATTCAGTACATTTACACGACTTCATTACACTTATTTATACATGACATCGACTTTGGAATGAATATCAAAGTTAGCCTTAGAATCATCTATCTGAAACATTCTCCAAGATAGGCATTATAAGTAATTACAATCACAAGAATTAAAATGCTACATGTAAACCATTACACTATAGGCCAAACATAGCTAAGACTCAAATCTTCCTCGAACAACATGCCACACTCCATAGAACTTCTGTTAGATCATCCGCAACACGCACCAAGCATCTGGTCAGCCAAGTCTAGAAAGAACAACAACACCCAAGGAGAAATATTCAACTACGAGCTCAATCCTCAATGTGGACCACCAACACAATAGGCACTCAATCCAAAGACCTCCACAAGCATAATGAAATTAACAAGAACAACCGCACCACCTCAGATCACCAGAATCACTTGCACCTTCATACTAGAACTTAAGAACACTAATTGTCATGACTGTCACACTAGAAAGATTGCTTGCGGACCTCCAAACCACAAACCACTTGTGCTGAGGATACACACCAACATCCCAAACATACCTCTAGAACTACAAACCATAATATTCCAATGCTAAGCAATCTTAACCAAATTCCTGTCACTCTGTTTACCTTTGAACAACTATAAAACCCAGTTCTACTCAAATGGCCATAACTTCACCAATCTTCCATGCGGACCTCTCAAATCTTAACTGGAGCAACTTCAGACAATCCTCTACAAAACCCTTTAGTTTGCAGACTCTAATCTTTGTCTCACTGGGAATGCAAAGCAATCTACTTTGCTGAACTGCACTGTCTTCACTATCTCTGACAAAGAGATATGTTGACATCAATGACAACACATCATATGCACATATTTGCAACAATCTCCCCCTTTGTCATTGATGGAAACATATGATGTGAAAAACTAATTCAACCATCAAGACAAGGACTTCTCGCCCTTTCTCTTATCACATCTGCAACCACTTTCTTCACTGCTCCCCCTTTCACTAGCAACTACTTCCATGTTTTTCACAAGACTTCTCCCCCCTTTGAAATCAATGGCAAAGGGCACATATCTGCAGTCATCTTTCCCCCCTTTTGTTTCTTAGATAAAACCAAACTAAACTCTAGAATTAACATATTGACTGCTCCCCCTGAGTAGCATCCCCTTAAAACCAATCTGGATCACAAGATATGACTGTGAGTTCTACCAGACTGATGCACACTAGTGCACCTTAGTTCTGAATAGGAGGGGTAATAACCCCTAGCTTCACTCTGAGATACCCAAAAGTATCCTTAGGTAGATGCTTAGTGAAGATATCTGCAATCTGATCCTTTGAAGAAACAAACTCCAATCTTACTTCATTCTCATTTACCTTCTCTCTCAAGAAGTAAAACTTGATGGATATGTGCTTTGTCTTTGAATGAAACACCAGATTCTTTGAGATGTTTATTGCACTTGAATTATCACAGAAGATTGTAACAGGCTCTTCAAACATAATTTTGATATTGTGATAGGTAAAAATTAGGTTGATAAGATCAAGCATAGCCATGAAAACCTAACCCTACCATCATCAAAGAATCTAATCCAAATGAAATCAAAAGCATACAATTCAAGAACAATATCACCTAGATTGTATGATTCCTTGTTTATGATGTGGATTGCTTCTTCAATAATGAACAATTATGAAGATCAAAGCCGCCATGATGGATGGATGATAATGATAATAAGCTAGATGGATGCTAAAGTGCTCAATATGTTCAAGATGATAATGTAGACGCTATGTGAATGCTGGATAGATGTAGTATGGAATGAGAGGGTGTTTATATAGAACTCAACCAAAATCAATCAACGGTGGAGATTTGGTGGCTATGTGAATGGCTAAGATTAAATGATAATCATAGATGAATGTGTAGATGACAAGTGGAGGGAAGATAAGGCTTATGTGTGACCATGTACATAAAAAGTACTACATGTGAAAGATATTAAATAAAAGATGTAGTACCACTTATCTTTTTAAATGAAAGAGGCACACATGTCGGCTTATTGAGATAAATGATAAGAAGAAATTAATTAGAAAGTGGGTTTGTGAATGAATTTTTAATTAAATAAATAAGATTTATTTAATTAAAATAGAAGAATGAAGATAATTAAATAATTAAAGATTGTTTAATTATGGCTTAGAGGAAATAGCTAATGAATTAATTAAATAAATATGAATTTATTTAATTAATAGAAGAAATAAGTGTTAGGGACATTGCTCAAGTGTGTTAGACAAATGCAGATGATAGCTAATGCAATATTTGAATGCCAATAATAATTAGGTCAATTTTGGGTGTCTACATTTTGCCCCTCTTTGATACAATGTTAGTTAGAACGTTGTGTCAAAGAAGATACAATAATTTGGTCGATGAACAAAGTGATGCCCCAGTGTAATTGGTAGGTGGGGCCCCCTCGAGAGGTAAGCCAGGCTAACCAAGAAGGGCTGGGTTGGCTCATGATAAGATGAAAGGCTAGAAACAAGGTTGACACAAAGAAAATGGGGGTTGGGTGGGATAAATTGGGATGGGATAGAAGAATTAGAGTTTGGACAAGGGCTATAAGTAGGTCTCTCAAAGGAAAATAGACACATTTGTGCTCATTTGTGTTCAGAAATCTAGAGAGATCCAAAGCTCCTTAGAGGTGTTAATGATATGTGGATGTTAATGATATGATATGGACTGATGCTTATATAGATGGTAATGATATGATATGTCTAACACACTTGTTTTGCAGGATAAAGGAGGCAGACAATGAAGATGGAGGAAAGATTGATCTTGGTTGAGAACCACATAGGCGGATGATGGAAGGGATACTGAAAGTGGCAGATTTTTAAAGTAATTGATTAGAATTTAAAAGAAATGCAATCCTTATGTTTGATTTAGCATATGGATGTTACACACCAAGGTATAGAAGACCAAGGTGTCGAGATATCCAATGCAAAACTAGCATATTATATTCTTGTCTAAACATATGAGGTCAAGATGTTGTGCTAACATACAAAAGATATGAATAGCAGCTAGTGTTCTGAGATGGACTTTGACGCTACAAGCAATGGTTTGAGCTTATCTCCACTACACATAGTGATACCTTGCTGGTTATATGTATGGAGCCAGTCTTGACATAGAATAGTCTCAAATGCATGAGAGACTGTTTAGCTTCTCAAATGCAAGAGATATTAATATGTAAGATGCTAATCCCAACACGTACAAGATAGCAATACGCATAGGAAGAGAATAAGATCATCCTGCAAACACAGCATACGAAAGCAATATGACTATGCCCCGGTCCTTACTTCATCGCAACATACCAAGATATAGTAGATCAAGGCAGTCTTGATTAGGCATCAGAAAGGAACAAAAGATAAAACAAAAGATACTGTCATCGCGTTCTCTTGCCAAATTTAAGTGATCTTGGATGGGTTTAAGCTGGCGCCTTGTTGAGAGGAAAGCTGCATCCTTTTGAAGGCTAAAGATGTTGATAGAATGTTATAGCAAGTGTTGGCTTGAGGCTTGCAGACAAATAGCTTCTGGCTGATCCCTGATTGGTTAAAGTGCTGGAGCTTTCACTATATAGAGTCTGCATCCAGCTTGAGCTAATCAAAGAGAAGAAGGTGGAAGATGAAAGAAGATCAAGAAGATGGGGTGGATAGTCTGTGCTTATGTACTGGATACTTCCTTCATATTCCAGACTGCCTACATACCCTGTGTCCATGGGATCAAAGCACATTTACGACGATGATGAGACATGATGAATATGTAGTTCTGGGTTTATTGATGATGTAAGTGATGAGAGATAGAAGAAAGTGAGATGAATGATTGGAGGATGATTAGAAGAAGGATGAAAGATGGATGATGAAAAGAAGGGGGATATCATCTTTGCCTAAATTAGAGTGCTTTCTTCGTATCTCAGATTGCCTACATACCCTGTATCCACAGGATCAAGGCTTTAACGATAGAGGTGGAGATGTAGTTCTTGCTTATTATGTTGATGGTTGGTGTCAAAAGATCAACTTTATTGCTTGGGTTTTTGCAATGTTTTGATTTTTTTTTTGAATTTTGATATGTTTTTGATGTTTGTTTGAGCTTGGATTCATTGCGAAGACATGAATCCTAATTGCAAATGTTTGCCATGTTTGAAGTTGGATGCGTACTATGGTTGAAGTTGAAAGTTCGTTGTGTTATAAGCTTGGGTGTTTGCTATGTTATGAGCTAGAGCTAGAGGTATCCACTTCCAAATAAGGCTCAACAAGTGCCCCCAGTGTGGGATGATGGTTTTTTATGGAGAAGTTGCGATGGATACGGTCATGGGAACAAGACACTTAGGTGCCAAATGATATAATTACCCCAACAAAATCCAAATTTCAAAAGCTAGCAAGGCAGAGGGGAAGATGGAAAGAGTTTTATTATGGATAAATGGTCAACGATGTTTGTACCAGGAGAGATGTGGATTATGATGTGGATTATGTAGGTAAGATGGTGAAATATGCTAGGAAAAGATATGATCAAACAAACTAAGCAGATGGTGGGAGCTGGTCACTACACATAGCGCCTATTTTCTAGGTTTTCTTTATGGTACTTATCCAAGGTGCCTGTTTACCAGGTTTTCACCAGAGGACGTATTATTTATCTTGTACTATATATATATATTTTGTTATCCAAAGCACCACAAAGTGGTTTTCACTATTGGATGGATTTTTTTTATTTATTTTTATTTAATTTTTTTTTAAGATAGCTGAGATTCATGGATAAAACTTCTTGAGATGAATACTATTGACTGGTTCATCCAAGGGAATGCCGTTAGGTGTTGAGAGAGTGTATGCACCTAATCCATAAACTGATGTGATGACAAAAGGACCAAGCCAATTGGTTCAAACTTGCCCTGTTTCTCACGATGTTGTTGATTCCTTTGATTTGCTTTAAGAATAAGGTCTCCAACTTGAAATCTGCATTCTCTAATTTTCTTGTTGTAGCTGTGGCATAGACGGTTCTAATAGACTTGGAGATGGTTGAGTGCTGAAAGACACTGTTCAACTAATAGCTCAAGATCATGGAGTCTAGATACTTGATATTCTTCATCTGAAATAGTATGCTATAAGGATACTCGCAGCGAGGGGATCTCAACCTCAATAGGTAGGATAGCTTCAGTACCATACACAAGAGCATAAGGTGCAGCACCAGTGGGAGTTCTGATACT
This sequence comes from Cunninghamia lanceolata, assembly GCA_027924645.1. Classification (NCBI taxonomy): domain Eukaryota; kingdom Viridiplantae; phylum Streptophyta; class Pinopsida; order Cupressales; family Cupressaceae; genus Cunninghamia; species Cunninghamia lanceolata. Next base: position 3,335,449 of record BSBN01001495.1, on the reverse strand, counting down.
TGTTCGATAAGCCCATAATGCAAGATTGAGTTGTAAATGCCAATCATGACCAGCTTCATTGACTGTCTTCTTGAGGATCTTGATAATTGTTTTATTAGAAGCCTTAGCTTGGCTGTTACTTTGAGGATAATAAGGTGTCGAGAATTGATGTTGGATATAGAACTTGTTACAAAGATCCCTAACCTCTTCATTCTTGAAAGGACGACCATTATCAGTGACAATGGCTTGAGGAACTCCATACCGACAAATGATATAGTGTAAGATAAACTTGGATATTTTCTTGCCAGTGATATAGGTCATTGGTATTGCTTCTACCCACTTTGTGAAATACTCATTGGCGGTTATGATAAACTTATGACCATTAGATGAAGTAGGATGAATTTTACCTATGAGATCAAGTCCCCACTGCGAGAATAGCCAAGGAGTGGTAATAGGCTGAAGTTCATGTACTGGTGCATGTATTAAATCTCCATGTTTCTGACATTGTAGACATCTTTTTACAAATTGTTGTGCATCTTTCTCCATAGTTGGCCAATAGTATCCAACTTGTAAAAGTTTCTTAACAAGACCAGGGCCAGCGAAATGCAATCCGCAAACACCTTCATGTACTTCATTTAAGGCAAATTTTGCTTCCTCAGAATCAAGACATTTAAGAAGGATACCATCAAGACTCCGATGATAAAGGGTGTCTCCTAAGAGAGTGTAACGAGAGGCTCGATGGATAAAGGTTTTTCGTTGAGTGTTAGATAGTTGGAATGGAAAAGCTTGATCACGGAGATACTCATATATGTCCTCATACCATGACGAATTGGGACCAACAATCTCATATATAAGCTTAGACTATGGTACTTCAAATGCTGGAATCAGAAGCTATTCAACCAAGAACTCACATTTGAGTGTATTGGACGCCATGTCTAGAAGATATCCGATCATAGCCATGGCATCTGCTACTTTGTTTTGTAATCTTGGGATTTGTTCAAAGGTGATATTGTCAAAATACTTTTTAAAATCATCAACCATTACCTTGTATAGAAGAAGCTTCTCATCTTTTGTTTAATATTCATCTAAGACTTGTTGGATAACCAATTGAGAGTCACCAAAGACATGTAGCTATTTGATAGCCCATTGTACTACCATGCATAATCCTGTGATTAAAGCTTCATACTCTGCTATGTTATTGGTACATGGAAATGCAATTCTATATGATTTCAGGATACAATCTCCTTGAGGGGTAACAAACAATATCCCTGCTCCTGATCCATGTTGTGTGTAAGATTCGTCAAAATATAGCTGCCACAATGTTGGTGAAGTTAGATTGAACAATCCTTCATCAGGGAATTCTAGACATATTGGATGAATATCTATGATGGGTGTTGCAGCTAACTAATCAACGATAACTTGTCCTTTTATGGCCTTTTGATCCATATATTGTATGTCAAATTCACTTAAGATCATAACCCATTTTGCTAATCTTCTCGTAAGGATTGCTTTGGAGAGAAGATATTTGAGTGGATCAACATTGGATATAAGCTTTGTTGTTTGGTTCAACATGTAATGTCAAAACTTTTGGGAAGCAAACACCAATGCCAAACATGCTTTTTCCATAGGTGAATAATTATGTTCATATCCCACAAGAGTTCTGCTAATGTAATAAATGGCTTGCTCTTTCCCTGAATAATCATGTTGAGTTAGAAGGGCACCCAATGTTGTTGTTGTTGAAGATATGTAGAGCAATAATGGTCGATTAAGTACATGAGGTACTAACACAGGAGGTGTTGCTAGATATTCTTTTATTTTGTCGAAGGCCTATTGACACTTTTCATCCCACTTAAAAGGTTCACCCTTGTGGAGAAGATGTTGGAAAGGATGACATTTATCTGCTAATTGTGAGATAAATCTGCAGATGGATTGCAACCTTCTTTGTAGACTACGAAGCTGCTTGAGATTTGCTGGGGGAGGCATTTCCATGATAGCTTTTACTTTGGTAGGGTCCACTTCTATCCCTCGTTGAGACACAATGTATCCCAACAATTTTCTAGATGTTACACCAAATACAGATTTCTTTGGGTTTAGCCTAACTTGATATTTCTCTAGTCGATCAAAGATTTGTGCTAATACCTGTAGATGTCCTTCTCTTGTTTTAGATTTCCCTAAGATATCATCAACATAGTCTTCCATGATAGCGTGAAAAAGGTCATGGAAGATAACTATCATGGCTCGTTGATAAGTAGCTCCAACGTTCTTGAGACCAAAAGGCAATACAACCCAGCAATATGTACCCCATGGACAAATGAATGATGTCTTGTCTTGATCTTCTTCTACTATTCTGATTTGGTTATTGTTGCAAGGTGTGACCCTTGGTCTCCTTGTTGAGCACTGCACGGCGGTGGTTTGCGACAAGGGCTTAACCGCCTCCCGTGCTTGTTAAGTCAAGTGGTTGTATCGAGCATTAATAGGTCAATCTTTTGGTGCAACGGCAACTAACAATTGGTATCAGAGCTGAGGTCACGGGTTCAAACCCTGTGCTTGCGCTGGGGGGATTGTTGCAAGGTGTGAGCCTTGGTCTCCTTATTGAGCCCTGCGCTGCAGTGGTTTGTAACAAGGGCTTAACTACCTCCCGTGCTTGTTAAGTCAAGTGGTTGTATCGGGCATTAATAGGTCGATCTTTTGGTGCAACAAAAACTAACAGTTATATCTTGAAAATTTGTCCATCAAAGATAACATTTCATGTCTAGCTATGAGATCTACAATGTTATCTATGCTTGGTAGTGGATTTTGTTCTATGCCCAAGTTCATGTCTTGTGATTTGTCAACTAGCACTGTTAATTTGTCATGATAGTCAGTTGCAATAGGAAGATCAAATCCTGCATCCTCAGCCACCTCAGAGAGGTTTTCATCCTTAGATACGTCCTTTATTTTTACTTTTTCACGGTCAAGAGGCACCTTTCAGTTTTCACCCAATGACCTATCTTTTTTTATTTTATTTATTTCACTTTTGCAACTGAAGGATTTGATACTTCTGCTAAAATATGCTAGTTTAGGTAGATCCATCATGAAGCCTGCTTTATGATCACCCAATGGAATGCCTTGTTGTAAGCCCATGAATTCGGCAATAGCTTCATCATTTTTAAATGTGTCCAATATTGGTGCCCCCTATTGGTCCCAATCGACGAGGTCAAGATATACGAGTGAAAGGGTAATGGACGAAGGGTGTCAGCTAGATGAAGTTGTGGAGATCATGAAGATGGAGTTTTCTTGAAAAAGGTCAGTGATATAAAGGATGAAGTCATCAATGGTATTTGTATTAGAAGTCTCTCCAACCAAGGAAGGTCCAGCTTCCATATTAGAAATACACTTAATGTCTTTGGGAAGCAGTACCTCCAGCTAATAACCAAGGCCTTATTTATTAAACTTCTTAGACACAATAATGGGTTCTATAGGTCCTTGTTCTTGTGATCCCAATCTACCATGTCCTTTGTAGCCCATGTTCTTAATGATGTGGAACCCATTGTTATATCTTTCTACCTCAAGTTGTACTTGGTTGTTATCATCAAAGAATATCCAAGTGTTGATGTCATCAATGTCTTCATTGTCAAGAAATCCACCTTTTATGAATACTGTGGGTGGGGCTTTTATGATAGCTGCAGATGAAGATGGCTTGGATGTAGAAGGTTTACCATGAGATTTGGGAGATAAGGGAAGAGTTCCAACACAACAAGATTCTTGTAATGTGTACTCACCTGGGCTGTGTTCGGTGTTCTTGATACGAAGATTAGAAGCAACTTTGCTAGATGATGACTTGAGTAGGAAGGATGGATCGACATATAATGAAGATGGATATGCTTTGGTGTTGATAGGAATGTAGTTGGGGCTTTGATATTTAGCTTGAAAGGCACGACATAATTCAAATGGATTGGGATGGGCATGGATAGTAATTTCAACACCCTTATGTGGAAACTTGAGGCATTGATGGTATGTGGAAGGAACTGCTTTGAGAGCATGGATCCATGGATGACCAAAAATGATGTTATAAGGAAGCTCAATATCAAGGACCTAACAACGGGTGTTAGTAGTAACTGGCCCAACTTGTATTGGCAAGTAAATAATACCTTCAGTATCTCTCTTAGCATCATCATATGCTTTGATAGTAATGACCTTGGAAGTATCAACATCTTTCTCAGAATATCCCAATTGTTTTATTAATTTTAATGAGCATATATTAAGACCAGCTCCACCATCCACTAAGATTCATTTGATACGGCGTTGTTTGACAAACACTTCTATGTGGAGGACTTCATTATGTGACGGGTTTATGGAAGGCTAAAGATCTTTATCAGAAAAGGTGAGATGGCAAGGGGCTGCAATACTAGCTATCATAGATTGGAATTGAGTGGTATCAATATCGTTGGGCACCGAAGATTCTTGTAAGGCTTTATCAATGATAGCTTTATGGGTAGGGGATATGCGAAGCAATTTGAGGATGGAAATATGCGTGGGTGTTTTACCAAGGTGGTCAAGGATGTTATAGCTAGAAGATGGTTGAGGAGGATGGATAGGTGCTCCTTAAATGGTAACGTGACCTCTTTAGGTAGTCACAACACAGTCAGGTGCTTTGCCTTGGATAGTAATAGTAGAAACGCAAGCATGGTCAATGTGGCCAATAGTGGATGATTCATAGTTATATTGAATGGCATTCCCAGCGTGGGGGTTACTTGGTTTGTCATGAGGTGGAAGTGGATTCTTGAAAGCATCTAGATCATAATTCAATGTGGGTTGCTGTGTAGGTTGCGATGTTGGAGGTGTGATTTTAATTAAGCCTTGATCGATGCAATCTTGAATAACATGCTTTAAGTGCATACAACCATTTGTTTTATGTCCCTTGACTCTATGATGATCACAATACTCATTTTCTTTATACCAAGGAGCTTTGAAGAGCGGTTCACCATTAGGTGGTGCATCCGGTAACAAGATGTCTCCTGCTTGGAGAAGCTTTTGAAAGACAACTTCCATGGGTTCCGCTAATAGTGTGAATTGTCGTCGAGGATTTGAAGTTTGTCATTGTCTAGTTCATTGAAAAGGTTGATTTACTGTAGATGCAGCTTGAATGTTAATAGGATCTTTCATTGTTTGTATATTCTTTGCATCTATGACATCGTCATTGACAACATTCTTGTTCTTGTTCCAAAAGCGAGACTTATCGTTGGGGTTTTGCAGATTGTCTTTGTTATCTCTGAAAATCTTGATAGTGCCTTTAGCGAATAAAGCGTGTTCAATGATGGTCCCTTTGGAAACAAGTTCATTAAAGGTGCTAGCATTTTGTAATTTTAGTTGAAATGAAATCTTGGGATGAAGATTTTGAACGAAGATATCGAGATGTTTTTTAGGCATTTCCCATGAGAGTTTGCTAGCCATATTAAGCCATCGTTGAGTGAATGAAGAGAAGGCTTCACCATTGCATTGTTTATTGTTGACAAGATTGTTCATGTTCACTTCATGTTCAATGTTGAAAGTGAAATGTGATCGAAATTTATTTGCAAGTTCTGCAAATGACTTAATGCCTAGAGGTAAATGAGAGAACCATTTAAGAGCTTGTCTCACTAAGCTTCGGGGAAATAGTCTCAAAAGATATGTATCATCTTGAGCAACATCGAGACATACAACAAAGAATGCTCTAAGATGGTCTTCCGGATTTCCTTTTCCTTTGTATTTGTCAAATTGTGGAATTTCAAAGTGTGGCAGAAAAGGTGTCATATGCAGTGACTTGTCAAACGTATAAGCACATGTCTTCCAAGGAAAATGTTTTCTTGCTTTGGCCTACCACTTTTCTAATCATTTGTTGAACATCCGCTGGAGAAAGGTGTTGTTGTTGCAAAGGGGGTTGTTGGTTCAGAGGTGCAGTATAATATGATGTATATTGCAGTTGTTGTTGCGGGATATATGAAGCCATGATCGTTTGTTGAGGTTGCGTACTCACAATATATGTCATAGGATTGGTATGTGACACATATGTGTTTGAAGATTGTTGTCCTTGAGACACAAGCGGTGGTTGGGTATATTGTGATGAATTAGCACCAAGGTTTTGCATCACATGGGAAGTAGAGTATGGATTGATGTTGGTCAATGGTTGTACATTCGGCATGGGATTTGTGACATGGTAAGCGAAGGAAGGATTGGTAGATGCGGAAGAAGGATGGACATTTGGGTTTGTACTTTGGACCACATGAGGATTGGTATATGTCATATATTGAGTGACGATAGGTAATCCTTGAGTAGTATAAGACAGATTGAAGGTTTGCGATGGATTATAGGAGGATGATTGAAGTGATGTAAGTTGATCAACATAAGAGACCGTAGTGCTAGGATTAGCTTGTGAAACAATAGGTGGGTCACTCATGTCAATAAGACTAACATTGGGATTGTATGACACATTGGATGGTATGACACATTGGATGGATTCGTGGAGATGGTGGAAACCATATTAGTAGTGGTAGGAATATGGGATGTGGTGTCCACATGTGATGCAATGGGGGTAGCAGATTGCAATGCTTGTGAAGCTTGGACTGTCGGTGTTGTTTGGATAGCTTGGGAAGCTTGCGGAGTATGGAATATGGGAATAGCTTGTGATGTTTGAGGAGTTTATACTTGGGAGACATGGACATCTTGTGTTAGTTGAGGCACAAATACGGTCATGGTAGGAGAAGGAGTATGTTGGGAAACATGGAAAGGTGGAATGTTTAGATTTTGTGAAAGGAAAGGGGGCACATTGGTTGGAGTTATCAGAGGTTCTAAAGTGTACTCCGAGCGTGGTGGGTTGAATGAAGTAACAATAGGCAATGAAAGAGATGGGTTGGAAGATGGATTTTGTAGCATGGCATATGATGGTGTGGCTATAGTGGATGGTCCCTTTGCAACAACAACAGGAGTGCTTGGATCATTCTCTTGAATAGCGGATATATCAAAGTCTCTTGGTAGTTTGGCTCCCATGCAGGCAAGTTGTAAGAAGTAGCGATTAGGATCAGATAAAACAAGCTTCTCAACTTGGTCCCATACATGCGTGTCTTGATTGTCAGATAAATCCTCTTGGGAATACTCTTCATAAGTCACTGTGAAGGGGTGTGATTGCACTTGGTGTGATGACTCGCCAATGGTGTACCCATGGGGCACAAACATGTGAGGAGGCATACCAATTGTAAATTGAGTTGCATCTCTAAGAGGTGTTGATCTAGATTGTTGCATCTTGGCTTCCATCTCAGCTCACAATTTTGCTTCCATTTCAGCTCTATATTGGTTCCTAGTTTGAGGCATGATTGATGTTGAAAGTTGGACTTTAGCTTGTCAAGGTTGAGACCTAAAAGATGATGGTTTATTGATTGGTTGCTTGGTTGTTGGTTTGCTTTGCTAGTTTGTTGTTTGCTTTGTTGTTAGGTTGCTTGGTTGATTGCTGATTTTGTTTGGTTGATGATTGCTAGTTGTTTGATGGCTAGTTGATAGACTTCCCTAGAGGATAGCTCACACACTCAAAGGGAAAAAGATGGTCGATGTTGCTATTTGTTGATATTGCTAAGGCTAAGGCCAAAAGATGATGTTTTGTTGATGTTGGATTGATTGCTAGATGTTTGGTTTGCTGATTTGAGGTCTCAAGAAGATGGAAAGTCCACAAAGTCCAATTGTTTACTATGCTCAAGATAGGAGGCAAAGTTTCAGGTGTCTGTAAATGATCAGAAGCAGGTCTAAAAGCTAATGTTGAAGCTAAGCAACCTGGAAATGTAGTTGGTTTGGCTGAATTGCTAGGTTTTGCTAATATTTAGCCAAAGGTGACAGATAATAGCTTAGATGCGACATAGAAAAAGCCAAAGGCGATTAGTAATAGCTTAGAAGCAATTTAGTTTCAGTTCAGGTAATAGGTTGCCGTATTATCCAGAGGTGAGCCTATTTGCTAAAGGTGAGTAGTTTTGATTCAAAAGTGATTTTCTGTGGGTTAAAAGCGACTCAGTTTAGGCCAAAGGCAAGCAACTATTGTTTAAAAGTGACTGGATTTAAGCAGAAGGCAATTGACTATTGTTTAAAAGTGATTTGGCTATCTGTAAGCGATCAATTAAAGCTAAAAAGTGATATGTGTCTGTCAGGGAATATGTTTGAATTATGTTTTTGACAAGAAAATAGTAATCTCAGTCACTCACACTCACAACAATCACAAACTTGTACAACCTAGGCAAGGAAAGGACTGTATTTGTTGAGTCCCCTGGCCATGCTTATTCAAAGTGGATAGCTTCAGGATACTGGTAGCATCGGCTCCTCTCCACAGCACACACTTCTCATGCATACCAAGATTTGGGTTTCCCAAGGCTTGTCCCCCCACCAAACCTTAGGATTGTCCCTGCTATCTCTACTAAGAACCACGTGAATCAAGGTGGCTTCAAAGGTCCCACCTTTTGCATCAACAAATAGAGGGTTTTTGGCTACTACACAAGGTTTCTAGTGAGGGCATCCGTTCGGGTGGCTATACGTATGACAACGCTACTCTCTGTTATGGAGTCTCCTAGCCTTCAAGGGTTACGCCTTGGAGGGTTTTGGGGGAGGTTGGATGTTGGTATAACACAACAACACCCATTGTTTGTGGCTTTCGACACAAACACTTTTCTTATATAGCGGTCCGGAAGGACTTGGCTTTAGCCCGTTACCGCTTGGGTTGTACCCCTTCTCACACTGGGAAGGTAGGCCCTCTAAAGATAATAACAAGTTCTCATACACCCAAGATCCATTTGATAGGCAAGGGGAGAGGATACTTTTTCTATTAAATTTGGGTTACAAACATGCACATTCAAGCAATCAAGAAAGATAAATCAAACACGGAGCAAACAATGATTCATTTTAAGCACCAAGCCCAAATGTTCCTAAATTAGTGAAAAACCACAAGTCTTGGACCGATCAGATCTGTAACAAATATGTTAGTAGTTTGATAACCTCCTTTTCTTAGACAATTGATAAGATGCTGCACAAATACCCAATTAGGAACCAAGAAAACCAAACTGTAAATGATACAAACTGAAAGCGACACAGTTACCAGAGGTGATCAGCTGTTGATCAGAAGCGAACTGTATTCTGCCAAAAGTGAATTGTTACAGATCAGAGGCAACGCCACTAAAGACAGATGTGAAATGATAAAGCTCATAAGTGATGCGAAAAGGCAATTGGCGATTGGTTACTGATCATAAGCGATCTAGATCTGTGAAAAATAGAATATGATAGAAAAACCTAGTTTTGCAAAAAGTGATGCAAATATCTAAAAGTGATCACTGTCAGGCTAAAGGTGATGCAAATAAGGACATAAGAAAACACTGTTAGCTTGTAAGCGATGCAAAATGGGCAATAAGCGACTACTATTCGCTCAAAAGTGATCCAGGAAATACTGTAAGTGTCTGATTTCAGCTTAAAAGCAATGTGGATAATCAGACAGTGACTGAAACTTTTCCTTAAGCGCTCAGAAAATCTGATCTTCACAAAAACAACTTCAAATAACAAAGTTAATGAAGGACGTGGTCCCACAGGGCGTGCCAAAATGTGATAGGTATAAATCAGGTTGGTAAGATCAAGCATAGCCATGAAATCCAAACCCTAGCATCATCAAATAATCTAATCCAAATGAAATCAAAAGCATGCAATTCAAGAACAATATCACCTAGATTGTATGATTCCTTGTTTATGATGTGGATTACTTCTTCAATAATGAACAATTATGAAGATCAAAGCTGCCATGATGGATGGATGATAATGATAATAAGCTAGATGGATGCTAAAGTGCTCAATATGGTCAAGATGATAATGTAGACGCTATGTGAATGCTGGATAGATATAGTATGGAATGAGAGGGTGTTTGTATAGAACTCAACCAAAATCAATCAACAGTGGAGATTTGGTGGCTATGTGAATGGCTAAGATTAAATGATAATCATAGATGAATATGTAGATGACAAGTGGAGGGAAGATAAAGCTTATGTGTGACCGTGTACATAAAAAGTACTACATGTGAAAGATATTAAATAAAAGATGTAGTACAACTTATCTTTTTAACTAAAAGAGGCACACATGTCAGCTTATTGAGATAAATGATAAGAATAAATTAATTAAATAAATAAAATTTATTTAATTAATTAGAAAGTGGGTTTGTGAATAGATTTTTAATTAAATAAATAAGATTTATTTAATTAAAATAGAAGAATGAAGATAATCAAATAATTAAATATTGTTTAATTATGGCTTAGAGGAAATAGCTAATGAATTAATTAAATAAATATGAATCTATTTAATTAATAGAAGAAATAAGTGTTAGGGACATTGCTCAAGTGTGTTAGACAAATGCAGATGATAGCTAATGCGATATTTGAATGCTAAAGATAATTAGGTCAATTTTGGGTGTCTACAGATATCCTTCAACATTTGCTTCATCCACAAAACTTGAGTACAATTACTTGCTACTACTATATACTCTGTCTCTATAGTAGACAGAGATATTGCCTCCTACTTTTTGCTCAACCAAGAAACCAATCTCTTTCCCAAGAAAAATGCACCACCACTAGTACTCTTTATGTCATCCATATCTCTCACCCAATCAGCATCTGTATATACATGAAGAGTGAAATCATCATCCTTAGGATACCATAAGCCATAGTCAGATGTCCCCTTCAGATATCTAAAAATTCTTTTGACTGCTACAACATGAGATTCTCTAGGATCAGTTTGAAATCTAGCAACAATGCCAACTGCATTTATAATATCAGGTCTAGTTTGAGTCAGATAGAGCAGTCCTCCAATCATTGATCTATACCTTTTCTAATCTGCCTTAGGGAAATCATCATCTTTACTCAACTTGCATCTAGTTATCATAGGAGTGCTCACTGATTTTGAATCCTCCATTCCAAACTTTTTCAACAACTCTTTCACATACTTAGATTGAGATATGAAGATGCCCTTATTTGACTGAATGATTTGCAGACCTAAGAAGAAATTCATTTCACCAAACATGGACATCTCAAATTCACTTTTCATCTGATCAACAAATTTTTTACACATTCTTTCATTTCCACCAAAGATGATATCATCAACAAATACTTCAACAATCAAGATCAATTTTGAAATAAAGGTTACTGTCAGCTGTGCCTTTGCTAAAACCTAACTTTAGTAGATACTTATCTAATCTTACATACCAGGCTCTTGGGGCTTGTTTAAGTCCATACAATGCTTTCCTTAATCTGTAGACCATATCTCCTTGATCAGACAACTGGAAACCTTCCAGTTGCTCAATGTAGACTTCTACTTCTAACTCTCCATTCAGGAATGCTGACTTGGCATCCATTTGATAAACATTGAAATCTTTGTAAGCAACAAAAGCAAGAAATAGTCTGACTACTTCAATTCTTGGAACTAGAGCAAAAGTTTATTCAAAATCAATTCCCTCTACCTGAGAATATTCTTTGCACACCAATCTTGCTTTGTTTCTCACAACTTCACCATCTTCATTCAATTTATTCCAAAAGACCCATTTAGTTCCAATTACATTTTTGTTTTCAGGTCTAGAAACAAGATCCCAAGTATGATTCTTTTCAATTTGCATTAATTCTTCTTCCATTGCTTTTACCCAACTTTCATTATTATAAGCTTCATTCACTAATTTTGGTTCAATCTTTGAAATCAAACAATACTCCACTTGATCTTCAGCAATTTTTCTTCTAGTTTGAACACCTTTATTTTTATCTCCTATGATCTGATCTTCAGAATGATTCAACCTTACATACATAGGAGTTTTGGGATTTTCTTGAACATCTGATTCTTGAACTTGTTCCTCAACATTTGCACTAGCTTCCTGAGTCACTGGATTCTTTGGAGCAATCTGAATTTGAGTTTGAGTTTGAACTTGCTTTCCTTTATTTGGACTTCCATTTTGATCATCTGATTCATATCCACAAGACTTGGAAGGTCTCTCCTTGCTTTCATCAACCTTGACATTAGCACTTTCAACAATCCTTTTCAATCTCTTGTTAAAGCACCAATATGCCTTGCTTTGGTTAAAATAACCCAGAAATATTCCTTCATCACATCTTGCATCAAACTTGCCTAGATTTTCATCTCTCTTGATATAGCATTTACTACCGAAAACTCTGAAGTATTTCAGATTAGGAGCATTACCAAACCACAGTTCATAAGGTGTTTTACCAGTGTTACCTTTGATCTACACCCAGTTAAGAGTGTAGACAGTAGTACTCATAGCTTCTCTCCAATAGACATGTGGAACATTTACCTCCATCATCATGGTTCTAGCAGCCTCTTGAATAGTCTGGTTCTTCCTTTCCACAACTCCATTTTGTTGAGGAGTCCTAGGAGCAGATAACTGTCTTCTTATTCCATGCTTTTCACAAAATGCATTAAACTCACCGGAGGTAAACTCTCCACCTCTGTTTGATCTTAGACACTTTATCTTCACACCAATCTCATTCTTTGTTGAAATTAGGGCAGATAACTGAGAGGGGGGGTGAATCAGTTGTCACAAATCTTTATCTTTTGATTCATTTAACCTTCTTTATCACTTATAAACAGATTAATGATATAACCATGAAAGCATGAATCAACAACACAAGAGCAGAAACACAATCCACACACATAACACCAAGATTTTTATGTGGAAACTTGGTTAAGAGAAAAACCACAGTGGGGGTTAACCCACAAGATTTATTCTCTGTTAAATAAATAGAAAAATGGGAAGGTACTTGCCTTCGGGCACACTGCCTAGAGCTCACTGCTCAAAAGAGGCTCACTGCCTACAGAAACATTTATAAGTTTACCACAAAAAGATTAAACTGAGAAACATCTTCTTCATGCCAAGATTAGTTCCATTGAAGCGCACAACACCTCTGCTCTACCCCCCTAACACTTCCTCACTATCTCTACATCTTCGCACACATTCCCTCATTTCCACGACTTCACAACACTTATTTATACATGACATCGACTTTGGAATGAACATCAAAGTCGGCCTTACAATCATCTATCTAGAACATTCTCCAAGATATGCATTACAAGCAATTACAATCACACGACTTAAAATGCTTCATTTAGACCATTACATTGTCGACCAAACATAGTTGGGACTCAAATCTTCCTCAAACAACATGCCATGCTCCATAGAACTCTTCTTAGATCATCTGCAATGCGCACCAATCATCTAGTCGGCCAAGACTGGAAAGAACATCAACACCTAAGAAGAAATCTTCAACTGCAAGCTCAATCCTCAATGCAGACCACCAACACAATAGGACATGATCTAGAGACCTCCACAAGCTCAATGAAATCAACAAGAACAACCGCACCACCTCAAATCACTAGAATCACTTGCACCTTCAGATGGGAACTCAAGAACACCGACTCTCATGACTGTCACACTAAAAAGATTGCTTGCAGACCTCCAAACCACAAACCACCTGAGTTGAGGACACACACCAACATCCCAAACATACCTCTAGATGATGCAAAGTGGCACAAGGGAAGCACAACACAAAGAAAGTTTGTTCTCCTTAGCCCACTCACCCACTTCACTTCTTCAATCCAACACAATCAAAGGCACATTCCAGGGTATATGAAGGATTTGTTACCTAGGCTCTTGTCCAACTCTCAAGGCTATTTCTACACCTTCATGCAGGTCTGAAAACACCTTACCAACACTTGGTTTGATCACCAACTTCCCAAAACTCTCCAACCTATACCTTGACTAGTAAGGCTACTAGCCCTTCAAACTAGGTTTTTTCAACAAAACTTGACAAAATCCCAAATGACCAGGCAAGAAAATGATGGTTTTAGATACCCTTTATGGGACCCTATCAAACTCCCAAGTCTCCTGTTCCAACTCCACTCCAGCCATCCAGAACACTCATTAGGTCTCTAGGCCTAATTGATCAGGTTAGGGCTAGGTTACAAAGTAAGTGCTCAAAATTGGGTGCATAGGTTAGGGGCAAGAATTTGGAATGTCTCTACCATGCCTAAACAACTTAGAACCATCATTTATTTGCTCACCCTATCATGATTCTTTCATCTACAACCTCAAATAGTATGAATTTGGTCAATACAATGAAATACTTGACCTAGGGCATCACCTTAAAAATTGAAAACAACATCTCCCAGCAAAATGCTTCTGGAATCAAGTAGTATACACCCCTAGCCTACATTTCACCAAGTGGCATGAAATTTCATCGATGGGAATGCATTCTAGGGCCAAATTTGTGGGACAGCCCTAGAAAACAGGGTTTCTAGACCAGTTTTGAAAGAAAAATCAATAACTTGTGACTCCGACCACTTCAAACCCTCAAACTAGGTGCATATGAACCCTGACTCCAAGCACTTTCAGAAAAATGACATTTGCACACGCGACAAGTCCGTACACAATGAGAAAAGTAGGAAAATTTACTATTTTCTGTAGTTTCAATGCCCCAAAACTCTATACCAGGTCTCCTCTGCCGTACAGGAGTGAAATACAAATGTTTCCAACTAATCCAAGTCAGTTTCTAACTCCTAAAAATAGTTTGCAGCTGTTAAAACCAAGTGACAACTGGCCAATGTGTCATTGACACTATTGGCAACTTGTTACACTATGGAGTTTTTGCATTTTCAACAGGATGGCGATTAGATTTGCTTGTCAAATGAGATCAAAACCACCATCCTACTTCCTACAACATACTAAAACACTAGAAACAATCAAAAGACTCAAAAACCAACATTAGACCTACTAGGCCTAAGTGGCTCAACAGGGGTCCAGATGGACTAAGCATGATTGAGGTTTATATGGTCACCTCAATCATCTTGACCACACAAAAAGGACCATATAATCATGGCTAAAGCCTTATTACAAACAAAACCACAACTTTCAAAAAAAATGCAAACAAAGTGACTTTAGGAACCAAGGTGCTCCTAGGTGCCCTGCACTATACACCCACTGTCAAAGAGAACTCAAGTCTCTTGAGTTGGAATGTTGTCAAATGTGAAACTTGCCTTCTCAATGTCTGCCCTGCTCATCTAAGTGGCATCCTCTTGAGGTTTGTTTAGCCACTTCACCAAGTATTCATGATAGGTGTACCTCCTAGTTTATTTTGCAATCCTCTTATCCAAAATGCACTCAATCTGATTTGGAGATGAAGGAATGAGTTCCTGGAGTGTCTGATCAGTTTGATCTTCTTCAACAGTAGTCTGAGGATCAGTTCCTTTATAGGGATAAAGGTCTGAAACATTAAAAATAGGAGACAAAGCAATGCCATCTGGAAGTCTGATTTTGTAGGCATTTTCTCCACATTTCTTGAGCACTTCACAAGGTCCAATCTTCTTCATGAGTAGCTTGGTATGTTTACCTATAGGGAGCCTCTCCTTCTTCAGATGGACCATTACCAAATCCCCTTCTTTGAACTGCAAATCCCTTCTTTTCCTGTCAGCAAACTGTTTGTACTTCTGAGAAGTAGACATCAATTTCTGTTGTACTTGTTCATGGACATCTTTCATGACTTGAATGAAGTCTTCAGCCAAGGCACTATTATTTTCTAGTCCTTTAACCTCCCTAAGTTCCAAAATACCCCTTGGGTGAGTGCCATAGACAATTTGGAAAGGAGACAGGCCGGTGCTTCTGTTGACAGTGTCATTGTATGAGAACTCTGCCTGAGCCAAAATTGAATCCCAACTAGCACCCTGCTCCTTTGTGAGGCATCTTAGGAGGTTGCCAAGAGACCTATTAATCACCTCTATTTGTCCATCAGACTGAGGGTGATAGGCAGATGATAATGACAAGTTTGTACCTACTCTCTTCCAAAGTGTCCTCCAGAAGTGTCCTATGAACTTGGGGTCTCTATCAGAGATTATGGACAAAGGTAAACCATGCAACCTGACTATTTCTTTGAAGAATAGACCCACTATGTGTGAGGCATCATGTGTGGTTTTACAAGGGATGAAGTGAGTCATTTTTGAGAACCTATCAACAACCACAAAGATTCTATCATGTCCATTCTTGGTCCTAGGCAAACCAAGTACAAAGTCCATGCTTATGGAATCCCAAGGCTTTGAAGGAATAGGTCGAGGAGTGTATAACCCTGCATTTGATGTATGCCCCTTGGCTCTTTGGAAAATTTGACAAGTTTCAACAAACTTCCTTACATCGGTTGGCAATTTTGGCCACAAATAGTACCTCCTAACCAATTCTAGGGTCTTATCAATACCAAAGTGGCATGACATGCTGCCACAGTGCTTTTCCCTAATTATATTCTCTCTAATAGACCCCCTTGGGATACACAACATGCTACCCTTGAAAAGATATCCATCTTGTAACAAAAAATTAGAAAAATTAGTGTTATACCTTCCTGTCATGGCCTTGAAAGATAGGTATGGTTCTTTGAAGTCTTCATCTACTGCATATTGATCTTTGATGGCATGAATACCTGTACTTTCCAACTGTATAGTCTGCACAACAAGATTCCTCCTACTTAAGGCATTGGCTACCTTATTGGCCACTCCTTTTTTGTGTTTTATGGAGAAGGTGTATGCTTGGATGTACTCCATCCACTTGACATGTCTGTGATTCAACTTCTACTACCTGTTCAAGAAACTTAATGCATGGTTATTAGTAAAAACTATAAATTCCTTTGGCAATAAGTAGTGTCTCCATTTCCTCAATGACTGAACCATGGCATACAACTCTAGATCATAGGTGGAGTAGTTCTGTTTTGCATCATTTAACTTCTCACTAAAGAAGGCTACAGGCCTCCCATCTTGACTTAGGACTCCGCCAACAACCCTCTTAGTTGCATCACACTCTACCACAAAGACCTTGTCAAAATTAGGTAGCACTAGGACTGGTTTTTCTGATATTTTTTTCTTTAACAGTTCAAAGGCTTGATTGGCCTCATTTGTCCATACAAACACACATTTCTTTCCCCCTTTTATGGTGTCAACAAGTGGAGCACAAATGCCACTAAACCTTCTAATGAACTTTCTATAAAAGCTACACAAACCATGGAAACTCCTTACCTCCAAGGCTGTTGTAGGAGTTGGCCAATTAAGAATGGCTTCCACTTTGCTTGGATCCATTTTTAGGCTACCCTTAGAGATGACAAACCCCAAGAATATCAACTCTTCTTGTAGGAAGACACATTTGTCAAGATTGATTCTCAACTTCTCCTCTTGAAGCCTCCTGAGCACTTGATGGATATGCCTTATGTGGTCTTCCTTGCTGTCACTAAAAACCAATATATCATCCAAATACACAACAATAAACTTGTTAAGGAAAGGTTTTATCACTTCATCCATCAATCTCATGAAGGTGCTTGGTGCATTTGACAAGCCAAAAGGCATGACAACCCATTCAAATAGTCCTTCATTGGTTTTGAAGGTGGTTTTCCACTCATCCCCCTCCCTTATCCTGATTTGGTGGTAACCACTTTTTAGATCCATCTTGGTAAAATATTTAGCCCTACCCAAGCAATCCATTAAATCTTCTATTCTAGGCTTTAGAAATCTATACCTGATAGTGATCTTGTTGATGGCCCTAGAATCAGTGCATAGTCTCCATGTTCCTTCCTTCTTGGGTGCAAGCACTGGAGGTACTACACATGGACTAATACTCCTCCTGATAAGCCCTCTATCCAACAAGTCTTGGATTTGTCTTGCCACTTCAGCATTTTGCTCTGGAGTCAACTTGTATGCTGCTTGGTTTGGTAGGGTGGATCCAGGGATGAGATCAATGCAATGACTAATCTCCCTCTTTGGTGGAAGAGCATCCTTACTCTCATCGGCTATCACATCATGAAACCTTTCCAACAATTCTTCCACTTCCTTTGGTCCAATCCTCCTAAGAGGTTGCTGCACTTTGACCTTCTTGGGATTCACATCCTTGGGCTTGAGGACTACTGCAAAACGTGGCACTTTCTCTTCCTTGAGGTTAGCCAAAAACTCTTTTTCACCTACCAACATAATTGAACTAGAAATGACCTTCTCTTTGCAATCATCAATCAAAGGAGTCATTGTAAACTTTTCACCATTTTTGGACAAATAAATCACATTTTGCTTACCATCATGTTGGGCACTTGTGTCATGTTGCCAAGGCCTTCCATGAAGAAGGTGGCATGCATCCATATCCACTATCTCACAAAGAACCCTATCATGATATTCACCTATCTTGAATTCAACCCAACATTACTCTTTCACCACAATTTGTTGTTCCTTGGTTAGCCAAAAGACTCTATAGGGGTGAGGATGAGGCATTCTCTCCAATACTAACTTAGTCACCATTTCATTAGAAGCCAAATTTTTAGAGGAACCTAAATCTACTATTACATTGCAAACTTTTCCTTTCACCTTGCAAGTGGTTCTGAACAAGTTGTTTCTTTGGGGCTGCTCCTTGGTGGCTAGCATGATGAGTGATCTGTTAAACATGATGCATTCTCCACTCTCAGGTGCTGTAGACTTGGAAGAGGCTGTTTGGTATGATGTGGTGCTTTGACAGTCCTCTTCTTGAAGGAGTTGCACTCTTCTTTCTTTTTGATTTGCAATAGTGTTTCCCATCTTCTCCGGGCATCTAAAGGACTGATGTCCAATCTGATTGCAAGAGAAACACCTTCCAGTAAACACATTGGGACCTCTGCTCCCACTTGTTCCTCTGCCATTACCTCTCCCTCTAAACTGACCCTTATCAGCACTGTTTTTATCAGCCTACCCTTGGCTGCCTTCTTGTGATCCACCACCTTGGAGTCTAGAGAAATTATCTCTGTTTTGAAATCTGCCCCTGCCCCTAAAGTTTTGATTTCCTCTGCCTCTGCTACTGCTGTTAAAATCCCCTTTTCTTCTCTGCTTATCCTCAATCCTTAGTGCCATTTGAAAGCACTTATGGACTGTCTCTGGGTTAAAGAGAGTTAATTCATCTTGAATGGAGAACTTGAGGCCATTAAGATACCTTGCAAGCTTCTGTTTTTCATTCTCAGGCATCTTGGCATTCAATGTCATCTTGTGAAACTCCTCTGTGTAGGTGCTCACGTCCATGTCCTTCTGTCTGAAGTTGTGCAACTTCTTGTTCAAGTTGACTTCATAATCCTCTGGGACAAATTACTTCTTGATTTCAAGTACTATCTTCCTCCATGTAGAGATAGGATTCCTATCATCTTCTATCCTCTCATTTTGAATAAAATTCCACCAACTCAAGGCTGGTCCGTTCATTCTTGATTTGGCAATCTTCACTTTCTGATTCTCTGCCACTTCTTCACATTCAAAATAGTTTTCCATTGCCTCAATCCAATCAAGGCACTCCTCTAGGTTCATCTTACCATGAAACATAGGTAAGTCTGCCTTAGTGTCCTTCCTACCCAACTTTCCAAGTGCATCTAGGAATTATCTCTCTGACATGCCTCCTTGTGGCTCTTCCATTGGCACTTCTTTTTCTTCATCTGAATCTAAGATGACCTCTGGCTTCTTCTTCTTGTCCTTGTCTTTCTTCAACTTTTCTATCTCAGCCTCTATCCTTTTGTTCTTGGCTGCTTGCTCTCTCACTATCTTTGCCAATTCGGCATTTGTCACCTTTGAAGGAATTTCTTCCTCTTCTTCTCTATCTCCCATCTCTTTGATGGCTTTGATACCACCTAATGCAGAGTGGCACAAGGGAAGCACAACACAAAGAAAGTTTGTTCTCCTTAGCCCACTCACCCACTTCACTTCTTCAATCCAACACAATCAAAGGCACATTCCAGGGTATTTGAAGGATTTGTTACCTAGGCTCTTGTCCAACTCTCAGGGCTATGTCTACACCTTCATGTAGGTTTGAAAACACCTTACCAACACTTGGTTTGATCACCAACTTCCCAAAACTCTCCAACCTATACCTTGACTAGTAAGGCTACTAGCCCTTCAAACTAGGTTTTCTCAACAAAAATTGACAAAATCCCAAATGACTAGGCAAGCAAATGATGGTTTTAGATACCCTTTATGGGACCCTATCAAACTCCCAAGTCTCCTGTTCCAACTCCACTCCAGCAATCCAGAACACTCATTAGGTCTCTAGGCCTAATTGATCAGGTTAGGGTTAGGTTACAAAGTAAGTGCTCAAAATTGGGTGCATAGGTCAGGGGCAGGAATTTGGAATGTCTCTACCATGCCCAAACAAATTAGAACCATCATTTATTTGCTCACCCTATCATGATTCTATTATCTACAACCTCAAATAGCATGAATTTGGTCAAATACAATGAAATACTTGACCTAGGGCATCACCTTAAAAATTGAAAACAACATCTCCCAGCAAAATACTTATGGAATCAAGTAGTATACACCCCTAGCCTACATTTCACCAAGTGACATGAAATTTCATTGGTGGGAATGCATTCTAGGGCCAAATTTGTGGGACAGCCCTAGAAAACAGGGTTTCTAGACCAGTTTTGAAAGAAAAATCAGTAACTTGTGACTCCGACCACTTCAAACCATCAAACTAGTTGCATATGAACCTTGACTCCAAGCACTTTCAAAAAAATGACATTTGCACACGTGACAAGTCCGTACAGTCCATACACAACGAGAAAAGTAGGAAAATTTATTGTTTTATGTAGTTTCAATGCCCCAAAACTCTGTACCAGGTCTCCTCTGCCGTACAAGAGTGAAATACAAATGTTTCCAACCGATCCAAGTCAGTTTCTAACTCCTAAAAATAGTTTGCAACTGTTAAAACCAAGTGACAACCGGCCAATGTGTCATTGACACTATTGGCAACTTGTTACACTATGGAGTTTTTGCATTTTCAAGAGGATGGTGATTAGGTTTGCTTGTCAAATGAGATCAAACCCACCATCCTACTTCCTACAACATACTAAAACACTAGAACCAATCAAAAGACTCAAAAACCAACATTAGACCTACTAGGCCTAAGTGGCTCAACAGGGGTCCAGATGGACTAAGCATGATTGAGGTTTATATGGTCACCTCAATCATCATGACCACACAAAAAGGACCATATAATCATGGCTAAAGCCTTATTACAAACAAAACCACAACTTTCAAAAAAATGCAAACAAAGTGACTTTAGGAACCAAGGTGCTCCTAGGTGCCCTGCACCACTAGATCTGTAGACCATACTATTCCAATGCGGAGCAATCTAGACCAAATTCCTGTCACTCTGTCACCTCTGAACAACTGTAAAACTCGGTTCTACTCAGATGGTCATAACTTCACCAATCCTTCATGCGAACCTCTCAAATCTTAACTGGAGAAGCTTTTGACAATCCTCTGCAAACCCTTTAATTCACAGACTCTGATCTTTTTTTCACTGAGAATGCAGAGCAATCTACTTTGCTGACATGCATTGTCTTCATTATCTCTGACAAAGAGATATGTTGACATCAATGACAACATATCATATGCACATATTTGCAACAATATCCCCCTTTGTCATTGATGGCAACATATGATGTGAAAAATTGATTCAACCATCAAGACAAGGACTTCTCCCCCTTTCTCTTATCACATCCGCAACTACTTTCTTCACTACTCACCCTTTCACTAGCAACTACTTACTTCCATGTTTTTCACATGACTTCTCTCCCCCTTTGACATCAATGGAAAAGGGCACATATTTGCAATCATCTTTCCCTCTTTGTGTTTCTTAGATGAAACAAAACTAAACTCCAGAATTAACATACTGACTACTCCCCCTGAGTAGCATCCCCTTAATACCAATTTGGATCACAAGATATGACTATGAGTTCCTCTAGACTGATTCACACTAGTGCACCTTAGTTCTAAACAGGAGGGGTAATAACCCCTAGCTTCCCTCTGAGATACTCAAAGGTATCCTTAGGTAGAGGCTTAGTGAAGATATCCACAATCTAATCCTTTGAGGAAACAAACTCCAATCTGAATTTATTCTCATTTGATGGATATGTGCTTTGTCTTTGAATGCAACACCAGATTCTTTGAGATGTTTATTGCACTTGAATTATCACAAAAGATTGTAATAGGCTCTTCAAACATAATTCTGATATCCTTCAACATTTGCTTCATCCACAAAACGTAGTAGACAGAGATATTGCCTCTTGCTTTTTGCTCAACCAAGAAACCAATCTCTTTCCCAAGAAATATGCACCACCACTAGTACTCTTCCTATCATCCACATCTCCTGCCCAATCAACATCTGTATATGCATGAAGAGTAAAATCATCATCCTTAGGCTACCATAAGCCATAATCAGATGTCCCTTTCAGATATCTAAAAATTCTTTTGACTGCTACAACATGAGATTCTCTAGGATCATCTTGAAACCTAGCAACAATGCCAACTACATTCATAACATTAGGTCTGGTTTGAGTTAGATAAAGTAGTCCTCCAATCATTGATCTATACCTTTTCTGATCTGCCTTAAGGGAATCATCATCTTTAATCAACTTGCGTCCGGTTATCATTGGAGTGCTCACTGGTTTTGAATCCTCCATTCCATACTTTTTCAACAATGCCTTCACATACTTAGACTAGGATATGAAGATGACCTTTTCTGACTGAATGATTTGTAGACCTAAGAAGAAATTCATTTCACCAAACATGGACATCTCAAATTCACTTTGCATCTGATCAGCAAATTTTTTACACATGCTCTCATTTCCACCAAAGATGATATCATCAACAAAAACCTCAACAATAAAGATGTGTTCATGATCAATTTTGATATAAAGATTACTGTCAGCTGTGCCTTTGCTAAAACCTAACTTTAGTAGATACTTATCTAATCTTGCATACCAAACTCTTGGGTCTTTCTTAAGTCCATACAATGCTTTCCTCAATATGTAGACCTTATCTCCTTGATCAGACAACTGGAATCCTTCTGGTTGCTCAATGTAGACCTCTTCTTCTAACTCTCCATTCAAGAATATTGACTTGAGATCCATTTGGTAAACTTTGAAATCTTTGTAAGAAGCAAAGGCAAGAAATAATCTTACTGCTTCAATTCTTGCCACTGGAGCAAAAGTTTCTTCAAAATCAATTCCCTCTACCTAAGAATATCCTTTACATACCAATCTTGCTTTATTTCTCACAACTTCACTATCTTCATTCAATTTATTCCAGAAGACCCATTTAGTTCCAATTACATTTTTGTTTTTAGGTCTAGGAACAAGATCCCAAGTATGATTCTTTTCAATTTGCATTAATTCTTCTTCCATTGCTTTTACCCAATTTTCATCATTACAAGATTCATTCACTGATTTTGGTTCAATCTTTGAAATCAAATAATACTCCTCTTGATCTTTAGCAACTTTTCTTCTAGTTTGAACACCTTTATTTTTGTATCCTATGATCTGATCTTCAGAATTATTCAACCTTACATACCTGGGAGTTTTGGGATTTTCTTGAACTTGTTCCTCAACATTTGCACTAGCTTCTTGAGACACTAGATTCTTCGGAGCAATCTGAATCTAAGTTTGAGCTTGAACTTGATTTTATTCTTCATCATCTGATTCATATCCACAAGACTTGGAAGGTCTCATGATGCTTTAATCAACCTTGACATTAGCACTTTCAACAATCCTTTTCAATCTCTTGTTAAAGCACTGGTATGCCTTGCTTTGGTTGGAATAACCCAGAAATATTCCTTCATCACATCCTGCATCAAACTTGCCTAGATCTTCATCTCTCTTGATATAACATTTACTACCAAAAACTTTGAAGTATTTCACAGTAGGAGCATTACTAAACCAAAGTTCATAAGGTGTTTTACTAGTATTACCTTTGATCTGCACCGGGTTAAGAGTGTAGACAACAGTACTCACAACCTCTGTCAAATAGACATGTGGAACATTTGCCTCCATCATCATGGTTCTAGCAGCCTCTTGAATAGTCTGGTTCTTCCTTTCCACAACTCCATTCTGTTGAGGAGTCCTAGGAGCAGATAATTATCTTCTTATTCCATGTTTTTCACAAAATGCATTAAACTCACCGGAGGTAAACTCTCCACCTCTATTAGATCTCAGACACTTTATCTTCACACCAATCTCATTTTCCACCCTAGCCTTGAACACCTTGAATATGTCAAGAGCCTCTAATTTCTCTTTCAAGAAAGTGACCCACATCATCTAGGAGTAATCATCAATCAACAACATAAAGTATCTATCTCCCTGCAAACTCCTAACTTTGGCAGGACCACACAAATTAGTGTGCACAAGTTCCAACAATCCACTTGAAAATTGTTTTCTATTTTTGAATGTAGCTCTATTCTGTTTGCCCAACTAACATTCCTTACACATGCTATTAGCAGGTTTCACAAGCTTTGGAAGATCTCTCATAGCCTGAGTAGTACTTATCTTGACAATTTTATCAAAGTTTACATGACACAATCTCCTATGCCATAACCAACTCTGATCAATCTGAGCAATCAAACAACTTTTACTAGTACCTCTTAAGTGGAATATATTACCTCTAGTCTGTGTACCAGATGTAATCTCAGTTCTGGAGCTTTCAAAAATTCTACATTTTCCATCCTTGAATCAGAGATCATACCCTTTGTCAACCAACTGTCCAACGCTGAGAAGATTATGCTTCAACCCTTCTACATACAACACATCATTAGTGTTATTCTTACCATCAAAAGAGATGGATCCTCTGCCATGGATTCTACTAGCTAATTTGTCTCCAAACTTCATAATTCCACCTTCATATCTTTACAAACTTATAAACTTACTTTTATCATGAGTCATATGATGAGAACATCCACTGTCAATCACCCATTCATCCTTTTCTTGAACCTGAGTAGCCAAGGCACTTTTCACATTCACACAGCTAGTAGATTCAGTAGACACCGGATCTTCTACTTTGATAGCAATAAACACCCATTCATTTCTAGAGGTACTTCCCATATCAGTTTCATCATCTGTGACTCCTTCATCAGCAACTTCTTGGACATAGTAGCACTTCTTTTAAACCCTAGGTTTGTTAGGGTTTGGCTTTGAAACCCTCTCCAGACATCTTGAAGCAAAATGACCAATCTTATTACAAGCAAAACATTTGAAAGGCAACTTTCCTTCATACTTACCAGATCCTCTTGGTAATCTTTTGGCAATAAGGGCTTCAAGTTCTTCAAGCTCAAATTTATCTTTTTCAAGTTCCTTCCTTGCCTTCTCATATCCGGTTAGTCTTCTTGAGGAGATTTCACCTAGATCAAATCTTTGCTTTCTAAAAACATTGGCATTAAATGCAGATTCTAATTTAGGAAGAGAGTCACCAAACTCACTCATTTCAAATGTTGAAAGCTTGCCAACCAACAGATCCCTTGTAACATCTGTCACAGTCCTGATCTCCTCAATAGCAACAACTCTATGCTTGTATGAAGCAGGTAAGGATCTGAGTACATTGCCAACAATCTCTGATTCTTCTAGTTTTCCACTAGCACATCTGATACTGCACACAAGTTCATTCACCTTTTGCATGTAGGAAGTGATGTTTTCATCTTCACTCATCCTCAAACATTCGTATCTACCCTTCAGGCTCTGTAACTTAGCACATTTGACATATGCATCACCTTCATACAAAGTTTCTAACTTCCAGATTTCATGAGCAGTTTGCAATTCAAAGATATTTCTCTTTTTTGTATCAGTCAGGGCACTCAATAATGCTTCTTTAGCCTGAATGTTATTTTCAGCATCTTTGATTTCATCTAGAGTTGTAGGACCATTCTTCAGAGGAGTATACTCATTCTTAGTTATCAACCAATAAGGATCACCCATGCATTGTAAATGACATTCCATGCGATTCTTTCAAAGAGAGTAATTTGTTCCATCAACTCTCAGACTGTCCTTGTATGTCGACATCCTCGATCTCCTCAAGCTGTCAAGCTTCTTTTAGAGGAACTGGCTCTGATATCAATTGTTGAAATTTGGACAGACAACTGAGAGGGGGGGTGAATCAGTTGTCACAAATCTTTATCTTTTGCTACATTTATTCTTCTTTACCACGTATAAATAGATTAATAATATAACCATGAAATCATGAATCAACAACACAAGAGCAGAAACACAATCAACACACATAACACCAGGATTTTTACGTGGAAACCAGGTTAAGGGTAAAACTATGGTGGGGGTTAACCAACAAGATTTATTCTCTATTAAAAGAATAGAAAAATGGGAAGGAACTTGCCTTCAGGTGCACTGCCCAGAGCTCACTGCTCAAAGGAGGCTTACTACTTACAGAAACATTCACATGATTAATACTGAAAGGTTGAACTGAGAAACATCTTCTCCATGCCAAGGTTTAGTTCCATTGAATCACACAACACCTCTGATCTGCCCCCAAACACTTCTTCACTACCTCCGCATCTTCACACACATTTGACACATTTACATGACTTCATTACACTTATTTATACATGACATCAACTTTGGAATGAACATCAAAGTTGGCCTTACAATCATCTATCTAGAACATTCTCCAAGATAGGCATTACAAGTAATTACAATCATAAGACTTAAAATGCTACGTGCGAAACATTATATTGGTGGCCAAACATAGCTGAGACTCAAATCTTCCTCAAAAAACATGCCACACTCCATAGAACTTCTCTTAGATCATCCGCAACACGCACCAAGCATCCGGTCAGCCAAGACTAGAAAGCACAGCAACACCCAAGGAGAAATCTTCAACTACGAGCTCAATCCTCAATCCAGACCACCAACACAATATGCACTCAATCCAGAGACCTCCAAAAGCACAATGAAATCAACAAGAACAACCGCACCACCTCAAATCACCAAAATCACTTGTACCTTGATACTGGAACTTAAGAACATTAACTGTCATGACTATCACACTAGAAAGATTGCTTGCGGACCTCCAAACCACGAACCACTTGTATTGAGGATACACACCAACATCCCAAACATACCTCTAGAACCACAGACCATAATATTCCAATGTGGAGCAATCCGGACCAAATTCTTGTCACTCTGTTTACCTCTGAACAACTACAAAACCTGGTTCTACTTAGATGGCCATAACTTCACCAATCCTCCATGTGGACCTCTCAAATCTTAACTTGAGGAACTTCAGACAATCCTCTACAAAACTGTTTAGTCTGCAGACTCTGATTGTTGTCTCACTGGGAATGCAGAGCAATCTACTTTGCTGAACTGCACCGTCTTCACTGTCTCTGACAAAGAGATATGTTGACATCAATGAAAACACATCATATGTACATATTTGCAACAGGAAGGAGAGGTCAGGGGAAAAGATGGTGAGAGAATGGAGGAAATAGGTGGCAAAGAAAAGGAAGTGGAGAGTGAGATGGAAGAAATGGAAGACATAGACATCATGGAGATGGAAGAGAGTGAAGAGGCAGCAATGGAAGAAATGGGACTACTTGGGGTGTTTGAATCTATTATCAATGGACACGAGGAAGTCAAGATAGTAGTTGCTAGTGAGGAAGCAGTGGAGGTATTTCCATGGATGATTGTAACAGGGGTAGAAGGAGTAGCAGTAGAAATAGCAGGAGCAGATGTAACAGTACTCACGACTGGGGCAGCAGGGGGTGGAGAAGCTATTGGCAAGTTTGTGTCGTCAGGGGTTGTAGTAGTGGAAGCCTCTATGGTTATGCCAGTGGTCTTTAATTTAGTTTTCTTTGTCTTTGATCCTTCTCCTGGTCCACTAGGCATATCTCTTTTCTTAGATGCCCTTGTTCTTGTAGCCAGAGGCATGTCTTTCTTCTATGATTTTGGGACAGCCTTCTTTGCATTTTTCCCTTTTCCTTTCTCTACCAAAGGCATATGTTCTTCGCTATCTGACTTCTTGGAAGGCTCTTGAATTGGTTCTGCTTCATCTATTATCTCTATTGGTACATCTTCTTCACCCCCAGACTCCTTCTCAGATTCAAGTTCATTATATGTGAGCTGCACTCCTTGTCTCTCCAAGGCAGTGACTTGACTTCTAAACCATGCCTTACTTAACCTTATTGGCTCTTTCATTATTTGATCCAAGGAGCTTTCTTCGGTATTTGCCCAATTAGGAAAAGGAATTGGTTGATGATATTGGGCTTCCCAAGGTCCCCTGTGCATCACATTCTCATCATCCTCAAGTTGATCTAGGACTGCTATGATGTGGAATTTCCTTATGAATCCCAAGGACAATCTTGAATGGGCCCTCTTCATCACTTCATAGTCATCTAAGCAATTGGCCCAAAAATCTTCTAAGTGCATCTTGTGAAACATATTCTTGCTCACAAATCTCTCCATTACTCTATTTGGATCAAAATGATTTCACTTTGTATGTAGATGGAGATTGAGCAATTGGAGCTTTGTATCTAAGTGTTCAGCTGCTCCTAGGGAAACACAGGCATAATTGTCTTTACCTAATAGCATGGGAAACTGAACATTTGTTCTATGTAGATGCTTCAACTTCTTTGCACAAGTCATTAACTATCTGGAGAGCTCCAAGAGGACTACTTTGTCAATGGGGTAACGAGGTAGTCTATAGGCCGCTCCAGTGAAGCCTTGGATCCTTAGATAAGTGAACTTCTCAAATTGTATGTACCACCTTCCATATTTTGTAACTTCATTCATGGCCTCGGTGGATATTCTTAGGGTTGTGTTCCCTTGCAACAATCTAGTTATGTACATGCTGAAGGCATCATTTACCCTTTTGAAGTGAATTAGAGACTGGGATAAAATCAATTGGGTATAGCATTCATAAACCTTGACTTGGTGCTATTCATCATTCCCATCTTCCCTTTGGACAATCCAACATATTCGTTTCTCCTTGCTAGTGCATACACAACATAAGAAGTCCATCTAAATAATTGTCTCTCTAAAGTTGCTAAATGCCTCATGGATGTTATCACTCAGTATCTGTGCCCAGTGGGATTTGGTTCCCTTCATTATCTCCTCAATTACCAAGAACATCCACTCCTCAAAAGTTGATGTTGTGGGTAGTCCATATATTCTACTAAGTAGAGTTACCAAATCTCCTATCTCATCGTGAAAGTCACTTCTATATAGAACCTAAGGAAGTTTGATAAGAGAAGACCTTTTTCTTTTCATCCATTATTCATTTATATGTTTCTTACATCCATCTATATCTTTCTTGTATGTGGCCTCTGCACCAGTTTTGTCTGGCATAGTCATCATTCGATACCATGGGATACCAAAGATTTCTGCTAGGGATGGTGGACTTAGATCTGCTAGCACATCTCCATTGGGTGTTTGTATACTTCTGGTCATGATTTCATATTTGTCTACACAGGCAACTATCAACTCTGCACATTAGGCTAATGTAGGGAAAACAACAGCCTCTGCAATCCCACTGTTCTTCACTTTCTTGGCCCTTGGGGTTGGATTAGGTCCAAATACATAGAGTCTAAAGTCCTATAAGTCAATGTGACCTAGATCGGTATCCCCTATGTTTTTCCATCCTAATGTGATCTTGGTTTCTGGAGGAATGCCCCTGAATTCATACCTCATGATTTGGGCTCTTGCAGTCATTTAACCTGCATGACTAGACTTCATAAGTCTTGATGCATTTGAAAGGTTCCCTAACTCCTAAGTGTTAAATCCATGGTCATCAAGCCAACTGCTACATCACTAAGTCATGTTATGCTAAAAGAGGTCAATATCCATCCAACTAAGTGATTAATGCATGCCTATGAAATGCACAAGTCTGAATTTTACTAGTTATTCCACTTATTATGTGATCAAATGATAAGACACAACAATTCATAGTAATGCATGCAATAAATGCTTTAACTACTACAAAATTTGAATCAAGAGATGTAAAAAAACACAATTCTGTAAATGCATTTTCCATTTCACTCAAACAGACCATTTGTCCTTTGAAATTTCATAAAACAGTCATTTTGCAAGTTTTGCACTAATTTGAGGGTCATCCAACTTGTGAGAAGCAAAGCACTAGATTAGGGGTCAACCAACCTTGCACGGGATTTGAAGTCATCTGATCTAAAGGTCTCTTGTCATTTGGTTGGTTTGCTTAGTGCGACTTTTAAGGGTGCCTGACTTTGCACAAGTTTTGAATATGACCAACTTAGATGAATCTCGGAGGTCGGTCGGATGGGTTTTCAGCGCAAGTCAGACGAGGTAAGTTTTAGCACTGGGTGATTCCATTATACTCTTATGCAGGTTTTGAATGTGTTGGAGCTTGCACAATTTTTAGGGATGACCAACTAAGTTGGTGAGGAGGTATTTTAGCGCAAGGTTAGAGGAGACATTTTTTAGTGCCAAGACCACTCATCATGTTTTGCGCGAGTTTCAGGTCTAAATGAACTTTGTTTGGGCTTCAATGCACATAGAGGTTTTTAATAAAATTGCATTTAACAGTTAACCTTCTCACTCGTTTTAAACTAGGGTTTTGAAGAGATGTTTGCACATACCAGAGACAAAACCCTATTTTCTATCCTTTGAACACTAATCATTCATTGCTAAGTTTGCAAAATCATTTGAAGGAATTGAAACTAGATTTAACGCAGAGAATCCGTGCTTTATTGCCAACCCTAACTTGTAAACAAAACCCTAGGCCGATGAAAAAAACACTCCCCTAATTTTGCAGAAATGAGATGTGATGGAATCATGTAGGTGGTGATGTTTTTGTTTGAATCTGCGGGGAATTTTGTGATTGACTAGATTTACATTTGGTCAAGGAGCTCCTTAATCGATCTCGAATTGTAAAATGAGCTCTAACAAGTCAAAAACACACTTTATTCTCCCCTATTTGATAGCCATAAATGCAGGGGGTATGGTGGATGTTCAAGCCTTCCGCAGAGTTAATTCAAATTTTGTGTGAGAATGTGACACGACTGACCTCGCACAACTTTTGCAGGTTGTTGACCTAGTCAGTTGTTATGGATTTTAGAGCAAGGTTGGAGGGAAGTACTTTTCACGCTTTGCGGCGGTTTCAGGGTCGTCGAACTTGTAGAAGTTTTGAAGGTCACCAACTAAGTTGGATGTGACCAACTCTAGCACTGAGTTGGATGACTAGTAATTCAGTGCTTAGTGCAGCTTGATTTCCACGCTTAGTCAGTTGAATTAGATTTTAGTGTAAAGGTCAGTTGGACATCAAATAGCACAAGTCGGATGTTTTGAAATTCAACGCAAAAAGTCAGATGAAGGGGTTTTTGGTGCAAATGACACTTAGACTTGATTTCAATGAAGGCAACTACTTGGACTTAGTTGATTTTTGGATGACTTAATGACATTCAATCTCTTTGGTATGGCGAGAAAATGAAATTTGACCACTTTTGACACTTAGGAATAAAGGAACCAAACTGATCCTCTAAACCAAAGCTTGAAAGAGGGGGTCCCCATTTCACGGAATGGGCGTGTGTGCGAGGCACAACACATGCCTATGAGCCGATTCATGTACTTCTCCATGAAATGTAGGCATATATTTTATGAGCTCAATGGGATAATGATTTGGGTAACCTTGGATATTATTGAAGTTGAATGGTTTGTCAATGTCTCGGATGAACACTTTTCTCTATGGATATGGTTGATATTGCTGACTACTCTAGTGCGGGTCTTGACATTGATAATGCCCAGCATACTGATTGTATACATGATCTTGGTAGCCCGCTAATCTTCGACCAGTTGAGACAGGATAAGCATTTATTTGATTTGGGGGTTGTGGTGTAAAAATGTTTTGTTGTATATGATATGCACTACATCCATTGCTAGGATCATGAGGCACTTGTGGGATTGAAGGATCACTTGACTCCACATACCTATCCTCATTAGATGCTGATATATATTGTGATGAATTTGAGGCACGTCTGGCCCTTAATTGCTACAGTTCTTGAATCAATTTTTTCTCTTCTCTTAATAACTCCAGCAGTTCCTCTTCTTCTGACATATTTATTTTGACTGCAATGATATTTTTACAAGACATTTTTATATTTTTCATCAGGTTCCTTTTCAGAGTTACCACCTCTTTTCAAAAGAGGAATGATTTTATTTTTCTGGGTCTTTCTTGCCAATAGAGTTATATTTTTCAATTCTTGACTCTATGAATGGATAGGATGAAACCAAATTTTCTAGAATTGTCCCTAGCAGAGTCACCAATTCTGTTAGGTCTCAAAAACATAGGTTATAAACCTTAAGAGGTTGCCAAGCTCTCTTAATGTCTTTGGCTAACTAGAACATGGCTGATATGATTAAAACCCCCTTCTCTTTAGGTTCTGCTAGACCTAGGCGGGTGTACCTTGATAGCTAATGCAGATTTGTATAACCTTAGTGATCTACTCACAGTGGCATATAGATGTGCAATAGATATAAGGGTGAAAGTTATTCCTAATGCTAATGTTTGCAGTTTGAGAGTGCAAATTAGTTTAAGTGAAGTATTGCGTTATATTAAATATGACTAGTGTCTGATTTTGTTGGATGAATGAGGTCAAAATGTGTATGATATGTGGATCTCCTTACTCGTCTTAGCTCTAATTACTTGACACTTGTAAATGTTTATACCTTATATAAACGTGCAAGAATGTAGGTTATGGGGCTCTTCTTATCGATCCCTCGGATGTCTTTCCATGTTACTGTGATAGTCTAAAAGGACTTTTAATTCTGGTGTGAAGGAAACCAACTGATATGACTTAATTAAAGGGTTTTAAGTCTGGGTAGAGACCAATAACATAAACCACCTAGAAGGACTTAAATAAACTTCTTACAAAACCCAATCAAGCATACCACACATAGACAACAAATGTGTTCTAACAAATTAAACTAATTCACTCAATTTGAATAATAGGAAAAGACTAGTCTAGAGACAACTGAATAACTCATAAGCATTAATATTGACAAAGTAATTGAGCACCAAAGATTTTAGCCACTAAAAAACATTCTTCCCCATTAAATTGCTTCAAATGATTTTACAATACATATCAGAAGTCTTCCTTATATTTTCTTCCTAATCTGCTAATTGCTGATCTGATATTACTTCTTCCACCGATTGATTCCTCCCCTCTTGATTAATTTGCATCTCTGATAAATATTTTGTATTTTAGGATTAAAAGCCTTCACACATCCCTTCAGTGTAGCATTTCATTTAATTAATTATCTTTGGCAAGAATAAAATATTTAATCTCCCATGCTAATTAATTATTATCCCTCATCTTTGCATCTCGGTGAAGATTAATTTTAATGATAATCATTATTAATTCTCCTTTTGCTAGCAACCTTCATGTTCATATGTACTCCCCAGTGGGAATATTTCATCTGTAATTAAATGCACTTCAGAATAAAATATCCTTGGAATAATCATCCACTCTATAATCCCCCCAGTGAAAATATTTCACATCATGGTGAAAATATTTTACAACTTTATTTCTTGTCAAGAGGCCATCAAAATAAATGTTCTTCTCCTTGTGAATACATCCCCTTGTTTTAATTGCAAAAATATTTGCAAATAATTTCAATGATTACTATAATCCTTTCCTTGCTGGCAATTTTCATGCTCATTTTTACCCATTTTAGCAAAATGTCCTTTGGGTAAATATAATTACCCATCCCGTAGTAAAAATATTTACATTTTGGTAGAAAAATACTTCATAGCTTCATAAAATCTTCATTTTGCACATTGTACCCTGCGGCTTACAACTCACATTTCTATTTTATCTTTCTCTCCAATAAATATTTTTGCCTTGATTATTTTAATACATTTTTACTTCATATTGTTGTGGTTTCATCCTCTGAGTGTGTCATATTAATCTCCATAACATTGTTATCGTCATATCGGAGGAACAATAAAAAGTGTCACTTCGATGTATGGGGGTCATTTTGATATTTATTTATTTGATTTCAGTTATTTAATCAAGATTATCAGCATATCGGGAAGACTTCCAAATTACACACTCTAATATAAAACTTTCCCATTGATAATAATTAAAATATATTATATGCTTATGTGCATTGGTCCATCGAAGGGACTCACCAATTGGTCATTCCGACATAGTGTAGTCCTACCGATATAGGGTTTCATATTAGGGTTTCTTAAACATCCGCTATATCAAGCACCATTTTAGGCCTCTTTCCTGTTTATTGTTGACATCTATCAAAGGAACTTTCACTCACACTCTGAAATGGTGACTCTAGAGATCCATTGTCCCGTGGAGGTGAATCTTTCATAGGAAAATGACACTCATCGAAAGGTCTATGATTTGATGTAAATGTGTCAATTATCATGTCTACAAGACTACCATTTTGGTTCTAACCAAAATAGCTTTCTATTGCTTCATAAACTTTCTTAGCTTAGTTTGTAGGTAACTTCTTATCCATACAATCCTTTCCCATCGTGTTCCAAAAGCTTATGTACCTAGGGGGAGTATTCCTTTCATAGTCTCTAATCTTCTTATAGTCTGGTATAATATGTTCCCACCTGTCACGACACTGAGTACCATTGGATTTTATTGATTTTTATCTACATCAATGATCTCTTTCTGATCTCTTTCCAATTTATGGTATAAATAAACCTCAAATGGAGTAATGGATCCTCCACCCACCATTCATTCATCTGAGCCAAAATTTAGGGTCATACTGCATGACAAAATCCTCCATCTCTATAATTTGGATACGATCTGATGGTATAATTTGAGTTTAATATATTCATTAGGTATACCTTCATTTTTTATTTGTTTTTACGCTATTTGCTAGGTTTTGCATGCGACATTTCTATATCTCACATCCATCAGTGGACTGAAACAAAGACTGTTCTTAGGAAAAGTCCATAATATCATCCCAGTTTCAAGACATAAACCTTGCCTAAACTTGTCTATATGATCCAACAATTGCATATTAATACTTTTCATAGAGGAAAATTTCTAGGATTTATAATTTATGTCTGATCCCTGTATTGAGCCCAGTTCATCACTTTCCATAGGCAATGAGTCAAAAACATAATGCCTATTAGGTTGTAGGATGTCATGATTAATCCTAGCCTTCTTAGCCAATTGCTCCTTGGTGCATAAAAAATGTGCTCCCAAATCCACATGTGCTAACTTGTGAAGACCATATTTGTAACTATCATAATCATAGTGATGAACTTTATCTGCCGGCCATGAAGAAATTAATGACAAAAATTATTTACACTAAAAATTTGAAGTCTTCATCTTCAAACTCTTATTACCAGGTGTATGTCCAAGTCCCTCTGTATTACTCAAAATGTCAAATTGAGCACAAGCTTTCTTGAAATCATACTTTAAGTCCATAGAGATATATGTTTCTGGATGAAAATTTGATTGTATAGGTTTTTTTCTCAATGCCAACCGTTATATATTTAGAGCATTGAAGATCCTCCTCAGAAGAATTAACATTGATGAATCCAAACCCAAATTTGTAATCCTCACTCATAATAGGATTCTCCTCTTTTGATTCTCAAACATATAAGTTGGTGACTGAATTCAGTGTATAACCTTTTCCAAGAGCCTCGCAAAATGGTTTGCTCAAGTCTTTCTTGGAGGTGCATACATTATGAAGCCAGGTTATGTGTCTAGGGTTCACCCTCGAGATCAATTCAACCATGTTATATTAAGTATTCAAGTGTATAATCTTATGCAAATCAATCTGAGCACTTCTAACATGTGGGGTATTGTTAAATCAATTGTTGATCTCTGCCTAAAACTAGATGAAGGAAAGTATGTTTTTGTCAAGGATCCTTCATAGGAAGTTATTCAAACTTCATCATCTTTATATTGCAATGATCATTGCTTCAAGTATCTCATAACTCCGTAACTGTGTCAAGCGTGTTGGGTCTCATTGTGGGCCCGGCTAAAAAAATTTCATTTTGAAACAAGTTTTCTATCTTGAATTGTCCTGACATTGCATCAATATGCTTCTGAGATGAAAAAATGAACTGGGTAATCATCAGAATCCACTTTCAGGCATTTCGTATTGTAAGCAAAACAAGCCAAGTAGCCTCCAGAATTATCCTAGAAAACTAGTCAAACCATCTCTTGAAGTGATGAAAATGCACATGCATGTAAACATTTGATCCAAGAATTTAGTGCAATAGATGGTTTGGCAAAATGCATCCCAAGGTGGAAGATATTATTGTTCAAAGTAGCTCTTTCAGCCTTTTCTGCAACTGCAACTGTCAAAAACCTAATTAGTGTTGATTGTCAAGAACACTGAGAGGGGGGTGAATCAATGTACTATAAACTTTTTCTTGCACTTTCACTTTTAACCATTTCAAAGGATTAATCAAATAGAAGAATAATATACAAATGAACAACATCCACAAAAACATGACACATAACACCAAGATTTTATGTGGAAAACCCAAAAAGGGAAATACCATGGAGAGGATTAGCTCTCAAATATATATTGCAATCTTTACAAAAATAATGTTCAGACTTGGTCACTCCACGGGCCTAACATACTGGCTCACTACCATGAAGTACAACTAGGTTTAGCAGCCACACTGCCTCAACCCTAAACCTAGCAAGATTACAATAAGGGTTGTTAAACCCTATTGAATGCTCACTGCCGGCTCACTACCTTGATAACAAAATCTTGCTTCAAATCATATTGCACATGAAAACTAAATACTACTTAAGCATCTTCCACTATGCCAGGGTGCAGTCATTTAGCAACTAAATTCTAAATCCCAAGTCTTCATCGCTAGTGATCTTCTAACTCTACTCTGTTATTCACATCCTCGCATCACACGCATGCACCAATTCACCACCTTTTTCACTCAACCAAAATTCATCACTCTTATATATCCACATCATGACTTAATTCATAGTCAGGTCAGCATCCAACAAGTGAAACGTGTACATAGAAAGATGTACCTTGTTGGCTTGATCTAATGCACTGTATGTTATGCGGACCCAAATCTTTTCCCAAACATGTTCATATAGGTCGGCTCTAATCATTTAATTACTTACATAGATTCTCCAAACGTTAACTTTTCTCCACACAAAGATTTAACATAAGGGTAGGTCTCTTCCTTAAGAACATGCTTGACCAATTCATCTCTTGACTTACAACTTCTAATGTGGATCACAAAACACATTCAAAATCATATCAAGAACTCTTTACACATTCCCAATCTTACCCTTAGAACTACAAGGCATGATATCATCTTGCAGAGAAATGCGGACCATCAGAACTCAGGCTCTATCTCTGTCAAACTATGTCAAACACTATGCTGATACTTAGTAGCTTGTAGCTAACCTTCCAGTGGACTTTAGATCTCCTAATTCTAGAATAAGACACTTCATATAAGTGTTTACAACACCTTAAAACTGCATAACAAAATACTTATCTGCAGAGGAATGCGGACCACTGCACTAGACCCTATTCACTGTTCCTGCTATACCTTTGCTTACCCGAACTTAGACAATCCTTCAAGGTGACTTCCAGAGGATATCAAAACTTAACCTTTGAAGCATAACACTATCAATCAACTGAGAACATCATACTTGAACCACATTAACTGATCAACATCTGTGGAGACATACTTTTCTGACTTACTGTCTTCTACTCAGAGTACTTTCCATACTTAGCCATTTTTTTTCAACCGGACCTAGAATCCAATATGTTCTTCCGAAGATATCTCTTCCTATCATGGTGATAGGATCTTTGAGCCTTGTTGCCATGAATGTCAACATACAAGTCCATACCGAAGCAGTGTCTCTTACCAACAATCTCCCCTTTTGGCATTGATGGCAACACTTAGTGAAAAATGCCTGACTGCTCCCCCTTACTCTATACACTTCATTCTCCTACTCCCCCTGAGATGTTTATCCATTTTTCACTGATCTTCTTCTCCCCCTTTGACATTAATGGAAAAGTATGTAGCCCAAATTTTTTTTTCAAAAACTTCAAAAAAGTGTGTACCTGTCACATATTTACAAACACAATCTTCATCTTAATTTGTGACTGAAGGAAAAATGTCACTATAGATGGTCTTTATCAAAGCTATTTCTTTGTTCCATCTATTCCTTGCATATTCTAGGATATGGACGTGGCCATTTAGAAAGACTTGCTTTTCTGCCCTCTGTACATCTGATGGTGTGTCAATTAGTGCAAGTGATTTCATGGCTTCATATGCAACTTGTTCTCTTCCAGCACCAAATAAGACATCTACAGTGTCTCTTGCTCTCTCAGATATTTCTTCTCAACTTTGTTCCAGAGGATTTATGTCCATGTTCTCTTGTTGTTCTATGTTTTGTTCCAGTGTAGGGCTCCTTAACTATTCCTTATTTTCTACATCCTCAGCTTGATACTCAAGAGATAGATCTGTTTCAGTTCTACCTATGTTGCCTCTGTGTTATCTTTTGTAGCACCACTCTTTGCAGTGCAATAATTTTGTGATCTAGTCTAGCGACAAGAGAAAGGATCATACCCAGTCTCACCTTCTTTGAGATTAAAGTTAGCAGGCTTGATCATTGAAGCATTCTTACAATTTTTAAATTGTTTTCCTTATTCATCTCTGTACGCATTATGACTTTTGCAACCTTGCCTCTAAAGTGAAAGGACTTCTAAGTCTTTCAACCTTGTTTTGATCCTATCTACTTCTAAATAATCATGTTTTCTCTCTGCAAGCTTCATCTCCTTCCTCAGCCTATCCCTCTCAGCAGCCAGATTTGATGGCCTTGCAGAAGCCATCTTCTTCTCTTGCAGCATCTACTTTATAGTTTATACAGAATAGACAAAATTATTTATTTCCCTCAGTGCATTTTTCTTCTCTTCCACATCAGCTCTACCAAATATTTGACCCTCAGTGCGCTCTACTTCCCGTTCTCATTCCTTAAACTCTTTCTCAAGAGGTAGTGAATTAGGCACCCTCTCCATCTGCTATTTATCTGCACTATCATCACTGCCCCAAACATAATCCAAGTACTTGTGGATAATCCTATTCTCAAATTTGTAATGCTTGTCAGCATTGGTTGTGTCTACATTTCTGACCTATGTGAAGATGGTAAATACACTATTCTGAGCTTGACATACCAATCCCAATTCTCACAACAAAGCCCACAATGTTCTTTTCGAAGAATGGCTCCATGAACCTCTTGGCAAGCTTTGATCTCTGGATTGTTATACTATTAATATCTTTAAAGGAAGGAATATCAGAATTTGTACCTTCTTCATCACTGTCATCTGGATCTCCATGACTACTTGGATTTTGATCCCTGTTGCTGGAGAATAATGGACTAACACTAGAACTAGCATGAGATTTTCATCTAGAGCCAGGTGAAGAATCTTGTCCTTTAGGTAACCCAACAGTGTCCCTTCACTTTCTCTACACATTTGAATCTTGTGCCTTGTTTCTCCTTGCAACCAATTCATTTAAGGCATTTTCTTTCACTGTCCTAGTAGAATTCACAGAAGAGCGCATTCGTGAAGATGATGGCCCTACATCTTTTCGCCTCTGATTCCTAATCTCATTTTGTCGAGATTCAGCCCTCTTCCATACCAAAAAGAAAGAAATTATCCCTCACATCTTCTCTTGCTGCCAAAATCATCTCCCTGTCTAGTTAAGACACCTTTTGAAGCCATTCCCTATCTTCATCATCTTTGTACAAATCACTCCCAAATGATAATCAATCACTGTCTGAATCATCTCTCTAGCCTACATCATCATTATCCTTTTTACCAGAATCAAATCTCTTCTTCAAGGGCATTCTTGACCTGCATGGTCTTTCTATCATTAGAATCATCCCCATTATCAGAATTGGAATCACTGCCATCATCTGAAAAGGAATCAGTTTGCTTCCTCTTTGTTGGAGCTCGATTCCTATGCTTTCCATTTAGGCGTTAGTTCTACTTGTTGCCTCTAGCAACAAATTTTCAAAATCTGCCATAGTCCTTGCTTGATTTACAACTACTACAAATACAACCTTCCAAGGGCTTCTATATGCGTGCATGACCAAATAGAACCATTTATCCTCAATCAAGAGGAGAACCTCCATGTCGCAGGTTGAAAAATCATATAGTTCACAAAGCAGATCAATACACTTTTTATCCTTCGCATGATTTGACCTAGTCATCATTAAATGCCCATTCCAAAAAGCTGTTAAAACCCTTTACTGTAGAATATAGTCGATTAGGATTGCTCTACAATATGCCGTGTTGACTCTTTTTCTTCTGGTTCTTCCTTTAAGAGATGTGTCACATTAGATTTTATCATATAGCTTCGTGTTGGATTCTGGCATCCACTTTCTGGCTGGGGATTTGAATTTTCAACACTGTTCCTCCTTAGCCAGAGCTCTCGATTTACTTCCTAGAGGAAGTATCTGCACTGGATATTGGTGCGGATTAATCCCTGACTTCTATTACTTCTTTCTTGGTTTCAACTTGATCAACTTTCTCTTTTCCTTTATCATTTCTCTACTCTGTTTTCCTTTCTTCAGAGTGGTGATTTCTCTTCATATTTCTGCTTCTGCAGAGACTTGTAACATGTCCAAATTTGTTGCAATTGAAACACATCACACTCTTTTGACCTTGATTCCTTCCATTGATTGAATTTGATCAGCATTGATTTGCCATATGTCCAAATCTATTGCATGCAAAACACTTTCCATTGAATGGTTGACTATTCCTTATATTTTGAAAGTTAGTTCTTACCGAGCTTCTGCATTCATTTGATCTGTGTCCCATTTTATAGCATGCATTACACCTAATAGAACTTTGACTCACTTTATTTCTGCATATAACATCTCTATGACCAATTCTATTGCAAGTGAAGCATTTACCTTTGAATGATTGTTTATTCCTCCCATTGTTGAGACTTTTCCTGATTTGATTTCTACATTCATTTGTTCTATGACCAATTTTCTTGCAATTGAAATACTGACCAGAGAATGATGAAATCTTTTGATTTATTCTACTCCTACATTGAGTAGCCTTATGACCATACCTATTGCATGAATAACAATAACCATTGAAGGATGGGTACTTTTGAGCATTTGGTTGTCTAACCGGAGGTCTTCTAGGTCTTCTTCTTTGATTTCTGAATTGGTATCCTTTGTTTTCCGAACTGGTATCCTTTGTTTTCCCTTGACACAGTGCTCATTTGACTGGAGTTTGAACTTTCTCCTTTCTTAAATCCTAAACCATGTTTGTCATCAGCATTCCTCTGGCTAGCAATCATTTCATCAAGCTTTGCAGTACTTATCTTGAATTTTTCTTCAAAACTTTTGGCCTTTTCCAAATCTATTTTTAAACTTATGATTTCTTTTTCAATTTTTGCACAATCTTCTAATCTGTTCTTCATAATCAAATTTAGATCATGTTTTTCTTTTGTTCTTTCTATAACTTCTGCTTCCAAATTATTTAGGGCTTCATTTGTTGATAACAATTGGTCACTAACTTCTTTGTATTTGTCTTTGAATTTCTTGACTTGCTCTTTCAGCTTTAAGATGCATTCATCATCTTGTTGTGAGTTTTCTTTTAGATCTCTGACCTCTGCTTTAGATTTTTCAAGATCCATAAGAGCTGCTTCTAGTTGGTTGTATCTCTCATAATTTCCATACCTTCCTGCTTCCATGATCATACTATCCCAGATCTTTCTTAAGCTGTTAAACTTTCTCCAAGGAACCTGGCTTTGATACCAATTGTTGATTGTCAGGAACACTGAGAGGGGGGGTGAATTAGTATTCTATAAACCTTTTCTTGCACTTTCACTTTTAACCATTTCAAAGGATTAATCAAATAGAAGCATAATATACAAATGAACAACATCCACAAAAGCATGACACATAACACCAAGATTTTATGTGGAAAAACCAAAAAGGGAAAAACCATGGAGAGGATTAGCTCTCAAATATATTGCAATCTTTACAAAAATAATGTTTAGGCTTGGTCACTCCACAGACCTAACATACTAGCTCACTGCCATGAACTACAACTAGGTTTAGCAGCCACACTGCCTCAACCCTAAACCTAGCAAGATTACAATAAGGGTTATTAAACCCTATTGAATGCTCACTGCCGGCTCGCTGCCTTGATGGCAAAAGCTTGCTTCCAATCATATTGCACATGAAAATTGAATGTTGCTTAAGCATCTTCTAGTATGCCAGGGTGCAGTCATTTAGGAACTAAATTTTGAATCCCAAGTCTTCATCATTGTTGATCGTCTAACTCTGCTCTGCTATTCACATCCTTGCATCACACACATGCACCACTTCACCACCTTCTTCATTCAACCAAAATTCATCGCTCTTATATATCCGCATCATGACTTAATTCATAGTCAGGTTGGCATCCAACAAGTGAAACGTGTACATAGAAAGATGTACCTTGTCAGCTTGATCCAATGCATTGTATGTTATGTAGACCCAAATATTTTCCCAAACATGTTCATATAGGTCAACTCTAATCATTTAATTACTTACATAGATCCTCCAAACGTTAACTTTTCTCAGCACAAAGATTTAACATACTGGTCGGCCTCTTCCTTAAGAACATGCTTGACCAATTCATCTGCTGACTTACAACTTCTATTGTGGATCACAAAACACCTTCAAAATCATATCAAGGACTCTTTACATATTCCTAATCTTACCCTTAGAACCGCAAGGCATGATATCATCTTGTGGAGAAATGCAGACCATCAGAACTCAGACTCTGTCTCTATCAAACTGTGTCAAACACTATGTTGATACTTAGCATCTTGTAGCTAACCTTCCAGTGGACTTCAGATCTCCTAACTCTAGAATAAGACACTTCATATAAGTGTTTACAACACCTTAAAACTGCATAACAAAATACTTATCTGCGGAGGAATGCAGACCACTGCACTAGACCCTGTTCACTGTTCCGGCTATACCTTTGCTTACCTAAACTTAGACAATCCTTCAAGGTTACTTCCGGAGGAGATCATAAGTTAACCTTTGAAGCATAACACTATCAATCAATTGAGAACATCATACCTAAACTGCATTAACTGATCATCATCTACGGAGACATACTTTCTGACTTACTGTCTTCTACTCAAAGTACTTTCCATACATAGCCATTTTCTGTCAATCGGACCTGGAATCCAATATGTTCTTTCAGAGATACCTCTTCCTGTCATGGTGATAAAATCTCTAAGCCTTGTTTCCATCAATGACAACATACAAGTCCATACCGGAGAAGTGTCTCTTGCCAACAATTAGGTCTCACCAACTTGCCATTTAAAAAAATATCAAATCTTGTCTTGGGGGGCTGCCACTTAGGGAATTA
Organism: Cunninghamia lanceolata; assembly: GCA_027924645.1. NCBI lineage: Eukaryota > Viridiplantae > Streptophyta > Pinopsida > Cupressales > Cupressaceae > Cunninghamia > Cunninghamia lanceolata. The sequence continues at coordinate 3,292,250 of BSBN01001495.1, read as the reverse complement.
GTTCACTTAGGTCAAATGAGCATGCGTGTAAAAGGGTTCTTCACCAATCCAATCATATGGTAAATAAACATGTTTGTAAAGTGGTTTGGCATGAAACTGAATAGACTCTGAATTATGACACTCTAAAGTAGGTCACTGGGGTAGTTTTTTCAGGTGCATTTCTGAGTGTGGTACTTGAATTTTTCATCATGGGAACCTAAAATTTTGAAGGAAATTTTAGGTTCCAATAGATGGATTTTCTTGATGATGTCATCGTCATACACATTTCTTTGGAGAGGGGACCGAATGACGTCATTAGGACATTCGCATAAGGATCTGGACATTAGTAAAGATCCAGATATTAGGAAATATCTAGATTATAGGAAAACATCCATGTATTTCCTAAGTTCTAGCTATTCAAAAAATATCAGGATCTTAGTTAAGATCTAGATGTTAAGAAAACATCTGGATATTAGCTAAGGTCTTGATATCAACTAAGGTTTGGATGTTAAGAAAACATCTGGATATTAGCTAAGGCCTAGATACCTGAGAGATATCAGGATTTTAGATAAGGTTCATATATTAAGATAATATCCGGTTGTTACCTAAAATCTGAATATCTGGACATTAGATATCCATACCAAAATGACTAAGTATGAAGATGGAAAAAATCTGCGAAGGAAGATATTGAAGATTAAAGGTTTCTGGGTTTTTTGTAAGGATTCACCAAGAGCATTTTTAGGGATTTGTGCAAAGTGGAACACTGAATTTGAAGGATTTAAGGCCTGCAGAGTTATATTCCAAGGAATATCATGGGGATTGTCAAGGTGAACTATTTGACTTTGGGCAGAGGAAAATAGGTCAACATTTTGGTGACCTCTTAGGGATGTTTGCCTGCTAAACAAATAGATCAGTGGCCTTAAACATCCATTAGGCATGGGGTCCAAAAGAAGAATTTTAAAATCTCAAGACAACTGAAGCCTGTCTCCCAAATCACAACAAAAGGAAGGGGCTTGCACTCTCCTAATGACAATGCAACCTGTGCAAAAGAACTTAGGGGAAGGGAAACCTAGAGCAGAAATAAACTAGAACAATATGTACAAGACCTCATACCAACCTTAATGGTAAGGTTTGAGATGGATCCCATTCACTGAGATTGATAGAACTACACCATCCAACCTTGAAAGAATGAAGGCATTTTCTTGCTTTCTATTGATGATGACGTAATGCCCACTCCAGAGTGCATCAAACTTGGTGTGGCCTCCAGGTTTGGCTCAGTCAGCATCCCATTTTAGAACAAGATCACCTTTGTTGAATGTCTGAACCTTGGCCCTTTTGTCAAAATACCCTTTGGTCTGTTTCTAATGCTCTTCTAATGTGATCATGGCTGACTATGTTTTCTCTTCTAGTTCAGTCAATTCAGCCATCTTCACAAACCTTGCATCCTCTCCTTCTAATGTCAATTGATGAGCCAAATCTAATGCAAGAAGTTCTCAGGATATAGGCAATCTAGCCTCTCTTACATACACCAAAACAAAAGGAGAATTCCCAATGGTCTTCTTGTATGTAATTCTATTAGCCCAAAGAGCTAATTTGATCCTATTGTGCCATTGCCTCTGATTTGTCTCCATAGTTCTCTTCATAATCCTAATCAAGTTCTTATTGGTGAATTCAGCCAACCCATTACCTTGGGGGTAATAGTTAGATGAAGTCTTTAGAAACTCATTGTACTTAAGAGCCCAATCAACAATCCTAAAACTAGTGAATGCTTTTGTATTATCAGAGATAATAGTATGAGGAGCTCTAAACCTTGTCATGATTCCCTCCAAGAAATCCATGATAGCTGACTCAGTGGCTTCCTTAAGTGGGACTACTTCAACCCACCTGGTGAAGTAGTCCGTTGTAGTAAAAAACCATCTGTGACTAGCACTAGAAGAGGGGTTTATCATACCAATGAAATCTAATCCCCACTGTGAAAAAGGTTGATCAGCTTGAATAGGGTGAGGTGGGAGTGCCGCCAATCTTTTCTTTCTTGCAAAGAGAGCACACTATTTGAATTTTCTTACCCAAAGATGGGCATCATTGAATAATGTTAGCCAAAAATAACCTGCCCTCACTATTTTCATAGCAATAGCTCTAGCAGAGAAATGGCCACCAGTTGGGCTAGCATGAAACTCACTAAGAAGTATATCAACTTGATCTTCTTCTATACATCTTAATAAAACTCCATCCAAGTTTTTCTTGAAGAGAACACCATCTACCAAAGCATAAGGGATAGACTGCAACCTAAAATGTCTTATTTTGGTTCTGTCCAATCCATAGGGATACTCACCAGTGGATAGGAACCTAGCCATATCTGTTGTCCAAGAACTTGCAACTGATGGTTCAGCTGTAGGTTCCTCCTCATTCAAATGGTAGGATGAATCCACTTCATCTATTGATGTTTGAGATAACTGTTCACACAATCCTTTGCCTCTAATCAGCTTAGTGTCTTTGATGATCACATCATACTCCAGGATCTTGGTGACCCAACTGGCTCTCTTTTCACTAATTTCATCCCCCATAATGTAATCACTCACATTGGGATGAGAAACTAAAACTTTAATATGGTTATTTGCCAACATATATCTAAATTTCTTTAAATATCTAACAATGGAAAATACCTATTTATCCATGGGGTTGTACCTGACCTCATAGTCCTTTAAAGTCTAACTGAAGAAAGCTAGGGGCTGCTCCAGTCCTTGTTCAATTTGCTACATCAGAACAACAACAATATTGTTCTCTCCTCCATATGCATAGAGGACAAATTCCTTCTCATAATTCGGGTTAATGAGAGTAGGTGCCCAAGAAATCTCTTCCTTGATCTTATCAAAACCATCCTTCCCTTCCTTAGTCCATCTAAAGACTACATCCTTCTTGAGCATAAGGGTTAGAGGCTTCACCAAGCCATCACAGTTAGGAATGAACTTCCTGACAAAGTTTATCTACCCCAGAAATGATTGTAAGGCCCTTTTGTGAGCTAGCAGGGAAAGAGAAGGGAGAGCAGATGTTCTATCAGGATCTATGGATATTCCATTCTCAGACACTTTGTGACCCAAAAGCTTACCCTAGGCAACATCAAAAATACATTTCTTAGGGTTAAGAGACACCCCAAAATTTTTGCATCTCTGGAAGACTTTCTCTAGGTGCTCCATATGTTTTTCTCCCTTCTTGGAAAAGATTGTGATGTCATCCAGATAAATCAGGATGAACTTGTTTATAAATCCTTTGAAGGCAATATCCATTGCCCTTTATAATGTGGTACCAACATTAGACAAACCAAATGGCATCTTTGCATATGCCATGGTTCCCCATTTGGTTTTGAATGTTGTCTTAAATCTATCCTCCTCTCTAACAAAGATTTGGTTATAGCCTAAGAAGCCATCCAATAATGAAAACCTCTCTGCCCCTTCAACAATTTGTAAAATTGGATCCATAGAGGGTAGAGGGTAATGATCCTTCAGAGAAGCACAATTTAGGCCTCTAAAATCTACACAAAGCCTAATTTCTCTATTTTTCTTTCTTACCAACACTAGATTAGCAACCCAAGTAGAATACTTAATAGGGAAGATATGCCTCACATGTATGAGCTTAGCAAGCTCCTTTCTCATGAGTGGCTCAATTTTTGGATTTATGGGCTGTTGTTTTTTGCAAACTAGCTTGCAATTAGGATCCAAATCAATGGCATGCTAAGCTACATCCGGATTAAATCCTTTAAGATCTTCATATGTCTATGCCAGGATGTCATTATATTTCTAGGCAAGTTTTATGAACTCTTGCTCCTCTACATTGCTGCACACTTTTTCCAGCAGTAACTCTTTGTCCTAGGCAACGGTTACCTTCTGGTAATCTTCTTTCTTGAAGGTCATGTTATTTCTTTCACCCCTGAATTCATCATCATGGATAAAAATGGCTTCAAGGGTGACTAGCCCCTTAGGTAGCTTGTTTGATTTGAGCTGGATGATCTGATCGCCATAGCATTCCTGTAACCTAGGCTGCACCATGGAAGAAAATTTTGCTTCATTATGAATGAAGCTCATAATCTACTCATTGTTGTCAAAGACCTACCAATGGATATCATTATCAGGAACAAATGGTCTGACAATAACCCTCACATGCTGATCAAGACCTTGAAATAGGTCTATAGGTGGGGGAAATTGAGCCCCCACCATTGCCAGTTGATCAGCATCAACATTCAGTTTTCTTGGGATTACATGCAGGTTGAGAGCATCAAAACTCTCAAACAAGTCCCAAACTCTATGTCTGTAAGCTCTTAGAATTTGATTTTTTGTTGCACATCTCCTTTTGACTTGATTGACTACCAATTTAGTGTCACTAAAGATCTCCCTATATTTTATTTTATTCTTTTATGCTAACAGCAGGCCATGGAACAATGCCTCATACTTTGCTACATTATTCGTGCAAGAGAAATGTAACCTATGAACATAATGCAACTTCTTACCAGTTGGAGAGACCGGCAAAACACCTACACCAGCTCCATTTCTGGTTTTTACACCATCAAAAAACATCTTCCATGGGCCATTGGAGTCATCATCTGGTTTAAGTACTGAAGGGACTGAATAATCTCTTTCATGGATCATGTAAGTGCCCAAGTAAGTCACTTCAGTGGTGTCATAAGCGTCAAGATTTTCATGATCCCTTGCCCACTCATCAAGAAATAGATTAGGGATAGGGAGAGGTGGAGGTTCTGCCTCAATAGGTTCTGAGTCATGCACTTCCTCACCCTAGATCATAACATGTGGGTTCACCATGTTGTGGTCATAATTCTCCACATGATAGTTTGAAATTGGTTCAACCTTGATGGTGAACCATGTACCATATCTAGTCCTCAACAGCATATTCAACCAGTTAGAAGAAAGGTAGCCACCTACCTTTGATGTGAAGTCTCTTGATAGAAAAATAGTGAAGAAAGGAGGAAGATCAATGAATAAAATGTCTTGTTTGAAAGTCAGGTTAGGACATGCATGAGTCAAGTCCAGTCCTTTGATCACTCCTGTAGTATTCACAAAGGTGCCATCCAGTTTCAATACTCTTGATGATACAGGGGTATACTTGATGCCTAATGCATTTGCTATCCTCTTGAGCATGACTGAAACACTAGCCCCACTGTCAATCATACATTTGTGCACTAAAAACTTGCCATTGATCAAAGACAAGTAGAAAGGAGATGGTTTCTTGACTGAACCTACTTGTCCTTCACTTGGTTATACAAGACTGACAAGAGTCTTTTCTTTCTGTTTCACTGATGGGTCTATTGTTGTTAACTCAATAGATGGGAAGTGCCTTAAGCCTTCTTGCAAAAGATCCCTCTGGCAGGGGATGGACATTACCTCCCACATGGAGACATTTATATTTGTTTTGTTCATCTGTTCCACAATATTTAATGGAGCATTAGCTGCCTTGTGCATTGAGGGAATCTATGTCCCCTTCCTTAATTGTTCTATAGGTTGTTCAGGCACTTTTAAGCCTAAGGGAGTTTCTTTTATAATGTTGTACCCAACCAAAATTTTGCTTCATCAAGGCATTTTGAAAACAAGTCTAGAAAATTTTTCATCAAAAAGTCAAAAAAGCAAAATTTCTAAAAATAGATGTCGAGTTCAGTTTTCTGGGTTTCTTGAGATATGGATGTTGGCAAAACTTTCTAAAAATAGAAAGTTTCTAAAAATAGAATCTCCAAATCAGGTGTCACGCTCGATTCTCATTGGTCCATTTTCCTTCACGATCGGCGCGGTTCAGACGGAATCTTCAAACGACCAAGTTTTCTCTACTGGGTCATTTTTGATTTTTCACAAGGTGAAGCATGAGCTCAAAAGTCATCAACACAGAAAAGTTCACCTGCCAAATCTCTTCGACGAGTTTCCAGCGCTGTTTCAACGACGCAAAACTGACAAACGGCCGTCGACTCGACGATGCACGCAAAACGATGCAAGATGGATCCAAGGTGAAGTGAAAAGTTGGAAAATCAAAAAATTGGCTAAGTCTGGTGAAACTGGGTGCCCTAGGTGGCTTGGGGCGCCCATCCTCTCCAGTGTTAGTTTTTTTTCACGTTTTTTGAGAAACGTCGAAAATGCTTCCGTCAGCTCCTTTCCGATTGGTCAAACTTGGTCAAACTTGGTCAAAAGTTAGTCAAAGCCAGGATTTCATCATAGAAATGTTCAGACTACTTAGATCACCCTCAGTTCCGCCTCGACAGTCATTAGAACGACCGAAATCGAAGACCGAACAGGAGCCGTGGGCACGAAAATTGAGAAAAGGTACAAAATTGAAAATTTTTGCAAAAAATGGCTAAGTGTTGACAAAATGGGCGCCCCAGGAGGCTAAGGGCGCCCATCCTCACTAGTGTTAGTTTATTTTCATGTTTTTCTTGAAAAACACAAATCTGCTTCCGTCAGCCTGCTCCAGTTTAGTGTTGATCAGTTTGGCACATTTTTCGAGGCAAACAGAAGGTACAATCAGCTCCGTTTTCATCAGGCTTACATATTTGCCAGATCATCAGACTCATTTTCATCCCAGTTGTTAGAAATTGACAGCCAAACAAGGGTCTTGTGCCTCCGGAACGCGCACGCAAACCAAGAAATTGAAAAAGTTGAAAAAATTAAAAAAATGGCTAAGTGTTGGGAAATTGGGTGCCCCAGGAGGCTTGGGGCGCCCATCTTGAGCAGTGTTAGAATATTTTCATGTTTTCAGTGTTTTTCGAGATGCCTTGTTACCAATCTTCGCCCACTGGCAGTTTCAGGGAGGTCAAACTTGGTCAAACGATGTCAGATCGTCGAACGGAGGCAGGGGATGGAATCTCAGTTGATCAATCTCCAAAATGTCAAGATCAATCAGCTTTTTCAGTTCATGATGACATTTTTCCACCTTGTCAAAGTCAGATACAGGCCATATTTGAGTCAAAACGAGTGTTGAAGTGTCGAAAATGAAGAAATTTTGTTAACACTTCTTCCAACTCGCGCATTCGATGACATCATCAAAGAAGATATTTTTTGTCATCTTGCACATGAAGCCATAGGCTCCTACAAAATAGGGATTCTTCCTATTCGAAGACATCCACTTGGATTTATGCTTTAAAAGATGCTTTCTTCAAGGATGAGGATGAAGTTTTCTTCTCTCACAAGTAAAGTTGCTTTTTGACCAAAAGATTTAGAAAGACAAGCCTTTGGCTTCTTTATTTCATTTTCTTTTGCAGGTTGCATCCAGAGGAAAGATTTTATTTTTCTTTCAATGAAGATTCGAAGACCCAAACCAGGTGCTTTTTTAGTGTTCTTCAGAGATTCGGGTTGAGGAAGAAGAGAGGCTTGCTTTTTCAAGGTCCTTGTTTCAAGGAGAACATTTTTCAGAAATCCGACTAGAGCTTTTTCAGTTTTTGTCGAGATGGGTCCATCCAGATTATTATCCTCTTGAAGATTGGGAGTTGTGCTTTTTTTTGGGAAACTGCTTTTTTCCTGCTTTTTCAAGAAAATCTCTGCTTTTTCAAAATCCAACGATCTGGGTTGCTTCAAAATAGAATTGCCTACAAAACCCATGTGCCAGCTTTTTTCGCTCAGAATCAACTTTTTTTGAAGAAATCAGCAAAAGAATATCGACGGATGACATCACCAAAAAAGCTAGAATGTTGATGAGGATGCATTTCAAAAGAAAGCAGCTTTAAAACATATGCTTTTTGTTTTAAAGCATGTGCTTTCATCCTAAGCTCATCCATCCTATATTTAGAAAGAAATCACCTTGTGATAGTTGGAATCTTTTTGCTTTAAAGCATTTGTTTATTGTATCTTTGTCTTAGAATAGTAATAAAGCTTGCGAGTTGGCAAGTTAGGGTTAATCAAGGAGATTTTAGGGTTCCCTACTCCTTTGATTTTAGTATAAATAAGGGCATCCTTGCCCATTGTTGGTAATGGTAGTTGTGATAGCAAATTTGCTGTGCCTATTCTAGCCTGCAAACATTGTTATTCCAAGTGTCTGTTCATTTGTGTTTAGTGTTCTCCGGTGTTTGATCGCTTACTGTATGCCTACCTTTTGCTGTAGTCTGGCTGTCCTGGAGTTGTATTGAACTTTCTGATATTGAATAGAAATCTCATGCCTACTTTGCTCTGATATTCTATATCGATTCATCAAGTTTTCATCGTCAGATGTGTAGCTTCTGTGGCTTTCATTTTCAGCTTTCATCATTAAAGTACTCTTAGTCTTGTGGTGTAAATCTGGAGGAAAACTACTTGAGTTTTTGTGTTTACAATCATTCCCCGTTCACTTTCAACTTCCTTTGCTCTGAATTTACTCAGGAGGTTGAAAGCGTCATTAGTCTATGCTAGTTGTAGTAGAAGTGTTATTAAAAAGGAAAAACCTATTCTGCAGCGTTTAGAGTTTTATAACCTTGTGCTCTGCAGCTAAGAACCAAAAAGAAGACAGGCGAAGTTTCATTCAAGTTATCTTTTCAGCGAACATCAGCAAGAAAGGGAACTCCCCCTTCCAATGGGAGAGCAGTTTATCTGTGCATAGCTGTCCGTTTCCAAATCGCATACTAGAGGTGCGAATTGAAACGCCAACAGTTTTCTGGTGCCGACCGTGGGGCACGAGGCATAAAACTTCAAGCAAGCTTAGGCTTATGACACGGTATGACTCTCTGGTGTCCTTCTGCTCCAGTTCAACAACCAAATCTTGTACGAGTAGAAGGAGAGCAAACGGACATCATTAGCAGCATTAGAAGTTTCATATTTGCGCGAAAGGAAAGTCCTAATCAGTGGAGAAATGTAGCTGTTATCCTTGACGAAGAAGAACACAAAGCAGATCTTGCAGCAGGAAGACCAGTACTACCACCTCACGCATGGCAATAGATAATCCTGGCTCACAGGGTTTATTCAAGAAAAGGAAAAGGTGGTGCTACGGATCCTTTCTTTCAAGATCTTAATTCTACAAAAGTTGGAGAAGCATCCAACATAGCTCAAGAAATTCAGATAGTTCCTGAAGTCAAGCAGGAAGAATTATGAGAAGAACCAGTAATCCAGCCTAGAGAAATGGGTGATGCAAATAACAACAATCACAATGATCCAAATCAAAGGCGACCGCCACCATTGCCTTGGGGTAATAACATTGGACCTTTGGCCCTACAAGCACATCATGATTTACCAAAGGGGTCAAGGAAACACTTTCCTTGGTTCCATGGCGATGGAACTCAACATCCTGATGAACACATCTCAGCATTCACAACAGCTTGTGCTGTTTTGCATGTATCACATGAAGATGTTGCCGTGCGTCTCTTCGTTGAGACTCTCGCGGGAAATGCTGCTGATTGGTTCAATCATTTGGAACCAGGAATCATTACAAGTTGGGCAACTAAGAGCGAGAAATTCTTGGCAAGGTTCAAGCCTGCCGAAGATGGTCACAGATTGTTTGCCCAACTCTCAAATTCAAAGATGGAAAACAATGAACCAATGAGGGAGTTTGTGGCAAGGTTTAATCGCCTAGTTACATGTCTTTCTCATACTCTTAATCCATCTCCGCAAATTCTATTGAGCAGTTTCATTAATGCTCTTCCTTCTGAGATAGCCTTCTTTTTGAGATCGGCTAATGAAACAGAATTATCTAATGCACAAGAAAATGCCATCAAGTTAGAGGATGACATGATTACCTCTGGCAAGATGAAAACGGATTCAATCAGGCCTCTAGTTGAGAGTTCTGCAGATCCACTGCTACATAAGGTAGCAAACGAAGTGACTATCATGAAGAGACAGTTGCCTACTCAGGGGCAACCCACGCAACAACAATACCAACCACAGCAACAGTATCAGCCTCAGCAACCATATCAGCCTAAGAGGAACAATTTTCAGCCTTTCAATAACTATAGGCCCAGGTTGCCAGCACCACCACCAAGGCAAGCAGTCGATGCTGCTCAAAATGCAGTGTTTTGTTCCTTTCATGAGACTGATGCACATACCGGAGCCACGTGTCCTGAAAATTTAAGGATGAATCAAATCATGGGATATGTTGATGCTGCACCTATTTCAAACATTATTCCTTCCCCAAGTGCGAATGTTGTCTTACCACAGACGGACAACTTCGATGGCGACTCTACCACGGGATACTTCCAGAATGAACCCGTTATAATGAAGGAAGAACAAGACGATTTTCGTCAATATTCTCTTACAATGAATCATGAAAATCTTTCAACCCCTGTGTTTACACATACTCAACATTTTAAAGCACAGAAGGAAGGAGAGGATAGACAAAGACCAAAAGAAAAGGAAAAGGAAGTGGCTTCCACTTCCAATGCTCAGCCATCACATGAAAGTGTTCAAACTACTCAAAATTCATCTTCAACAAATTTTGATATAGTAGATTCCATGATGAAGACAAAGGTGTAGATTTCTCAGCTCAAGTATCTTCAAGACCATCCAGATTAGCTAGATAGAATTGTCAAGTATGTCAAGAAAGATACTGTCATGCAGCCCACATTGCTAGAATCTTCTATTCCGGCAGGAGAGAAGCCAAAGCCCTTCTATATTTCTTTGTATATAGGAGGTTATAAATTGAGCAATTGTATCATTGATTCAGGAGCCTCAGACAATGTCATGCCTTTGCAGGTAATGAACGCTTTGGGACTCTCGTGCACCAAAACACATGACAAGTGTTATTCGCTTGAGTCTAAATCAGTGCCATTGGTTGGACAATTGAAGGATGTTCAAGTTCGATTAGCGGCTTGCCCAGAGAAGAAAATAATGATGACTATCTTGGTAGCTGACATTCTAGCCAATTATGGGATGCTACTAAGTAGAAGTTTCTGCAAAGATCTCGGAGGAGAAATACAATTGGATTGGTCATCTGCGACCATTCCTTTAAAGAAAGGTAATTTCAAATTGGAACCAGAAACCAAGTCATGGTTCGCGGTGGTGAAATCTCAGGATCCTCAAGCACAAGTGCTATATCAAGAAACGGATTCTGGTACATATGTTATGTTGTCTGATATAACTAAAAAGAATCAAGAGGTTGTCTATGTGGTTGACGAATTAGAGGAAGTATCCGAAGAAATGGGCAAATTGCAAACTTTCTTTGAAGAAGAAGTGCAACAATCTTCTCAAGAGCAAAATTACAAGGAAGAGATCAAATATGTCGTAGAGAGCAATGAAGAATCTGATTTGTTCTTCTCATCTTTTGAAGGTTTGTTTGAAGAACCTGTGTCAGATACATTCAAAGGAGAAGAGACCAAAGGAATGTTGCAATTAGAGAAAGAACATGATCTTCTTCATTTTGAAGATGATTCATCATTAGAGGAATTTCTCAAAAATGGAGATCATATAGAAGATTCATCATTGGATCTTGATAGCTTTCTACATCACTTAGAGAGTGATTCTTCAGTAGAGGATACTGTAAATTTTCTTTTACAGTTCAGCCCGTCTTCATCTTTGTCTCAAGAAGCTTTCATACATGCTAATGAACAAAATGATGCTAAACTTTTGAAGGTTATCCTTGAACTTGTGCTATATCAAGAAACGGGTCCTGGTACATATGTTATGTTGTCTGAAATAACCAAACAAAATCAAGAGGTTGTCCATGTGGTTGATGAATCAGAAGAAGAATCTGAAGAAATATATAACTTACAAACTTTCTTTCAGGAAGGAGAAGAAGAACAATCTTCTCAAAAGCAAAATAATGATGAATCAATTTTGTTTTTCTTGTCTTTCAAAGGTTGGTTTGAAGAACCTATGTCAAATATATCCAAGGTAGAGACTCAAAAAGTTCTACAAGTAGAACAAGAGCATGACCTTCTTTTTGAAGATGATTTCTTCCTAGAAGAATTTTTTAGAATGGGAGATCATATAGAAGTTCCATTATCAGATCTAAATTGTTTTCAACATCAGTGGGAAAGTGATTCTTCAATGGAAGATACTGGAGACTTTCCTTTACAATATAGCCCATCTTCACCTGCATCTCGAGAATCTTTCATACATACTAGTGAAGAGGACGATGTTGAATACATCTATGAACCTGTACAAGAAAAAGACTTTACTGATACTATGCACCCGGTGTGGAATACAACATATGAAGAGGTTGATGGTGAAGAGTTCATGGAATATTCAGTTTTGGTCACTAAGGAGGATGATATTGAAAAATCAGAGATTATTGACAAATGTCTTGTGAGATACGCCGTGTGTGAGATTAATCAAGAAGAAGAAGAGGAACCGTATGACTCAGATGAAGCTGTCTTTGATTCTACTCCTTTTACAGAGCAAGAAAGATACATGAATGCTGAAGAAGAAGTGATGATGGATATCCGCATTGAAGAAGAGTACTCTACAGAGGGTGATGAGATTCCAGGTAATGAATGGGAAAGTGAGCTATCAGGTGAAGATGTTCAGGAGTTTAAGCATTCAAATCTTGACAGTTCATCAGATTTTGGAGAGTGGATGGACGAAAACAAAACCGATGAAGAAGCCCCTGTAGCACTTGAAAAATGGACGACGACGGTTGTGGATCCTATAAGCCAAGAATTAGTGATGAGAGTCGTGTACGAGCAGCTTGCACCTTTTCTAGAAGATGATGCATTGACTGAATACAAAGTTGCATGTGTACAAGATATAAATGAAACTCATATTCAATATGTGGTGATGACCATTCCCATAGATGTACTTTGGCCACAAGACTTTCCTGTATATCTTTAGAAAGAAGTTCTATATCTCCACATATTGTAGAGGTTGCTTGCATTGGAAGAAGATGCTCCACCTGATCACTGGCGTATCAATTAGTTTCTCAGAAACTTCTCATGGCCTGAACGTGAATACCCTCCTGAATCATGGCTCTTTGAGAGGATGTTGCAGAAAAAGAAAAGTTTTGTGCTACCAAGACAATCTTCACTGCTAAAGAGAGATGGTTCTTACTTTTCTGAGTCGATTGATGGTTTCATGTGACAGTCCTAATCTCTTCTCATCCTCACTCAGGAGAAAGAGCACGTGAAACACCTTTTGTTCTCATAATGTGTTTCCCCTTTCTGTGATGTGACCGTTATGTCGCAATGTTTTTCCCCTTTCTGTAATGTGACAGTTGTGTTCCTTGTGTGTTGTGAAGTTCCAACTCCCTAGGTGATTTTAGGAAGTTCGGTCTTAAGGAAATGTCTTGTTCTAGGTGATTAGGAATGTGACTTGACTCTATTGCCCAACTGATAAGGCACTGGTCCAACTTGCAAAAGTCCAGAGATTCTTGGTTCTCCTATGCCGTAAGTATCTGCCATGGTCCCCAGACAGAGCCAATTGTTGTACCCAACCAAATTTTTTCTTCATCAAGGCATTTTGAAAACAAGTCTAGAAAATTTTTCATCAAAAAGTCAAAAAAGCAAATTTTCTAAAAATAGAAATTTCTATTTTTAGAAATTTCTAAAAATAGATGTCGAGTTCGGTTTTCTGGGTTTCTTGAGATATGGATGTTGGCAAAACTTTCTAAAAATAGAAAGTTTCTAAAAATAGAATCTCCAAATCAGGTGTCGCGCTCGATTCTCATTGGTCCATTTTCCTTCACGATCGGCGCGGTTCAAACGGAATCTTCAAACGACCAAGTTTTCTCTACTGGGTCATTTTTGATTTTTCACAAGGTGAAGCATGAGCTCAAAAGTCATCAACACAGAAAAGTTCACCTGCCAAATCTCTTCGACGAGTTTCCAGCGCTATTTCAACGACGCAAAACTGACGAACGGCCGTCGACTCTACGATGCACGCAAAACGATGCAAGATGGATCCAAGGTGAAGTGAAAAGTTGGAAAATCAAAAAATTGGCTAAGTCTGGTGAAACTAGGCGCCCCAGGAGGCTTGGGGTGCCCATCCTCTCCAGTGTTAGTTTTTTTTTCATGTTTTTCGAGAAATGTCGAAAATGCTTCCGTCAGCTCCTTTCCGGTTGGTCAAACTTGGTCAAAAGTTAGTCAAAGCCAGGATTTCATCACAGATATGTTCAGACTACTCAGATCACCCTCCGTCCCACCTCGACAGTCGTCAGAACGACCGAAATCGAAGACCGAACAGGAGCCGTGGGCACGAAAATCAAGAAAAGGTACAAAATTGAAAATTTTTGCAAAAAATGGCTAAGTGTTGACAAAATGGGCGCCCCAGGAGGCTAAGGGTGCCCATCCTCACCAGTGTTAGTTTATTTTTCATGTTTTTCTCAAAAAACACAAATCTCCTTCCGTCAGCCCGCTCCGGTTTAGTGTTGATCAGTTTGGCACATTTTTCGAGGCAAACAGAAGGTACAATCAGCTCAATTTTCATCAGGCTTGCATATTTTCTAGATCATCAAACTCATTTTCATCCCAGTTCTTAGAAATCAACAACCAAACAGGGGTCTTGTGCCTCTGGAACGCGCACGCAAACCAAGAAATTGAAAAAGTTGAAAAAACTAAAAAAATGGCTAAGTGTTGGGAAACTGGGCGCCCCAGGAGGCTTGGGGCACCCATCTTGAGCAGTGTTAGAATATTTTCATGTTTTCAGTGTTTTTTGACATGCCTTGTTACCAATCTTCACCCGTTGGTAGTTTCAGGGAGGTCAAACTTGGTCAAACGATGTCAGATCGTTGAACGGAGGCAGGGGATGGAATCTTAGTTGATCAATCTCCAAAATGTCAAGATCAGTTAGCTTTTTCAGTTCATGATGACATTTTTCCACCTTGTCAAAGTCAGAGATAGGCCATATTTGAGTCAAAACGAGTGTTGAAGTGTCGAAAATGAAGAAATTTTGTTAACACTTCTTCCAACTCGCGCATTCGATGACATCATCAAAGAAGATATTTTTTGTCATCTTGCACATGAAGCCATAGGCTCCTACAAAATAGGGATTTTTCCTATTCGAAGACATCCACTTGGATTTATGCTTTAAAAGATGCTTTCTTCATGGATGAGGATGAAGTTTTCTTCTCTCACAAGTAAAGTTGCTTTTTGACCAAAAGATTTAGAAAGACAAGCTTTTGGCTTCTTTATTTCATTTTCTTTTGCAGGTTGCATCCAGAGGAAAGATTTTATTTTTCTTTCAATGAAGATTCGAAGACCCAAACCAGGTGCTTTTTTAGTGTTCTTCAGAGATTCGGGTTGAGGAAGAAGAGAGGCTTGCTTTTTCAAGGTCCTTGTTTCAAGGAGATCATTTTTCAGAAATCCGACCAGAGCTTTTTCAGTTTTCGTCGAGATGGGTCCATCCAGATTATTATCCTCTTGAAGATTGGGAGTTGTGCTTTTTTTTGGGAAACTGCTTTTTTCCTGCTTTTTTGAGAAAATCTCCACTTTTTCAAAATCCGACGATCTGGGTTGCTTCAAAATAGAATTGCCTACAAAACCCATGTGCCAGCTTTTTTCGCTCAGAATCAACTTTTTTTGAAGAAATCAGCAAAAGAATATCGACGGATGACATCACCAAAAAAGCTAGAATGTTGATGAGGATGCATTTCAAAAGAAAGTAGCTTTAAAACATATGCTTTTTGTTTTAAAGCATGTGCTTTCATCCTAAGCTCATCCATCCTATATTTAGAAAGAAATCACCTTGTGATAGTTGGAATCTTTTTGCTTTAAAGCATTTGTTTATTGTATCTTTGTCTTAGAATAGTAATAAAGCTTGCGAGTTGGCAAGTTAGGGTTAATCAAGGAGATTTTAGGGTTCCCTACTCTTTGATTTTAGTATAAATAAGGGCATCCTTGCCCATTGTTGGTAATGGTAGTTGTGATAGCAAATTTGTTGTGCCTATTCTAGCCTGCAAACATTGTTATTCCAAGTGTCTGTTCATTTGTGTTTAGTGTTCTCCGGTGTTTGATCGCTTACTGTATGCCTACCTTTTGCTGCAGTCTGGCTGTCTTGGAGTTGTATTGAACTTTCTGATATTGAATAGAAATCTCATGCCTACTTTGCTCTGATATTCTATATCGATTCATCAAGTTTTCATCGTCAGATGTGTAGCTTCTGTGGCTTTCATTTTCAGCTTTCATCATTAAAGTACTCTTAGTCTTGTGGTGTAAATCTGGAGGAAAACTACTTGAGTTTTTGTGTTTACAATCATTCCCCGTTCACTTTCAACTTCCTTTGCTCTGAATTTACTCAAGAGGTTGAAAGCGTCATTAGTCTATGCTAGTTGTAGTAGAAGTTTTATTAAAAAGGAAAAACCTCTTCTGCAACGTTTAGAGTTTTATAACCTTGTGCTCTGCAGCTGAGAATCAAAAAGAAGATAGGTGAAGTTTCATTCAAGTTATCTTTTCAGTGAACATCAGCAAGAAAGGGAACTCCCCCTTCCAATAGGAGAGCAGTTTATCTGTGCATAGCTGTCCGTTTCCAAATCGCATACCAGAGGTGCGAATTGAAACGCCAACATATAACAATATGTCCACTTTTCTGAATTGGAACTATGCCACTAGCTGCTTTTTATTTTGGGATAAGTTCCTTTTGTAACACAACAGGCATAGGGCTAGCCTCCAACTACCTCTTTTTTGACATGATGTTGTCTGCAATAGGCATAGCAACATTGTCCATAGGCTGATTGACATCACAAAAATCTTCTGATGTCCATAACATCATACCAGCATCAGAGGTAGCCTCATTTGACACTTCAATATGATTATTTTCTACCTCTGATAATAATCCTATTGAGTGTGTAAGTTTGGCACCATCAAAGACCTCTCTTGTGCTCTAAAAGCACAAGAAGATTGATTATGAGGTTGGTTGTAGGGGTAGCACCAATCTACCTCTTGGGCCAGACTATTCTAAGTAGGGACTAAAGCACTAATTGGATTCACAGTTGGTATTTGTTGGATAGGTCTAATGGTTTGCAATGGCCACGCAGGGTGTTGGTTTTCAAAAATGTAGGTTTGTAGACCACAAGAGGGTGCCAATCTCTTGATACATTCTTGGTCAACAAGACAAGGTTTATGCAACAAAAAACCCCCTACTCTTTTGGCTCTGCCAGGCCTAGGTGGGTGTACCTAATCAATAAGGTAGATATGAAAATCTAGATGGATTCTGGTTGGGCAATTCTACTCACTAATGGCACTCAGATGTGAGATAATTGCAGGGCTTGCTAACTTCTTTTTAATGGGAATGCTTAAAGTATTAAGAATGTGAGTTATACTTGTATAAAATGTTCTAAGGCTGACTAGTGCCTAATCTATGGAGTTAATGGGTGGATTGTGGTATTGGAGATAGGGTTTTGTAAGATGTGTGGACCCACTTCTCAGCTTAACTCTAATAGTTGGGCACTTTTAAATGTCTACACCTTATGTAGACATGTAAGTATATCAATTACGTAGACTCTTCTTAATGATCCCAGTGATATCCCCTTATGTTACTGTGAGGCTGTGAAAGGATTTTTAATTCAAATGTGAGGAGAAGCCAATTAAGTGAATTTATTTAAAAGGATTTTAATCCACACAGGAGCCAATCAAAATAAATTGCTTAAAAGGCAATTTTAATCCTTCTGCACACAGAAACTAATCAGCAACATCACAGAAGTACAACAAATGCATATTGACAAATCAAATGTACTTTCACACTTAATTTGAATAACATAAACAACCACTTTGGAGATAGTCAGTTAACATATAAGCATGATATATCCACACAACTATTGAACACTTGAAAGTAAATCAATATTTATGCAAACACCCTCTCCATTATATTTATGTTTGAATATTGTGCATTACAATAGTTTCTGATATGAGATGGATGGGCAAGATGGATAAACCTATCTACTACTGGTGATGATGATTTTTTCCTCCTTATGTTCTCTGAATTGCATCTCCCATATATAGTTTATGATTTTTAGGGTTACAACCCTTTATACATCTGTTTAATGCAACCTTTCATTG
Source organism: Cunninghamia lanceolata (assembly GCA_027924645.1). Taxonomy (NCBI): domain Eukaryota; kingdom Viridiplantae; phylum Streptophyta; class Pinopsida; order Cupressales; family Cupressaceae; genus Cunninghamia; species Cunninghamia lanceolata. Next base: position 3,274,402 of record BSBN01001495.1, on the reverse strand, counting down.
TTTTAATTATCTTTGGCAATAATACAAATATTTGTTTTAACCTTTACCTTTGCCCTTTTGTGAGGGTTAATTCCAATAATAATCATTATTACTTCTCCCCTTTTAGTATCCTTCATGCCAATACTTACTTCTTGGTGTAAACATTTTACCCTAATGCCTCCCCTAAGTAAAATAATTATTTGCTTGGTTAACTCCTCAGAAAAAATATTTTATCTCCAAGTGAAATATTTGGTTATAATTACTAAATATTTAGTTGGTAAATCGATTGTACGCCCTGAGTGAAATAATTATCCACCTTGTAATCCTTCATGAGATTTGCATTTTTATTATTTTGTGTAGTAACTCTTTATTTTAAATTTTTATTTACACCTTGTATTTGAAATCTCATTTTTCCTTTAATGATTTTCCAATTGCATGCTTTTGCTATTCGGGATTTCGAAGAGGCTTCCAGTATAATCTCTCCCAAATGCTGAAATATCTCTTCATTGCCATTTTGAGGTGACAAGCTTCCTTGAAAACTTTTCTGATTTTCCTTATTGGGGTGACCTGCATATGCAGACAGATCTTGAGAACTCATTCCGATCACACATATCTCACCAATGCAATTATTATCCTGACTTATCGGTAAGATTTTATATGTTTCTCACCGAGAAATGTATCCATCGGTAAGATATATGAGCTTGGTGTGATTTGGGATTTTTACTCCGACTGGCTTATTTTTGCCGATGAGTTTTTTATCAGTGCAGTGTTATTTAGTGTTGCATGGTTTTTTAGGGTTTCTGCCCTATTTCTTTTCTTCTTTCCACTATTTCTTTGTTTTGCATCTCCTGTTTCGGCACTGGCATAGAAGATGTTGGCAGAAATTGTGGATAAGAGACTTGTTCATCGTATTCGGTGAAAACCAAATTTTGAGCAACACAGTGCATGTATAAGCCAGAATTTATTCTTCAAAGAATTCTTAGTTTCCTTAATCTTCTATTGTGTCATCTCCCTTCGAGAAAATCAAAACTCCCTCACTTAGTAGCTTTAGAATATCCATACAATTTTCACGTATTGTTTCGCTACTATTAGGTCTTCCTTGCAACTCAATTGTATTTGTTATTTTCATGTTTTGTATACCTCTCCATTATGATAGTTGCAAATACAACTTTCCACAAAAATTTTAATTCTTTGTGTTTTAATTTACGTCTATACATGTTCTAAAGTTCTAATTTTAGCACAGGTAGTGAGTATACTAGTGAAAGTGAACTGATCATATTGGAGACCTGTTCATTGCATTGGGTGAAATAGTGTGACTGCGTTGTGAGGGTGTGCATGTCTTCTTTATGCTACAATAATCATATTCTGTGATACATTGTCTTGTTTTTTCATATGGTCAAACACTTTATGGGCATATACCAAACTTCCGCACTTGTCATACATGCAAATAAGTTTATTTATGTGCAGCAAATGCAAATCGCCCATGGGTGATGGAAGAGTGGACTTCTTTCCCTCTGTGGGTCTTCACATTATCATCGGGCTGACATGTATCATCACCAAGAAATTAAGATGCCCTTTTGATATGTTTAGTCTTGCCGATATAGGGTTTCTGTTTGGTAGTACTACACCTTTTTAGGGTTTGTGCCTGGTTTTGCACTGATGACTGTTATTTTCTTCCAGCTCTTATTTCTAGCTCAGGATTCACAATTTAATTTTGAAAGAAGTCTTAATCTTATTGTTCAATACTGAGTGTACATGTTTGGATTTCATCAAATTATTGTAGATATGGGGTAGCATTTTGTTCAAAACTTTCTTTCAATATTTCAGGTCCAATCAAAGTGATTTGTCTTTCAACTTATTTTTATCCATAAATAACATGAAAAGCAGGCTTGTTTTGGTTATACAGAGCCTTTTGTTACTTAAAATATCTAGTAAACAATGCTTGATAATCATCATAGTTAAACTACATGTATTAGATTCTGTATAACATTCCTTCATTGTGGCCATTTGCTACTCAACTCCAAACTACATCCTCCTCAACACATGAGGCAACTCAACAACCCTCTCACTACTTTGTACATTTAGATTAAACTTCTTAAAGATGGCAAAGGCTTCCTTATATAACTCAGCTCCAATAGCAATTTCCCCAATCACATGGCCATCAAAGTTGTCCAACCTACTAATGTAGTCCATTACATGTGACTTATCAACTTTAATGGTAGTCAGGATGAGAGGATAGATGTAATTTATAGCCAGAGTTCTTTTTCCATTAGGCATGAATAAAATGGGGCGATATGTCAAGCTCATCCATTGTATTCTAGATAGGAGTTTTGTCTATGTCTGTTTGCCTTTTCCCAATGCCACTTGACTTGTAACAGCAACAAGAGAGCTGCTAAACGTGTATTTATTAGGTTCCACAACAGCCCATTGTATTTGGTAGAAAAGTTCTGATGCTTCCCCTGATATCTTTTTTTACAATCCTCCATATGTGCGAATGCTATTGGATTTGTTTCTTATGTGATGATTCAGAGTTTGAATGCTTCTGTGCTCAGCTACATTGGAATTTCATGCATTATGAATAATGTAGCGATCCTAATTTTATTCCTGAGTGTCTTGGATGTGAATGTACCATTGTATATAATACTATGTATCCTCTTCTATTTTTTTATTTTCTATGTATGGCAATGCCTTATCAAAGTATTGATTGAATTTGTATAAATAGTCAAATTTTGAGTCTAGTTCTATGGGCAGTACGTTGATGCAATTTTTGTAGCCAACTTCTTCCATGGACAATTTATCAATTTCTCCTTCAACTCCCATAATATCATCTAGACCATAAGGAATCACTTTATCAGGATTTTCCTAAAAACTGCTTCAACCCATCACAGTACTTGCAATCAACAATCTGTCCTTCCATGTAATAACAATCTCATTATTTCTTATGGCCTGCATCACCCGATTTCTATGCAGTGTCTCCATGGATATATAACATGCAACAAAGTATTCATAGATCTCCGTAGAAACTTGTTTCAGCTACAGATTCTACTCTATTAGTTTCTTAACTTTAGAATTTGAAGCACCATTCTCTAAATTTGTAGTGCCCACTAACTGGGATGAATGCATAGGCATGTGAGTTCCCTTTGTCCCTCCAAACTAACCACACTTAGCTCTGAAACACTTCCACATTGCATGATCTTGATTTGCACTAATATAAATCGAAAGACTTTTCTCCTATGTGCTTCCTCCTCTACACTGTGGGCAGAGACACCTCAGAGTCTAATGATGAACCGCAAATGGTTCAATAATTATATTTGACATTTATAACATCTTTTAATTGAGCCTCTCCATTTCTGGTGTATTCATTGCCTTGAGTGCAAAATGTGAGAATTGTTGTGGAGGGTCTTAAATAAGTAATGGTGGCATTCAATTCTTTATAGGCGGCTCCTCATGCAACCATGAGGGCTCAGGAAGGCACGTTTAAGCAATGCATTCGTGTCATTTCCCTCTGCAAGTCTCACTCTTGTATTTGTCTGTAGTATGTTCAACACTGGTTTGACAACTTCCTAGTGTTTTAGGAACTCAACACTTTGCCTTGCCCATCCAATGATTTCAGCTCATTTCTAATTTGAAAGTTTCCTTAACCTCTGAAGATACTCATCTCATTTTGTGGATCTTGAATCATCTATCTTACAAATGCACCAATATCTTAAATGGGCACCAATATTTCTAGATGCTGTAATCATTTTCTTATCATGGGAACTATAATTTTGCAAAAAATGGAGGGAAATTTTAGGACCCAACACAGGGTTAGGATTTTGGTATCTATTATATTAATAACCCTGGTTCCAGTTCTAATTTATGTTGGGATTGTAACCTTGGTTCCAATTCTGGTTAGATGACTACCTGTGATTATAATTTTGATGGGGCTTGGGAGCAATTTGAATAGCTATACTATTCACCTTATTGGTCAAATTGGACATTAGGGTCTTAAGGTCACTTTATTCTTGAGAAAGAGAGGATGTTGAAGCTTTAGGCTCTAGGATGGGAGCAATAATGGGCTACTGGGATGAGGAAGCCAGTTCTAGAAAAAGTGGAACAGGAGGTCTGGGAGCAATTTTCCCAGCCTATATTAGGCAATTTTTAGCTTTCAGAGCTGTCTCATAGCCAACTAGTAGGGTTTCAACACCCATTGATTGCACATCACTGCAATGTCAGAATTCAAAGCTCTCAAAAAATACAAGAAAGTACCTTGTGGCGATGGCATGAGGGTAGATAAAATTCTTTCCATGTCCTCTAGAATGTGAAGTTAAAGTATACCAGCATCTCACTTGGAGCTCTTTTGATAGTTGTCAACTGCTCAAGCAATGAGACATTGTCTACCCTCTCTCCAAACTATTTGTAGAGGGATTCTCCTAGCTCATCCCAAGTATGTATGGATCCAAGGTCAGGCTCCTGAACCATTGAAGAGCTCTCCCTTTAAAAGATGAAACCATGAGATGGACTACAACATCTTCATGTTGTATATGATGGACTGAGCATATGTTGGATATATCTTTGATATGTTCAGTAGGGGTTATAGAACCATCACCCGTAAAGGGTGAAACACTTTTTAGGGCTGCAATAGGTATGTCATTGTATGCAACCAAATCTAATGGACTTCCTCCATTGAAGGTCACAAAAGGAAAATTCCTTTCCATCCTAGGGATATTCAAATTCAATCTAGGAATATGCAAGATTTTTCTATTATATTGAAACTTAATAGGAGGTGGTGTAGACAAAGCTCTTGAAAGAGGTAAAGTAGGATTTTTGTTCCTTCTCATAGGAGACCTAGATAACCAAAATCTTCTCCTTGAAGCAGCAGTAGATAATTGCATGAATTGGAAATTACCTCTTGAAGATGCCCTAGTTTGCACAGGCATAAAAGATGTCACTAATCAAAACTAGACACATGTAGAGTCTCCAGATGCATGAAATGTCTGCCAAGATGCAGAGTATTGAGAAGAACACTAGGTTCTTAGCTGGATTCTTTGATTGCTTATGCTTAGAGTCCCACCAGGTGTGTCAAAACTATTGGCAACAAGGCGGGGTTAATTTACCAGGTGCTTGCAAAGTGTTTTCAGGACTACAATAGGCTAAGAACAACACCAAACTTCTTAGCTTCAAACTGTCCCACTAGGCATGCCAGAAACTATTGTCACATAGATTTACACCTAGTGTTGAAGGCTTTAAGGGCTCCAATAATATAGTGAAACATTGAGATGACCTCCAAATGTGGGACCCTATAGGGAGGCCAAATCTCCAGAGAGAGGCTAGTTCCTTTGCTGAATAAGATATTTAGCGATCCTAAGACTAAACCTAATCTATCTACCTATTATGAAAAGAGAAAGAGGGAGTAAAACTAAAATTAAAGGGAGGTGATACACTAGGTTGGAATATGAGAGCTCTTAAAGAACTGAGAAAATGCACAACATAACCAAATATAGCTGATAAGTATACACAGATTTAGTTGATCCTAATAGAAGTAAGGAGTAAGAAATGGTTGAGAGGAACTAAGTATTCATAGACAAACCATCCCTAGATTTATACAGAGTTAAAAACCATCATAAAGAGGTGAGAATAACTAGCATATATTCAATCAAAAGGCATGGTTACAATAGAGGAGGGCTTTGTTTGAATACAAAATGAACAAGTATTCAACCCTTATTACATCTCTCAAAGATGCATATATAGCATTTAAGCACTTGACCTGATTCAATTACAATAAGTTTGCCCCCATGGGCTGTCAGAAGAAAATTCACGCTAGAAGGGACGTCTCCCTGCAACAATTCAATGCAGAAAATATCTAAATCTATTGAGCAGCTAGAAGATATTTGTGTCTTTAATACAAACTGTTGAATCATGCACCTGCAACAATTAATGCAAAATATCTACCTTTGAAAGATTTTACAACACGTCAAGTTGGCCTTTAATAAATCTTGTCGGCCGAGTCTGCATATTCCTCTTCAGTTGACAACTATCTTGATATCTAGATATGCATGCATATATCTAGATCATGAATTTTGGATCATAATTTCACAGTGTGGATATTCCTCAAAATTTTGCCAAATGAAAGAGGGTGAAATTCTATGCAATTTTTCCTTTTGGATCATATAGAAATTCTTCAGGATGAAGGAGATATCCACGGTCAAAGTTGAGGTCAATAGGCATATGGATATCCATGAATATCCACAAGATCTGCACAATCACAAATATCCTGATGATATATCTTGACCGAACACAAAATCCTGATATCCAGATGCACCCGTCAAATTTACCTTCGCAGTAGGGAGAAACCGTCATCTGCATGGATACCCGATGTCAGGATATTAACTTTTAATATGCCACCCCTGAATATCCTGATGATGTCATTGGCATAGAAAGCTTCATTAGAGAGTGGATTTGGATGATGTCATTAGGGTATGAACACTGTAGGATAATATACTGATGGCAGAATGTCCTGATGATGTCATCATCATACGTATTTCTTTCGAGAGGGGACAAGATGACGTCATCAGGATGTTCACATAAGGATCTAGACATTGGGAAAGATATGGATATTAAGAAATATCTGGATGTTAGGAAAACATTTGGGTATTTACTAAGGTCTAGCTATTCAGAAAATATCAAGATCTCAGTTAAGATCCAGATGTTAAGAAAACATCCGGATATTAGCTAAGGTTCAGATATCAACTAAGGTCTAGATGTTATTTAAGATCTGGATGCTAAGAAAACATTTAGATATTAGCTAAGGTCTGGATATTAAGATAATATTTGGATGTTAACTAAAATCCAGATATCCATACCAAAATGACTAAGTATGAAGATGGAAAAACTTTGCAAAAGAAGACATTAAAGATTAAAAGTTTTCAGGTTTTTCTGGGTTTTTTGCAGGGATTCACCAGATGCGTTTTTAGGGATTTGTACAATGCAAAACAATGGATTGGAAGGATTTAATTCCTATAGAGTTAAATTCCAAGCAATCTCAAGGGGATTTTCAAGGTGAACTATTTGACTCTGGACAGAGGAAAATAGGTCAACATGTTTTCCACGTAAATCTAGTGTCTCCTTGTGTATGTTGTTGATTTGGTTCAATTTTGTGCTTAATCATCTTAACAGATTAAGGGTTAATTGAATTAATGTGGATTTGAATATGTGTAAGGGTTTTGGAACTATAAGTTACAACTGATTCACCCCCCTCTCAGTTGTCTTACGCATTCAACATATACTACATAGGAAGTCCATCAAAACACTTTGTCTTTTTTCAAGGCCACAAAAACTTCATGAATATTGTTACTTAAGAGTTGGGCCCAATGTTTCTTCATTTTTCCCTTCAAAATCTCCTCAATGTAAGAAAACATCCAACCTTCAAAAGTTGAAGCAGAAGGCACACCCAGAATCCTACTCAAAAGAGTAACCATATCACCTATTTCATCCTTGAAATCACTCTTGTATAACACATGAGTAAGTTTAGATAATGTTTCCCTCTTTTGTTTTATCCATTTATTGTAGATGATTCTCGTACAAGCCTCAGGGCCTTGTTCATACAATTTCTTGGTATTCTCTTTTTTTCAAAACTATCAAAGTTAGGGCAAGGGGAATGCCAAAGGCCTTAGCAAGAGCCAATGCAATGAAATTTTTTACTACTTTACCATCTTAGATCACCACTATCCTTGTTTGTGGTTGGTACCTCTCTCCACAAGCTATGATTATCTCTGAACATTGCACTGAAGTAGGGAAGGTTGCAGCTTGGGCAATTCCATTGTCTCTGATCATCCTAGCCCACTCCATCAAATTAGGTCCAAAGACCCTCAATTTGAAGTCATCTAGCTCAATATGCCCTAGATTAGTATCTCCTATATTGTTCCAAGCTGAGATGATCCTACTCACAGGAGGAATTCCTTTGAACTCGTACTTCATATTAGTGGCTCTGGTAGACATCTATCTTGCAAGCCAAAACTCTAATGAATAACCTTTTCAAAACAATTGAACCAGTGACCTAGACATAGGTTTCATGGTGCCAAACAATCTAAGAGGTATTAGGGAATATGTACTAACTTTTTTCCTCCATTATTTATCTAAGTACAGGTCCTAGACCAATAAGCGAGGCTTTTGTGCCTTACAGGATATACTAGAAAAATGACCAAATTGCCTAACAAAATTTGTGATTTAACATTCATAATCCATTAATCCCATCTAAGGAGTAATAAGATATGCATTTAATTACATTCCTTAGCTATTTGTGATCTAAACCATGAATTAAAACCAGTACAATAGAAAGCAGGCTTTTGCCCTATTACTGGATATAACAGTGTAATGCAAAAGTTAATGCCTAAATTAATATTCAATGTTTTTCCAATCATGATAAGCAAGAGATCATAATGCAACAGATAAAATTCAAGTTAAACTCACCATCCAAACTAGATTTGTACCCATGAAAGCAGTTCTAAAGCTCAAAATATAAAAAAATGGGGTTTTTAAGGTCTGTTGGATAAGCAGGGAATTCCACTCTTGCCAGATATATGCAATAGGTTATCATTTTAGCGCTAGTGTTGAATACAAAGAAGTTGGGAGCCCAGTGAGGAAATTAGTTGGCACTGGATGGCGGGGGATTTTGAGAGCACCAGAGATATGCAACAAAGGTACCTTTTAACACTAAGCCATCAATTAAGGAAACAAACCTTCCTAGCGAGAGAATGGAGGGGTGCCGGATTGAGGAGGATTTAGGCTTCTCTGGATATATCATGTCTGGGGTCTTTTTAGTACAAAGGTTATAAAACATGCCTTAGGGTGAGAGAAAGGACTTCTAAAGGTTCAAAGGGAAATTTGAAGGGTGCCGGACATGTCCATTAACAGGGGAAATTAGCACAAAAATGCTCCCGAGAATCCTAAATTAATCTAAGTCATAATTGTTTAGTAGTTAAAACTTAGGAGACCTTACCTAATCCTAAGGAAGACAATTTTAGTATGAAAAGTACAAAGCCTAAAATTTTTAATAATGGTTTGCGCGTAGAACAAATTCTCTCGGTCAATTAGGGGTTTGCAAAAGGTTTTTGATTCCTTTTAAACTTAGGGCATATTTTCATATGAATTCTAATCTTTAACACTTGCCCTAGTTTCAAATCTCACTCATTTTGGGTAATAATGGATTGAAACTGTTGCAAGTATGAGGTTAACCAGTGTTGTCATTGATGTCAACATACTCATATTGCATTGGTAAGAAGGTTTGGATAAGCTGTGTGTTGAGGATATTAAGAAAAGTAGTCTCAATCAGGAACAATAAAGGAAGAGAAGACATGTGAAGAGTTGTTGCTGATAGGGGGAGCTGTGACAGAAAAGAGAAGTTCTTGTCTTGATAGTTTTTCACATTATATGTTGCCATCAATGACAAAGGGGGAGATTGTTGCAAGTATGAGGTTAACCAGTGTTGTCATTGATGTCAACATACTCATATTGCATTGGTAAGAAGGTTTGGATGAGCTGTGTGTTGAGGATATTAAGAAAAGTAGTCTCAATCAGGAACAGTGAAGAACAGTGATAAGAAGAAGGCAAATGTACTCAATAGGTTGAGAATCAGAGGATGCGGATTAAACTGTTTGTAGATATGAGTCTTGAGATAATCCAGTTAAGATTTTAGAGGTCCGCATGAAGATATGAAAAAGTTGTGATTGGTCAAGTAGAACCGGTTCCGGGAGCTGTTCCGGAGTGACAAAGTGTTACGAAAAGGTCCGGTGAGATCCGGAGGAGCATTGTCAGACTCTGCGGATTGGAAGGAGTGTTTGGGATGTCCTTGTGATGTGTCATCTCGGTTTGTACAAAGTTTGGAGGTCCAGAAGCACCTTCTTCAGTATGACAGTGGCGACAGACTGTGTTCTTGAAGTTCTGGATGAAGAGGAGAAGAGATTCCAGTGAGTAGAGGAAGTGCGGATGTACCTAGTTAATTAGGCAAGCTCATGAAGGTTCTTGGATCATGTTGAGGTTATGTTGTCGGTCCACATTGGTGGTAGAGCCCGGAATTGAAGATATTCTTCCAGATGAAGTTCTTGCTCAGACTAGCCGACCGGATGAGTTGTTCATCTTGCGAATGTTCTTGTGGTGGCTGACCGGATGTATTAATCATCTTGTAGATGTCCTTATGGTTGATTGCCGACTTAGATGATTGTTCCTAAATCGATGTCTTGTATAAATAAAGGTTTGTGAGTTCATTTCAAAGTGTGTTGAGTAGCGGATGAGAGTGGTATAGCGAAAGAGCAAAGGGCAGAGCAGAAGTATCTCGGGCTTAAATGGGACTGATCTAAACATGGTAAAGATGTCAATCTCTAGTTCAAGTTTGTGATTCTTATCACTTTGTAGATAGTGTGTCTCTTGTAGGCAGTGTGCCTCTTTGTGAGCAGTGTGCTCGAGCAGTGAGCCCTAATTGGCATGTGCCATTCATTTTTTTATTCTTCTAACAGAGAATAATCCTTGGGTTAATCACCCTGTGGTTTTTCCCTTAACCAGGTTTTCCACGTCAAAATCTTGGTGTCCAATGTGTTGATGATTATCTGCTCTTGTGTTTATGCATTATGCTTTCATGAATGATTAACTGATATGCTATTAACTAACAAAGAAGAATCAAGTGTTCAAAATAGAAGCAAGTCTTTGCACAACTGATTCACCCCCCCTCTCAGTTGTGTGCCCTAGATCTAACAATTGGTATCAGAGCCAAGTTCCTCTAAAAGGAGCTTAACCGCTTGAGGAGATCCAGGATGTTGTCATACAAGAAGGATAGTCTGAAGTTCGATGGAACCAACTTCACTCTCTAGAAAGGTTGCATGAAATGTCATTTGGAGTGTATGGGAAAAGCATACTTGACCATGGTCTCAAAACCATATGTTCCTCCATAGGGTGGTTTGACAACTCTAAATAAAATCACAGATGCTGAAAACAATCTGTAGACCAAGGAAGCTCTTCTAAGCGCATTGAATGACTCAGATCTCTCAAATGTTATTGGCCTACCAACTGCATATGAGATTTGGACTAAACTGGAACTTCTGTATGAAGGAGATGAATTTGTCAAGAGTGCAAGATTGCAGAGTCTGAAAGGGAAATTTGAAAGATTGAAGATGAGAGACGATGAAAATATCACTACGTTTATGCCAAGAGTGAATGAGCTAGTGTGTGGAATTAGGAATGCTGGTGGAGTTCTGGATGAAAATGAAATTGTTTGCAAAATTCTCAGATCCCTTCCTGCTGCCTACAAAATCAAGGTTGCTGCCATTGATGAATTCAGAGCCCATACAACTGTCACAAGAGAGCAATTGGCTGGCAAACTGGCTGCATTTGAAATGACAGAGTTTGGAGATGATCCCCCCAAGACTGAATCTGCATTCAAGGCTAGTGCCTATGTGAAAGGCAAACAAAGATTTGATCCGGGAGAAAACTCTTCAAGGAAGATGTCATGGTATGATCAAGTAAGGAAAGACATGGAAGAGGAAGAAGCAGAAACAACTCGTTTTGAAGCCCTCATTGCAAAGAGATTACCAAGAGGATCCGGTAAGTATGAAGGAAAGTTACCTTTTTAAGTGCTTCAATCGCAATAAGATTGGTCATTTTGCTTCAAGATGTTCGGAAAGATCTGCAAGGTCAAATACTAACAGACAAAGGTTTCAAAAGAACTGCTATTATGTTCATGAAGAAGATGATAATGAAGGAGTAACAGATGATGAATCAGAAATAGGAAGCAAATTCAGAAATGAATGGGTGTTTATTGCCATCAAGGAAGAAGATTCAATATCCTCTGAATCTGTCAATCATAAGGTTGTAGAAAGAGCTTTGGCTGCCCAAGTTGAAGAAAAGGATGATTGGGTTATTGACAGTGGATGCTCTCACCATATCACTGGTGACAAGAACAAGTTCTTAGATTTGGAAAGGTATGAAGGAGGAATGGTAAAGTTTGGTGACAATTCTGCTGGCAGAATTAGAGGTAGGGGAACTATTTCTTTTAATGGAAAGAGCAAAACAGGTAATGTACTATATGTTGAAGGATTGAAGCACAATCTTCTCAGTGTTGGTCAGTTAGTGGACAAAGGCTATGATCTCCGATTCAAGAATGGAAAATGCAGAATCTTTACAAGCTCCGGAACTGAAATTGCATCCGGTACTCAAACAAAAGGTAATATCTTCCATCTAGTTGGTTCTAATAAAAGTTGTCTGTTTGTTCAAGTAGATCAGAGTTGGTTATGGCATAGAAGGATGTGCCATGTGAATTTTGATAACATCATCAAGATAAGCAATACTCAGGCTATAAGAGATCTTCCTAAATTGGTGAAACCTACAAATAGTTTATGCAAAGAATGTCAGCTAGGTAAACAGAGCAGAGTCTCTTTCAAAAGCAAGGATCAGTCCACTACCGGATTGTTGGAATTAGTACATACTGATCTCTGTGGTCCGACAAGAATCAAGAGTATGCAAGGTGATAGATATTTCATGTTGCTAATTGATGAGCATTCCCAGATGATGTGGGTTACCTTCCTAAAAGAGAAATTAGAAGCCCTTGAGAAGTTCAAAATCTTCAAAGCTATGGTAGAGAATCAAATCGAATTGAAACTGAAGTGTCTAAGGTCTGATAGAGGTGGCGAATTCACATCCGGTGAATTCATAGACTTTTGTGAGAAGCATGGCATAAAGAGACAGTTTTCTGCTCCTAGGACTCCACAACAGAATGGAGTAGTTGAGAGAAAGAACCGGACCATCCAGGAAGCTTCTAGGACAATGATGATGGAAGCAAATGTTCCTTAGATGTTTTGGAGAGAAGCTATCAGCACTGCAGTCTACACTCTTAACCGAGTTCAAATCAGAAACAATACCAGTAAGACTCCTTATGAACTTTGGTTTGGTGTAACTCCTACTGTGAGATATTTCAGAGTATTTGGTAGCAAGTGTTATATCAAAAGAGATGAAGACTTAGGAAAGTTTGATGCTAGAAGTGATGAAGGAATTTTCTTGGGTTACTCCACTCAAAGCAAAGCATACTGGTGTTACAATAAGAGATTGAGAAAGATGATAGAATGTACAAATGTGAAGGTTGATGAAGGAATGGAGAAGCCCTCAAGATTCTATGAATGTGATGAAGATGATCAAAATGATCCTCTGGTGCAAGAAGCTCCATCCTCCTCTGAAATTTAGATCCAGACTGATCCGGTAAATCAGGAAGAAGAAGTTTGTCTGAATGAGCCTGATCAAGAATTGGTAGTGCAAGAAACTCCCAAAGTTCCAAGGTATGTAACTCTAAATCACTCTAAAGATCAGATCATAGGTGACAAAAGTAAAGAGGTACAAACAAGCAGAAGAATTGCTTAAGATTCAAATGAATATTGTTTGATTTCAAAGATTGAACCTAAGACAGTTAATGAAGCTTGCAATGATGAAAACTGGACCAAAGCAATGGAATAAGAATTGATGCAAATTGAGAAAAATCATACTTGGGATCTTGTTCCCAGACCTAGAAACAAGAATGTGATTGGAACCAAATGGGTCTTCCGGAACAAACTAAATGAGGTTGGTGAAGTTATTAGAAACAAAGCCAGATTGGTCTACAAAGGCTACTCTCAAATAGAAGGAATTGATTTTGAAGAAACCTTTGCTCTGGTAGCAAGAATTGAAGCAGTCAGATTATTTCTTGCATATGCTGCCTTCAAAGACTTCAAGGTATATCAGGTGGATGTCAAGTCTGCCTTCCTAAATGGTGATTTGGAAGAAGTATACATTGAACAACTGGATGGATTTCAATTGTCTGATAATGATGATATGGTCTGCAAGTTGAAGAAAGCATTGTATGGATTGAAGCAAGTCCCAAGAGCATGGTATGAGAGGTTGGATAAGCATCTTGTGCAAATTGGATTCAACAAAGGTACTGCTGACAGTAACTTATATTTCAAAATTGATCATGAAAACATTTTGATTGTTGAAGTGTTTGTGGATGATATCATTTTTGGAGGAAGAGATAGTATGTGCAAAACTTTTGTAAATCAGATGAAAAGTGAGTTTGAAATGTCTATGCTTGGTGAAATGAATTTCTTCTTAGGTCTGCAAATTACTCAAATAAAGAAAGGGATCTTCATTTCTCAGACCAAATATGTGAAAGAATTGTTGAGGAAATTTAGAATGGAAGATTCAAAGCCAATGAACACTCTTATGGCAACTGGATGTAAGTTGAGCAAAGATGATGATTCTCCTAAAATAGATCAGACAAAGTACAGATCAATGATTGGAGGTTTATTGTATCTCACTCAGACTAGACCAGATATAATGCATGCTATTGGTCTTGTGGAAAGATTCCAGGCTGATCCTAGAGAATCTCGTGTTATGGCAATCAAAAGAATTTTTAGGTACTTGAAAGGAACAGTTGAGTATGGTCTATGGTATCCTAGAGATCCGGATTTCTCTCTTCATGCATATACAGATGCAGATTGGGCAGGAGATGTGGATGACTGGAAGAGCACCAGTGGTGGAGCATTCTTTTTGGGAAAGAGATTGGTTTCTTGGCTAAGCAAGAAACAAGATGCAATATATCTATCTACAACTGAAGTAGAATACATTGTAGCAGCAGGTAGTTGCACTCAAATCTTATGGATGAAGCAGATGCTAAGAGACATTAAAGTTGAATATGAGGAGCCTATCACAATTTTCTATGATAATTCAAGTGTAATTAATATTTCTAAGAATTCAGTATTGCATTCTAAGACTAAGCACATATCTATCAAGTTTCACTTTTTGAGAGAACAAGTGAACAAGGAAGAAGTCAGATTGGAGTATGTACCCTCCAAGGATCAGATTGTAGATATCTTTACTAAACCTCTTCCCAAGGACTCTTTTGAGTATCTCTGGGAGAAGTTAGGGGTCATGGCCCCTCCAGTGATGAACTAGGATGCACTGATGTGCATCAGTCCGGTGGATATCACAGTCACATCTTGTGATCTGGATTGATGATGGGGAGCTGCTACTAAGGGGGAGCAGCTGGTATGATTCTGATATGTTACAAGTGCAAGTATGAGCCCTTTGCCATTGATGTCAAAGGGGGAGAGAAGACATGTGAAAAACAAGTGGTTGATGATCAAAGGGGGAGCAGTAAAGGAAGAGAAGACATGTGAAGAGTTGTTGCTGATAGGGGGAGCTGTGACAGAAAAGAGAAGTTCTTGTCTTGATGGTTTTTCACATTATATGTTGCCATCAATGACAAAGGGGGAGATTGTTGCAAGTATGAGGATAACCAGTGTTGTCAATGATGTCAACATACTCATATTGCATTGGTAAGAAGGTTT
The DNA here is from genome assembly GCA_027924645.1 of Cunninghamia lanceolata. Classification (NCBI taxonomy): domain Eukaryota; kingdom Viridiplantae; phylum Streptophyta; class Pinopsida; order Cupressales; family Cupressaceae; genus Cunninghamia; species Cunninghamia lanceolata. The sequence goes on along the minus strand of BSBN01001495.1, from coordinate 3,259,085 downwards.
GGATGAGCTGTGTGTTGAGGATATTAAGAAAAGTAGTCTCAATCAGGAACAGTGAAGAACAGTGATAAGAAGAAGGCAAATGTACTCAATAGGTTGAGAATCAGAGGATGTGGATTAAAGGGTTTGTAGATATGAGTCTTGAGATAATCCAGTTAAGATTTTAGAGGTCCGCATGAAGATATGAAAAAGTTGTGATCGGTCAAGTAGAACTAGTTTCGGGAGCTGTTTCAGAGTGATAGAGTGTTACAAAAAGGTCCGGTGAGATCCAGAGGAGCATTGTCAGACTTTATGGATTGGAAGGAGTGTTTGGGATGTCCTTGTGATGTGTCATCTTAGTTTGTACAAATTTTGGAGGTCCAGAAGCACCTTCTTCAGTATGACAGTGGTGACAGACTGTGTTCTTGAAGTTTTAGATGAAGAGGAGAAGAGATTCCAGTGAGTAGAGGAAGTGCGGATGTACCTGGTTAATCAGGCAAGCTCGTGAAGGTTCTTGGATCATTTTGAGGTTATGTTGTCGGTTCGCATTGGTGGTAGAGCCTGGAATTGAAGATATTCTTCCGAATGAAGTTCTTGCTTAGACTATCTGACCAGATGAGTTGTTCATCTTGCGAATGTTCTTGTGGTGGCCGACCGGATGTATTAATCATCTTGCGGATGTCCTTATGGTTGATTGCCGACTTAGATGATTGTTCCTAAATCGATGTCTTGTATAAATAAAGGTTTGTGAGTTCATTTCAAAGTGTGTTGAGCAGCGGATGACAGTGGTATAGCGAAAGAGCAAAGGGCAGAGTAGAAGTATCTCAGGCTTAAATGGAACTGATCCAGACATGGTAAAGATGTCAATCTCCAGTTCAAGTTTGTGATTCTTATCACTTTGTAGACAGTGTGTCTCTTGTAGGCAGTGTGCCTCTTTGTGAGCAGTGTGCTTGGGTAGTGAGCCCTAATTGGCATGTGCCATTCATTTTTCTTATTCTTCTAACAGAGAATAATCCTTGGGTTAATCACCCCATGGTTTTTCCCTTAACCGGGTTTTCCACGTCAAAATCTTGGTGTCCAATGTGTTGATGATTATCTGCTCTTGTGTTTATGCATTATGCTTTCATGAATGATTAACTGATATGCTAATAACTAACAAAGAAGAATCAAGTGTTCAAAATAGAAGCAAGTCTTTGCACAACTGATTCACCCCCCTCTCAGTTGTGTGCCCTAGATCTAACAGAAACATCCTTAAACCTTGAGCCCTAGCAATGAAGCTTGAACATAAATCCATGAAGTACAAACCCAAAATTCAATCCAATGCCCACAACAAATAAATCAATTAAAATCCCCTTGCTCAACACACAAGCACTCATAAGCAATATAAATGAAATTCAAAAACAAGGAGATTGGAGACAAAAATTTGTACAAATTTTCCTAGGGTACAAGGAAATCGGTTGCTCAATTGGTTGTTACATTTGCTATAGAGTTGCAAAGCTCGAATTACCAAAGATATGAATGTAAATGGTGATTATTCAATGAATTATGCCCTTTAAACCCCTTTTAGTACCTATCATAAATGTCTATCAATCAACAGACTGTAGCACACTCAGATTGGTAGAAGTGGGGAATTTGGAGGATGCCAGACATGCGAGGATTTCCTCCTCCATCGGACATGTCCGGTGGAAGCACTTTTTAGCGCTATGTCTAGTACGATATAAAATGCTCACTAACCTTCATTGTTCAGTAAGTATAAGCCTTAGTAGGATTTTTAGGGTCTACTAGAGGCATCCGACAACATTGCTTTTCAGCGCTAAGTCCGGTGAAGGGACTTTTTAGCATAGAGCTAAGTGAAAGGGCCCAACGCTAATATCTAGTGACACTGGATATTAGTGCAAACTATAGTAGGGATAATTTTTAGTGTAAATCTCTTAAGGAGGCCATTCTTTAGACTCAAATGCACTCAACCACCTCAATTTCAAGATTTAAAAGATATTCAATCAAACCAAATTGCCCAAGCACAAGAAAATCATCAAATCATCAGAATTTCATCTTCTCTCAAGCAAGACCATAAAAAATGAGACCAAGACAAAAGAAAAAAAGGGGGATCTCCATTTGGGAAAATGGGGTGTGTGTGCAAGGCACAGTAAATGGCAACTCTACTAGGAAAATGCTCTAGAGAATTTCTAAGATAAACGCTAGTTTTGAACCTAGAATCTTTGTGTTTCTCACTTATTAAATGAGACAACATGATACAAGATCAAAGAAATAGAGACCACTGACTCAATGCAACCATTCATATTATGAAAATCTAAATGTGTACAATTGCATTCATTCCCATCCTTTGGCAACTAAGGTCACCAAGGCTTACTTACATTAACCTACATGAATGATACTCACCTTTTGAACTACCTTGGACAGTGCCTCACTACTAGTCAAACATCTATAGCCTTGACAAAGTTGTCTCTATGATTCTGCTCAAACATTGCTCTACTGTCAGCCAGGTGTCTATAGCCCCAATAGAGATGCTTGAATCCTCCAGCTAATTGAATGAGTTATGGGGGTACTACGAAGCACTGCTTTTGGATGAATTTCTTAGTGGATTATTCAATTAACCTAGCTTATGATATGAGTACTAGAAAGTATCGCATACCCTTGCAGCACATGCTAAATATCACATGGGCTAAGAATATGAGTTCAACTTCACTAGGCTGGGAATCATAGTGGCAAAAAAGGTGAGCCTATAGATTTTTCACTTAACCCAAGGTCACTAGGACTCCTTTAGAAGCTTCAGGATTATTTAAAATGTGAAAAGATATGAGAACTCAAAACACTTCAAGTGACCCAAACCAGTGACTCTTTTCCTATGAACATACATCATACCACCTAGTGATAACAATAGAACCCACAATAAGATCCCAAGCCCAAGACTAAAATTTCTCAAAGGAATCCCTAGATTATTTGACCCAGAGAGGACCTTTTGAAGCACTGCACAACTACCACCTTATTTAGGAAATTGAGGACCCCAGCAAAACAAAAGCAAGGCAAAAGTAAAGAAAACAAAAAGAAACTAACCTAAACAACTACTCTAACCAAAACCCAAACAAAAGTAAGAAAAGAAAAGAAAAGACAAACTATATACACAAAGAGAAGGTAGAGATGCCCTATAAGATTGAAAGTGGTGCTTTAGGAATTTCCCATTAATAGGCAGTGGGAGTCTCTCACTAGTTAGAGTCTTTAATTGGTATGTACTGTCTCCCAAAATCTCAACTATTTGGTAAGGTCCCAGCCAGAGTTTGTCAAAATTCCCATGCTCACCTTTCTTTTCATGAGCTTTATCCCAGTATAATACCAAGTATGAGATATGAAAGACTTTCACTTTGGATCTCTTGTCAAACCATCATTTTACTATACCCTAGTGTTTAGCAAAGTTTTCAATTGCAGCATCTCATTTCTCTTCTAAATGCATCAGTCAAGTTAAGCAGGCTGAGGTTTTATCATTAGGTTCTAGATAATCTTGCATGAATTGTAGAACAAGTATTCTCAAGTGGATAGGGAACATAGGTTCTAGCACATAGACCAAGTGATAAGAGGAAGTTCCTAAGTCATCCTTGTTCCTGATCATATCTACCCATAAAGTAAACCTAAGTTGGGTGTGCCATTCCCTGGGGTCTTTGTCAAGCAGTCTTTTTATGACCTCAAGCAGGTTTTTGTTGGTAGAGTCAGTGACTCCATTGCCTTGAGGGTTGTAATTAGATGAAAACTTTAACACAATGTCATAATCAAATGCCCAATTTGAAAAACGTAAAGATGAAAATGCCAGACCATTTTCAAAGACAAGGGAAGAAGGACAACCAAACCTCGTGATGATATGTTCCTCAACAAACTTGATTACTACATCTTTTGTGCATTGCTTGCAAGATTATGCTTCAAACCATCTTGTGCAATAATTAGTAGTGGTTAGAATATACCTATGGCTTGAAAATGAAGGTGGATTGATCATACCAATGAAGTTGAGCCCCCATTGTGTGAACGAGCATACCTCTACTACTGGTTGCAAAGGCATGGCAACATTTCTCTCCCATGAGGTAGTAGTGTGGAAAATATGGCAAGTTCGGACATGTGCATGAGCATCTTTAAATAAATTAAGCCAATAATATCCAGCTCGAAGAATCTGATTTGTAGTAGAGTGACTAGAACCATGGCCTGTCCCAAACTTCTCATGAAAACTAACCAAAACCTGGGCCACTTCCATCTTATCTAGACATCTCAGATAGATTCCTTCATGATTCTTCTTATATAGAACTGATCATTTGACCATGAAACTACTACTCTTCAATCTTAATGCTCTTCTTTGGAGTGAATTCAAATGAGGTGGACACCATTGATTAAGGAGATAGAATAGAACATCACCATACCAATCATCTTGTGATATATCTTCTAGCACATATTGCTGAGAAACCATTCCTAGATTAGTTTCTGCCATAGTTTTAGTAAGTGCTTGTCCACTTACTAGCTTCATGGGTTGTATTTCCAAATCAAATTCTTGTAGTATTGAGACCCATTTTTCTCTTCGTTCACCTAACTCATTCTTCATTAATAGGGCTGTAACAACATCATCTGGGACTATGGCAATCACCTTACTCCTCAAGATGTAATGACAAAATTTCTTGACTGCATTGACTAGTGCATAGGCTTGTTTTTCCACGTTAGGATATCTAAGTTCTGCATCCTTTCGTGGGATACTCATGAAAGCAATAGGACATTCATCATCAACTCCCTTCTACTGGGTTAACATAGTTGCACATGTATGTTTTGAAGCAAAAGAGTAAATGAAGAATGGATGAGTGTAGTCCGGACTTACTAGAATTGGAACATTAGCTATTGCTTGCTTGATTTCTGAGAAGGCTACTTTGGCTTTTGGTTTCCATTCAGTCTTGGCATCATGTTTTAAAATGGCATTAAGGGGTTTGATGATCTCAGCAAAGCTAGTGATAAACTTTTGAACAAAGTAGATCTTCCCAAAATAAGACTTCAATTCCTTCTTACTTGCCAGAGGCTGGATATTGAGAATGGCCTGGACTCTATCAAGATCTATAGATTTACCTTCTTCTGAGAGTACATGTCCTAACATCTTCCCTTCAGTCACACCTGTTTAGGGGAAAATTGGATTTGTTAATGTTTTAGTGTTTTGATGTTTGAATCCACCTTTCCACTTTACATTCAAGGATCTAGGGTCAAGTGGTGAGCACTATCATACCCTAGATCACTTGTGTGATGTAAGGAAACTTGGATTAGGGAATTTAATTACCAATTTCTCTTCTCTTATGCTCAATTGACCATTAAAACCCTAATTATGCAAATATGACAATAAAATGACGAATAACGAAAAATGCTCTTACAGACGGGAGTAAAATAGCAAATCATAGAATACTTATTTTCGGGGATCTGAGGCAAAATAGTCGGGGACACTGGAGTGGGCGCCCAAGTCCAAGGTACCAGTTTCTTTGCGGGATCCTGACCTCCTTCTGACATTGATTAGCCCTGTAACTTCTATTTTTGGAAAATTAGCTTTGGAGGACACTAGAGCGAGTGCCCAAGTCTTGGAAATGCTCTGGTATCCTACTTTTCTTCAGATCCTGAATCCTTGATGGTTGCCAATCCTTCCTGCAACTTCACTTTTCCCAAATGTGACACCTATAACCAACAATTACAAGACTTGGTTTGGGGGTTGTGGTGTTTAGAGGCTTGCCTCAGTCAAGCCCCGGAGGACACTTAAGTCTTCGAACACCGTTGTCAGATAGAAAGTGCATGCCCTTGTGAGGCAAAGACAAAAACCAAAGGAATTGATAATGAAAACACAATATAATGTCACCTTGTAGTGAAGCTCTTATGGGAGGAAGATGCTCTTCATTCCATGAGGAAATTGATGCTCAAATATGCAAATATCAACACATAAAACACACAAATCTACTCTTGCAACACAATGAAAGCCTTGAATCACCTTGAGAACACAATAGCTTGCTAGCAATCATCTAATTGAAATCTAGTTTACAAATGAATGCCTAAGAATGCTTTTATATGCAACTACAAACACTCCCACCAAAATTTTAAAAATCAAAACTTACCATGTCGGCAAAAGGACCAAATAATGGTCATAAACCGACACTTAAATTTTGGGCCTGACCCAAAATAGGGTAGGACTAGGGCATGGGCGCCCAAGTCCTCCCCCCCTATTTTGGGTAGGGGTAAGGTCAAGGGGTCCACCTAGGTCCAATTTGCCATGAAACCTAGGCCTCATTCCATCGAGATGCCAAAATATGAACTAAGATGTCCTAAATGCATGCTAAAGACCCAGGAGCTAAACCTTATGAGGGAAAAGCCAAAAATGCTAAAGACCTGACGTTACAACACCAAAAATGCACTTCTTGGGATTCAGTGAGATACCATAATCTCTGCAACGTTGGAGCACCTTTCTCAAATTAGAGATATGATCTTCCCTTTTCTTGGAGAATATGGTTAAGTCATCCATGTAAATGATGACGCATTTGCCTATCAATCCTTTAAAAGTAATTTCCATGGCACGCTGAAATGTTGCCCCAGTGTTAATTGAACCAAATGGCATCCTTCAATATGCATACATACCCCACTTGCAAGAGAAAGCAATGTTCAACCTATTAGCATATTCCACCATTACTTGATTGTATCCCAAATAAACATCTAGGAATGACATCATCTGGGATCCATTGACTATTTGCAACACCTCATCAAGGGATGGTAGTGGGTAATTATCCTTTTCAGATGCTCTATTCAAGTTCCTAAAATCAACACATAGTCTGATTTCACCATTCTTGTTACATACCAAAACCAAGTTAGCCACCTAGGTAGAGTGTCTCACCAGAAATATGATCCTTTCTAACAATAGTTTCTTAACTTGAAAAATCAAAGGCTCCAAGAGAGCATTAATCGGGCTCTGTCTCTGTCAGAATGGCTTAACTCCTGGCTTCAAAGGTATGGTATGAGTTATGATGGAAGTATCATAGGTATTAAGGTCTTCATAACTCCATGCAATAACATCATGGTAATCTATCAACACACAAATGATTCTTGCCTTTTCTTTAGGGGTGCAAACCTTACCAATAAAAACATTCTTGACATTGTCTTTAGTCCCCAAGTTGTACGGGTTACACTTTCCTCCAGCAAAGTCATCTTGGTTCTTTTGAGTGCCAAGATGGCCTTGATCAAACAATGTTTCTAGATCCATCATCCCTCAAGGAATGCTATTCATTTTGAGGTTTAAGACACCTTCCAAATCCATCTCAGTAGGCTCTAACTCCTCTTCATCAATTATTTGAGCTACAAACACATCCAAGCACATGAGGAAGTCAATTATGTGCTTATCATCTTTGAAAACCTAGAAATGTGTAACATTATCTGGCACTGAAGGAGTAGGAACCAGTTCTATAGTAAACTTCTTCAAGTCAGACAGCTAGAGGTTCCAAAGAACTGGTAGCTTGTGCCAGTGCATCAACAACATGGTTTTGTTTCCTTGGAATCAATTGAATATTGAAGCCATCAAAACATTCAATGAGATCCCAAACTTGGTTCCGATAACGATTCAATCTCTTATCATGGAAAGAATATTGCTTCCTTACTTGCTTAACCACCAATTCTGAGTCACCAAACACCTGAACTATCTTAACTTTCTTCTAAATAGCAATTAGTAGCCCATGCACTAATGATTCATATTCAGCCACATTGTTGGTACAAGGAAAATGTAATATGTATGTAGCCAAATAAGGTTCTCCTGTAGGACTAACCAGTTCAAACCCTGCACCAGACCCTTTCTTAGACCTAGACCCATCAAATATTAATGTCCAAATCTAAGAATCTATAGGTTTCCTTTTAGGATTAATATCATGTCTATCCATTAATCCAGTCTCTTGATTCACTGTAGGTGTCAGCTTGGCCTTACCTTCACCTTTGGTGGATGATGGCTGTAAATGCTTCTGAACTTGATACATTACCTCTTGGCATTTATGAATGTGACACCATTTGGGTAACAATGATTCTTCCATCTATATCTTCTTCCCTACAACCAATTGATCACACATGAACTTGGCTACAAAACTTCTAAATCCCTCAAAAGTTCTAGGCTCGTCATCAGAAGAGGAACCCTAGTCTGACTAAACACAAGCTTCTGTACTTTCTCGATGGTCACTAAATGGTGGCCCAGAGAACCTACTACAACTCAACATCAGTATTTCTTCTTGTTGAACACCCAAGGTACTGAGAGGGGGGGTGAATCAGTACTTTATTAAACTTCTTACTTATTGAACTAGTAATCTATTTACTGCATGCAATCACAAAGCAAATTAAACATAGAAGAAACAACCACAATCGATCACACATGAACACCAAGATTTTTACGTGGAAAACTGAAAACTGAGAAAAACCACAGTGAGTGTTAGCTCACAATATATTATGTAATAACAATACCAAATTACAAGAAGGCTCACTGCCCAAGGCTTACTGCCCAAAGAAATGCTCATTACAAGAATGGCTCACTGCCTAGAGAAATAGAAGAAAGGAGATAGCTCACTGCCAAAATGAACTGCTCTAATTGCATCTACACATGCATGGATGCAGCTCCACTGAAGCTCAAATTACTATTTCAAAACTCTTCATATTGAATGTTATGTTTCACTGCCCTATATTACATTAATTAAGATCTCTCTTCTTCTTCCCTTGTAGAAGCTCAGGAGTAGTCAAAGTTTGAGCTTCTTTCTATTTCTCCAAGAACTCTCTTAAGGAGTCGATAGTGTCTCTCTTCTCTTCACTATGAGAAACTTCAGCTTCTTGTCTCTCCAGAGGTAGTTCTTGACTATGTTCTTGTTCATTTCTTTTAGGAATGTCCATCATTTGTTCATCTTCCTCTTCTCTTTGCTCTTCTTGTTCCTCAAAGATATTCTATTCAAGAACTGTCTTTGCTTCTTTAGACATATTCTCTTCTTCAGTTTCTTTCATTTCTTCAACCATTCCTAAATTCTCTGGAGGAGTGATTGTGCCTTGGTCCATACTCTGCACATCATTTACTTTTGGAGCAGCATTGGAAGTGTCAAACTTGTTAACTTGTTCTTAATTGTCTTCAAGGCCGAAACCTTTCCAGTGGAGCACATGCCAATTACAACTTTAATGGCATCTTTTGTTATCATATATGGCACATCAAGCCACAAGAATTCATCATGAATCCTACTCAAGATATATCTAACCCAGGCTTCATCCAGAATCACAGGAAAATCCAACCAGGTGTCTAAGTTCTTCTCATGTAGAACATTGTATTCTTCTTTCAATATAATATCATTGGTGGTCAGTTCATCCAAGTACAACATCCCTAATTTCATGTGATTATTTTCCTCTAGGTTTGCATGTATGTATGCCCTAACATCTTCTGTATGCATAATGCCATGTGGAATCTCAAAAAATGCATCGTCCATATTAGGTATTAACATTTTAAATGGATGTTTCTTAAACTTAGGGTGAGGCCTCTCTGTTATCTCGATTACTTGAGGGCTATTCATCTTTATAAACTTAGAATAGGAAGTTTTTCAAAAGCAAGAGCGGTAAGTACCTTTTTCCTCCATTAGGGTTTCTTCATCAGATGCTTGAATTTGCCCTAGCTTGCTTCTTAGATCTCTTTAGTCACTTGAGTGTTTGAATGGAGAGTAATTCCTCTTTCAAATGGATCCCTTATATTCTCTTTTAATTGCAATAAATGCTTCGTTCAAAAATCTATCAAGCCCTTTCTCTGTTGTCCCCAGCCGATCAAGATTGCTCCGCAATTTACTACATTAGATTCTTTTTTGTTGGAATCTTCTTCATAAGATCTGTCATTTAGTCTTATAACTCATATCTTTGTGCTAACCATCGGCACCACATTTCTGGCTAGGGGAGTGGGATTTCAAATTAAGATCCCCCTGAGCTAGAGCTTTCAATTTACTTCTCGGAGGAAGTATCTGCACCAGAGGCTGGTGTAAACCCATCCTTGACCTCTTGTACTTTCTTCTTGACCCACATCTAGTTCATCTCCTTCTTGATCTTAATTGGATCAGCCTTTTCCATTAGTTTCTTCAACTTTGCCTAATTATTCTTCTTCATGTTCTTATTTCTACAAAACCTTGCAATATGTTCAGGCCTGTTGCAATTGAAGCATGCAACATTTCTTTGTCTAATGTTCCTTTCATTCATCCTTGATCTACATTGATCAGCATTGTGCCCAAATCTCTTGCATGCAAAGCAATTCCCATTGAAGGATTGGGTATTCCTTCCATTGTTACAGTTGTTTCTTATTTGATTTCAATATTCACTAGCTTTATGACAAACCTCTTACATATAAAGCAGTTACCTTTGAAGGTTTGAGCATTCCTTCTATTGTTATAACCATTCCTTATCTGACTTCTACAATCATTATCCTTGTGACCTACTTTGTTGCAAGTGAAACACTTACTAGAGAATGATGGAGTATTTTGATTAACTCTGCTTCTACATTGGGTACCCTTATGACCAAACTTATTGCATGTATTAAAATAACCATTGAAAGAAGGTTACCTTTGAGAATTTGGTTGCATGACTGGTAGTCTTCTAGGTCTATTCCTTTGATTGTGAAACTATTTTCCTTTGTCCTTCTTGATCTCAACATTCTTTTCTTGACCGATTTTGGAACTTTCACCTTTCTCAAATTCCAGGCCTTCTTTGTCATCAGGGCTCGTCTGAGTTGCAATCATCTCATCAAGTTTTGTAGAGCTTATCTTGAATTTTTCTTCAAAACTCTTTGCCTTCTCCAAATTGGTCTTTAGGTTCCCAACTTGTTTTTCCATCTTAGCACATTCTTCTGATTTGCCTTTTATCACTTTAGTTAGATCTTCTTCAGTTTTTTCCCTTTCTACAACTTCCAATTTTAGATCATTCAGTTGTTCACTAACCTCCTTATGCTTTTCTTTGAATCTCTTGACTTTCTCCCTTAGCTTTCTGATGCACTCATCAGCTTCCTTGACATTTTATTTCAGATACATGTTTTCCATTTCAACCTTTTCAAGATCTTTAAGAGCAATTTTGAGTTCTTCATTGACAAACATGCATTCTTCTTCAGTTTTAGATTCATCAATTTCTTCACGAGGAGTAGGATGTTTTTTTACCTTCCATGTGTTCAGTCTCCAAGATCTTCCTCAAGTTGTTAGACTTCTTTTGAGGAACCAGGCTCTGATACCAATTATTGAACACACAAGGTACTGAGAGGGAGGGTGAATCAGTACTTTATTAAACTTCTTACTTATTGAACTAGTAATCCATTTACCACATGCAATCACAAAGAAAATTAAATATAGAAGAGATAACCACAATCCATCACACATGAACACCAGGATTTTTAAGTAGAAAACCCAAAACTAGGAAAAACCATAGTGAGTGTTAGCTCACAATATATTATGTAATAACAATAACGATTTATAAGAAGGCTCACTGCTCAAAGAAATGCTCACTGTAATAATGGATCACTACTTGGAGAAAGATAGAAGAAAGGAGTTGGATCATTGCCAAAATGAACTCTTCTGATTGCATCTACACATGCATGGATGCAGCTCCACTAAAGCTCAAAATACTATCTCAAAACTCTTCATCTTGACTGTTATATTTCACTGCCTTGTTTTACATTAAATAGATCTCTCTTCTTCTACTCTTTTCACCTACTCTATAGTTCACATTTCACCTCTATTCACATTCACATCTCATCCCTCTAACATCAAATTTAATCTCATATATATATCCATAACAAACAAAATCTTCATATTAAGTCAGCCTAAAAGAGTGTAGTGTGCAGTCATGCCTTATGTGCTCTGTTGGCCAAATTTATTCTCCAAAATCTATAGCAGACCTAAACAATATTTAAAATACCTTCACATATGTCAGCCTTACCTCTTTCACTACTTAGAATTAAGTTCTACAAAATAGAATTTACCACATACAATTTGTACTTATCATGTTGGCCTTAAACACAGACAATTATTGATTCACTTCATCTGTCAGATAACAATTTTCACTGTGGACCACAAGATGCTTCCAAAATCACATCAAACACATTTTAGCCATCATAGATCATAGCTTTAGAACCACAAAGAAAAAATGTCTTCTTGTGGTGGAATGCAGACCATCAGAACTCAGACCCTATCACAGTCATACTTTGTCAAGCTATGTAGCTATACTTAGACATTCATAACTGATTCTCTGATGAAAATTAGAACTTGCAACTCTGGATTTAGATACTTCATACTTGTGTTTACAACACTTGAAAACTGCACAACAAGATATGCCATAGCGGAGGAATGCATACCAAAACAAATGAGTGTTCTGCTCTGAATCACAATGTATTCTATTCTTCTAGACTTAGTTTGTTTGAGAGTATGCTTCTAGTACTCATCGGGAGCTAAACTCTTGGATAAAGGGTCTTCTAAGGACTACAAATATCATACCAAAACCACATGATCTTGTCTGCTACTGTGGACCAATACCAGCCATTATACTGCATCTCTGTCATTGTTTCAACACTTAACCCAAAATGGCTATCTTTTTCACCAGACCAAAAATTCTATTCTAACCTTGTTCCTTTCCTTTTTGCCATCAATGACAACAACTTCAAGCAACATGTACAAGTTGCCAACACTTCTACCTAATTTATCTGAGGAAGATAAACTCCTAACCCACCTCTGAGTATAGGATCTCATTTGTCTAGTTGTACTTTGTTATCATGTGTTTCAAATTTGGCTCCCTTTCAATGTGAATCTAATTAGGAATGCCCGTCCACGATAACCACATATGAGAGAAGTCAGTGGCCATATAACCATTTAGTGTCTTAGACAATCCCTACTAAGCAACATGCCATAGGCTTCATGGATGTCTACCACTTGTATATCAATGTACTGCTACACTCTTGGGTTTGATGCCAATTGCATATGAATCCTATTCAACTCTCCTACAGCATTAACTTATGTCTTATCCAATTGAGTAACCTTTCTAGAGGACTTGGCAGGAGTTAGACCTAGTGCTTTACAAATAGATAAAAGCATGACATTGGTGGAAGCTCCTGAATCTACTAAGCAGTTATGAAGATTTTTGCCAAATATCCTAAGAGTCAACAAGAAGGGAGGTAATTGTCTCTTTTCTTTGTACAATGTTAGTTGCTGGTCCATATCTATGACATGAACTCTATCCTTACCGTTATTCTAATTGTCCTTCTGCAGAACTTCTTTTGGGCTTGGATCAGACCTGGATTGCATCCCCATGTCTTGGAGGAAGGTTGTCCTAACTTCTAAAATTTTCATCAATCAAAAATAGAAAGAATGACCTTCATCTTTCTCAATTCATCTACTATGTACTAACCCATCTTAGCTACCTTAGACTTCTTGGATGATTCTGCAGGTTCACTTTGGTTTGTGGTTTAAGGTACAACATTACGAGGATAAGAATTATTAGAGGCTTTACGATCAGGGGGAGCTTGATAGTTGTTTGGAGGAATGAAGGTAGTAAAGGGACCCTTAGGCTTATTACTTCTGAGGTTATATGGGGTCCTACTGTATTGCTGATAAGAGTGAACCTCATCTACTTCATCTTCTTTGGGTTAATTATCATCTTGAAAAGGAAAGACATAACTCTCCAAGACTAAGGAAGTATCATACCTTTGAGTAGGCACTAGTTCATATCCCGTAGGTGGAGTTTCTTGTGTCTCGACATTTTGAACCTCCCTTTGAAATATGCTAGATGCAATCTAGAATTCATGATAGTCCAATTCTAAATCATGAGCATTTGTGTTATGAATCCTGCACCAGGAAGATAAAGTAGCTTCAGCTAACATCACTCATCTTGGAGGATGATTTTCTACATTCTGGGACTCTAGTGGTGACGAGACTCCTCTGTTGTTTGGATAGGTATTCCATGTCCTATTCATCCTCTGTTAATTATGATTTTGATATTTATATTGGTTCTAATTTCTCTACTGCAGGTAAACATTCTAATTTCTAAGATGTGTCACTTTAGCTATGAGTTTCTTCATCTGTTCAGCTAGCTCTCTGATATCATCCATGTCATCCTTGGTCTTAGCTAGTGCAATCTTAGTTGATTGGAGGAATGACAATTGGGTTGGAGGTAACTCTATGATTGGTGCCCCAAGATGGATAACCATGGCCTGAGTTGTAGCGGGTTCTGGGATGGGATTCAACACTAGCGTATGATTGGCTAAAGCATGATTGATTAATGGTATTTGATTAGGCATACCCATAGGACCAATGTGATTCAATGGGCATGTTGCAGCTTGTCCAAGCTCTGTGTTCACCTTGATATCCTCAACATATGTCTGTGTCAAAGCTATTGGAGTTGGGTTGGCCCTCCTGACAAACATTGATGTCAATTTGTCTAATGCTACATAATAGATGGGCAAAGCAGTTGCTTGAGCAAGGTCAAAGGGTGCCTAAAGGCGATAATAAGCCTTATGGAATCTATTGTTAAATGAACTTATCAATTCTTCTTCTGTTATGCACATTTCCACAATGGACCGGTAAAGATTAGTAGGGGATGTGGGCATCCGGAATCAGTTTAAGAAGGCATCCTTCAAGGTTTGCCATGAATTAATGGAAGCTAAAGGGAGATTAGCAAACCAATAGTAAGCTTCATCCTATAATGAGTATGGGAATAACCTGCATACCACATCCTCATGTTCAACCTGAATCATGTACATGTTGCCTTCAAAGATCTTTATATGCTCATCCTCAATCCTTTCAGGATCATTGGGATGAAACTTTGAACAATACTTGTCTGGATTCTTGGGCACATCATTATAGTTGTTGAACTAGATAGGAGAGGGATTTGCAACAAATAAAGCCATATTAAGGAAGTTAACTCAGACTGTAGCAGGGTTCCTAGGGATGGATCATACTCTTAGGGTTCTGGGTATCCCTTCATCTCTCCTTGTCCTTCTGAACTGGGTTAATGATAGAAAATCTTCCCTGGCTAAACTGGATCTTGTATGCCTCTGACTAGTTCCTAGTCTTACTTGTCTAGATAAGAAGGGTTAAATGAGATGTTTGGGCCCTTCTTCTAGCACCAATTCTGTTGATGATGTTTTTAGCATGCAACAATGCAGGTAAGACACAAGGTATCTCACCTCTCTTGAAAGGAATCCTATCCCAAAATTTTAGAATAGGACTGCCCTAAGGTTTATACAACTAGGTCTTAGCTCGAAAGATAACTCAGTGGATATGTGCTTGGTTGTTCCAACCAAGGGGACTTACACACAATGTATGGTTTATGAAACTATGACAACAAATTGTGCAAGAACCCTAGATGATGCAAACTGTTAAGTCTAAAATTTATCAGCAGATACATAGTGTAAAGTTGCTTGAACCTAATTTAATCAGATTTAAATAAAGAAAATGCAAAAGGTTAAAGGATAGAGAGATTGAAATCTAAGGACAAATTACGACTAGATTGAATGTTGCAAATAGACAAATACACTCAATAAACCACCTTTTGTTTAACCAGGTTAAGAAATCACAATTCTATAGAAAATGGTGCAATCTTCAAAGGTGACTTATGATTTTCAAATCACATATATTCATTAAACACCCAATTTCCTGGCGTAGTTTAACTATGTAATGTAATCGAATTGAATTCATTAACAAGGTTCAGACTAACCATACAAAGTAACTTACAATTAGTAAGCACAAATGGTATGAACCAGGGAATTCATCATATATCAAAGCATCTATCCATCATTGCAATTGCACTTCAACTAATTTTAGATCGAAATGAACCACAAAATCCAAAATGAGATAACATAGAAACACATTTTTTTGGCAACACCTATAAAACCTATTTTGTATTGATCAAAGTTTTGGCAGAGTCTCAACAAATCATCATCAAATCTTACTTACAAAGAGAGAAAATGATCACCCTTTTATAGAGGGATGAGCATACTGAGTTTTCAATAAACGGTGGAGATTTACTCAACACCAAGGGCTCATATTACATTACATTTAATATTGGACAATGATTTTTTACATTCTCAGGCAAAATTTTGTCATATAAGGAAAAGACAAAATCTAGCTTTACAATGCATTGGATAGAACAAAATAGACTCCCATTGAGATGTTGATAAAAGTAGATACATTTTCCAAGACAAAATAACATAGAAGAATGAGCGTCAATTTCTAGGAAAAGCACTGATCCAGTTGGATGGGGAAGTCACTCGGCTACTGAATCAGCCTACTGCTTGGCATCCTTGTCCACATCAACTTTGTTCTTTTTTGCTTCTCTATTTCTATAGGCCAAAAATGCCTCCAATGCTAGATTTATGTCAGCTGGTTGAGGATCCTTCACAAAATCCATTCTAAATTTTACAGTGTCTCCTTCACGAGAAAAATTATGATACAGAGATAACTTGGACCTCTTATTCTTTCTGAATTCTTTGAATTGTGTCCTCAGGTCACTGATTCTATCCAAATCCTCCACTTTGCATAGTGGTTAATCCCCTTGCATAAGCAAATTGAAATTCTCTTTACACTCCTAGGCATCAATAGGAGTGGTGTCATCCAGGTACATCTTTGTTGCAGCTCGGAGCATATCATTCAGACTATAGATCACCTCCAAAAGTTGAGCTTTAGTCAGTTTGACCCCATTTCTGGCTTTGTCAAAGATTTCTCTCCTTAGTTTTATCATTTCGAGCGAATGCTCGAGCATATGCAATCTCTCCTAAGTCAAAATTTTCTCCTCTATCAAAACTTTCTTAGAAAGTTTACTTATTTCTAAAATGTGTGGATGTATGTTGGAATAATATTCATCATAATTACTACAATCATCTATGACTTCATCCCACTCTGCCTTCAGTGCACAAAAATCTCTATGTAGTTCAGCAACATCATCAATAACTTCACACCCCTCAACATATACATTATGATACCATTTTTTTGTCACTGAGGCAGTGGCTCTGACAAAAATCCTCCAATTCTTCCTTGGAGAGGAGAGAGGGTGCCAATGCTATTCCATCCTCTGAATGAGAGGGATTTATTAGATATCTGATGTATGCCCGAAGCTCTTTATTTTGCTATTTGAGTTGTTGCTTTGTCAACTCATCCTTATTTATCCTACCTAAAATGCTAGACACTAAATCTTTGAACTCCTTCACAACTTGGGCCTTTGATGTTGGACCTAAGTTGAGAGTTGTGACAATGTAATCCTCAGGTCATATGTTCTCTTTATTGGCTTGTTATGGTTGGACAGCTATCTCTGCAATTTGAGAGCCAAAAGCATCTTTGTATATCTTTGATTGCACCTTTTCTTTCTTTTGCTTCATTGGCTTCTTAATTCTGGCTAGAAAATTATCCAGATTTAGTTCTACTATCTCCAGCGTAGAGGGCTGATTATTTAATCTTAACTATAACCAATCTAGAACTATAGAAGAATGCCCTGGAGAGCCAATGTGGTTGTCCTCCTTATTCAAATAATCTACATGAATTGTATCTTTTATATTTGTACCCTTGCCTTTGTCACCTTGAGGATTTGTGATGATTACTGCATCTACCTTGGGAGGAGAATCTGGCTGATTTAGTTGTTGTAGCCCTTTTGTCATTTCTTGCCTGACAGTATCAAGCACAATGTCATTTGTAGCTTCCTTTGATGGGCTATCCTCCAAGTCAACTACCTCTATGGTTCTGGAATCTGTTGGAGGGTTATTTGTTATGTCCACAATTACAACTTCCTCTTTTGATATGATGTTCAATTTAGCACAAACTTTCTCAATTCTTGGTAGTAGAGGTATTTGGGGGGAGGCAAGTCTAGGCATTTCCTTTGAATCTCAGAATGGATGAGTCAAGGAGTTGTTAATGGTAGAAAAAGAATTAGTAGCAGATGTAGGCAATTGTACATGTGATAGGTTTTCAAATGCTGCAAAACCTAGGGAAGGAGGAATAAAAGGAGGTGAAAGCATGGAGGAAATGACAAGAGGAGTGGTTAGGATAAAAGGTGGAAGGGAGAAGGAAGATGGTGAAAGGATGGTAGAAATGGGAGGTAAGGAAGAAGTGGCAAGAGGTGGAATAGGAGAGAAAGAAGTGAGTGAAGTGGAAAGTGAAATAGAAGGTGAAGACGAAAAAGAAAGAGAAAGGATGATAGATGAAAGGGAAGAAGGAGATGATGAGGTGGAAGAGATGCATGGAATGGAGATGGAAGACACAAAATGTGAGGAAAAGATGGGTGGAAGGGTAGAAGAAGTGGAAGAAATAGGTGGAGGAAGAGGGGGAGATACAATTGTTGGTGACACAGGAGGTGTAAGCATAGTTGGTACATGTTGATGTGTTTGTTAGTCACAACAACAAGAAATAAAAGTTTACACATAAACCTTTATTTATCTCGAAAGATATGATGAACTCCAAAAGAATTCATAATCCCAAGTCTTTGCGGGTCAGGTCTTGATCGTCTGACATTACTCAGAGCTTGATGTGCAAATTTATTGATCGTCTGATCATCTGACATTACTACTTAAATTTCTATTCTCCTTCAATTATCAAGTAATTTGTATCTGCTCTGCATAAATCTTCCACAATTCTATTAAATCTTACACTATCAATTCAATCTTTGAGCAAATATATGTCAGTATGACCTTAATTCTTAGTAATTCACTCAATTTGATCCTCTATTTAGGATAATTATGAAGATATATCTAGATTTGATTAGTTCTTCTAAAACTATTTCTAATTTCAATCAATCTTTACTTCTGAACCTTAAATTCACTCAAATATTGTGCTAATAAGCATGTATTTCACTACAATCTACCACTATTTGCATGGATATTCATTTATGATGTGCAATTTACTCAAATATGCTATGGGTATGCAATTATTTATACTAATTCAACATATTTTCTCTCTATCTTCTTGTTATTTGTCATTATTTGCAGTTCTGTATGATTATTATAAAATGAAATGTCAAATGATTAGGTTTAAAGAATGTAAATCCTAGAATTTCTTAACTTTGATCAATGGTCTACATACAAACTTTGATACTTTCATGAAAATGAGAGAAACCAAATCACGTTTGTCCAAGAATATCCACAACTATGCATAGTCAATACAAATCTTCAAAGGAAAAGATGATAACAATATGCAAGTAAAGTGAATGCACTTCAGTATGAACACAACAATTCACCATCACACATAAGAGATCAACCAAAGACTACTAAAGATTTACGATTAGGTAGTAATCTACTACATTTTCATTTAGTACCCCTTATAATAGGTACATATACATGTGATCCTTGAGAAAGAATCTTGGGAAGCCACAAAAGTTGCAAAATAAACAAACTTAGTGCTCACAAGTTCAACAATTCAATCTCCCTTTACAAATGACAATCAATATCCTTTTATAGGACAAGGAGAAGATTCAATTACAATGATCCAATAGTTAGAATCTATCCAAAATGACCAACGGTTTAGATTGCATTGACCAAGTAAATAAATAATACTAGTGGAACGTGTTGCTAACTGGCAACCATCAATAGGACACAAGTGATAAGGAATATCCCTAAACATATTTGCAGCAGTGCCCACCTATATATCATATTTGGATACATCAAATCCCTTTGTGATGACCATACCGGTATCTAACTTCTTATAGAAGTCATATGTATGTACTACAGTGTCTAGTTGGGATTTGCCACTCACTTGGACCTTCAATCTCACATATTTCAATGCTTTTACTTTCTCATCCAAGGGCACTACCTTAGCTACCCTGTTGTCCACTTCCTTGCTATATGTCCTTATCTTAACACTTAATTCTTCCATCTCATCCATGACATTCTCTGAAAAATGGTTCATAGGATCTTCTAATACTGCACTAAATTTGTTCTTGAATGTCTAAATGGACTCTTGCTCATTAGGTGCCCCTATTTCAACCATGGAGTTACCATGTAACTCCTCTAAAACCTTCATCTCATCAGCGAATAGGTCATGGACCTTTTGACCTATATCCCCTATCTTGGACATGCATGTCCTCAACACATCCACCTCAAATTGAAGCTCCGAGATCCATGCACTTACTTTAGGCAATGCTTGAATAGTCACAATTTTATTCTTCATAAGGTCTTGATCGGTCATCTTTCTCATCTCCTTTAGCCTACCTAAGGCATAATCACTTCACTTAAGTTTTTGCCCATATGTCCTTTTCAGGGAATTAGCTTCCTCTTTCAATATAACTAGAGTGCTCTAGTTGGACAAGGATGTCCTTATTGTCTTCTCCCCTGCTCTCATGAATTGCATGAACCAATTTCCCATGACTTGGGCTTGATGCTTTTGAGCATCCAAGCCTGTTATTTCCTCCTTACTCACTAATGCTAAGGCAATGGGCCTTTCTGCATGCTGCATGGTGGAGGCTAATCCTGTAGGCTTCACTAGACCCTTTATGAAAGTCTACAGCTGAGCATTTTTCTCCTTCAATTCTTTATTTCTAGGCTTCATCCTTTCCATTCTACCAACCATAGCTTCTATTCTCTCCTTGAGCTCCTAGATCTCGTGATCCACTATTGAATTCCCCAAGTCAATTGAAGTGACTTGGACTTCATTTGCCCTTATTTCTCCTTTGGATTTGTCCACCATTGGAACTGCCAATTGTGATGTCCTCTTTCTAGTTACAACATCTGTCTTTATTACTGATACAACCCTAGCCTTACACTTAGGCTTAACATTATCTAGTGTGAATAAATATTTAAAATCAAATGGTGTAGGCAACACATTTATTTCTAATCTTGTTTGATTAGGTTACTCAATTTGAGCATCATGTATTTCTATCTCCTTAGTATTATCCATTTGTGGTGGAATGACCTCTTGATTTTCTGGTTGTTGGCCAAAGTCATGATCATCACCTTTATCCACATGAACATCCTCTTGTTTAGGTGGCTATTGGTCAGCATGTGATGTATCCTCTTATAGGCCTAGATTAGGGACATCCTGATGTTTATCATCTTGATGAGGCTCTTCATTCTATTTCTGAGCACGCTCATCAGTCCCTTTGTCTTCTTGATCTTGTTGTCTAGATGCAAGCTCATGTTGTTCAGGCTTCTCCATATCCATCTAGATATCTTCTTCCTACCATGTATCCTCAGTTTTGATATCCACATCCATTTGGACACTCTCTTCCTAGACCTGGCTATCCTTGACGACCTCTTCTTCATCATTATCCCCAGGTTGATATGTCAAGTCTATCACCTTAGGACTGGTGATGGTACCTGCTAGGACATCCAGATGTCCTATCTGCACCTCTTCTTTAGGAGACATAGCTCTTCAACTTCCTTATCACATCTCTCCTGTGTAGTGTCCTCAGTTGTAGGCTTTGTATGCCTCAGCAAGATTTCTATGGGATGGGTTGTCACATCCCTAGTTACCTCATCATTAGTCAAATTAATGATTTGACTCAGAGGTAAAGGATGATTGGATTCTTTCTCCATTGCCTCAATTTTGACCACCTATGTGAATTTGCTCTTCACCTTTGTAATCTCCACTGCTGGCACATTATGTTGTAGTTCTCTTGCCACATGTAGTGTAGGTTCTAGATGTTCTAGAGTCTAGATAATAACTGGCCTAGAGGTAGACCCCCTCATAATTGGGCCTTGGTGTCTCTTTTGCTTGGGGATATTTACTCCCACTAACACATCATCATGCCCCCTAGTTATGTCTTCATCTATAGGCTCCTCTTCCTCTATTACTGCAACCTTAGGTATGGATATTGGAATAGCCTTCAAAGGTGTATCCCTAGGGGGTGATGGTCTGGTTGCAACTGAGACACCTTCAATGGTGAATTCTTCTACAACCCCTGATGATCCTGGCTATGCTAGCCTAGTCTCCATCACATGCCGCTTATGCAAAAGGAAGTCATCAAAATCTGGCTTCTCCCTTTGCTTCATCTTTCTCTTCTTATCGAAGGTGATGTCTATTCCCTTGGTTTTTAATTCATTAATCTTCTTGTTCAACCAGTTTTGGGTCCTCCCCATCACATTGGTTGTGATGACATCAATGGATGTCTCATCCTCCTCAGTCCAATCAGGGGAGTCAATGCCTCATTTTATATTTTCTTCTCTTCATACTCCGGATACAAAACATCATCATCGTCATTTTTAACTTGGGGTGGCACCTCAAGACATCCAAGAGTCTTCATCTGATTTAGGGTCAATCTTTGATACCCTCTTTTCATTACTTCATATTCATCATCACAATCCACCCAGTAGTCCTCTAGGTGAGTGGTGTGCTTGTATTTCTTATTTATGAATCTCTCTACTATGTGGTAAGGATCAAAATCTCTTACCAAAGGGAATAATTGTAGATGCAATATCTGCAAATCTACCTCTGCTAGTTTGGCATTCTCTATTGATCCACATGTGAACTAATTGATATCAAGAGGGAACTTCACATACCCCCTCCCATCTTTCTTCTTAGATGTCTCAAATGCTGGGATCATCTATCTAACCATCTCCATTAGGACAATCTTGTCTGATGGATACTTGTGTAACATAAAGGGATTTCCACTAAACCCTTCCATCCTGATGTATGTATATGTGGGGAATTGGATAAACCAAGCCCCATGAGGATGAATTCTCTTTGTAGCTCCTAGTGATAGTCTCTTAGCTCTGTCTCCCTCCATGAGTCTGGCTAGATGTATAATAAAACAATCATTCACTACTTTATAATGTCGCATGGATTGCCTTCTCTCCAACTGAGGATAGTGCTCCCATGAGGTCTTCTCATGGGGTAATCCACCTAGTTTTCCAATAGTTTGTAATCCATCAAAAGTGCCCTTACATGCACATGCATAGGCCAGATATTAGGTCATGCAGAAAATTTGGTCCTTCAACTTCCTCCATTTCATCATTTGTTCGTACATTGTGTCATTGATGATCCAGGCCCATTGCACTTTTTCTTCTTCTCTATGGCCATCTGGATTAGGCCATACATCCATGACTTGAAATTTCTAGAATTGGCCTTCCTGCTTATCTTGTTGAGCAATACTATCATATACTGGAATTCTAGAGAGAAGTCATATTTATATATATGTTGGGGCATTTTGGCTACCACCTTTGCTTTATTGTCAAGATCTCTCCATCCGAGGATGATAACCTCCTTGCAATCTTTCATGTTCCTGTCATACTCTATAGCCAACACCTTTAGGTCAGGCACATATACCCCCCTCGATGTAGGTAAATTGAAGGGTTCGGTGATGCAATCAATCGAGAGGTCAACATACACCCTTCTTTGATGCTCAACCCTTCTATTCATCACATTATAATGATTTGCACGTTCAATCAGTAGTTCCAAGGCCTTGATAGCATATGGGAACCCTACCGCATAGAACATTCTTGCTGCTACTATATTCTTCAGAATGGGATTATCCTCGCTCTGAAAGCATCCAGATCCATACTGCCACAATGTGTGTCCTATGAAACACCATACTTTTTACATATACTCTTAACCTTAGGGAACATGTCATCTTTGAATTAGGCCTTGAACCTATCTATACAAGGCTACATCTTGACCTTGTTGGGTGAATATTTTGTCTTCAACTAACTGAAGGCAAAATGGTTATATCGACCACAGTGTAATGAGATAAATCTCTCCTCTCAGCAAGGGGAGGTTCCCTATCAACTATCACAAACTTAT
This sequence comes from Cunninghamia lanceolata, assembly GCA_027924645.1. Classification (NCBI taxonomy): domain Eukaryota; kingdom Viridiplantae; phylum Streptophyta; class Pinopsida; order Cupressales; family Cupressaceae; genus Cunninghamia; species Cunninghamia lanceolata. Next base: position 3,235,371 of record BSBN01001495.1, on the reverse strand, counting down.
TTAAACTAAATACTAACTTAGGGGTGAGACCATATCATCCATTTCTCTATTTTCAGAAATGATGTTTACAAAATGAAAGAGCACTTTCTCGATACAAATTTGAATAACCAAGAAACCCACGAGAGCACAAAGTCTATTGTTGCTCCTTTTACTAATTTATAATTTAGAACCAAGTAGAATAAGGTGCAACTCAAAGTCTTCACCGAATGCTACGATAAAATATATGATCACAAAAGATAATAGTAGTTCAAAGCCTTTCCAATATCTTTTACTTCAAAACATAGAATCACAAACTAAAGATAATTGTTGTAGCACAAAATCTCCACAATCAACTTTAGAACATCTCCCAGATTATTCACACTCAACTTGATCAAGCAGATAAGATAGTATTAGGAAAAGGACATAAGAACAATTTCCAATATGCCACAAGTTATTTCAACACAAAGATTGAACGGTCACTTGCTTTTCTATTCACTTGATAAAATTTGATTTACAATTTGAAGACAAAGTCTCAAAATTCTCTTCAATTTGGCAAAGTTTCGCTTTAATAACTAAAAGATAAAATTTACAATAGGGGTCCTCTTTATTTATAAGAGGATCCGAGAGCAAAAATAGGAAAAGAAAAACTAACTATGACTTAGTCAACAAAGGAGTCCTTTTTGATTTGGAACTTCCTATGTTTTTACATGTAATTACATATGAGAAAAGTACACATAAATATGTCCAAAATTATTTCAAAAGTACATCTAAAAAGTGGAAAATAAATTAAGTAATGGAAAAGCTGCTTCAACTTGTATTGCCTTCTTTCTTCATTTGGCAATCATACATGGTGAATGATGCTTGCATCCCAAGACTATCTAGACTAACTGTGTTCTTGAAAATCATCCGGGCTCTAACTATTGCATCCCTAACTGTGGTAACTGATTTTTCGTGACTAGTTAACTTGGCCTTCAGATTATCCAAAGTTAACTGATTGTCAAGAATATTATCCATGGAGGTCATTGAAAATTTTTTGTCCTCGAACTCCTTCTGGAACATATTTTCAAATTCCTGAATCATCTCTTCTGCAGAAAGAAATTGGTTGTCCTGTGACACTAGATTGCACAGCAGCTCCTCCAATTTATGCAAAAGACTAATATCACTTTGATCACTTACTTTCCTTGCAGTTTCCAGGTCATTGATCAAATCTTTTAGCACATGGCTCCGATATGTCAATGCTTCTTTGGTTTCAGTATATGAATCCCTATTTGGGATGACACAAATTGATATCAAAGCACTTATTTTCAGCTTTCTCATCTCCACCCACTTATCATGATTCTATTCTAGGCGCTCAATATCTTGAGAAATAACATCAATCAAGTCATCAAGTTCTGCCCTTATTTTCTCCATTTTGTATGTCTTCTCAGATAGCTCTGTAAGCAGAGAGATTCCTTGTGTGCACATCCTTTCCAAATATTCTTCAAGTACTCTTCCCTTAAGATGAGTCTTTTCAACTTTTTGGATAATAGGGTCTTCTACAGAAACTACCTCAGGAGTCACTGATTCTGAATTCAAAGTACTTTTCCTCACCACTGCAGTCAACTATTCAACCATTTCCTTGTAATGATCCTTCATTTCTTTCTCTTTGTCAAACTTCTAAATTAGAATGTCCATTACTGATTGCATGTCAGTCTTGGCACTTTCATGAGTTATTTTGCCTAGCTCAACCCTAGAGATAGAATAATCATTCATACTAAAATTTTATATGGTTGCATCCCATGGAGGTCTTGCAATCTCCAAAAATTTGTGTCCCTTGTCTCTGAGCATTCTCAAAAGAATCTTTGGCTTCTTCGGGGTCTTAGCTTTTGCAGACACCAGCTTACTAAAATCAAAGTCATCTGGAGAGATGGCTAGTTTATTCCTTTTTGGTGTATATGCTGACAACCATGGTGGAAGCACATAAGTACTCACATTAGGATCTCTTCCCATTGTTGGTGTTACTAGAACTGCACTTGCACTGGAAGTAGAAACAATAGATGGAGTATTAGTAAAAATTGCACCTATTACATTCACATTAGAGACCTACTCAAAATTTATTACAAAGTGATCAAATATAGAAGTATCCCCAATATCAAAAGATGAGGAGGACAAGCTAGGAATAGACTCTCAGGAACGAAGAACATGTTCAAAAGTATTTTGAGGATTGTCAAAAATGGTTTTTGAAGGTGAGGGAGATTCAGAAGAGGGGATATCAATGGGTGAAACAGATAGAGGAACTAAAACAGGTGTATCGGACAAAGGAGAAGAGACTCCCGTTTCTTGTTGTACATTCTCTTGTGGAGACAAAACTTCCTTTCCTTGTTGATCTTTAGGTCTGTCTTCAACCTCCATTTCCTCGGTGGCTAGCTCTTCAGTGTTCTGTTTCTCAATTTCCATATCTTCTATCTTAGACTCTTTCTCCATAGCCTTTGACTTCTTTGTCACAAATTTGATCTTGGGCTTATGTGGCTTGGAAGAAGAGGGAATATCACTCTTGTTCTTCATCCTATTCTCCACCTTTTTACCTGTTTATTCTTGGATTTTAGTCTCTGATCCTGTAAGGAATTCTTTCAAAGCAATTCCTTTATTTGCTAGCTCATTATTGGTGTTAGCCAATATAGGTTCAAACCTTTTCCTCAGAGAAGTCAATTCTTTTTGAGATCATTGAATAAGAGGAAGAGGGGAACCCGCAACCTGTTCAATGTTATATCTATCATCAGTCAATTCTTCCTCATCCACTAGGTCTTCAAGAATATCAACCAATCCCAGATATTTAATCTACTCCAGAGATAACTGGCTATAATCCAACTTTCTGACATCTTCTTCTATTCTCAAATCCACCCAGACATCCTCAACCATAGGTTCATGAAACTGGGTCTTTCTCTTGATTTTGTCTTTCACACCCCTATAATCAAACTTTGGCATTCGTTTGAATTGTTACATGGTTACAAGCTGCATTTCAGTTTCCATGGCTCTAGCCTTTGCAACAATTGATACTGAAAACCTGTCAATTTCAACTGGAAACCTGAAACCTAGTTTCTTGAGCTCCATTTGTTTATTATGTATGACAATCATTTGTCTACATAATTCCATTAAAACAAGTTTGTCTGAGGGAAACCTTGGCAACATATAAGGATGACCTTGGAAAAAGCCAACCCTTAGATATGAGAAAGAAGGAAATTGTAAGAACATGCATCCAAAATCATTCACCACTGACCAAGCTTTATCTAAAACTCTTCTTTGTTCTAGCTGAGGGTCAAAAAGACACAAGAACACTGCGAAGAAAGCATCATTTACCATCCTGAAGTAGTGAATAGAACCCTTCAATGTCAATTGAGAATAGTACTGATACATAGGAATTACTCTCCTATCTCCTTCTGATGTCAGACCTAGAAAAATTCTCATGGAGGCTGCTATATACACCAGGTAAGAAGTCATGTAGAATTTGAAGGTAGTGGATACCTTAGTCAATTGCTTGTGCAGAGCATTGCTGATTTGCTCACCCCAGAAGATGGCTTGTTTACCTTGGAGTATTACCTTGATGAAAGAGTACATCCACTCATGAAAAAGTGAGGAAGATGCCAATCCCCTTATCCTACTAAGAAGAGTTATAAGATCACCAACTTCTTCTACAAAATCACTTCTAGGAAAACTCCTTGGCCACCTAGACAAGTTTGACCTTGAAGTCTTGAGCCATTTAGTATTGATTATCTTCTTAGCTTTCTCAAGATTTTTGTCATACTCTTTTTATGCTTTAGCAAAATCTAGTTTTATCACTTCTGTAATAGTAGGGCACATGAAAACTTTATCAATGAATTCGAGATCTAATTTGATTATCACATTGTCATTTGGATCCATCACCATCCTAGTATCTCTATTGTAAAACTGAGCACACTGAAGAACAAACTCTATGTTATGGGATGCCACCGGGAAAGACAATACCAAATGAATGTTACTGTCGATAATCTTCTTCTTTGCAGAAATGGGATTATTAGACTTGGTTCTTTCCACAAATTCAGCAATGTCCACATGGTCAATCTCTGTATCCCGAATGTCATCAACATTAGAAGTAACTGAGGTGATTGGAAAAACACCCTGATACTTATACTTCAATGCTTTCGACTGCTTTAGAGACAATTCAGTCATCTGTAGAAGCTATCACCAGAAGGATGTTGATAAAGAGAGGAAATCTGCAGAAGAAACTGCAACAAAAAGCCATGATCATGCAATTAGGGGAAATATTGGTAATCTGGGAAAATTGCATGTTGATGATCATGACTATGGAGATATGTTTGAAATGGCTAGAGTGCGAGCTGGTCAAAAAATGGAGGAAAGCGGGCTTAGGGAAGTAAAATTGAAAATATCCCAGAGTAAAAAAAAATTGAGAGGGTGATGCACAGGCGGTAAAATTTGCCACCCTTGCATTAGAGGGACATATTGCAAGTGTTAGGGCGGCCATTTTTATCGACCCTGTAGGTAAGCTGAAAAAGCAAATGCATCGACGGTAAAATCAACCTCTTTTGCATGTTGGAGTAGGTTTTATGTTCAAGCGGTGAATTTCACCGATATCACATGAGATATGCCTTGCAAGTGTTTGAGCGGCCAATTTTACCGCTCTCGCAGGTTAGATATTCAAAGTTTTCTTCGTGTAAGGGCGGCGAAATTTGCCGCCCATACACCTCGTGATATATAACTTCAAATGCTTAAGCGGCAATTTCTACCGACTTAGCATTTGTTCACAAATTTATGGAAACACTTCGATTGACAAATATCACCAACATTGCATAAAACCTAAACATAACAAAACATGTTCAAGCAGCAATTATCACCGACTCAACATGCACCATGACAGTTTTCAATGAACATATTTTAAGGGGTAAAATTTGCCGTTTAGGTATGCAAAGATTAACTCTTCTCATGAGACAAATATCAGCAAACCCTTCCAACAAAACGTTGGCCAGAGGAGAATTGAGCAAAAACTAGGGTTTTACGAATGACTCAAAAAGAAAGAAGATGCAAAAATGAAGGACGATTTGCTTTGAACAACATTCAAACAATATAATTCCTAAAGGACATGAACAACCACTTCAAAGAACAAGAAAAAGAAAACCCTAGAAGGAAAAAATAACAAAAACAATGGTTTAAAGACTTACCTGTCAAAAAGACTGAAACCCTAATTGCGACAGTGGCCACTCGAAATCCATTTGAATTCAAGATCAACGTGATCAAGCAATTTGAGGAAGGTTTCGAGAATCGACTGGGAGGCTTAGAGAAAAAGAAATAATGAAATAGAATGAATTTACCCATTAAAAAGGTTAAAAAACATGCTCTTAATGTTAACACGAGTGGCCCTAAATGCCACTGAAGTTCAGGATTTTGAAGATCTTACTTGGGCGGTGAAAATTGTAGACCCGACATGTGTTAACTGAAACGCAACGGCAGAAAAAAGTATCGCCTATACACATTTACATTTTAGCGAAGAACATGTAATGGCGGCGAAATTCACCGCTCGGACGTGTTAAACAAAAGACTATGTAAAAGTGGCAAAATTCACTGACACAACACAAACAAATAAAAAGGTATGCAAGAGCGGCAGATTTTGCCGACTTTGCTTATAAAGTTTCAAAATTTTACTAACACCCCGAAATGATTAAAATTGATATTTTGATCAGTTTGCAACCTAATCGATTTGCACAAACTTCAAGGAATCGATTTGAGGGTATGTTGCAAACTAGTTTAGGATGTCATATGACTTCGCATAAGGCCAAGAAAATCTTGTCTCAATTTGTGAGCTTAGAGTGTAGACTATGAAACAGATAAGTTTCATAGGGGTTGTCTACAAAAATGAGTGTAGCTGATTTTGAGAACAACAGTTGGCTCTAACTAGGGAACTTCCATCGATCAAACTTTGAAACGATCGAAGGAAGAAGAATCCAGTCTCTAAGTGCCTTCATCCATGCCATTGGGCCATAGAGTCAAGCTACCAAAAAGAAAAAGACACAAAAGACTAAGCAAAAACACAAAAATAAAAACATAAAACTATACAAATGTACAAATGAACTTATCTGATACTTCAAGGAATGAAGTGCTTCAGATGTTGTCCACTAGGAGGCAGCAAGAATGGTGTTCTATCCAAATACTCCAGCAAGAAGCTATTTTCACCACAAAAATGATGAATGGTGAACGAGCCTCTCCATAAGGAATCAAACTTCCCATGCATTCCTTTTGGTTCTCTCCTCTTGTTCCATAACAAGACTTGGTCTCCAATTTGAAACTCACAAGCCCTTGCTTTCTTGTCAAAGAGTTTCTTCACCTGACTTTGATGTTTATCAATATGATCTACTACCATAGCTCGCTGCTCATCAAGTTCAGTTAGGTACATGATCCTTTTATCAATAGAACTTTCAAAAGTTCTATCTTCCACTGCCTTTGCCAACTTTAGTGCCGCCAACTCCAAGGTAATAGGTATCTCTACATTCAGACCATATAGAAGCTGAAATGGTGACATACCTATCACCCTTTTGGGGGTAATCCTATCTGCCCATAAAGCATCAAACAACACTTTATGCCAAGTTCTCTGATTATCTGCCACTAGTTTCCTGATAATAGTAACCAGATTCTTGTTACTTGATTCCACCTGACCATTTCCTTATGGGTAATAGTTTGAAGAATGAGAAAGAATGATCCCATGTTCATAGCAAAAGCCAATAATCTCGTGGAAAGAGAAATAAGTAGCATTGTTTGCTACAACTTTGTTTGGGACTCCAAACCGGGAAATAATGTTTTCCTTAAGGAAATTACATACCACTTTCAGAAGTAGCATGCTTTACTGGGATGGCTTCCACCCACTTGGTAAAATAATCTATCACGGTGAGAACAAAGTTGTGTCCCGCACTTGATGGTGGGTTCACAGCACCAATGAAGTCGATGCCCCATTTCTGAAAAAGTTCTTCAAGCACCACTGGCTTAAGAGGTAGTACGGCCAACTTAGGTTTCCCAACAAACTATTGACACAACTCACATCTACGTACCCAATTGTACACATCCTGAAATAGTTTAGGCCAATAGTATCTGGCCCGTAGATCTTATGAGCCGTCACAGGTGCAGAAAAATGTCCTCCACAGGCCAAATTATGGAAAGACTCCAAGAGTCTACTTTGTTGCACTTTATCCATGCAACGAAGAAATACTCCATCAAGGCTTCTTTTGTACAAACCATTGTCCCATAAGACATAGTTAGCCACCTTCAATTTAACAATTCTTTTCTCCTTATAAGACAGATGGGAAGGACACTCACCATAGGTAAGAAAATGAGCAATATTTGAATACCATTCATCTATAGTAGTGACAAAAAGAACAGTTGGCATATCCTCAACTTCTTCTTCATCCCCTGTCTCTTTTGGTACATTATCGGCAATGAACTGACACAAACCTCTACCATGCACAAGCTTGGTAGGTTTGATATCAAGATCAAACTCTTGGATTTTAGCAACCCAATTGCCTCTTTTGGTTCTGAACTCTTGTTGAGTTAGAATCGACTTTACTGTTGTATCAGGCACCAAAACAACAATATGTGAATTCAGAATATAGAACTAGAAATGCTTTACCGCCTTGACCACAGCATAAGCATGTTTCTCCATATTCAAATATTTCAATTCATGAGCTTTGAGAGGACAACTCATAAACGAAATGGGAGATTCCACACCTTCTTCATTCTGCTGAACAAGAATGGCTGAAAGTGTATGTTCAGAAGCGTAGTTGTATACTACGAAATCTCTGGTATAGTTAGGACAAACAAGGACTGGAGCATGAGCTATAGCCCTCTTGATATCCTTAAATGTTGCTTTTCCTTCCACACTCCAATAGAAATTAGCCTTACCCTTCATCATGTTGACGATGTGACAGGTTTTCTCTGCGAATTCCAAAATGAACCTTCACAAAAAATTCACCTTTCTGAAGAAAGAATGAACTGCAGTCTTACTAGCAGGCAGAGTAAGATTTGAATAGACTTCACTCTTTCTACGTCAATTTTAGTGCCTTCTCAGGATACAATGTGACCAAGAAGTTTACCTTCTGTAACCCCAAAAACTAACTTCTTAGGGTTGAGAGAGATACCATTTTGCCGACATCTTTCCAGCACTTGTCGTAAATGATATGCATGACCATGACACTATTTGGAGAAAATAGTCAAGTCATCAAGATACACCACAATGAATTTCCCCATCTCATCTCAGAAGGCAAGGTCCATCACTCTCTGGAATGTGGCGCCAGCATTGATCAAACCAAAAGGCATCCTGCGATATGCAAATGTGCCCCAAGGTGTTGCGAAAGCAGTCTTGTACTGATCTTCTTCACTGACCTCTACTTGATTATATCCTGAAAAACTGTCTAACATAGACAGCATTTCTGAACCAGTTACTATTTGCAACACTTGGTCCATGATGGGTAGGGGGTAGTTATCCTTTAGAGAAGACTGGTTGAGATTCTTGAAATCAACACAGATACAGATTTCTCTACTCTTCTTTCTTACAAGAACTATATCCACGATCCAGGTGGAATGATGAATTAGAAAGATTATTCTTGCATTCAACATTTTCTGAATCTCAGAAAGGATAGTACCTGATATTTTGGGATTGTATTGCCTTTGTTTCTACTTGTGAGGCAATGACCCAACTTTGAGAGGAATTTCATGCTGAATCTCCTTAGGCCTAAAGGACTTCAGATCATCATAAGAATACACAAAAACATCAATGTAATGATGAAGGACTGTAATGAATTTGAACTTCTCATCGGCAGTGCAACACTTCCCAATGTTGACCATTTTGGGATCTGCCTCAGAACTCAAATTTACTTGCTCAAATTCCATAGTTGAACTTGAATCCAGTTGTTGTTGCTATTTAATGTATCTATCATGCTTATCAAATAGCTTTTCTAGGGAAACTAAACATTTTGGAATCTTATTCCCTTTCAGTTGAAGAAACTCTTCACCAGTTTGTGAATCTATTTCAAAAACATATTCCCGTGGTGGAGATTCACTACCTTCAAAATAGAGCTCATCAAAGCTATCTATCTTTTCCAAGAAAGCTATGATTTGGTTATCACCATTGAACACCTATCAATGCTCAGCATTATTAGGTACACTTGGTTGAAAAACTAGCTCAATTGTGTACTTGTTTCCTTTGAAGTCTTTATGAGGAACCATGAGGGTGGCAGAGACAGCTAATGAATCTACACGATCATTAAACTCTCTAGGCATCGCAGAAATATTGAAAGCATCAAAACCTTCAATGCAATCCCACACACAATTACGATAATGTCTCAATATTTCATTTTTGGTCTGATACAAATTTCTCACTTGCCAAACCACTAATTCAGCATCTCCTTGAGCATGAAGATTTTTAACACCCTTAGCATGAGCAGCTTCCAATCCGAGCAACAATGACTTGTATTCAGTGGTGTTATTGGTATTGTCGAATTGTAGTTTGTATGAGAAATGAAAGATATCACCTTGTGGAGATATCAAAACAACTCCAGCTCCAGAACTGGTAGAGGAACAACTGCCATCAAATTCTAAAACCCAAACCTCATTAGAATTTGATTTTTTGGAATTTCTTTGACCAGAAGATTCTTCTTCATCAGTGAGGGAAGAATCTGGCATTACTATACCTTCATATGCACTTTCATCTGAATTGTCTAAGCTCTCACCTGATGAGCTAGGAATATCTTCAGTAGATAGGAAATAATTACCCATTCCCGAGGACTCAAACAAAATTTGGGCTTTGGGATTTGTTGTTTGGGTAACAATATATTTTGCCTCTTTCTTAGGAAGAAACTTTTGCATGATGCTTTTAATAGGTATCCCTGCTTTAGATAAATCCATATTCAGTTCACCACCCACATCTTTACAAAAATTACGTCCGAGCAGAATGCCATAAGAAGCTGGAACATCATCTACTAGGATTGTCATCTTAATCCTTTTGTTTGGAAAGGCTGAAAATGCAAATTGGGCATCTTTGATTTGACCCAACAGTGGTACTTGCTTATTTTCCATGGAGAAACATCTCCCAAAGGTCTTAGTTAAGGTGAGGCCAAGGGCGTTTGCTACTTTAGCCGGCATGACATTATCAGAGGCCCCAAAATCTATTATGCAATTGCTCAACTTATGACCATTTACCAATAGAGAAACATATAAAGGTTCTATTTTTCTGGAGGCAACAAGGGGAGTAGTGACAAGATTATTTTGGGTGGATTTGTTATTTGAAGAATCATGGGCAACTTTTGGAAAATCTTGTCCTATAGGGACAGTCTTATTTTTGACGTATTTAGCTAACCTATCAAACTGTTCAGGATTAGCTTGTAAATACTCAACCTCAGACATTTGGATTTTGGTCTTCCTAGCATGATCTATTATATCAAATAATTGAAATGAACTAGAGACAAAGGAAGAAAATCCATCATTTTGAGTTTTATTAGGGGTAGTACTAGTCTGAGGGACAGAAGTAGAAGATATAGGATTGTTAGATGTACTTACTTTCTTATTGCCCACTGGGTCCTTTGACTGAAAAGGTAACGGAGTTCCCCGTTTGGCAATTGAGATCACTGGTTGAGGTTCTTCTCTTGCCTTTCCTTTATCAGCTTGTTGAGTTGACTGATTTTGGGACCTAGTAAAAACAGCATATGCTCCATCATACACTTCTCCTTCTTTTTCAGCTTCATCTTGGTAATTCAGAAAGCCAATGGTAGAGTCGCCAGCTAATTCTTCTTCTCCTTGTGCAAAAAGATTAGTATCATTCTCCTGGTCCAACTCAGGTTGGAAAGAATGATCATGTTCTACTTCATAATAGCCAATTGCTGAGTTGAGCGGTGGTGCTTCAATGGCGAGCTTCCCTTGTGTGGGTGGAAGATGATTGTGTTGCCCTTGATTTTTAGCAGTGTTGCCTTGATATGAATTGTTGGGAAATGTCCTCCTTGGTATATCCCGATAAGGAGGGGTAGACATACCTTGTGACATTTGCCTTTTCAGAGCTAGCAATTCATTTGCTAACTTTTACACCATAGGGTCTGTGGTGCTTGTGAAAAAATTATCAGCAGAAGAGGGACCTCTATTTCTGTTAGAATCTCTTCTTATCTTACCCACAAGGATAAGATCATCTTCCACTTCAGTAGCCAAAATTTAAGCTGTAAGAAGATCTGCAGGGCCAGCTCGTCTTAACAGAAAGCTCACCTCGGGAAGCTGAGAATTGATAAAGAAACACTTAAGATTTTCCACTATTGGCTGAGCAGTGGTAGGAATCCTATTTCTCAGCTTATTGAACTTGGCGATGAAATCTCGCATGGGTTCATGTGGCTCTTTCTTCATCTATTTTAGCTGTGCTAACAAGGCATGTGCATCTTCTGTAGGTTTAAACCTAGCCTCAAACTTGGTCTTGAGAGTATTCCAATTGGTTATAGTCTGAGCTTGAAGATGGTAAAACTAATCTGCAGTAGCACCTTGCAATGTTTCCACAAAAAGTCTTACTGCTACATCTTCATACTCAACACCTATTATAGCACAAGCTATGCAGAAAGCTACAATGTGTTCATCTGGGTGGACTTTTCCATCACCATAGAACTTAGGAAAATTCTTCCTCGAACTACAAGGTAGTTCGTGCAATGGTGGAGTTAAATTCAAAGGACCAAAAGTATTACCCCAAGGGCCTTGAGCTGCCATGGTGCACTGATTAAAGGGTGGGAAAACAAACCTCTGTGGAGTATGAACAGACAAAACTCTACTAGTACTGGAACTAGAAGCTTCACCTGGTATTGGAGACCTAGTGTTGGTAGGAGGAAAACTCTTAGTTTGCTGAAGTCAAGGTCGTGGAGGCAAAAGACCAAAATTATTTTGCTGCATCAACTCAAATACAGGATCAATAATACCTTGAGCTCTCTTGCTTCTTGTATACCATGAATCTACTAGAATGTAGTGTACAAAAACAAAATTTTGAAAAATCTCGAAACAATGGAAAAGAACTGCAATGCTTCAACTCAGAGCGTGACGCTTCAAGTTATGCGTTCCTTCCCCAGTAGTGTCGCCAAAAACTGTTGGGTGAATATTTTGTCTTTAACTAACTGAAGGCAAAATGGTTATATCGACCACAGTGTAATGAGATAAATCTCTCCTCTCAGCAAGGGGAGGTTCCCTATCAACTATCACAAACTTATTTAAACTAAATACTAACTTAGGGGTGAGACCATATCAGCCATTTCACTTTTTTCAGAAATGATGTTTACAAAATGAAAGAGCACTTTCTCAATACAAATTTGAATAACCAAGAAACCCACGAGAGCACAAAGTCTCTCGTTGCTCCTTTTACTGATTTATAATTTAGAACCAAGTAGAATAAGGTGCAGCTCAAAGTCTTCACCGAATGCTACGATAAAATATATGATCACAAAAGATTATAGTAGTTCAAAGCCTTTCCAATATCTTTTACTTCAAAACATAGAATCACAAACTAAAGATAATTGTTGTAGCACAAAGTCTCCACAATCAACTTTAGAATATCTCCTGGATTATTCATACTCACACTTGATCAAGCAGATAAGATAGTATTAGGAAAAGGACATAAGAACAATTTCCAATACGCCACAAGTTATTTCAGCACAAAGATTGAACGATCACTTTCTTTTCTATTCACTTGATAAAATTTGATTTACAATTTGAACACAAAGTCTCAAAATGCTCTTCAATTTGGTAGAGTTTTGCTTCAATAACTGAAAGATAAAATTTACAATGGGGGTCCTCTTTATTTATAAGAGGAACTGAGAGCAAAAATAGGAAAAGAAAAACTAACTATGACTTATTCAGTGAAGGAGTCCTTTTTGATTTGGAACTTCCTATGTTTTTACATGTAATTACATATGAGAAAACTACATGTAAATATGTCCAAAATTATTTCAAAAGTACATCTAAAAAGTGGAAAATAAACTAAGTAATGGAAAAGCTGCTTCAACTTGTATTTCCTTCTTTCTTCATATGGCAATCATACATGGTGAATGCTGCTTGCATCCCAAGACTATCCAGACTAACTGTGTTCTTGAAAATCATCCAGGCTCTAACTATTGCATCCCTGACCACGGTAACTGATTTTGCATGACTAGTTAACTTGGCCTTCACATTATCCAAAGTTAATTGATTGTCAAGAATATTATCCACGGAGGTCATTGAAAATGTTTTGTCCTCGAACTCCTTCTGGAACATATTTTCAAATTCCTGAATCATCTCTTCTGCAGAAAGAAATTGGTTATCCTGTGGCACTAGATTGCATGACAGCTCCTCCAATTTATGCAAAAGACTAATATCACTTTGATCACTTAGTTTCCTTGCAGTTTCTAGGTCATTGATCAAATCTTTTAGCACATAGTTCCAATATGTCAATGCTTCTTTGGTTTCAATATATGAATCCCTATTTGGGATGACACCAATTGATATCAGAACACTTATTTTCAACTTTCTCATCTCCACCCACTTATCATGATTCTGTTCTAGGTGCTCAATATCTTGAGAAATAACATCAATCAAGTCATCAAGTTCTGCCCTTATTTTCTCCATTTTGTCTATCTTCCCAGATAGCTTTGTAAGTAGAGAGATTCCTTATGTGCGCATCCTTTCCAAATATTCTTCAAGTATTCTTCCCTTAAGATGAGTCTTTTCATCTTTTTGGATAATAGGGTCTTCTACAGAAACTGCCTCAGGAGTCACTGATTCTGAATTCAAAGTAATTTTCCTCACCACTATAGTCAACTGTTCAACCATTGCCTTGTAATGATCCTTCATTTCTTTCGCTTTGTCAAATTTCTAAATTAGAATGTCCATTGTTGACTGCATGTCAGACTTGGCACTTTCATGAGTTATTTTGCCTAGCTCAACCCTAGAGATAGAATAATCATTCATACTAAAATTTTCTATGGTTGCATCCTATGGAGGTCTTGCAATCTCCAAAAATTTGTGTCCCTTGTCTTTGAGCATTCTCGAAAGAATCTTTGGCTTCTTCGGGGTCTTAGATTTTGCAGGCACCAGCTTACTAAAATCAAAGTCATCTGGAGAGATGGCTTGTTTCTTCCCTTTTGGTGTATATGCTAACAACCATGGTGGAAGCACAGAAGTACTTACAATAGGATCTCTTCCCATTGTTGGTGTTACTGGAACTACACTTGCACTAGAAGTAGAAACAATAGGTGGAGTATTAGTAAAAATTGCAGCTATTACATTCACATTAGAGACCTGCTCAGAATTTATTACAAAGTGATCAAATATAGAAGTATTCCCAATATCAAAAGATGAGGAGGACAAGCTAGGAATAGACTCTCAGGAACGAAGAACATGTTCAAAAGTATTTTGAGGATTGTCAAAAATGGTTTTTGAAGGTGAGGGAGATTCAGAAGAGGGGATATCAATGGGTGAAATAGACAGAGGAACTGAAACAGGTGTATCAGACAAACGAGAAGAGACTCATGTTTCTTGTTGTACATTCTCCTGTGGAGATAAAACTTCCTTTCCTTGTTGATTTGTAGGTCTATCTTCAACCTCCATTTCCTCGGTGGCTGGCTCTTTAGCGTTCTGTTTCTCAATTTCCATATATTCTATCTCAGACTCTTTCTCCACAGCCTTTGACTTCTTGGTCACAAATTTGATCATGGGCTTATGTGTCTTGGAAGAAGAGGGAATATCACTCTTGTTCTTCATCCTATTCTCCACCTTTTTACCTATTTGTTCTTGGATTTCAGTCTCTGATCCTGTAAGGAATTCTTTCAAAGCAATTCCCTTATCTACTAGCCACTTATTGGTGTTAGCCAATATAGGTTCAAGCCTTTTCCTCAAAGAATTCAATTCTTTTTGAGATTATTGAATAGGAGGAAGAGGGGAACCTACAACCTGTTCAGTGTTATATCTATCATTAGTCAATTCTTCCTCATCCACTAGGTCCTCAGGAATATCAGCTAATCCCAGATATTTAATCTACTCCAGAGATAACTGGCTATAATCCAACTTTCTGACATCTTCTTCTATTCTCAAATCCACCCAGACATCCTCAACCATAGGTTCATGAAACTGGGTCTTTCTCTTGATTTTGTCTTTCACACCCCTATAATCAAACTTTGGCCTTCGTTTGAATTGTTTCATGGTTACAAGCTACATTTCAGTTTCCATGGCTCTAGCCTTTGCAACAATTGATACTGAAAACCTGCCAATTTCAACTAGAAACCTGAAACCTAGTTTCTTGAGCTTCATGTTTATTATGTATGACAATCATTTGTCTACATAATTCCATTAAAACAAGTTTGTCTGAGGGAAACCTTGGCAACATATAAGGATGACCTTGGAAAAAGCCAACCCTTAGATATGAGAAAGAAGGAAATTGTAAGAACATGCATCCAAAATCATTCACCACTTACCAAGCTTTATCTGAAACTCTTCTTTGTTCTAGCTAAGGATCAAAAAGACACAAGAACACTGTGAAGAAAGCATCATTTACCCTCTTGAAGTAGTGAATAAAACCCTTCAATGTCAATTGAGAATAGTACAGATACACAGGAATTACTCTCCTATCTCCTTTGATGTCAGACCTGGAAAAATTCTCATGGAGGCTGCTATATACACCAGGTAAGAAGTCATGTAGAATTTGAAGGTAGTGGATACCTTAGTCAATTGCTCGTGCAGAGCATTGCTGATTTTCTCACCCCAGAAAATGGCTTGTTTACCTTGGAGTATTACCTTGATGAAAGGGTACATCCACTCATGAAAAAGTGAGGAAGAGGCCAATCCCCTTATCCTGCTAAGAAGAGTTATAAGATCACCAACTTCTTCTACAAAATCACTTCTAGGAAAACTCCTCGGACACCTAGACAAGTTTGACCTTGAAGTCTTGAGCCATTTAGTATTGATTATCTTCTTAGCTTTCTTAGGATTTTTGTCATACTCTTTTTGTGCTTTAGCAAAATCTAGTTTTATCACTTCTGTAACAACAGGGCACATGAAAACTTTATCAATGAATTTAGGATCTAATCTGATTATCACATTGCCATTTGCATCCATCACTGTCCTAGTATCTCTGTTGTA
Source organism: Cunninghamia lanceolata (assembly GCA_027924645.1). NCBI lineage: Eukaryota > Viridiplantae > Streptophyta > Pinopsida > Cupressales > Cupressaceae > Cunninghamia > Cunninghamia lanceolata. The sequence continues at coordinate 3,219,255 of BSBN01001495.1, read as the reverse complement.
AAACTGAGCACACTGAAGAACAAACTCTGTGTTATGGATTGCCACCGGGAAAGACGGCACCAAATGAATGTTACTGTCAATAATCTTCTTCATTGCAGAACTGGGATTATTGGACTTGGTTCTTTCCACAAATTCAGCAATGTCCACATGGCCAATCTCTATATCCCGAATGTCATCGACATTAGAAGTAACCGAGGTGATTGGAAAAACACCCTAATACTTATACTTCATCGCTTTCAACTTCTTTGTAGACAACTCAGTCATCTGAAGAAGCTATCACCAGAAGGATGTTGGTGAAGAGAGAAAATTCGTAGAAAAAATTGCAACAAAAAGCCATGATCATGCAATTAGGGGAAATAGTGGTAATCTGGGAAAATTGCATGTCGATGATCATGACTATGGAGATACGCTTGAAATGGCCAGAGTGCGAGTAGGTCAAAAAATGGAGGAAAGCAGGCTTAGGGAAGTAAAATTGAAAATATCCCAAAGTTAGAAAAAATTGAAAGGGTGATGCACGGGCGGAAAAATTTACCGCCCTTGCATTAGAGGGACATATTGCAAGTGTTAGTGCATCCATTTTTACCGACCCTGCAGGTAAGCTAAAAAAGCAAATGCATCGGCAGCAAAATCAACCGCTTTTGCATGTTGGGGTAGGTTTTATGTTCGAGCGGTGAATTTCACTGACATCGCATGAGATATGCCTTGCAAGTGTTTGAGTAGCCAATTTTACTGCTCTCGTAGGTTGGATATTTCAAAGTTTTCTTCGTGTAAGGGCAGCGAAATTCACCACCCATACACCTCGTGATATATAACTTCAAATGCTTAAGCGGCAATTTCTGCCGACTTAGCATTTGTTCACAAATTTATGGAAGGACTTTGATCGGCAAATATCACCGACATTGCATAAAACCTAAACATAACAAAACATTTTGGAGCAGCAATTATTGCTGACTCAACATGCGCCATGACAGTTTTCAATGAACATATTTTAATGGGTAAAATTTGTCATTTAGGTATGTGGAGATTAACTCTTCTCATGAGACAAATATCGGTAAACCCTTCTGATAAAACGTCGGCCAGAGGGGAATTGAGCAAAAACTAGGGTTTTACGAATGACTCAAAAAGAAAGAAGATGCAAAAATGAAGGATGATTTGCTTTGAACAACATTTGAACAATATAATTCCTAAAGGACATGAACAACCACTTCAAAGAATGAAAAAAAGAAAACCCTAAAAGGAAAAAATAACAAAACAATGGTTTAAAGAGTTACCTGTCAAAAAGACTGAAACCCTAAGTGCGATGGTGGTGACTCGAAATCCATTTGAATCCAAGATCAATGTGATCGAGCGGTTTGAGGAAGGTTTTGAGAATCGACTGGGAGGCTTAGAGAAAAAGAAATAACAAAATAGAATGAATTTACCCATTAAAAAGGTTAAAAAGCACCCTCTTAATGTTAACACAAGTGGCCATAAATGCCACTAAAGTTCAGGATTTTTAAGATCTTACTCGGGCGGTAAAAATCACTAACCTGACATGTGTTAACTAAAACGCAATGGTGGCAAAAAGTACCGCCTATACACATTTACATTTTAGCGAAGAACATGTAATGGCGGTGAAATTCACCGCTCAGAACATGTTAAACAAAAGACTATGTAAAAGCGACAAAATTTGCCGACACAACACAAACAAATAAAAATGTATGCAAGAGTAGCAGATTTTGCCGACATTTCTCATAAAGTTTCAAAATTTTACTAACACCCCGAAATGATTAAAATTGATATTTTGATCAGTTTGCAACCTAATTGATTTGCACAAACTTCAAGGAATCTATTTGAGGGAATGTCGCAAACTAGTTTAGGATGTCATATGACTTCGCACAAGGCCAAGAAAATCTTGTCTTGATTTGCAAACTTAGAGTGTAGACTACGAAATAGACAAGTTTCATAGGGGTTGTCTACAAAAACAAGTGTAGCTAATTTTGAGAACAACAGACCTGTAAATTTAAAAATATCCATGCCTTAAACTAGGGCATATGTTAAGTGGGGGTTAATCTCTTCTCTAATCTCTATAAGTGAATAAATAGGGCATCTGGATGATATGCAGTTAAAAACAAATTAAACTTGATTTACCTAATTTCAACATTTTAACTTTTACCTATGTAAAAATAAGCATTATCATCATGAAAATGACAAGAACAAGTTTTGTTGTGTACGTACCTATTTGTGAGAACCTTAACTTGGATATACAAATGTATACTAGAAATGCAAGCAAGAAAGGTATCCTTTGTGTACTTCGGTTTGTTATTGTAACTTCATTATAACAACTTACTTATAGTTCTTCAAGCTCTTTGTGTAAATTTCAGATTTCAAATGCAAAAATGTAAAAAATGCAAAAGAAGTTACCTTTTAACTTAGTAAATTTCTTGATTTAGAGCTTATTAATTTATTCCGAGGGATTAGGTGAGTTCCCAAAATAGAAATACTAAATATCGTAAGAGGTTTCAACAGGAACGCTTTTAAATTTAAAAGTCAACAACTGTTTCATCAGCATTAAATGCAAAAAGGTGCACCTGCATATGGGTATGTCTATGGATCTTCAATTAATATGTCAATATGGATATATCCATGTGGATATGTTCATATGACATCAGCAAGACAACCACCTTTGAACGAAAGAACGCTATCAGGTTCTAAATCCTCTTTAAATATTCTAAAGTATGTAGGATATCCATGTGGACACATGGCATGAAATCATTGGTGGGATAGGGTTATGGATATTTGAAAAAAGGTATGGACATAAGGTAAGTGTGAAATATCCATATGGTTAATATCTGGGTGATGCCACCAAACTTAAGCTTCTGTATCAAGATGGGATGATATGATGTCATCAGGATCTGGATATGTGGGATAGGGTATGGACATTAAGTAAGTGCAAAATATCCATGTCGACAAATGTCCATATGACGTTAGCAAGTTTAAAACTCTGTATAGGGTCAAGAAAATGTGTTGTCACCAGGATATGGATGTTAAAATAATGATCAGGATCTTTTGAAAAGATAATATCCATGTAAGTTAATATCCATATGACGTCAGCTCTTTACTTTAGCTTAATATGAGCAAGGGTTGAATGACATCATCAGGATCTGAATACTTCACAAGCATAAGGATATGGATATTGAGCAAGTGTGAGATATCCATGCGGATGATGTCAACAGTCTTAAAGTATTTGCTTCAGGATGAAACAGGATGACATAACTAGATATGGACATTTTGCTATGGAAATTAATAAATTGAATATCCATATTGAAATATCCTACATTAAATGTTTGGATCTATGGGGCTTATGTTAAGTTAAAATTTTACGTGTTTTCACTTGGATATGGATATCCATAGGGATATGGATAGTTGGATGGAACGAAATGTCCATGTCTAAAATATCCATGCAAATGAAGGCCAATTACTTAGTCCATGTAAATTTGACGAGCTCGAAGGAAAAGAAGGTAATCCTTACTTAGACATTTTTGAGAACCCTTACTTTATTCATCTTCCTATATAATGGGTGATAGTACATGACATCATTGGGATATGGATGCTTCAATAATGATCAGGATATTACATTAGTCATATCCATATCCATGTTTACCAAACTTTGACTGGCCATAACTTTCTCATTTCTTCAAATTTTGACATGATCCAAAAGTTAAAGTTGCTCTAAATTTAATTCTCTATCCAATGCAGGCCTTTCTAGGAGTTTTGTAGAAATTTACCTTCTATACATGCATCAGGACATGACTTTTACCATACCACCCAAACCAGGGAAACACACAACCAGAAAAAAAAAGTTGGGTCCCTGTTTTGCTAAGGCAAAATGGGGCGTGTTGTGAAACCTCACAACAACTTGCCAGCAAAGAAAACAACTAATTTTAAACCAATTTAGGAAGGAAAAGCAAATCTTGACATAGAATTCTAGCCTTTGCTACTGGTGGATATTGGGATTAGTTCAAATGAGGTTGTGTTCATTAATGAAACTAGTTATAAGAAGGAATGCAAGTGTGTGCTTTGATTCATTTCCTTCCATGGGATAGGTTGACAAGGGTAGTAATTAGCATTAAGCTACATAGTTAGATTTAACCGTCTAAGCCAAACTTGGATAGACCCTTGCTTCTAGTCAGGAGTCCATAGCCCTAGAAAGGATATCACTTATAATTCCCCTAGATAGAGCCCCACTGCCAGTTAAGTGTCTATAGCCCTAATAGGGTTATCTAGATGACCTTAAGAGAATAAATTCTCCTTCTCTTGATTTTCAATATTTTCCTTTTGTAAGATACATCATTTCAGCTGATTATTTGCATAGTAGTGGGATCTGTTGCTAAGGCTGGGAATTATAGTGGTAGAAAAGGTAAACCTTTAGATTTTTCACTTAATGCAAACACTAACTGTTGCAAGTATGTGCATATAGTGTTGTCATTGGTGTCAACTGTATGAGCAAGATGATTGCAAAACTGTGAGAAAGATGGTTTTGTGTGGATGTTGTCTTTGATGTTGAGGAAGTGCTGAAGTTGGTGATAATATGCTTCTGGTGCTTGGTTTCCAAGTGATTTTGAAAAAAATAGAATAATAAAGGAAAAAATGTGTTGTAAAGATGTTCTGTGATTACAGGGTAGTGTTCTGGTTTTGCTCCACATTTCTTATATAATGAAAATCTATTCTTGCAGTTAGAATATGTTGTTCAGAGGTGTTTCTAGATGCTACATTTAGGATTTGGCATGATAGATTGTTGTGTAGAGGGAGGTGTGTTCACTAGTATGAAGACTGTGATTTGCAGAGGTTTGTAGAGGTGTCTGGGAGAAATTTCCTTGCTCCACATTTCTCCATAAAGTGGTTTTAGGTCTTGTGGTTCTAGAAATGTGCTTATAAGGTTTATATCTTTCATCTGTTGAAGTTGTTCATGGTTTTGTGCTCTGGAAGTTGATTTATAGAGATACAATGCATGATAGAGATAGTTAAGTATACTCGATAAATAGGATAAGGTTGTGTGGCAGGTGAAAGTTGTTGCAGAGAAATTTGTTGGATTTTAGGATGTTTCAGTATATTCATGGAATACTCTAGATTATGCTAAAGCTTGGTATATGGTCTACAAAGTTGTATTTTGTCTTGAGGAAGTGTGTACTTAAAATTTCATTGTGTTATCACAAGTTTGTTTGACCTTTGGTGTTTACACTAATTGCAGAGGTGCTTCAGTGATTGTGAAAGTGTGGAGTGGCATTCTTGGATGAATTTAGGTCTAAGCTAATGTGTGTTGTGGTCCACCTTCATTCCTTTCCACCGTAGGAATGTTTTAGGTATGACCAAATTTGAATATGCAAAGCTAATGTGATTTGTTGACCTTTGAGAATGCTTTCAAGGTTGAAGACAGTATAAATAAATATCAAGGGATTGTGAAAGGGTGTGCATGTGATGTGAATAATAGTGTGGTAGAATGTGTGATGTAGTACAAGCTTTCATGTGTTAGATTACTGGATGTAGTGAGCAGAAGGCATCTATAATTCTTTGATATGACTACGAAGGTGTTGATGGTGTTGCGGTGGAATTATCTATTGCATTGAGATAATCTTCTCCTTGTAACAATCTTCGCTATCTTCTTCTCTATTCTAGCAGTGAGCCTATTGTTTTCGGTGTTGATATTACCTTATATTGTGAGCTAATCCTCACCATGGTTTTTCCCTTCTTAGTTTTTCCACGTAAATATCATGTTCTCTTGTGTTTGATGCTGATTTGATTCAGTTTCTATTATTTGCTTTCATGCTTAATCATCATAACAGTTTAAGGGTTAATTGAATTGATGTGGATCTAAATGTGTTTCAGGGTTTTGGAATTATAAGTTACAATTGATTCACCCCCCTCTCAGTTGTCTTGTGCATTCAACAATTGGTATCAGAAAAAGGTTCCTTAGAAGAGAGCTTAACTGCTTGAGGTAGATCCAGGATGGTGCACAAGAAGGATGTTCCTCTATTTGATGGAACAAATTATGCATTTTGGAAAATAAGGATGGAATGTTATCTAATTTCTCTTGGATATGAGATCTAGAAGTCTGTTGAGACTGAATACACTATACTAGAAAATGGTCCAAGTACTACAAATGAGATGAAGGCTTATGAAACCAATGGTAAAGCAAGGCATGCTCTTTTAAGTGGTCTTACTAATTCTAAATTGGTGAAAGTTATGAATTTGAAAACTGCTAATGAAATCTGGAAAAAGTTAAAAGTATTTATGAAGGAGAAGATAAGGTCAAGCAAGCTAAAATGCAAAATATGAAGCTCATGTTTGAAACAATGTGAATGTTTGAAGATGAAAATATTACAAGCTACTTACAGAAGGTGGATGAAGTTGTCAATAGAATCAAAAGACTTGGTGGAGATGTGGAAGAAAAAGAAGTGGTATTGAAGGTACTCAAAACTCTTCCTAAAGCTTACAGTCATAAAGTTTATGCTATTGAAGAATTACAAAATCTGAATCAATTTACCAAAGATTAGTTGCTTGGTACCTTAACTGCTTTTGAAATGAGAGAATTTGGTATAAATAGTCCAAAGGTTGAGACTACCTTCAAGGATGGCAAATCTGAGAAGACTGTGGAATCAGATTAGAAGGATTCTGATGATGTGGAAACTAACTTTGTGAGAAAGATGAAATTGGGTATTGGTAAGTACAGTGGTAAGTTTCCTTTCAAGTGTTTCAGTTGTGACAAGATAGGTCATTATGTTGTCCTCAGTTATTGTCCTTGATGTCAAAGACACAATCTATCTTAGTTGGATATGATGTTCGATGGCATATATCTGATGTTGGACATCATAATGCAAGACATATATTGACATTATTGTCTCAGTTGGAAATAAAATGATTATGTTATTGGCCCATGCTCAGTTCAATTTGATTCTCTTTCACATTGCAGTTCATTTTGTTGCTCTTCAGTTGTTGTCTAGACAGTGGGCATTCATGACATTATCTTTCTGTATCATGCTAGCATAGTGGTAGTGACATTTGTACTCATGACATAGTGGCATGTTGACATAGTATCCAGTGATCTTCACAGTTTCTAGCATTTGATTCTGACATATGCTTGACACATTGGTTGTTGGTATTTATGATGTGTAATAATTCTCATTAGTTTGGCAACAGGTTAGTTTGATGACAAAATAGTGTAAGTGATATACAAGGTTCATCTCAGTTAATATGGCAGGTGCATGGTTATATGTTCATGGCTCAATCAGTTTCAGGTGCATATGCATGGTTCTTTGATCACATGATGGTATACTTGTTTCATATTGTTATTGTGCTATGGCATTTGATGACATATTCTTGTGATCTACAAGTGTATAAAAAATAAGGCATATTCTACCTCTAAAGTTGTTGACCATGGTATACATTTGTTCATTTTTCCTAAGGTATTCTCACATTGGATTTTCTAGTGTATAAAATACTTTGTAAAAAGGTTTGTCATCGGCATGTTGAGAAATACCCGCTAAACCGGTTAAAACAAGTTTGAAAAGTTTCATTCTTTAAGGATTCTACCTATCTTTCTAGGGTTTACCTAGAGCACTGGTTACATGAGGAATGCATGGGCAAACCATTTCATCTTGGTCTATGTCGACAGTGAGCTAGGGTTTCATATCCTTGTGTAATCATGAAATAATATGCAGAAATCAGCATGAATCTTTGACAAATATTTTGAGAATTATAGTTGTGGTGACCAACCTAGAAGTGGACTTGAAGAGTGTGGCTATTGATAGCAAATGCAAAAATACAATCATTTACCAGGTGTTTTTGTTTCTGTTTAACTTTGAAGGTCATTTTGCAAGTTTTATTCACCATTTTTGTTGTTTATTTCTCACAGTCTTGGTATATTTTTCAATTACCCACAAAATGTATGTTAGGGTTTTCTCTTTGACTATAGTGTTAAAGGTTTCTTAATCATGTTTTAGTTTGATCATATGCACTTGTAATAGCCAGATTATGTTCCTATTATGTCAGAGCATTCATTCGATGGCACACTAATTTATCTCATGAATAAATGATTTAATTTGTGAGCAGTGGAAAAGGTTTATGTGAACAGAATTAATTTTGATCCATGTTGATAGTGTTGGTTTAATTGTGTTAATCACTTAATCATGATTAGGTGTTACAGTTTTTAATGTACACCTAATTGTGGTTATGTGTTACACATTTTGATGACAATAATATTTCTAAGGCAGCAGTGACACATTACATTTTCTTTTCTTAATCATATGGCAGTTATGGATTACATGATAGTTTGGAAGGGTTAGTTTGACCCTAAACTGTGGTTTAATATTTAGTTATTACCTGAAACAGTTTTATGTAAATAATTATCTCTTAAAACTGTTTCATGAGAAGAGGAAGACATTGTGAAATATACAAGAAGGACTTGAACTGAGAATGTAATTGAGATATATCTATGATGTAATGTGAAGAATATGTGTATAAGAGAACATTATAGTTGACAAGATATCTGAGATGTTAAGGATAAGTGAAACAGAGTAACCCTCTATATTTGTATTTATCTTTCTGTATGTAGAGAGTAGGTGCTACTGCAAGGCTGTGTTAGGGGTTGGTGCTCCTTGAAGTTGATGCTTCTAAATGTTGTAAGCCAGTGAGGCAATGTTATATGCCAGTGAGGTAGTGTTGTAAACCAGTGAGGCCTGTAATCAGTGAGATTCATTCAGTAAGCTAGTGAGGCACTTTATCGAGTGGTTTTCTGCCCCAGAGGATTTTCACTCAGGACAATATTTGTGTTATTGGTTGTTTCTATCACTGATATGTTTTATCCTCATGTTCTTTCACTCATCATGTGTCATTTAGTTTTATAGTTATTCTAAGTCAATTTGATTTGCATGAACGCATATTCATCATATAATTTTTGTTTGAAATTATGTCCTTTGTTCATTCTCATTATGGTCAATCAAAGTTATACAAGTTATATGATTGAGTATCTAATATGCAAACATCCTTACTCCTAAGTTTGATGTTCTTGTTTATTTCATAATATTGTTGATGCATTCTTGACATTAGTCTGCCATGCCAAAGCTGCTGTGATTTTTCAAGTTCTTAAGGTGTTGTTAAAATTAATATACCACTGATTCACCCCCCCTCTCAGTGGTATTGTACTCCAACAAGTGGTATCAGAGAGTAGGTTCCCTATTTGAAGTCTAACTGACTTGGGTAGTTCCTGATAGCGGAGTACCATGGGAAAGGGTAGAAGAATTAAGGCCTCAAATAGAGAAAAGAAAAATGCTGATCAAAAAGTTGATAAGCAAGCCTCAGTTAAGTCTAGTATTGAGTTGTTACATGAGTCTACCATGAATGTAGATACAAAATGTCATAAAGAAATTAGTCCTGTAGTTAAGAGTCTTGACAATGTGAATGTTAGTAGACAAGAACTTGATGATTTTATAGTTGAAATTAGCGATGTAGAAGGAGATTTCTTTGAGGATGAAGATGGACAGGAGTTTGACGAAGATGATTGTGAAGTTGATGTTGAAGGAGAACTTCTATGTGCCCTAGATATAATCAATCAACTTAGTAAAGAAAATAAGAGTTTAAAAGACCAGTTTCAACAAGAGAAAGAATTCAAGAACAAGGTATGTTCACATTTTGAAAAAGTTTTTTTAGAATTTGGAAATGCAAGAAATCAAATTGTAGAATTAAAGAGTCATGTTGATAAATCTGATAAATTGATTATTAGCCTAAAAACAGAAATTGAAGAAGTTAAAAGAATAGTTGACCTTACAAAATATGATCTTGAAGTAAAAAGAATAGAATGTTTGAAGTTAGAAAAAGAAAGAGTTTCTTTGAGAAAGGATTTGGAAGAAGCATCTTCAAAATTGCAAAAGAATATTCAATTTGAAAAGAGTACTAACTGCCTGAATGACATGTTGAGTAAGCAAAGATATTACAGAGACACTACTGTCTTGGGTTATGAAAAAGGAGAATGTTTCAAGTCAAGAGATGCTCCTAGAAAGAAGATAGACTTGAATACTTACTCTACTTCCCCTAAGAATGAAGCCAAGAAGGAAGAAAAAGATAAAGTTGTTGATAAAAGCAATACAAATAGGCACTCAAGATCTTCATCTACCAGGCAATATCATTCAATGAGGTATAACTATTCTCAGTTCCATGGGTACTGCTATTCATGTCATGTTTATGGTCATAGGGCCAGAGATTGTAAAAGAAATATTTTTTGGTGGAATAAATAAAAGTCTTTATGGCTAGTCAAATTAGAACTACAATAATGTTTGTTTTAACTGCAATAAAGTTGGCCATTTTGCAAGAAATTGTTGGATGAATGCAAGGTATGACTCTAGAAGAAACTATTCTCCTCTTGATCAAAACTATAGTATGTTATGTTCTAGATGCAATAGTTTTGGGAATAAAGCACAATGGTGCAAAAGAGGGATAAATCCAACTGGAGGCTATATGCTTAAGCAAAAGCAAGTGAATGTCTTGGGCAAGGAAAACAAATGTCCTATACTAGTTTGGAGAAGAAAGCAAAATCAAGAAAAGGAAAGATCTAAGCTTGTGCATGGTGCACAAGAGGAGTCACTGAGTTCTTAAAGAGATCCATGAATTTAGGGGGAGATATTTAATGCTCTATTTTTTTAGTGCTTCCTCCTTCAAAAATTAGGTACTTCAGTATAATTTCTTATGTCTTAGGACAGTGCATTTCCTAGTGTCACCTTGTAGACAGTTTGGACAATTGTGCTTATCTTTTCTCAAGAGTTGCTCAGAGTTGTTTACCTTGATGGTATTGGTCAATGAGATCTTGTATTGACTACCATATGAAGTAAGGTTGATAATAGGTTTGCTTTGTGTAAAGCAAGAGAAGTTCATTCATTCAGCTGTTGATGTGATCAATCTTGATGATCATGCTTCATGAGGTTTTGTTCAGCTATTTCACTTTCATGTCAAAGTTGAGTTAATGTGTTTGTCATGCCCTTGTAGTTCATCATGCTTCAAGGTTCAGGTCAATTCACATACTGCATGATAAAGTAGGTCAGTTGGATCAATAACAAATGTGTAGAGTTGGTTTAGACCACCTGTCACTGTATAATAGTCAAGACATCTTTTGTTCCATTTATGCTATGCATGATTGCAATGTTTGTATCTCCTATGCATACATGTGCAGTGTGTCAGTTTGCAGGTGTGTCCACTTGAATCAGTCACATATAAAGTATAAGTAATCTTGTTTGGCATTTTGATCTTCACGTTTGGGAGTATAGTAGTTGTGACAATTGTTAGGGTTTTGTTGAAGATCCCTATAGTGTTCAAGATTGGTAGACATTGTTGGAAGATCTAGAAGGACAAACATGACAGACAAGGTCTATGAACTTTGTAAATGACTCATAGATATGTGGTCTATTGGAATGCATTTTGGAGGTTTTTGTCATACTTCAAGTAAGTTGAGTTGTGATCATTATGATGCCATAAGGCTTGTAATTCAAGTGTATTACAAGTGTTAGTATCAATAGTGTTTGTAACATTGTTGACAACTGGGACAAAGGTAACAATATATAGGACAAATGTTTTGACAATCTACTGATAGGGGACAGTGTATTTCTTGACTCAATGTTGCTTTGATAGTGTGCTTAGTTTGTTTTTTGTTGGTGTACTCATGTTGACATACATCTTGTCTGGTGAATAATAATACAATGTTGACTATGTAAAAGTCTTAATACTAACAGAATTTTATGTTTGATAGTGCTTATTTACTAAGATCTGATTGACATGACAATGGCCATTGGCTAGTGGTTGTAAAGAACATCCCTTGTGTCTTATTCTGAAGATAGTGATAATCATGATGAGAAAAACCTATGGGCCTATCTTGCAATGATGTGTGGTAACTGTGTTAATGTCAAGACAAGACAACTTTGAAGAGACAGTACTATTCATGTTTTGAACTTCACAACTTTCATTCATAATGCTTTGAAATAGGTGTGCTTCATTGATAAAATGGTATTGGTGCAGTGTTTTTGCTATATGGTAATAGTGTTGTCCTGGTTTGACAGTGGTTTATGAAGTGGCATCACAAGTTGCTTGAGATCACAAGATGATCAGGTGTCTTGTTTTGGTAAAGCAGTCCAAATCTTCAAATTGTTGGTTGCTAGTGGTATTCACAGTCCTATTGTAACAATGGTCTAGAAATTAGGTTTGAGAGGTGATCAGGTTTGCTTGTTAGTTGCAATGGACAGTACATGTTGTAATGAATAGTATTGTGGTAATGTGTCATAAACAGTGATACAGTGATATATGACAGTGAAAGGTGCTACCGATTATTTGTTGTCAATGATTAAGGGATCTGACAATGTTTTTAATTGTTGCCCTTGTGCATTTAGATAGGGGGAGCTTCTTTGCATATTATCTATCTCTGTTGTGTAATATGATAAGTGATTATCAGCCTTCTTATTATATTTCTATTGTTTGGTACTTGGGTATACTCAACTGTTCTTCTGGTGGTTGATCATTGATATGGTGCTTGGCTATTGGTGACAGTGTTATTTCTATCAACATTCTCAATTGTTGTCTATCTTTGCTACATGCCCTTTATGCTTATCATGCTACTGGTATTTCATTATGGTGCTGACATCTCATTTTTATTTCAGATGTTTTGGATATTTCTCAATCATGGGATAGTCTCGGTATGACTAGTATGGTTTTACATTTTTGCATTTATTATTTTTGGATTTATGGAGGCATTGCCACACTTTCCTTCCTCCCTTTGTCTTTGATGTCAAAAAGGGGGAGAGAGAGTTGTGTTTTTCCATCATGGACAAAGAGGGAGTTTGTTGTCCTTAGTTGTTGTCCTTGATGTCAAAGACACAATCTCTCTTAGTTGGATATGGTGTTCGATGGCATATATCTGATGTTGGCACTGTGACACGTTGGACATCATAATGCAAGGCATATATTGACATTTTTGGCTCAGTTGGAAATACAGTGATTATGTTGTTGGCCCATGCTCAGTTTAGTTTGATTCTCTTTCACATTGTAGTTTAATTTGTTGTTCTTTAGTTGTTGTCTAGACAGTGGGCATTCATGACATTATCTTTCTGTATCATGCTAGCATAGTGGCAGTGGCATTTGTACTCATGACATAGTGGCATGTTGACATAGTATCCATGTCTAGATAGCAGGCATTCATGACATTATCTTTTTATATCATACTAGCATAGTGGTAGTGGAATTTGTACTCATGACATAGTGACATGTTGACATAGTATCCAGTGATCTTCACAGTTCCTAGCATTTGATGCTAACATATGCTTGACATATTGGTTGTTGGTATTTATGATGTGTAACAATTCTCATTAGTTTGGTAACAGGTCAGTTTGATGACAAAATAGTGTAAGTTATATACAAGGTTCATCTCAGTTAATATGGCAGGTGCATGATTATATGTTCATGGCTCAATCAGTTTCAGGTGCATATGCATGGTTCTTTGATCACATGATGATATACTTGTTTCATATTGGTATTGTGCTATGGCATTTGATGACATATTCTCCTGACCTACAAGTGTATAAAACTAAGGCATATTCTACCTCTAAAGTTGTTGACCATGGTATACATTTGTTTGTTTTTCCTAAGGTATTCTCACATTGGATTTTATAGTGTATAAAATACTTTGCATAAAGTTTGTCATCGGCCTGTTGAGAAATACCCGATGAGCCAATTAAAACAAGTTTGAAAAGTTTCATTCTTTAAGGATTCTACCTGTCTTTCTAGGGTTTACCTAGAGCACCGGTTACATGAGGAATACATGAGCAAAAAGAAAATCAAACCATTTCATCTTGGTCTATGTTGGCAGTGCGCTAGGGTTTCATATCCTTGTGCAATCATAAAATAATATGCAGAAATCACCATGAATCTTTGATAGATATTTTGAGAATCATAGTTGACGTGACAAACCTGGAATTGGACTTGAAGAGTGTGGCCATTGATAGCGAATGCAAAATACAATCATTTACCAGGTCCTTTTGTTTCTGTTTAACTTTGAAGGTCATTTTGCAAGTTTTATTCACCGTTTTTGTTGTTTATTTCTCATAGTCTTGGTATATTTTTTAGTTACCCACAAAATGTATGTTAGGGTTTGCTCTTTGACTACAGTGTTAAAGGTTTCTTAATCATGTTTCAGTTTGATCATATGCACTTGTAACATCTAGATTATGTTCCTATTCTATCAAAGCATTCATTCGATGGCACAATAATTTATCTCATGAATAAATGATTTAATTTGTGAGCAATGGAAAAGGTTTATGTGAATAGAATTAATTTTGATCTATGTTGATAGTGTTGGTTTAATTGTGTTAATCTCTTAATCATTATTAGGTGTTACAGTTTTTAATGTACACCTAATTGCGGTTATGTGTTACACATTTTGATGACAATAATATTTCTGAGGTGGTAGTGACACATTACTTTTTTCTTTTCTTAATCATATGGTAGTTATGGATTACATGACAGTTGTAATTGGAAGGGTTAGTTTGACCCTAAACTATGGTTTAATATTCAGTTATTACCTGAAATAGTTTTATGGAAACGGTTATCTCTTCAAACTGTTTCATGAGAAGAGGAAGACATTGTGAAATTTACAAGAAGGACTTGAACTGAGAATGTAATTGAGATATATCTACGATGTAATGTGAAGAATATGTGTATAAGAAAACATTATTGTTGACAAGATATGTAAGATGTTGAGGACAAGTGAAACAAAGTAACCCTTTGTATTTGTATTTATCTTTCTATATGTAGAGAGTAGGTGCTCCTGCAAGGCTATGTTAGGGGTTGGTGCTCCTTGAAGTTGATGCTTCTAAACGTTGTAAGCCAGTGAGGCAATGTTATATGCCAGTGAGGCAGTGTTGTAAGCTAGTGAGGCCTGTAATTAGTGAGGTTCATTCAGTAAGCTAGTGAGGCACTTTATCAAGTGGTTTTCTACCCCAGAGGGTTTCCACTCAGGGCAATATTTATGCTATGGGTTGTTGCTATCACTGATGTGTTTTATCCTCATGTTCTTTCACTCATCATGTGTCATTCAGTTTTATAGTTATTCTAAGTCAATTTGATTTGCATGAATACATATTCATAATATAATTTTTGTTTGAAATGATGTCCTCTATTCATTCTCATTATGGTCAATCAAAGTTATACAAGTTATATGATTGAGTGTCTAATATGCAAACATCCTTACCCTTAAGTTTGATGTTCTTGTTTATTTCATAATATTGTTGATGCATTCTTGACATTAGTCTACCATGCCAAAGTTGTTGTAATTTTTCAAGTTCTTAAGGTGTTGTTAAAATTTGTATACCACTGATTCACCCCCCCCTCTTAGTGGTATTGTACTCCAACACATTATGCTTCAAGATGTAAGGAAAGAATTTTGAGAAGCAAGAATAGGGAGAACAAAAATAGAGTGCCTAAGAAAAGCTACTATGTAAGAGAAGATGCAAGTATATTTGATAATAAATTTGATTATGAAAATGATGAGGATAATGAATGTATGTTCATAGCTTTAAAAGATGATACTATTTCTACTAACTCTGAGAAATGTGTGAAGGAAATGGCTCCGGAAGTAAGTCTTAATACTAAAGGCACTTTGATATCTACTTTTCATACTAGACAAGAGAAGAATTATTGGGTCATTGACAATGGATGCTCAAATCATATCACCGGTGATACGAGTAAGTTTGTTAAACTTGAAAAATATGATGGAGGACTAGTTAGATTTGGTGATGATACATCTGCTAAGATATGTGGAAGAGGTTCAATCAGTTTTGATGGAAAGCATAATACTAATGATGTTCTTTATGTTAAAGGTTTAAAGGATAATCTCTTGAGTTTTGGACAAATGTGTAGCAAAGGATACAATCTTGTGTTTTAGGATGGTGGTTGTGAGATTAGGAAGGACTCCAGAACTATGATAGATGTTGGAAAGAGGACAGATGGAAATGTTTATCAGCTCAAAGGTGGTGATGGTTATTGCTTCATGATTCAGATCAATGAGAGTTGGCTATGGCATAGAAGATTGTGTCACATAAATTTTGATAGCCTGGTGAGAATAACTTTAGTTCAAGCTGTGAGAGATCTGCCAAAGATTACAAAGCCTATCAATGCAATCTGCAAGGAATGTCAAGTTGGGAAGCAAGAAAGAAGTAGCTTCAAAATCAATGATCAATCTTCTATCATACTATTGGAATTGGTGCATATAAATCTTTGTGGTCCTACCAAGGTAAGGAGTTTTCAAGGCGACAGGTATTTCATGCTACTGATTGATGATTATTCTCGAATGACATGGGTTACTTTTATGAAAGAAAAATCAGAAGCTCTAGACAGGTTCAAAGTATTCAAATTCATGGTTGAGAATGAAAATGGATATGAGAATCAAATGTTTGAGGTATGATAGAGGTGGAGAGTTCACCTCCAATGAGTTTAACATGTTTTGTGAGAATCATTGAATAAAGAGGCACTTATCTACCCCAAGGACTCCTCAACAGAATGGAGTGGTGGAAAGAAAAAATAGGACTATTCAAGAAGCTGCAAGGACAATGATTAAGGAAGAAAATCTATCAGAGGTCTATTGGAGAGAAATAATTCATACTGTTATTTATATACTGAACAGAGTGCAATTAAGAGCGAATAGTATAAAGACTCCTTATGAGTTATGGTATGGAAGGATTCCTATTGCCAAGTAATTCAGAGTGTTTGGAAGTAAATGTTATATCAAAAGAGATGAAGAAAATCTAGGAAAGTTTGGTGCAAGGTCTAATGAAGGTATCTTCCTTGGGTGTTCTACTAAAAGCAAAGCTTACCGGTGCTACAATAAGAGGTTAAGAAGGATTGTTGAAAGTGCAAATGTCAAAGTTGATGAAGATCTACAAAAGAATTTAGAAGTAAATGGATATGAATTAGATTAATCTTCTTACAGAGAAGAAGAAATTGCTAAGGAAAAGGAAGTGGAGGTTGAAGAGGAAGAAGTTGCGGAAAAGACTCCTAAAACTCCCATGTATGTGTAGAAGAATCATTCTGAAGATTAGATCATTGGTGATAAGAACAAAGGTGTGCTAACAAGAAGGAAATCTATTGAAGAATAAGTAAATCTACGTTTACTCTCTATAGTTGAACCTAAGACAATAATTGAAGCATGCAAGGATGAGTATTGGATCAAGGCTATGGAAGAAGAACTAATGCAAATTGAAAAGAATCAGACTTGGCAACTTGTCCCAAGACCAACAACAAAAATGTGATTGGAACTAAGTGGGTATTCAAGAACAAACTAAATGAGAATGAAGAAGTGGTAAGAAATAAGGGAAGGCTTGTGTGTAAAGGTTACTCACAAGTAGAAGGAATAGACTATGAGGAAACTTATTCTCTGGTGGCAATAATGGAGGCCATTAGGATGTTTTTGGCTTTTGCAGCACATAAGGATTTCAAAGTATATCAAATGGATGTGAAGTCTTCTTTCTTGAATGGTGAATTGGAAGAAGTATACATAGAACAACTGAATGGATTTCAATTATCAGATAAATCGGATATGGTTTGCAGATTGAAGAAGGCTCTGTATTGTTTGAAGCAAGCTCCCAGAGCTTGGTATGCAAGGTTAGATAAGCATTTAATACAACAAGCATTCAATAAAGGTTTTGCAAATAGTAATCTGTACATCAAAGTAGGAGAAGATCAAATTCTAATTGTGGAAGTATATACAGATGACATAATCTTTGGTAGAAATGAAGGTATGTGTATGAGTTTTGCAGATGAAATATAGAAAGAATCTGAAATGTCAATGTGTGGGGAAATGTACTTCTTCCTTAGGCTACAGATCAATCAGACAGATAAAGGTATTTTCATTTCACAATCAAAGGATGTCAAGGAGATGTTGAAGAAGTTTGGAATGGAAGACTCTAAACTAGTATGTACCTCTATAACAACTAGTTGCAAGCTGAGCAAGAATGATGAATCTCCTAAGGCTGATCAGAGTAGGTATAGATCGATGATTGGAGGATTGCTATATTTAACTACTACTAGACTAGATATTATTCATGTAGTTTGTCTTGTGGCTAGATTTCAAGAAGATCCTAGAGACTCACATGTTGTAGCAGTGAAGAGGATATTCAGATATTTAAAGGGCACTCTAGATCATGGATTGTGGTATCCAAAGGATAATGACTTTTCTCTAAGTGCTTATACAAATGCAAATTGGGCTGGTTGTGTAGATGACATGAAAAGTACAAGTGGTGGTGCATTCTTTCTTGGAGGCAGAGTGGTGTCATGGTTAAGTAAGAAGCAAGATTCAATATCTTTATCTACTGCAGAGGCAGAATACATTACAACAACATCTTGTTGCACACAGGTATTATGGATGAGACAAACCTTGAAGAATATAAGAGTTGTATATGATGAACCAATTCTTGTCTTCTGTGATAAGACAAGTTCTATAAACATTTCAAAGAATCTGGTGATGCAATCAAGGACTAAACACATCTCAATCCGGTATCACTTTTTGAGAGAGAAGGTTGCTGAGAAAGAAGTGAAGCTTGAGAATGTGCCTACAAAGGATCAGGTTGCTGATATATTCACCAAAGCTCTTCCTAAGGATACATTTGAGTATCTTCAGGAGAAGTTAGGGGTTATTGCCCCTTCTTCTTTGAACTAGATGCATAAGAAGATGCATCAATCCAGTGAATCTCAAGATTCATTCTTTATTTTGGAATGATGTTGGAGGCTACCTCTTAGGGGGGAGTAGGTAGTGGTAATGATGGTCATTGTAGTCAACGGGAGTAAGTTCTAATGTTGGTTGTTTCTAAGGGGGAGTATGCAGAGCAATAAATGAAATAATGTTGAAAAGTAGTAGTGAGAAGGTACAAGCTTGAGCAATTGTCTAAAAGTGATATTGAAAGAGAAATATGTAGCCCTTTGCCATTGATGTCAAAGGGGGAGAGAACAATGTTAAAAAGGAGAGAGTTAGTTATCAAGAAGTGAACAACAAATTGAGGGGGATAGAGAAAGAGAAACCAAAAGAGTTGGTATGAAGCATAGTATTGAGATGTTGTTGTGTTGATGGTTTTTCACATTGTGTGTTTCCATCAATGACAAAGGGGGAGATTGTTGTCATTGGTGTCAACTGTATGAGCTAGAGGATTGCAAAAGTGTGAGAAAGATGGTTTTGTGTGGATACTATCTCTAATGTTGAGGAAGTGCTAAAGTTGGTGATAATATGCTTCTGGTGCTTGGTTTCCAAGTGCTTTTGAGAAAATTTGAATAATAAAGGAAACGGTGTGTTGTAAAGATGTTTTGTGATTACAGGGTAGTGTTCTAGTTTTGCTCCACATATTTCTTATATACTGAAGATCTATTCTTGCAGTTTGAATATGTTGTCTAGAGGTGTTTATAGATGCTACATTCAGGATTTGGCATGATAGATTGTTGTGTAGAGGGTGGTGTGTTCACTAGTATGAAGACTGTGATTTGCAGAGGTTTGCAGAGGTGTCTAGGAGAAATGTCTTTGCTCTGCATTTCTCTGCAAAGCGGTTTTAGGTCTTGTAGTTCTAGAAGTGTACTTATAAGGTTCATTTCTTTCATCTGTTGAAGTTGTTCATGGTTTAGTTCTCCAGAAGTTGATTTCTAGAGATACAGTGCATGATAGAGATAGTTAAGTATATTAGATAAATGGGATAAGGTTGTGCGGCAAGTGAAAGTTGTTATGGAGGAATTTCTTGGACTTCAGGATGTTTCAGAATGTTCATGGAATACTCTATATTATCTTAAAGCTTGGTATATGGTTCACAAAGTTGTATATTGTCTTGAGGAAGTGTGTACTTAAAAGTTCATTGTGTTAACACAGGTTTGGCTGACCTTGGGTATTTACACTAATTGCGGAGGTGCTTCGGTGATTATGAAAGCATGGAGTGGCATGCTTGGATGAATTTAGGTCTAAGCTAAGGTGTGTTGTGGTCCACCTCCATTCCTTTCCACCATAGGAATGTTTTAGGTCTAACTGATGTAGAGCCCTGTAGCAAAAGCTTATAAACAAGATGAAAAACCCATTAAACCCACCAGATAGCTAATCCTACTTCCTATCAGCAAGATCATGATATTCACCTACTAGCATCATCATCATATTCGGTGAACACAATTATCCTCCTGATGATCACTATTCACCTTACCGCTAAACTCTATCTGCAGCATCATGATGTTTGGCATCTATCGGCAGCATCATGATGTTCGGCATCATCTGCACCTTTTATTAGCAGGATATAAAATATCGGGTTCCTCCCAAATATCCTGATGACGACAACCTCATGCACCTCTCTTTGGATGCTTACGTCACCCTGATATTCAACCCACTTACACCACCAGCATCAGGATATAAATTATCGGGTCATATTGACACATCCTAGTGACGATGCCCAACTTTATGCACCTGACAAATATTCCACCGAATATTCCTCCCACGATCCACTTAGTGTTAATCTTCAATCGCCAAGACATGAATTATCAGTGAACACTTGCACTGATCACCCCGATATCCTACGCCTATGCCAAAACACTTATCATCAGTAGGATAAACCTTTATCGGGTGATATTTGGAATGTCCTGATGACGATGACATCACATGCACGGATGTCTACGTCACCTAGATATAAGACTAATTTATATGTACTCCGCAACATGATATGAATTGTCGGGTTATACTATAATATCCTGATGATGATCCATGTGATCCTCAGCTACCCGATGTTCAAACAAAAGATGATCCTCCTCCTTTCTTTAGCAAATGTGACTTTGACTCGCTGTTGACCCGTTTGATTGCACCTTTGCCCACATGTATGTTCCAGCATACAACCACGACATGCGAATGATGAATACACACAAAATGATGATCCTGCAAATGATATATATAGGAAATATATATCCAACCTATATCACCCTGATGCCTTCAAAACATGCACTTTCATAAGTTTCAAGACCCGATCTGGATAGCAATATGCGCATGGATGCAAATGCGATATACACAGTCTGTAATGTCGCATGCAGATGTTGTATATCTGTCAAAGGTATATTTTTGACAAAACTCTTAGAACTTCACAACTTCACATAGAAAATATGATGATCGGGTCGGATCGTCTCTTGATCAATTCAAACTTAGAAATTTATCCTCCTAACCCTAGCACATGAGGATGCTAGGATAACTCACAACATGCCACAAATTGATCCCACAAACATGAAATGCATAAACAGAAAAACAAAAATGTAAACTAAACTACTATACATGTCCATTCCACCAATTCAGAGAATCAACCGGTGGAATGGTTGAATGAATCCATTTCACCTGCAACCAAAAAGAATCAATATATAGATAGCTTGTAAACTAGACAAATGAAATCAATGGGATCCTCTTATTTTCAATAACAGAGATGCATACAAGATTCACAGTCTCACTGTATCACAAATGTCCTGCTTCTAAAATGTTAAAACTCACTAAACTATCAATTCTCCACTGTCTAGACTACTCTGTCTAAAACCAACTGATCTAGGGCATAAATAGGAATTCCTCACGAGTACTACCAATTCGATTCCCAGCAGCTGGGAGCTTCCAAGCGGCTGGGAGGAGATAGCTAAGACAGTTGTCATAACAAACTTCTAACTAACCTGCACATCCTCCTAGATGGGTCTAAAACATAAGAATTGGTCCAACGGACCTTATTACATCAAGAAGTCAAACAAGCTAAAAATAGATTGATGTCCTGACATGCTAAAAATAGACTCATGTCCTGACATGCTAAAAATAGACTTATGTCCTGTTTGGTAGGGGTGCTCCTGCACCATACTCCCCAGAAGAAGAAATCTCAAGTCTACTTGAGATGAGAGTATGTAGATCTGCACCATGTTTCTGGATCTATTCTTCAGTCATCCATACTACTTCTGAATTAGGTTTGCCCTACCAAGCTACCAGATATTCCAAATAGCTTTTGTTCTGGGTCTTCTTGATCACTCTTGTGTCCAAAACCTTCTGCAACTATGATGAATCATGTTTTGGAATGTCATCAGTTGTTGTATCCTGTAGGAGTTCTTGGTCTTCATCTGGATTATGCTTGTATGGAGTTAAATCACATACATTGAATATAGGTGATAAACCAAGATCTGAAGGGAGTTGTATCTCATAAGCATTTTGTCCATGCTTGCTCAAAATCTGACATGGTCCAATCTTCCTCTGCATGAGTTTAGTATATTTACCCTTAGGAAGTCTTTCCTTCTTCAAATGAATCCATACTAAATCTCCAACATCAAACTGTACATCCTTCTTCTTTTTATCAGCATATTCTTTATACTTCAAGGTAGTTTGCTGTAGCTGGGTCTTGACTTGATCATGAACCTCTTTTATGGCTTCTGCAAAAGCTTCTCCCTCTGCACTAATAGGGTCTACTGCAGGTAGATCTCTCAATTCCAAAATTCCTCTTGGATGCATACCATACACTATCTGAAAAGGTGATTTCCCTGTACTCCTATTGATAGTATCATTATAGGAAAATTTGGCCTGAGATAGGATATTATCCCACTTTTCTCCATGCTGTTTTGTCAAACATCTGAGAAAATTCCCTAAGGAATGATTAACTACTTCAGTCTGTCCATCCGTTTGAGGATGATATGCAGATGAAAAAGACAAATTTGTTCCAAGTTTCTTCCAAAGGGTTCTCCAGAAATGACCAATAAACTTCACATCCCTATCTGACACTATGCTCAATGGCAATCCATGGATTCTGACAATTTCCTTGAAAAACAAATCTGCAATATATGAAGCATCAGCAGTGGTTTTGCATGGCAAGAAATGTGCCATTTTGCTGAATCTGTCCACTACAACAAAAACACTATCAAATCCTTTCCTTGTCCTTGGTAAACCCAAGACAAAATCCATACTTATGCTTTCCCATGGTCTGGAAGGAATGGGTAAAGGCTGATATAAACCTGCATTAGTTGATCTTCCTTTTGCTTTCTGACATATCACACATGTCTCTACAAACTTTCTGACCTCTAATTGTAACTTCGGCCAAAAATAATGTCTTCTAACAAGATCAAGAGTCTTATCCAAACCAAAATGACCTGCCATAGCTCCACAATGTTTCTCTTTAATGATGTTCAACCTCATAGAACACCTTGGAATACACAACTGTCCACCTTTGAACAGTAATCCATCCTGGATCAGAAATTTAGAGAACTTAGCATGATATTTATCTCCAAAAGAAGTACATACTTGATATATCTCTCCAAAATCTTCATCAGCATCATACATGGTCTTCAATGAATCGATTCCAATGCTCCCCAACTGAATCTAGTTGACTGTTAGAGCTCTCCTGCTCAAGGCATCTGCTACCTTATTCTTGACTCCTTTCTTATGCTTTAATGTAAAAGTAAAAGCTTGTAAAGTTTCTACCCATTTCATGTGTTTGTGGTTCAGCTTTTCCTGGTTGTTTATGAAACTCAGAGCATGATTATCTGTGAATACTATGAATTCTTTTGGCATCAAGTAATATCTCCATTTCTTGAGTGATTGGACTAAAGCATACATTTCCAAATCATATGATGAATACCTCATTTTAGCATCATTGAGCTTCTCACTAAAAAATGCAATTGGCCTTCCTTCTTGGCTGAGTACTGCTCTAATGGCCATTTGACTGGCATCACATTCTACCTGAAAGATTTTGTTAAAATCTAGAAGTGCAAGGACTGGCTGCTGTGCCACCTTCTTCTTCAATGTTTCAAAAGAATCATCTGCTTCTTGAGTCCAAGCAAATTTGCACTTCTGTCCTCCTTTTATAGTATCAAGCATGGGTGCACAAATATGACTAAACCCTCTTATAAAATTTTTGTAGAAGGTTGCTAGCCCATGGATACTTCAGACATCATTCATAGTCCTTGGAGTTGGCTAAGACAATATGGCACTTACCTTCTCCTTATCCATTTGCAGCTTTCCTTGTGAAATGACAAAACCCAAATATGTGATCTCCTCTTGCATGAACAAACACTTGTCTAAATTTATCATCAACTGCTCTTCATGTAACCTCTTGAGAACCAAATCTATATGTCTAAGATGTTCTTCCTTTGTGTTGCTGAAAATCAGAATGTCATCTAGATATACTATGACAAACTTTCCCATGAATTATCTCAAAACCTTATTCATCAATCTCATAAAAGTACTAGGTGCATTAGACAACCCAAAAGGCATAACTTTCCACTCATACAACCCTTCATTGGTTTTGAATGCTGTTTTCCATTCATCTCCTGGCCTAATCCTAATCTGATGATAACCACTCTTCAAATCTATTTTTGTAAAATACTTAGCACCTCCCAAACAGTCAAGTAAATCCTCTATCCTAGGGATTGGAAACCTATACCTGATTGTGATCTTATTAATAGCCCTGGAATCTATGCAAAGCCTCCAAGTGCCTTCTTTCTTTGGTGCTAGTACAGCTGGTACTACACATGGACTTAAACTTTTACCAATTAGACCTGTGTCTAACAATTCCTCAATTTGTCTTGCTACTTCTGCATTTTGTTCTGGAGATAGCTTATATGCTGCTTTGTTTGGAAGTGTAGATCCTGGGATTAGATCTATGCAATGGTTGATATCCCTTACAGGTGGTAGGGATCTTGGCATTCCATCAGAGATGATGCCTTTATATTTATCCAATAGCTCTTGGATAGCTGGGTCTATGAATCTCTACTTCTTCTCTTTCTTGACTTCTTGCTGTTGTTCTTTATTCACTGCCATACATGGAATTAGGGCATATGCAACTGCACCTTCTGCTACTACTTCTTTCATGAACTGTTTTCCTTCCATCAGCATTACCTTCACTTCTTTTCCTTTGGATTTCTCCTCCTTCTTTGTTAATGGTAGTAACTCTATCACCTTACCATCCTTGGTGATTGTATAGGTGTTTCTAACACCATCATGGCGTGCCTTCAAGTCATACTGCCATGGTCTACCAAATAAAAGATTGCAAGCATCCATCTTGGTAATGTCAAACAACAACCTATCTTTATATGCTCCAATATGAAATTCTACCCAAGCCTGTTCTTCTACAATTGTTTGCTGACCTTGGGTAAGCCATGAGACCTTATATGGGGATGGGTGAGGCAATCTCCTAAGCTTAAGCTTTGTTACCATTTCATCAGATACAAAATTTTCAGTAGAACCAGAATCAATTAAAACTTTACATGCCTTACCTCCTGCTTTGCAAATGGTTCTGAAAAGAGACTTTCTTTGTGGGGGTTCTTTGTCAAGTACCTTCATGGTAATCATTGTTCTTCTCATCATCAGAGATTCTCCACTCTCTGGATATCCATAATTGTCAGGAGCATTCACACTCTGAAAAGCATTAGAGCCTGTTGCACTTTGACTATCAGGTTCTTGGATCAGATTCATTCTCCTTTCTCCTATTGAGCTTGTTGCCTTTTCTAGACATCTGCTAGCTATATGGCCTTCTTTGTTATAGTTATAACATCTGATGGATCCTCTGCCCTAGGATCTTCCTCTGAAAGGTCTTCTGCCTCTGAAGTTTCCTTGTTGATTGTAACTCTCTCTCTGGTTTTGACTATTGTTTCCCTTGCTATTGTCATGACTGGATTCTCCCTGATATCCATGTGCATGTCCTCTACCTCTGAAAGGACCTCTTCCACCTCTTTGTTGTTTACCTCTTCCTCTATTGTTTTGCTCTTGTCTTCTCTTTAACTTCTCTTCCACTTTCAATGCCAACTGAAAACATTTCTGAACTGTATCTAGATTATGCAGATTCAAATCTTCCTGAATGTTGAACCTCAATCCATTAAGGTATCTGGCTACCTTTTCTTCCTCACTCTCTTTTACCTTTGTCTTCACACAAAGTTTCATGAATTCCTCTATATATGAGCTGATATCTAGCTCCTTCTGCTTCAGGTTTTTCTTCCTCTTGTGTAATTGGATACTGTAATCCAATGGAACACAGGCTTCCTTCACTAAAGCCATCATCTTCTTCCATGTAGCAACTCTACACTTTCCTTCTTATACTCTGTCATCTTGGACAAAATTCCACCATGTCAATGCAGCTTCTTTCATCTTTGATTGGGCTATCTTCACTCTCTGTTGTTCTGGTATCTCCTCTGTCTCAAAGAAATTGTTTAGGGAGTCTATCCACTCCATCACTGAATCAGGGTCCATCTTTCCTGTAAACACTGGTAAATCCAGTTTCACATCCATGGTCCTCCTCTCCATGGCTTTGAGGGCATTCAAAAGTGGTCTCTGGTCTGTAGGAACGACCTCCTCATTCCACCTAGGGATCTCTTCTTCTTCCCTATCTTCTTCTCTACCAGAACCTACTCTGTCCCTCAACTTCTCCAACTCATCCTTCAATTCTTGATTCTGAGCCTTCACAGCCTTGCTCTCAGCAATCTGCTTCTTTACTAGAACTGCCAACTTAGCGTTGGTCATTTTTGTCAGGAACTCTGATGTTCCTTCTTCATTCGACATCTTGCTATCTTAAATCTTCCCCAAAAGATTCAACCTTAGCTCTGATACCACTATGATGTAGAGCCCCGCAGCAAAAGCTTATAAATAGGATGAAAAACCCATTAAACCCACCAAATAGCTAATCCTACTTCCTATCAGCAAGATCATCATATTCACCTACCAGCATCATCATCATATTCGGTGAACACAATTATCCTCCTGACGATCACTATTCACCTTACCACTAAACTCTATCTGCAGCATCATGATGTTTGACATCATCTGTACCTTTTATTAGCAGGATATAAAATATCGAGTTCCTCCCAAATATCCTGATGACGACAACCTCATGCACCTCTCTTCGGATGCTTACGTCACCCTGATATTCGACCCACTTACACCACTAGCATCAAGATATAACTTATCAGGTCATATTGACACATCCTGATGATGATGCCCAACTTTATGCACCTGACAAATATTCCACTGAATATTCCTCCCGCTATCCACTTAGTGTTAATCTTCGATCGCCAAGACATGAATTATCGGCGAACACTTGCACTGATCACCCCGATATCCTACGCCTATGCCAAAACACTTATCATCGGTAGGATAAACCTTTATCGGGTGATATTTGGAATGTCCTGATGACGATGACATCACATGCACTGATGTCTATGTCACCCGAATATAAGACTCATTTATATACTCCGCAGCATGATATGAATTGTCAGGTTATACTATAGTATCCTGATGATGATCCATGTGATCCTCGGCTACTCGATGTTCAAACAAAAGATGATCCTCCTCCTTTCTTTAGCAAATGTGACTTTGACTCGTCATTGACCTGTTTGATTGCACCTTCGCCCACATGTATGTTCTAGCATACAACCACGACATGCGGATGATGAATACACATGAAATGATGATCATGCAGATGATATATATAGGAAATATATATCCAACCTATATCATCCTGATGCCTTCAAAACATGCACTTTCATAAGTTTCAAGACCTGATCTGGATAGCAATATGCGCATGGATGCAAATGTGATATACACAGTCTGTAATGTCACATGCAGATGTTGTATATCTGTCAAAGGTATATTTTTGACAAAACTCTCAAAACTTCACAACTTCACATAGAAAACATGATGATCGGGCCGGATCGTCTCATGATCAATTCAAACTTAGAAATTTATCCTCCTAACCCTAGCACATGAGGATGCTAGGATAACTCACAGCATGCTACAAATTGATCCCACAAACATGAAATGCATAAACAGAAAAACAAAAATGTAAACTAAACTACTATACATGTCCATTCCACCGATTCAGAGAATCAACTGGTGGAATGCTTGAATGAATCCATTTCGCCTACAACCAAAAAGAATCAATATACAAATAGCTTGTAAACCAGACAAATGAAATCAATGGGATCCTCTTATTTTCAATAACAGAGATGCGTACAAGATTCACAGTCTCACTGTATCACAAATGTCCTACTTCTAAAATGTTAAAACTCACTAAACTATCAATTCTCAACTGTCTAGACTACTCTATCTAAAACCAACTAATCTAGGGCATAAATAGGAATTCCTCGCGAGTACTACCAATTCGATTCCCAGTGGATGGGAGCTTCCAAGCGGCTGGGAGGAGACAGCTAAGACAGTTGTCATAACAAACTTCTAACTAACCTGCACATCCTCCTAGATGGGTCTAAAACATAAGAATTGGTCCAACGGACCTTATTACATCAAGAAGTCAAACAAGCTAAAAATAGATTGATGTCCTGACATGCTAAAAATAGACTCATGTCCTGACATGCTAAAAATAGACTTATGTCTTGTTTGGTAGGGGTGCTCCTGCACCACTGACGAAATTTGAATTTGCGAAGCTAAGTTGATTTTCTGACCTTGGAGAATGCTTTCAAGGTTGAAGATGGTATAAATAAGTATCAAGGGATCGTGAAAGGGTGTGCACGTGATGTATGTGATGTGAATAATAGTGTGGTAGAATGTGCAATGTAGTACAAGCTTTCATGTGTTAAATTACTGGATGCAGTGAGCAGAAGGTATTTATAATTCTTCGGTATGACTATGAAGGTGTTGATGGTGTTGCAGTGAAATTCTCTGTTGCATTGAGATAGTGCATCTCCTTCTAACAAGCTTCTCTATCTTCTTCTCTATTCTGGCAGTGAGCCTTTCTTTTGTGTAGTGATCCCTTTGGTAGTGAGCCTATTATTTTTCGGTGTTGATATTACTTTATACTGTGAGCTAATACTCACTGTGGTTTTTCCGTTCTTGGGTTTTCCATGTAAATTTGGTGTTCTCTTGTGTTTGATGTTGATTTGATTCAATTTCTGTTATTTTCTTTCATGCTTAATCTTCATAATAGTTTAAGGGTTCATTTAATTGATGTGGATCTAAATGTGTTTGAGGGTTTTGGAATTATAAGTTACAACTGATTCACCCCCTCTCAGTTGTCTTGTGCATTGAACACTAACAATTTCAACCAGTCTTAGGAACCTTAAGATGTGTTTATTTTGATGATTCCTTAGATGACCTCTATCTTTATTGATGAACATAGTTTCACATAATAGATCAGCATATTGGAGATGTTGAGGCTACAACCTGTGTAAAGATTTAGGTTTCTTTCCTAAATTCTATAAATTCTAAGGCTTTCTTAAGTGAAAAGGTACCTAGCATCATACCAAACCAAAACAGGGACTCAACAGACAAGCAACTAGCAAAACACACCAAGTAAACAAACCACTATACAAACAACTATACATATATATGACCTAGGAAATCCCTAGATCAAGTCTTAAAAAAATGTGTGAGGAATTGTCCATTGACAGACAATAAAACATCCTCTCCTATTAGAGTTTTTAACTTGTAGGTACAGTCTCCTAGTATCTCTGATATTTGAAAGGACCAGTCAATAATTTATTGAATTTACCATGGTTTCCTTTCTTTTCATGGGCTTTATCCCAAGATAGCACTAGATCTGAGATCCCGAATGCTTTAACTCTAGCCCTCTTATCAAATCAACATTTGACAATGGCCTGATGTTTGGAAAAGTGATCAATTGCTCGATCCCTCTTCTCCTCTAAATGTAACAATTGTAACAACCTGACTTCCAATTTATCCTCCAAACCTAAATATTCTTGAGCAAATTGTAAGGTGGGGATTTTAGGATCGATGGAAAGGATAGGATCCACCCCATAGACTAGTTAGTATGGAGAATTTCCAAGGGCTGCCTTAACTCTAGTTCAATCTACCCACAGGGCATATTTCAGCAAGGTATTTCCATTCCTTTGAATTCTTTTCCACCAATTTCTTAATGATGTTCAATAAATTTTTATTGGTAGACTCTACTAAACTATTACCCTGAGAATAATAATTTGATGAAAACTTCAGAATTATGCCATGATCAAAATCCCAACTAGAAAACTTCAATGATGCAAATGTAGGACCATTATCACATACTAAGGTCTAAGAAATTCCAAACCTAGTGACAATGCTATCTTCAAGGAATCTGATCACATCTTTAGATATACATGTCTTGCTGGTCACTGCCTCTATCCACCTGGTACAATAGTCAATAACAGTTAAAACAAACCTGTGTACAATAGATGATGGAGCATTGATGGATCCAATAAAGTCCATGCCCCATTGTACAAACGGGTGCATCTTCGTCACTGGCTGCAGTGGTTGAGCTACATATTTTTCTCTATTGGTAGCTATGTGGCATGTATGGAAAAACCTTATATGTTTAGTTGTATCTTTAAAAATTGTAGGCCAATAATATCCAGCCCTTAGGATAGCATGGGTGGTGGCCAAATGGGACCCATGGGCAATACCAAACTTGTCATGTAGTTGAAGAAGGACCTTAGCTGCTTCTTGCTTATCCAAACATCTGAGTTATATCCCCTCATAATTCTTCTTGAATAGGACTCCTCCCTTTATCATGTAATTCTGGGATTTGATCCTCAAAACTCTTCTTTGAGATGCTTGTAAATTAGGTGGACATCTTCTTGTGATTAGGATGTGTCTTATGCTTGAGTACCAATCATCCTGTAAATCAGAATCAACTATATACTACTGACTGATCAAGTTAGGATCAGTCTCTGCAATCATCTGGCTTAGTGCCTATCCTCTAACTAATTTCATGGGGGTAATATCTATATCATATTCTTGTAAAATTGTGATCCATTTGGCCCTTTTCTCCCTAGGTTCACTTTGCATCAATAGCATCTTTGCTGCTGAATCAGGTACTACAACAATCACTTTACTTCTCAGGATATAATGCCTAAACTTCTTTACTGCCCTGACCAAGGATATTGCTTGTCTTTCCACATCAAGATATCTTAACTCAATGTCTCTAAATGGAGTGCTCATGAATGCTATTGATTTTTCTTCCTTGATCTCACTCCTTTGAGTCAGGACAACAGCGCAAGTGTGATCAATTGCAAAAGAATATATGTAGAAACCCTTAGTATAATCTAGACTAATCAACACTGAGGCATTTGCTATTGCTTTCTTGATATCTTCAAAGGCTGCCTTGGATTCTAGTGTCCATTCAATTTTGGCATCCTTCTTCAGCATGGCATTCAAATCACTATCTCAACAAATCCTATAATAAACTTCCTCACAAAATTTATTTTCCCAAAGTAGGATTGCAACTCTTTCTTACTTGTTGGTAGTTGTAATTTCATGATAGAGTCCACCATATCAAGATCTATAGTTATTCCATTTTATGATATTATATGTCCCAATAGTTTTCACGTGGTTACTCCAAATATACACTTCTTTGGATTCAATGATATACCATATTGTTCACATTTCTTCAATACTCTTCTCAAATATTCAATATGATCTCATCTTTGTTTCGAAAATATTATTAGATCATCCATGTAAATGACAATACACTAACCTACCAACCCTCTGAATTAAGTAATGTCCATGGCTCATTGGAACGTGGCACCAACATTGATCAGGCCAAAATGCATCCACCTATAGGCAAATATTCCCCACTTGGTAGTGAAGGCGGTTTTCAATCCGTCAATCCTATCAACCATGACTTGGTTGTATCTCAAGAACCATCCAGGAAAGACATCACCTGTGCTCTATTCACCATCTGAAGGACTTCATCTAGGGAAGGTAAAGGATAATTATCCTTCTCAGATGCTTTGTTTAGGTTCCTGAAGTCTACACATAAGCATATGTCTCCATTTTTCTTGTGTACTGGGACCAAATTTGCTACCCAAGTGGAGTGTCAGACTAGAAAAATGATTTAGGCAGCCAGTAATTTCTTAACTTCCTAAAAAATGAGGGGTTCCAGTAATGCATTTACTGGCCTCTATTTTTGTCTAAATGGCTTGGTGTTAGGCTTCAATGGAATTGTGTGAGTTATGATGGATGTATCATATGTCTTCAACTCATCATAAGTCCATGCTATTACATGAATGCAATCTGTCGGAGCCTAGGCTATTCCTACCCTCTCATCTAGAGTGCATACTTGTCCTATGTTTATGGGCTCATACTCACCTCCATCTACCTTAGGCAAATCTTTCTATTTAATCATACTATCTAGAACAAATGCTCTTTCAAGCTCTATCATTCCTTTTGGAATCCTATTGCTTTATAAATTGATAATTTCTTCTTCATCCTAGGTTTGATCCTCAAGATTGATTTCATCCATTATCTGAGGTTCAAACACATCCCAGTTGGCAATAAATTCCAAATTATGTTGATCATCATCAAAGACTTGAAAGTTTGTAACACTATCTGGGATTGATGGTATGGATACCAACTTAACAGAAAATCTCTTCATCCCTAATATGGATAAAGGTTCCAGTGTACTAGCAACTTGTGCTAGAGCATCTACTTGGTGATTGAATTCTCTCGGGACATGGGTGATATTGAAAGCATCAAAACTCTCAATGAGATCCTAGACTCAATGTTTGTAATTGGATAACCTTTTGTAATTACAAGAGTTTATGTTTTTTACCTATTTTACTACTAACTCTAAGTCTCCAAAGACATGAAGGATCTTCACTCTCTTCTTCAATGCAAATAGTAAGCCATGAATCAAGGCTTCATACTTTGCCACATTGTTTGTGCATGGGAATTGCAACATGTATGATTCTAGGAATGACTTTCCTTGTGGGTTAATGAGATTAACTCCAACTCCCGCTCCTTGCTTTGACTTGGATCCATCAAACCTTAGCGTCCAAGGTTTATCTTCTAGTGGAGGTTTATCTGGACCTTTCTTTTTCTTAGCTCTAGATGTGCTCCCTTTAGCAATCCATCTCAGAGCGGAAGGTCTGGATGGCATGAAGATATCCTGTGTTGTATAATATGAAATATCTGGTAGTTCAGGCATCTAGATATGATCAAACTATGTTTTTGTTGGAAGAAAGTCATCAGGGATGTGGATATCCAAATCTTTCTTTTGTTTTGTTAAGATTTGGTCTAGAAAATTATCTGTAGTCTCAGACTCATCTTCACTTTCTTCAAGATTTTGTCTAGTCACTTCATGACCTGTTTCTTTTTTTTGAAACTTTGTTTCCTCCAGGATTTCACTGGTCATGTTTAATTTACTACCTAAACATAGGTGTTTGTCCCTACTCACTACGTCTAGACACAGACACAAGTTGTTTCTGAATGTGGAGATTCATGTAATCTGCACCATCCTTCAATTAAAACCTAGTTAGATGGAATCCCCTGGTGCATACACCTTTAGATTTGCTTGGATATAAATTCTTCAAACATTGTTAGACAACTACCTCTATCCTCATCTGATAGTTCATAATCAGATCTACTAGGCAATATGTCCCTAGTGTAATTACACTTACTTCACTATTGTCATGCACATTATTGCACATCAAGACTTCCTCTACAGTGGCAGCTGGAAGTTGAACCCTGTATACCCCTTGTTCAACATTAGTATAACGTACCTCATTATTTTGGTGATATTCTATGATCATGTGTTTCATTCATGGCTCAACCTCAATCTGAATCTGATTAGGTATCCCTCTCCAGGGTAACCACATGTGTGAAAAATCTGTGGCCATGCATCCATTCAAGGTTTTAGACCAATCCTGACTCAAAAGCATACCATAGGTATCTGTAATGTCCACTGCTTGGATATCAATGAAGTGTTGCACCCTAGGATCTAAGGCTAATTACATATGAATATGGGTTAACTCACCTACCACATTAACTTATGACTTGTCCAGCTAAGTGAATTTCTTCAAGGACTTAGCAGGTGATAAACTTAAAAGGTTACATACTAATAAAGGCATAACATTTGTAGATGCTCCTGAATCTACCAAGAATTGTGTAAATTCTTCCCAAATATCCTAAGGGTAAGGAGAAAAGGAGGAGATTCAATTTTCCCCTTATACAATGACAGTTGTGAGGCATCAGATGCATGGACTTGACCTTTGTCTTTAGGCTTAACACGGTTATCTCTAGGAGTTGGATCCTTAGTTGGAACATTATTAGGGATATTCACATTCACTACAGGCTCATCCAAAGACTTAAGGAAGGCCTTGTTTATCACATGAGTCTTTAGCAATTTAGATAGGGATAAACTAATTTTTATTTTCTTAATTTCATCTTCTAAATAGAAACTAACTTGTCAGAATCAGAAAGCTCATTCATACCTCTTGTCAATAAGGATGATGATGCAAAGTGTTGATGATTCACCCTTGGTGGCCCTGGATTGTTCCTAGCATGCACATCCAGAGGTGTATTGAAATTATTTGGTGGAATTAAACTTTTCAATGGGCCAGGGGACCTATTGCTATTATTTATAAGGTTATAGTTATGCCCCCTTTGATGCTGCTGAAAGGCATGCACTTCATCTGGTTCTTGTTCAGGTTCATTATCCTACTCATAGGGAAACGTGTAGGCTTCTAAGACTAAGGCTATTTCTTCACATTCTAGAGTATAGTTCTCATGCATAGCACTCACTTGTTCTTGGTAGTCCATAGAACTTTCTATTACCATTGTTGATTAATAACCCAATGGTACTATTTCATTGCCCTTGGGAAAAGTAACTTCTCTTGCAGTGTTTTGTACTTCTGCCTGAAAAATGCTAGCAACAATTTTGAACTGAGGACAATCCAGTTCTACATGTGCACTAGTGTTGTGAATCCTACACCAATTATTCAATGCAGCTTTAGCTAAATTCACTCTTGTAGTCTGTTTTGGTTCAGGAGGTCCTTGATTGTCCATGGGTGATGGTAATGTTCCATTATTTGGCCTAGTATTCCAAACTCTTGGAGGTCTGGGAGAAATGTTATTATTGAAACCTCTATCATTATTATACCATCTGTCAGGATATCCTCTATCATTGTTATGTCCTCTATTCTGTTGGTTCTGTGCATTGGCCTAAGAATAGAAATTATGGTTCCTTAGGTGTGTTACCTCAGTAGTTAACTTCTTCAACTTTGTAGCTATTTCTTTGATGTCTTCCTTTTCTTCTTGCACCTTAGCCACTACATTGTCTTGACTAGGGGAAAGAATGAAGAACCATTTCCATTTGGTCTATTTTCAACAGGAGCATATCTTGGATATGGAACTATATGGCCATTTCCTTGAGGAGGAATTGCATTGATTGGGGGAATCTATAAAGGATTGACTACTAGAACAAGATTTGACAAGGCTCCATTGATGTGCTACATCTGGTTTGGCAATGCAAGAGGTCCTATATTAGGTAAAGGTCCATGTCCTTCTTGTTTCATCTCAGTATTGACCTTTATGGCCTTTGTATAAGAACCATCCAAGTCTGTCACAACATGATTTGCTCTTCTCACAATAATGATTGTCAAAGAATCTAAGGCTAAGAAATAGACTAATAATGTTGCATCTTTAGCAAGGACATATGGAGCTACCAGCCTAGCATAAGCCTTCTAGAAATGATTGTTGAAATTGGTAATGAATTCACCTTCTCCTCACCTAATCTCAGCGAATTGGTGATAAACTATGACAACATCAATAGGGATCCTATATCTAGCTTTGAATGCATTTTCTAGTAGTAACTAGGAATTGATTGAATTTTTAGGCAAATTCACATACCAGTAGTATGCCTCTTCTCCTAGTGAGTATGGGAACAATCTACAAACTACATCCTCATATTGTATTCTTGCTCTAAAGCAATCTTCCTTAAAGGTTCTTAGATGATCCTCTGCATCTTGATATGGATAATATATAGGATACAACTTGTCTAGATTCTTTGGCAGATCATTGTAAGCTGCAAAGTGCAAAGGCAAATCATCATTAAAGAATGCCATAGGGATTGGCATAGGAACTACTAGTTGTGCAGGGACTACTGGTGATATAGGGATAGCAAGCCTAGGTTGGATACTAGCTTAATGCAGTCTAGGTCTCATAGCAGACAATTCTCACAAAGGTCCAATGGATCTTGACCTAGTAGTAGGTCAACAAGCCAACTCAGCAAATCAAAGTGAACTTTGAAGGTTAAGATTGGATCTTCATAAAGACATGGGTGAATCCTTTGTAGAAATGGATATTTGCAATCAATTATCCCAGATGATCAAATATTTATGGAATCTTTGCAGAAATGCAACGCTTTCAGTTTAATTTTGGAATTTTGATAACTCCCTATAAATATCTAGCCAACTATCCTCAAGGAAGGGATATTTGCAGTCAAACTCTTAAAACTGCAGAGTATTGACATGATCTTTGTGAAAACACTAAATCTTTGAATTAAACTGAGCAATTTTGGCACAATTCATTATAGGAATGCAATCAGACTCTTCTCGAGAATGAATTCCTTTAAATTTTAGTGATATAGGCCCGCCTTCTAGCGCTAAAAACCTATTGATGATTTTGTTAGTCACAACAACAAGAAATAAAAGTTTACACACAAACCTTTAATTATCTTGAAATATATGATGAACTCCAGAAGAATTCATAATCCCAATTCTTCATGGATCAGGTCTTTGATCATCTGATATTACTTAGAGTTTGATGTGCAAATGTTGTTTTCCAATAGGGGCATTACGTACAACTAATTAAAGTTCTATTCTCCTTCAATTATCAAGTTATCTTATCTGCTTTGCATAAATCTTCCACAATTCTGTTAAATCTTACACTATCAATTCAACCTTTGAGAAAATATATGTCAATATGATCTTAATTCTTAGTAATTCACTCAATTTGATCCTCTATTTAGGCTAATTATGAAGATATATCTAGATTTGATTAGTTCTAAAACTATTTCAAATTTCAATCAATCTTTACATCTGCACCTTAAATTCACTCAAATATTGTGCTAATAAGCATTTATTTCACTACAATTTGACACTAATTTATTGTATTTTCTCTCTATCTACTTGTTATTTGTCATTATTTGTAGTTTTGTATGATTATTATGAAATGAAATGTCAAAAGATCAGGTTTAAAGAAAGTAAATCCTAGAATTTCCTAACGTTGATCAATGGTCAACATACATAGTCTAACACTTTCATGAAAAAGAGAGAAAGCAAACCATGTTTTTCTAGGAATATCCACAACTACGTGCAGTCAGTATGAATCTTCAAAGGAAAAGATGATAACAATATGCAAGTAAAGTGAATGCACTTTAGTATGAACGCAACAATTCAACATCACACATCAGAGATCAACCAAAGACTACTTAAGATTTACGATTAGGTAGTAATCTACTACTCTATTTGCATTTAGTATGCCTTCGAATAGGTACATATACATGTGATTTTTGAGAAAGAATCTTGCAAAGCCACAAAAGTTGCAAAATAAACAAACTTAGTGCTCACAAGTTCAACAATTCAATCTCCCTTTACAAATGACAATCAATATCCTTTTATAGGACAAGGATAAGATTCAGTTACAACGATCCAATGGTTGGGATCCATCCAAAATGACCAACGGTTCAGATTGCTTTCACCAAATCAACAAACAATACTACTGGTACGTGTTGCCAATAGTGCCCACCTGTATATCCTATTAAGATACATCAGATCCCTCCTTGATGACCACACCGGTATCTAACTTCTTATAGAAGTCATATGCATATACTATAGTGTATATTTGGGATTTCTCACTCACTTTGACCTTCAGTCTCGCATATTCCAATGCTTTTACTTGCTCATCCAAGGAAACTACCTTAGCTGCCTTGTTGTTCACTTCCTTGCTAGATGTACTTATCTTAACACTTAATTCTACCATCTCATCCATGACATTCTCTGAAAAATGTTTCACAGGATCTTCTGATACTGAACTAAATCTATTCTTGAATGTCTAGATGGACTCTTGCTCATCAGGTGCCCCTATTTCAACCATGTAGTCACCATGTAACTCCTCTAAAACCTTCATCTCATTAGCCAATAGGTCATGGACCTTTTGACCTATATCCCCTATCTTGGACATGCATGTCCTCAACACATCCACCTCAAATTGAAGCTCTGGGATCCATGCACTTACTTTAGGCAATGCTTGAATAGTCACAATTTTGTTCTTCAGAAGGTCTTGATCGGTCATCTTTCTCATCTCCTTCAGCCTACCTAAGGCATAATCACTTTACTTAAGTTTTTACCCAGATATCCTTTTCAGGGAATCATCTTCCTCTTTCAATATAAGTAGAGTGCTCTAGTTGGACAAGGATGTCCTTATTGTCTTCTTCCCTGCACTCATGAATTGTATGAACCAATTGCCCATTACTTGGGCTTGATGCTTTTGAGCATCCAAGCCTGTTATTTCCTCCTCACTCACTAATTCTAAGGCAATGGGCCTTTTTTCCTTCTACATTGTGGAGGCTAATCCTATAGGCTTCACTAGACCCTTTATGAAATTATGCAACTGAGCATTTTGCTCCTTCAATTCTTTATTTTTAGTCTTCAGCCTTTTTATTCTAGCGGCCACAACTTAGATGTTCTCCTTTAGCTCGTGGATATCTTGATCTCTTGTTGAATGCCTCAAGTCAATTGAATTGACATGGAATTCATCTGCCCTTATTTATGCTTTGGATTTGTCCACCATTGGAACTACCAATTGTGTTGTCCTCTTTCCAGTTACAACATCCCTCTTTATTGTTGATACAACCCTAGCCTTATGCTTAGGCTTAACATTATCTAGTGTGAATAAAGATTTAAAATCAAATGGTATAGGCTCATGTCCTGGATGCTCTACCTCTAATGATAACCATGGAAACACATTTGTCTCTGATCCTGCTTGATTAGGTTGCTCAATTTGAGCATCATGTATTTCTATCTCCTTATCATTATCCTTTTGTGGTGGAATGACCTCTTGATTTTCTAGTTGTTGGCCTATGTCCTTATCATCACCTTTATCCACACATACCTCCTCCTGTTTAGGTGGATATTGGTTAGCATGTGATGTATCCATTTTTTCATCTTGACCTACCTCTGCATTATGATCATCTTTTACCTGCTCCTCTTGTTGGCCTGGATCAGGGACATCCCGATGTTTATCATCTTGATGAGGCAATTCTTTATTTTTTTCTGAGCACCCTCATTAGTCCCTTTGTCTTCTTGATCTCATTGTCTAGATGTAGCCTCATGCTATTCAAGCTTCTCCATATCCATCTGGATATCTTCTTCTTGTCATGTATCTTTAGTTTGGATATCCACATCCATCTCGACACCCACTTCCTAGACCTAGCTATCCTTGATGACCTCTTCTTCTTCATCATCAGCCCCAAATTGATATGTCAAGTCTATTACCTTAAGACAAGTGATGGTATCCAACTAGGACATCCAGATGTCCTATTTACACCTCTACTCCAGGACACCCAGGCTCTTCAACTTCCTTATCACATCTCTCTTAAGAAATGTCCTTGGTTGTAGGATTTGTATGCCTCAGCAAGCTTTCTATGGGATGGGCGGTCACATCCCTAGTTACCTCATCATCAGTCCAATTAATGAT
Source organism: Cunninghamia lanceolata (assembly GCA_027924645.1). Taxonomy (NCBI): domain Eukaryota; kingdom Viridiplantae; phylum Streptophyta; class Pinopsida; order Cupressales; family Cupressaceae; genus Cunninghamia; species Cunninghamia lanceolata. The sequence goes on along the minus strand of BSBN01001495.1, from coordinate 3,179,768 downwards.
TTGACTCAGAGGTAAAGGTTTACTAGCTTCTTTCTCCATTGCCTCAATTTTGACCCCATGTGCCAATTCACTCTTCACCTTCATAATCTCCACTACTGGCACATTATGTTGTAGTTCTCTTGCCACATGCAGTGTAGGGTCCAAATATTCTGGAGTCTGTATAATAACTCGCCTAGAGGTAGACCCCCTCACAATTGGGCCTTGGTATCTCTTTTTTTTGGGGATATTTACTCCCCCTAACACATCATCATGCCCCCTAGTTATGTCTTCATCTACAGGCTCTTCACTTTTAGTTACTTGCTGATTGTAGGTGACTATGCAAAGTTAGCCTGGGCTGATCATTTGTGCTAAGTTCAATTGAATTTCATAAGTTAAATTGCGCCATTACTTGGGCATTTGATGAATGAATGTGATCTAAAAATCTTTAAGTTTCTATTGAAGATAGCATCATTTTCTGTAGTGTTGTAACATCCATTTAGTTTGGTAACTCATAAAATTGGTTAAATTTTAGAACATTTGTCTACCTGCAACAGTCTTCACATTGTGAATGTCACTTAGGCTTTCTCTAAAACCCTATTTCCTTTGCATTTTATTTGAAAACAAATGTTATTTTAGCTATTTGAGCAGCATTTTACATTGCCTTATTAGCTGAAACTCAAAAGGGTTTGCATGAACTACTATCCAAACTGTTCAAATCTAGCAGCTGCATGTACAACCCCTTGTAGGAACAGCTAGTACATTCCATCTAAGATATTCCAAGCAAGCTAAGACCTAGTTGTATTATCCTTGGGGTAGTTCTATCTTGGATGGGATACCTTTTTCAAGAGAGGTGTGATACCAACAATCATACCTGTGTTGTTGAGTACTAAAACACCCATCAACACATCCATGAATTAAATTTTCTAGAATTGGCCTTCCTACTCATCCTGCTGAGCAATACTATCATATACAAGACTTTTGGAGAGAAGTCATATTTATATAGATGTTGGGGCATTTTGGCTACTACCTTTGCTATATTTCTAGGATCTCTCCATCCAAGGAAGATAACCTTCTTGCAATCTTTCATGTTCCCATCATCTGCAGCCAACACCTTTAGGTTAGGCACATATATCCCCCTTGGTGTAGGTAAATTGAAGGCTTCGATGATGCTATTGAATGAGAGTCAACATACATCCTTCCTTGGTGCTCAACCCTTCTATTCACCACATTATAATGATTTGCACATTCAATCAGTAGTTCCAGGGCCTCGGCAGCATATAGGAACCCTGCCGCATAGAACATTCTTTTTGCTACTATATTCTTCAGAATGGGATTATCCTTGCTCTAAAAGTACCCAAATCCATACTACTGCCTGTGCGTCTCTTGTGCAAAACCATACTTTATACATACACTCTTAACCTTAGGGAACATGTCATCTTTGAATTCTTCCTTGCACCTATCTATACGAGGCTGCATCTTGACCTGTAAATTTAAAAATATCCATGTCTTAATCTAGGGCATATGTTAAGCGAGGGTTAATCTCTTCTCTAATATCTATAAGTGAATAAATAGGGCATCTGGATGATATGCACGTAAAAACAAATCAAACCTAATTTACCTAATTTCAACATTTTAACTTTTACCTGTGTAAAAATAATCATTATCATCATGAAAATGACAATAACAGGTTTTGTCATGTATGTACATATTTGTGAGAACCTTAACTTGGATATGCATATGTATACCAAAAAATGCAAGCAAGAAGGGGATCCTCTGTGTACTTCGTTTTCTTATCGCAACTTCGTTGTAATAACTTACTTACAATTCTTCATGCTCTGTGTGTAAATTTTAGATTTTGAATGCAATAATGTAAACAAAACGAAAGCAATTACCTTTTAACTTAGTAAATTTCTTGATTTAGTGCTTATTAATTACTTCTAAGGGATTAGGTGAGTTCCCAAAATGGAAATGCAGGAGATCGCAACAGATGTCAACAGGTGCACTTTTAAATTTAAAAGCCAACGGCTTTTTCATCAGCATTAAATGCAAAAAAGTGCACCTACATCTAGATATGTTTATGGATGTTCAATTAATATGTCCATATGGATATGTCCATGTCGATATGTCCATATGATGTCAATGAGAGGGTTGGGTCAACCAACGTTGACTGAAAGAATGCTATCGGGTTCTAAATCCTCTTTAAATATTCTAAAGTATGTAGGATATCCATGTGGACATGTGGCATGAAATTGTTGGTGGGATAGGGTTATGGTTATTCAAAAAAAGATATGGACATTAGGTAAGCATGAAATATCCATATGGTTAATATATGGGTGATGTCACCAAACTTAAGCTTCTGTATTGAGACGGGAAGATGTGACATCATCAAGATCTAGATATGTGGGATAAGGTATGGACATTAAGTAAGTGCAAAATATCCATGTTGACAAATGTCCATATGATGTTAGCAAGTTTAAAACTCTAAATAGGGTCGAGACAACATGATGTCACTGGGATATGGATGTTAAAATAATGATCAGGATCTTTCAAAAAGATAATATCCATATGATGTCATCTCTTTGCTTTAGCTTCATATGAGCGAGGGTTGAATGATGTCATCAGGATTTGGATACTTCACAAGAATAAGGATATGGATATTGAGTGAGCGCGAGATACTTCACAAGCATGAGGACTGGGTATCTTTCTTTTGCTACTTCAGAGGATTCTTATCTACCTTAGATTTTCCCTTATCAGTAGGGGAGGTCATCTTATGTTTCTTCTTTGTCTATATCCTAAATTTCTCCTCCTATTTCCCCTTGTATTTTCTCTTCATTTGTCTTTATGGGCTCATCTTGTTCATCATCACTGAGCCTGTCTTGTAGCTGTTGCATATATGTCAGGGGTACCCCTACTTCTGTTAACCTAGCAACTTGGTCTTTGACTCAAATTCTACTATAGTTGATGGTTTGTTTCATCACCTCCTCCAAGGAACTCTCTTCTGCTTCTGCCCAATTAGGTGGTGGAATAGGTTGCCCAAATACTACCCTCCGCACTTCTTGTTGTACCACATTGTCATCATCAGTCAATTGATCTTTAACTACAACAATATTAAACATCCTTATGTAGTCAAGAGGCATCCTTTGAGTACATTTTCCTTATGACCTCATGTTCATCTAAGCAATTGGCCCAAAATTCCTCCAAATGCTCTTTTTGGAACTATTTCTTGCTCACATGTCTTTCAATAGTACTAAAAGGGTCAAGGTGGGTCCTAAGCTTGTAGAGGTTCAAATTTAGCATTTGAAGTTCAGTATCTGAATTCTTAGATGACTCTATGTTTACATGAGAGAAGAGTCCTCTACCCAAGATTATAGGAAATTTGATGGATGCTCTATGCAAATGTTTCAACTTCTCAGCACAAGTGCATAATTGTCTTGTTAATTCTAGGAGCACTACCTTATCAGTTGGATACTTGGGTAGTTTTTATGGTGCTCTAGTAATTTACCTTAAATTTTGAGGTAGGTAAACTTGGGGAATTGAATGTACCACCTACCATATGTTTGCACTACATTGGTGGCCTCCAAAGACATCCTTCTTGACATATCTCCTACAAGCATTCTTGTAATGTGCATTGTGAGTGCATCATTGACTCTCTTGTAATGCATGATTTCCAATTGGGGATAGCACTCATATACCTTCACTTGTCCATCTGCATTTCTTACTTCACCTAATTTGGACAGACCTGGATAGACAAAGTTCCTTTCCAACATATATACTACATAGGAAGTCCATTAGAACACTGTCTTGATTTAAGGCCACAAAAGCTTCATGAATATTGTTACTTAGGAGTTGGGTTCAGTGTATCTTCATTTCTCCCTTCAAAATCTCCTCAATGTAAGCAAACATCCAGCCTTCAAAAGTTGAAGCAGAAGGAAGACCCCTAATCCCACTCAAAAGAGTAACCATATCACCTATTTCCTCCTTGAAATCACTCCTATATAGCACATGAGGAAGTTTAGATAATGTTTCCCTCTTTTGTTTCATCTATTTATCATTGATGATTCTCCTACAGACCTCAGGGCTTTGTTCATAGAATTTCTTGGTATTCTCCTTTTTCAAAACTGTCAAAGTTGGGGCAAGGGGAATGCAAAGGCCTCAACAAGAGCCAATTTAGTGAAATTTTCTACTACTCTGCCATCGTGGGTCACCACTATCCTTGTTTATGGGTGGTACCCCTCTCTACAAGCTATGATTAGCTTTGGGCATTGCATTGAAGTAGGGAAGGCTATAGCTTGGGCAATTCCATTATCTCTGATCATCCTAGCCCACTCTCTTGGATTAGGTCCAAAGACCCTCAATCTAAATTCATCTAGGTCAATATGGCCTAGATCAGTATCTCCTATATTGTTCCAAGTTGAGGTGATCCTTCTCACAGGAGGAATTCCTTTGAACTCATACTTCATGTTGGTGGCTCTGGTAGACATCTATCCTGCAAGGCAAAACTCTAATGAATAACCTTTTCAAAACAATTTAACTAGTGGCCTATACTTAAGATTCATGATGCCAAACAGTCTAAGAGGTATTAAGGAATATTTACTAACTGTATGCCTCCATTATTTATCTAAGTGCGGGGTATACTGGAAAAATGATAATATTGCTTGACAAAATTCATGATTTAACATTCATAATCCATTAATCCTACCTGAGGAGTCATAAGATATGCATTTAATTACATTCCTTAGCTATTTTTTATTTGAACCATGAATTAAAACTAGTGCAATAATAGCGGGCTTTTGCCTTGTTACCAGATATAGCAGTGTAATGTAACAATTAATGCCTAGATTAATATTCAATGTTTTTTCAAGCATGATAAGAAAGAGATCATAATGCAACAGATAAAATTCAAGTTAAACTCACCATTCAAACTAGATTTGTACCCCTAAAACTAGTTCTAAAGCTTAAATATAAAAAAAGCAAGGTTTTTAAGGTCATTCGGATAAGCGGGGAATTCCACTCCTATTGGATATATGCAATAGGTTATCATTTTAGCGCTAGCGTTGAATACAAAGAAGTTGGGAGGCAAGCGGGGAAATTAGTTGGCACCAGATGGGGGGGGATTTCAAGGGTATTAGACATATGTAGCAGAGGCACCTTTTAGTGCTAAGCTAGCGATGCAGGAAACAAACCTTCCTAGCAGGAGAATGTAGGGGTGCCAAATTGTGGAAGATTTAGGCTTCTCCAAATATATCATGTCCAAGGTATTTTTAGTGCAAAGATTCTAAAACATGCCTTAGGGCGAGAGAAACGACTTCCAAAGGCTCAGCGAGAAATTTAAAAGGTGCCAGACATGTCTGGCGACAGGGAAAATTAGCATAAAATGCTCCTGAGGCTCCTAGATTAATCTAAACATAATTGTTTAGTAGCAAAAACTTAGGAGACCTAACCTAATCCTAAGGAAGATAATTTCAACACAAAAAGCACAAAGCCTAAAATTTCTAAGTATGGTCCGCACGTAGAACAAATTCTCTCAGTCAATTAGGGGTTTGCAGAGGGTTTTTAATTCCTTTTAAACTTAGGGCATATTTTCATATGAATTCTAATATTTTTAACACTCACCCTAGTTTCAAATCTCATTCATTCTGGATAATAACAGATTGAAACATCCTTAAACTCTAAGCCATACTAATGAAGCTTGAACAAAAACCCATGAAGCACAAACCCAAAATTCAATCCAATGCCCATAGCAAATAAAATCAATTAAAATCCCCTTGCTCAACACACAGGCACTCATAAGAAATATAAATGAAATTTGAAAACAAGGAGATAGACCCAACTCAGAAATATGTAACGACTTGCATGAAGTGAGTCGGCTGAAGACAAAAATTTACACAAATTTTCCTAGGGCACAAGGAAATTGGTTGCTCAAGTGGTCTTCGCGTTCACTATAGAGTTGTAGAGCTCAAATCATTGAAGATCTGAATGCAAATGGTGATTATTTGATGAATTATGCCCTTTAAACCCCTTTCAGTACCTGCCATAAATGTCTGTCAGTTAACATATTGTAACACACTTGGATTGGCAGAAGTGGGGAATTTGGAGGATGTCAGATATGCAAGGATTTCCTCCTCCACCGAACATGTCTGGTGGATGCATTTTTTAGCACTATGTCTAGTAGGATATAAAATGCCCGCTAACCTTAATTTTTTGATAAGTATAAGCCTTTGCAATAATTTTAGGGTCTACCAAAGGCATCCGACAGAATTGCTTTTTAGCGCGAAGTTTGGTGAAGGGACTTTTCAGTGGAGAGCTGAGTGAAAGGGCCCAATGCTAATATCTGGTGACATTGGTTATTAGCACAAGCTGTAGCAGGGATAGTTTTTAGCACAAATCTCTTAAGGAGGCCATTCTTTAGACTCAAATGCACTCAACCACCTCAATTTCAAGATTTAAAAGATATTCAATCAAACCAAATTGCCCAAGCACAAGAAAAATCATCAAATCATTAGAATTTCATCTTCTCTCAACAAAGACCATAAAAAATGAGATCAAGCCAAAAGCAAAAAAAGGGGGGTCTCCATTTGGAAAATTGGGGCGTGTGTGCACGACACAATAGATCCTTGTAATAGATCCTTGTAGACCTAGGATTTAATACTTATAGATTTAGGGTTCTTTGTTGTTCTTAGTCCTCAATGTACATAGGCTAAGCGCACACTCTCTGATTTTATTTTATTTTTATTTTGACAACTCGTGGAGGTCAAAAGACCAAACTAGGGGATTGACCATTCTTGGAAAGCTCCCAAGTAGTCACAACCATTTTTTCTTGTCTTAACTAATAGGTTCTTTTGAAGACACAACTGCACAAAGATTTGCATCTTCTTTCTCTCCCTTGTCATTTTTATTTCCCATATTAAAATAAGTAGATTATGATCAATTTCAAGCATTTTTGTGTATTTCTAATATACCTAGTCATTTGATATTATTGTCCTTGTTTCCCTATATGTAGATCCATTAGATTCTAGATATGTTTTTGAGTTTGTCACTTGTTTCAAATGAAAATGTATAAATTGGACTACAACATGCTAATTGGATAATATTATGCCCTTAATCTTACATTGGTAGAAGGTTATGAGTAGTTAGCTTGTGGCTACTTTAACTCTTAATTAAGATATATAATCATTATTATAGACTTATATAGGTATTTAGGTCAGCCTAGATGATATATTTTGGCATCTAAGTCAGCCAGGTTGATATCCAAGGCTTGAGTATGGTATATATAGGAGGTAGAGGTTAGTTATTATCATCAGATTGCAAATTGTGTTCCTCATTAGAATTTTGGAGGTTGCCCCCTCGAAGTGGCATATTATTATCAAGTATTTGTAGCATATTTCCTATTATATTCTTATATTGTGCAAGTTGTTTCATTACAAGTGGTATCAAAGCATGATCTTGGCACCATGAAGGTAAAAAAATAAGGCAATTTTTTTCAATTTTGGAGGTCATTGTGGGAAGCACCTATCTCTCTCATTTTGGTGAATATTTTCAAGATTTTTAGTGGTTTTTTTAGGACATATTGAAGCTACTACAATCCATATTTGAGGTCATCTGGAGAAAATTTGAGGAAGTTCTTACAAAATTAGGGTTTCCACCAATTTCACTCTCAAGGAGGCAAATTAACGAATTTCTTGAAGATTTTTTCTAAGAAGTGAGTTCTAGGCCTTGGTAAGTTACAATAAAAAATTATATTAATTGAATTTATTTTGTGTGATTTATTCCAAAATTATTTTTTCTCATCATGGTGGGGCATACAACAAGAGGCAAAAAGAATGTTGTCACACCTGGAAAATCTCTAGGCAATGAGGATGTGGAAAATGAAGAGGGTGTTCATAAAGAAAATAAATATATATTTGAACAAATTTAGAAAGAAATCCACAATTTGAATGATGAAATCTTGTGAATTATGTTAGAACAAATGCAAGGGTTGGCTAAGTCAAGTGAAATTGAGAAAATGTTGGAGAAATTTGTTAGTGACCAACATCCTAGAGATCCCAAGCATAGGGAGTCACACCACAAGGATTGGGATGAAGAGGAATATCCTAAGGGGATGGGTTCTTTTTGGTTTGAATTAGATCTCAAGATGGATCAGCACTCTAATCATTTTATGGCTAGGAACTTCATACCAAAGATGGATATGCAAAAATTTGATGGTCAAGATCTTACCAATTGGATTTGCCAAATGGAGCAATTATTTGATATTCACCTATTGGAAACTTGCTAGTGTTGTCATTTATGTCAACTCCCAACAGATGGTTCACTTGTTTTCTAAGTGCTTTTGAGAAAATTTGATAAAAAGGTGTGTAGTGTGACAGAGGTACCCTCATTATTATGCTCCACATTTCTTCCTAATTGAATATATGCTTGTACGGTTTGGAAGTATTGATTAGAGGTGTTCAAAGGTATTATATCCAAAGTTTCAGGTTCTAGATCGTGCGGAAGTAGAAGATGTATCTAACATAATATTTGACTATGAAGGGGGGTATCTGGGAGAAATAAGAATGATCCACATTTCTCTACATTGTGCTTTCTTGTCTTGTGCTTTTGGGAGAGTGCTTATATTATCTATATCCACCTTCCATTGAATTTTCCAGTGCTAGGATGCTTCACAAGTTTAGTTCTTGCATTGGTGATCAGTAACAGTGTATCCTGATGTGCATAATGAAGACATTCTTTGATTCAGATGGTTGCGGTAGTGTTGTAGAAGTCTATGATGATGACAAGTATTCTGGAAAGGTGTGTGAATTCATTACAGTGTCTCTCTTTGGTCCACATGATGTTCTTGGACTTGGAGAAGTGTGAATATAGCCATTAGATCAAGTTTGGTTGACCTGGCTTACTAGCGCCATTTGCGGAGGTACCTCGTGGATTGTGGATGTGATAAACATCTTGATGATACAAATTTGAGTCTTGGTTATCCCTTGACTTGGTCCACTTTCACTTCTTTCCACCATGGAAGTGTTTAGTGCCGACCTTAGTAATGTTGCATGTGTAATGCACACACTTCATTAGGACTAACCTAATTGAGATAGGTCTTGGTTATAGATGGTATAAACCTAAGACAAAGTTGAATGGAGCAAGGCAGAGAAGAAAATGTGAAAGTAAATCAAGGGCAGTGAAGTTGGGTGCAAACTTACATGCTTATGACTTTGAAATGCAGTGAGTAGAAGCTATCTACATTTTGGTGTGGTAGAAGTTGCTAGAGGCAATGAGCCAAAGGTTGCGGATGGCAAGGAGTGGCGATGGATCTCTCTTGTTGCTTTGAGATAGTGAATCTCTCTGTAACAATATTCTTCTTTCTTCTCTCTTCTAGGTAGTGAGCCCTTGGCAGTGAGCCTTTCTCTGGTAGTGAACCTTTCTTTTGGGCAGTGAGCCTATTGATTTTTGGTGTTGTTATTCATATATATTGTGAGCTAATCCTCACTATGGTTTTTCCCTTATTGGGTTTTCCATGTAAATTTGGTGTTCTTATGTGTTTGGATGTTTTTGCATTGATGCTTCATATGTTTACATTCTGCTAATGTATTATAAGTGGTTGATGGTTGAAATTGCTTTGAGGGTTTAAAGATTTAGCATACAACTAATTCATCCTCCCCTCTCAGTTGTCCTTTGCATTCTAACATTGCCATGTTCCTTGTCAACAAAAGGTGGCCATGGATTCCTTATACTTGGAACTTGACCACTTTATTTGCTATCATTGGCTATGTGAAGAAAAGAAAATGAAGAGATGTCTTATCACTTGTTCCATTTTCCAAGAGGAACTCACTACATATTATGGTGACAATCTTATGGATAGCTACTTCAGCTAGATTACCAAATTAAGGCAAACATGTATGATCAAGGATTATATTCATCAATTTCTCACTTTGTCTTTAAGAGCGGAAAATTTGGTACTAGAAAATTTGGAGTTATGCCTCGGAGGCTTAAAGGATCACATCAAATATGAGGTATTCATGTTTCATCCAAATTCTTTCTCCCAAGCAATGATTATGGAAAGGCAAGTAGAGGAAAAATTTATGGTTAATAAAAGGAAAGGTTTTGTAAACATAAGAGATAAAAGCACTCCTAAACAATCACTTCCTTAGCCTACTAGATTGATGCCACAACAAATTGAAGAGACGAGAACAAAAGGGTTGTGTTTCAATTGTGATAGAAAATATAGTTGAGGACAAATTCAGTGAAAAGGAATTATTCTATATTGAAGGGTTGAGTGAGAAAGAAGAGGAGGAACAAATATTAGAGGGTGAAAATGAGTTAGATGAGGAATCAAGAGATACTCATGGAATCATTTCTTGTTATGCACTTGCTGGAGTTAGCACTCCACGAACTCTCAAGGTGGTGGGGTTCTTGAAGAAAGAGAGAGTAACAATATTGATAGACTCAAGAAGCATTCACAACTTCATCAACAAGAAGTTAGCGACTTGTTTGAATTGTTTTATATTTCTTTCTCTAAAATTTTAGGTTCAAATTATAGATGGGGTATTGTCATTTGTTTAGGAAAATGCCATAGAATTAAATTAACCATGGGAGAATATCAACTTGATTGTCCAATGTTTGCTATTTGCATGGGGGGTAGTAGATATTGTGTTGGGATTAGAGTGGCTCACCACATTAGGGACAATTGAGATGAACTTCTAGCATCTATTCATGAGATTGCATTCAGAGGGAAGGATAGTTGAACTAAGAGGGTTGCATGCAAAGTCCCCACAAATAGTAAGTTCTCATCAAATACAAAAGATGCTTAAAAAAGGGGATGATGGATTTGTGGCACAATTGTTTTCATTATTAGCCTATCAACCAAATGTTCCTATCTATCTAGATCTACAAGCAATGGTTTTTAGAGATATGCCTAAAGAATTGCCTCCAAAAAGAGACTATGATCATGCCACTTAGCTAGTACCAGGGAGACAACCACCTAACATCAGGTCTTATAGGTACCCGTATATGGAAAAAAGTGAGATTGAGAAGATAGTTCAGGAGATACTAGAGGTAGGTATTATAAGGCATAGCCAGAGTGCCTACTCTCCTATTGTGATGGTGCATAAGAAGGATGACACTTGGCGTATGTGTCCAGAATATAGAGAGCTCAACAAGTACACCATCAAAGATGATTTTTCTATTCCAATCATTGATGATTTACTAGATGAATTGAATGGAGCTATGCTTCTTACAAAACTAGATCTTAGATTAGGTTATCATTGAATTCAAATTAGGGATGAGGATATTCCCAAGACAACATTTAGGACTCATGAGGGTAATTATGAGTTTCTAGTGATGCCATTTGGTCTTACTAATGCTCCATCTACATTTTAAAGTTTGATGAATGCTATCTTTAAGCCATTTTTTAGGATGTTTATATTAGTGTTCTTGTTGGCCAGAGACACTGCTATGCATGACATGTGTTGTCATTGATGGTAACTAATTCTATCTTACACATCCACATAACATAATTTGTTCATACCGGAAGTCAGAGTGAAGATTTGTCTAAGTCCGGATAGTAAGAAACAGAGCATGTGATAGAGTCCAATATCTTGGTCTAGATCTCTTCGGTGGTAAATCTAAGTGAGCTATAGATTTGAGGGAGTGATAAGGATTTTCAGGACTATCTAAATCTAGAAATTAGCCTTCGGTGATGAAGGATTCAAAAGTTGTAAACATCTGAGTATCAGGTTCCAGTTAGTCAGTACAGTCAGAAGAAGAACAAGCCAAGCTAGTATTTGATCTTGGTCTAGATGAATAAAAGTTGTTGGTTAAGTAATTTGTGATAATGAGTGGTATTGGCTGACATGGTTGATGATTTGAGAACACAAGTTTTTGGTCCATGTTGTTGTTTGTGCATGGTTTCATCTGATAGAATAGAGTTCTTAATAAATGTTCTAAGTTTTCTTGAAGCCGACTATAGTTGATTGAATTCCTTGATGCGGATATGTATAGTTCATGGATTCGAGTGTTTTTAAAAGGTGTGTGGTGTGGTGATGGAGTAAGTGTGAAAAAAGTAGAAAGAAGTATGAAGGTGAAGATCTAAGCTAGGATTATGAGCGAAAAGTGAAACAAGACATAGTAAGGATGAAGTGTATAAGATCAGTATTTTGTGCCTAATCGGAACTAAATTCTTGCATTGGTAGATGCTACTCAGTTCAAACATTTTGTAATCTTCTTGTAATCATTTCTGTAGGCAGTGAGCATGTTGGAGCAGTGAGCTCTAGGCAGTGTGCCCTGAAGGTATGTGCCTTCCCCATTTGTAATACTTTTAACAGAGTATAAATTCTTGTGGGTTAACCCCCATCGTGGTTTTTCCCTTAACTGGGTTTCCATGTAAAAATCTTGGTTTTCGTGTGTTATGATCTTGTTGTTTCTATTCTTATGTTCATACTTATTTCTTTTGAATGTATGTGGCAAATTAATTAAGGAACAATCTAAGATGTTTTATAGAACACTGATTCACCCCCCCTCTTAGTGTTCCTTAATTCCAACAATTGGTATCAGAGCAAGGTTCCTTGGAAGAAGCTTAACAGCTTGAGGAAGGAGTTTTCATGGGTTCACTCAAAGAACAACTTTAATTGGCCTTAGAAGATCTTGATCAGTCCAAAGTAGAAGTAAATGAACTGAAAGCGTACCTTAAAGATGCTGATGATTGCATTGAGATGTTAAAAGAAAAACTAAAAAAATGTATGGAAAAGAGGAAGTATGATTGTAAGTAAAAGACAAAAGACTGAAACCCAAGCTAGAAAATCCACTTTGTCTGTAGAAGAAATTGTGAATGTTGTGACAATTCATGGGAATCTAAAACCCATAATAAAATACTATGACACTTTTGATGATGCAAACAAGAGAATTTTAGAGGATGCCACTATAAAATACTTGAATACATTCAATAGATCTCTTGTGGAAATTTTATCTAAAATTCCTAAGAGTCTGAGTAACATTCTGGAAATGAGGAAAGAGGCTACTAAAGCTAAAGATTTGGACCTAAGGAAACATGTGTTATCTAGTTTGTGTCCAGTGATCTCCAACAAAGAAGTAGATAAAATTTTTAAAGAGGTCAAGAATGATTTCAGAAACAAAACAAGGATGAATAAGCTAATGATTGGAGATATTGATGAATTTATTAAAGAGACAAAATAGATTCTGAAGAAAGCACTGGACAAAAACAAGTTCTATGTGGTTACAGAAGAACTGGTTGATACTGAGGATGCATCAATTCTAAATGATGAAGAGTAGCAAAAAAATAAGCAACAAACTGGAGTAGATGATGACTCCTTTCTAGAAGAAGAAGCATTGAATAAATAGGATGAAGAAATGATGGAAGAAGATCAAGTAAAAGAAGTTGATGGTGGAGTTGACTCTTCCATTTTGGATGTTGAAGAATTGAAGATCAATGAGTAGCAAACTGAGATAGATGACTCCTCTGTTCTAGAAAAGGAAGCAATAAACAAAGAAGATACAGAGATGAATGTTGAAACATATAAAGATGATTCATTGAAAAATAAATAGCATGAAATAGAAGAAGCTAAGGATCATGAAGTAGAAAAGGCCAAGGACAAAAATAAAAAGGAAGAAGAGATTGCAAAGGTTGAGGAAGAGCCCAAGCAGGACAATCCAGTTGATAGTACCGGTAAGGATCAAATAGATACATCAGCATCTTGGTCAAGAGACACTGTAGAAGCAATGAAGGAAATTTTGGAAAGAGATAAACAAATTGAAGAAGATCAGGACATAATACAAGGTCCAATAAATTTTGATACCTTATCTCCAGTGCAGAAGATAAAATTGGCCTCCATTGCTCAAGCCAAGGCCAAAGAAGATATTCTGAAGTCTCACATAGAAGACAGTGAGTTACTTGGTCTTGCATCTGAGATTCTGGAGAAAATCATGCCAACATTCCATAAGGATTCATCTACATATCCCTCTGGCCAATTGAAAAGTCTAATAAACTCTATAAGTTCTCATTTTCAATCTCTTGAAAAGTATGCATAGGTCAAGGTTCAAAATAAATTCAATGATAAAAGATTTGATGCCCTGAAAGGGATGATTGCATTAGATATAATTGTGTTGGATACCAGTGTTAAGAATATTCAAAATGCTCTCACAGAAGGAGGGAATGTATATAAATTTTGTTTATCTTGTCCTAAAGCTATAGAGGACATTGAAATAAAAATAAAGGAGTCTAAGGAAAAAATGTCAAGTGTATCCCAATCTTTTGATCCTTTGACAATATCTGTGATGAGCCAAGAATGTCAAACAATCAGCCTGATTGGAGAAATAAAGAAATTGATGAAGGAAAAGGACAACATTGAGACAAGGATGTGTGAACTCTGGGGACTAATTTCCCCCAAGTTGGAAGCAATGTTCAATACCATGACAGAAGCCCAAGCTGCTACTAAGTCAAGTGATCCTACTGACTTACGGAAAGAAGAGTCTCAAGCATTCTTATTCAGTGGCCACATCTTAGTTTTGAACAGTATGAAGAAGAGTTGGGACAATGAGTTGGCGTTGTTGAAGAATATCTTTGGTAATGTGTTCAAACTTATGTAAATAAGTCATAGGGTTGTTTGTATATATGCCCATGTACATAAAATTTTTGGTGAATTTTGGTATGCATATTTTTTCGAGTTTGATGCTCAATTATAGATATTGGAACTACTAGACCACAAGGCAATATTCACTCCTGGCTATAAAGTTGTATTGCATATACACTCCATAGTGGAGAAATGTGAGATTATGGAATTGTTACATCTAAAAAGTTTATCCTTTGCCATTGATGTCAAAGGGGGAGTGAAGAGCAGTGAAAAATGAGGAATCCAGCAAAGGGGGAGCATTGGAGAATAGTGAAAAGCATAAGTGTACATAGTAAGGGGTAGTTGTTCCGACACTTAGTCATTTTTCACTAAGTGTTGTCATCAATGCCAAATGGGGAGATTGTTGGCAAAAGACACTGCTACGCATGGCAGGTGTTGTCATTGATGGCAACTAATTCTATCTTACACATTCGCATAACATAATTTGTTCATACCAGAAGTCAGAGTGAAGATTTATCTAAGTCTGGATAATAAGAAACAGAGCATGTGACAAGGTCCAATATCTTGGTCTAGATCTCTCTGGTGGTAAATCTCAGTGAGCTATGGATCTGAGGGAGTGATAAGGATTGTTAGGACTATCTAAATCTAGAAATTTAGCCTCTGGTGATGAAGGATTCAAAAGTTATAAACATCTGAGTATCGGGTTCCAGTTAGTCAGTATAGTCAGAAAAAGAACAGGCCAACCTAGTATTTGATCTTGGTCTAGATGAATAAAAATTCTTGGTTAAGCAATTTGTGATAATTAGTGGTATTGGCCGACATGGTTGATGATTTGAGAACACAAGTTTTTGGTCCACGTTGTTGTTTGTGCATGGATTTAGCCGACAGAACAGAGTTCTTAATAAATGTTCTAAGTTTTCTTGAAGCTGACTACAATTGATTGATTTCCTTGATGCGGATATATATAGACGATGGATTTGAGTGTTTTGAAAAGGTGTGTAGTGTGGTGATGGAGTAAGTGTGAAAAAGGTAGAAAGAAGTGTGAAGGTGAAGATCTAAGCAAGGATTATGAGTGAAGAGTGAAACAGGGTAGAGTAAGGATGAAGTGTATAAGATCAGTATTATGTGCTTAACCAGAACTGAATTCTTGCATTGGTAGATGCTGCTCATCAGTTCAAACATTCTGTAATCTTCTTGTAATCATTTCTGTAGGTAGTGAGCTCTAGGAAGTGCGCCCTGAAGGCATGTGCCTTCCCCATTTGTAATACTTTTAACAGAGTATAAATTCTTGTGGGTTAACCCCCACTGTGGTTTTTCCCTTAACTGGGTTTCCACGTAAAAATCCTGGTGTTCATGTGTTATGATCTTGATGTTTCTGTTCTTATGTTCATGCTTCTTTCTTTTGAATGTATGTGGCAAATTAATTAAGGAACAATCTAAGAAGTTTTGCAGAACACTGATTGACCCCTGCCCCCTCTCAGTGTTCCTTAATTCTAACAGTTCTTTGATAATATATTGATTTATAGAAAGACTTGGGAAGATCATTTGCATAATGTAGATCAAGCATTACAAGTTGTCAAACAATACCAACTTTATGCTAAACCTTCCAAGTGTGCTTTTGGTCTTAGAGAGGTGGAGTACTTGGTTCAAATAGTGTCACATGAAGGAGTAAAGATGGATCCTAAAAAAATCAAGGCTATGATAGAGTGGCCTATTCCTAAAGCCATTAAAAACTTGAGAGGCTTCCTTGGACTCATTGGATATTATAGAATTTTTTTGAAAAACTATGGCCACATATCAACACTGCTTATAAATTTTTTGAAGAAAGATGCTTTTCAATGGAATGAGTTAGCTAATACAACATTTGAGAGATTGAAGGAGGCTATGTGTACTACTCCAATTCTAGCCTAATGAAGGGGGGTAAATCATAAAACACGCAACAACAAAAATTGCACATAGAAAATACAACTTTCTTTTATTGATCTGGGCAACTCTTTACATTACAGAAGCTCAAATACAATCAGAGGATGAATCTTCTACTAGCTACAACACATTACAGCTTTCCCCAACCTCAAGACTCCAGAATCTTCAGCCTTCTGTAAGCCTTAAATCTGCTAGCGTTTCTATTTCCCACCTATTCTTGACTCTACCCTTGCCCCCTTTAACTCTAGTACTGCCCAGGGTTCCCAAAATAGTCATAAAATAGCACTTTTTGGTGGCCTCAAGCTGAATTTTGAAATTTGCAACTCCCTCCAAAAATAGGTCAACTTCTGGGAAGCATAATTTTTGATCCAGGTGTTCGATTGACAAATTGTTTTAAGCGTCGGAAAGCTCACGATGTGAACTATCACGCCAAAAATTCGTAAATGTATTTTCGTCAACTTTTTGGGATGTTATGGGATGTTTTAGTGCCTCATATCTTGTTTCAAAAATTTTTAGGGACTTTTCAGAAAACAAAAACTTTAATATCTTTCAACTCACAAATGATCTTTGCCTGATTCCTTCGCCAAAGGTCTTATACTTCCATTATGTAACTTTCTACAAGTTTTTGCTTCAATCTGTGCCCAAATGCAAACTTTCCTAAAATAGCAGGTAAACTTTCCAAATCTAGCAGTTTGTTATTTTTAGTAGTTTTGGAAAAAATGAAAGTCCTACATCATTATTCAAGAGATTATGGAACCAGAAATACTAATTATGGAAAGAAATGAAAACAACTATAATGATTTTAAATCAACTTCTTTTTGGGTGATGCAAGATTGCCCTTACACCACTAGATGCTCTTGCATCAGACACCTAGGGTAATTTGAGAAGTGACCCTGTCACGTCTCAGGTGCTTGTTTGAGGAAAACCCAAATGGTCAACCTCTGCCTTAGACAACCAAGAAGAATCTTCAACAGGCCTTCCTTTCCATTTCACCAGATATTCTTCATATTGCATGTTCCAAGTACTTCCCACACGGCTATCCAAGATCTCTTCTATCTCCTCTGTTGAAGTAGATGCCGGAATACTCCACTGTTCTTTTGTTGGTCCATCCTCTGCTCCACCTTCATGATATTCTGATAAATCAACAATGTTGAAAATAGGAGAAATATTGATCCCACTCAGAAACTCAACCTCATATGCATTTCCTGAATCATGCTTCTTGAAGATTCTGCATGGTCCAAATTTCTTCATTTTCAACTTATTGTATGTTCCAATTGGGAACCTTTCTTTTCTCAAGTGAACCATGACTTCATCTCCTTCCTGGAACTCCTTATATCTCCTCTTTTGATCTGCCTTAGCCTTGTACTGAATATTCATCTTATTAATGTGCTTTCTCACCTCTTCATGCAAATTCTTCATGTGTTCTGCAAAGTCTTCGGCTTCAGCACTTGTCTTTTCTCCTTTGTCTAGCTTCCTTAACTCAGAAGCATTTCTTGGGCTATTGCCATATACAATCTGGAATGGTGATTTACCAGTACTCCTATTGACAAAATTGTTGTAAGCAAATTCTTCCTATGGTAAAATCGAATCCCATCCCTTGGGCTTATCTCCTACTAAGCATCGCAATAGGTTACCCAAACTCCTATTCACCACTTCAGTCTATCCATCAGTCTATGGATGGTGTGCAAAATTGAACTTCAAATCTGTCTTCAACTTCTTCCACAATGTCCTCCAGAAATAGCCAACAAACTTGGTATCTCGATCTGAAACTATGCTCTTTGGTAGACCATGTAGTCTCACCACTTCCTTGAAAAATAACTCTGCAATATGAATAGCATCATTAGTCTTGTTACAAGGAATAAAATGTGACATCTTCGAGAATCTATCCACCACCACAAAAATAGAATCATGTCCTCTATGTGTCCTTGGTAAACCAAGAACAAAATCCATACTAATATCATCCCATGGCTTCTCTGGTATAGGTAATGGCTGATATAGCCCTGTATTCTGACTTGTTCCTTTTTCCATCTGACATATTCTGCAACTCTGCACAAATTTCCTCATATCCTGCTACAACTATGGCCAATAATAATTTTCACCAACAATAGCAATGGTCTTATCTTGACCAAAGTGTCCAGCCAATCATCTACTATGTTTCTCCTTTATCAGATTCTCTCTCATGGAACTCCTCGGAATGCACAACTGGCTTCCTCTAAACAACATACCATCTTGGATTATGAAATCCAACCATTTTGTCCTATCCAAAGTAACAAGTTCCAAACAAGCTTTCCAGGGCTCTACAAAATCTGGATCCTCAGGATACAAACTTTTGAGCTCATCGAACCCAACAACCTCTATCTTCATTTCTATCAATAAACTTTGCCTTCTACTCAAGGCATCTGCAACTTTGTTGGACTTCCCACTCCTATGCTTCAAAACAAAAGTATAGCTTTGTAAAAAATAAACCCATTTTAAATGCCTTTGGTTCAACTTTCCTTGACTATTAAGATACTGTAAGGCCTAATGATCAGTATATAAAACAAACTCTTTTGGCAACAAATAATGTCTCCATTTCTTCAAAGCCTGAACTATTGCATAAAATTCCTGATTATAAACAGAATACTTTTTCTTGGCATCATTAAGCTTCTTACTAAAATAGGCAATGGGCTTACCTTCTTGGCTCAAAATAGCTCCTATAACACTACCACTAGCATCACAATCTACCTGAAATACCTTATTGAAATCTGGAAGTGCCAAAACAGGTTGCTCTTTGACTTTCTACTTCAATGCATCAAAGCTTTTGTCTACTCCTTTAGTCCATCTAAACTCTTTTCTATCCCCTCTCATTGTCTCAATTAGGGGTGCACAAATGCTATTAAAATTTCTGATAAACTTTTTGTAAAAACTTGCCAAACCATGAAAAGATTGTACCTCTATGGCACTCCTTGGTGTAGGCCATTCAAGGATAGCTCTCACCTTCTCTGGGTCCATCTTAAGACCTTCCTCTAAGACAACAAATCCTAGGTATACCAACTCCTTCTTTGCAAAACTACATTTCTTTAGATTAATCAGCAACTTCTCCTCCCTCAGCTTCTCTAAAACTCTTCTGATATGCATCAGATGCTCATCCGAAGTCTTACTGAAAATCAAAATATCATCTAAATAAACAATAACAAAACTTCCCAAAAATTCTTTCAGTACCTCATTCATGAGCCGCATGAATGTGCTCGGTGCATTGGTTAGCCCAAATGGCATGACTAACCACTCATACAAACCCTCCTTTGTCTTGAAGTCTATCTTCCATTCATCTCCTTCTCTGATTCAAATCTAGTGATACCCACTCTTCAGGTCAATCTTCGTGAAGTACTTGGCTCCACTCAAACAATCCATTATGTCATTGATTTTGGGTAATGGAAATCTGTACTTGATTGTGATCTTATTGATGGCTCGAGAGTCTGTACACATTCTCCACTCTCCATCTTTCTTTGGTGCTAATATTGTAGGTACCGCATAGGGACTTAGGCTCTCTCTTATCAATCCCTTCCTCAACAACTCCTGAACTTGTCTGTTCAACTCTTCACTCTCTGTTGGAGTCATTCTGTGGGGTGCCTTATTTGGCAAACTGGCTCCTGGTATCAAGTCCATTTGATGACTTATCTTCCTCACTGGTGGTAAACCTTCTGGTAGATTATCAGAGATAATGTCCTGAAATTCTTCCAACATATCTAAAACTTCTATTCGTACATCTTCACATTTCTCTTGGCTAATCTTAGGAATCAATGCAAAGAAATGATGCTCATGCTTCATACCCTCCAAAAATTTCCTACCATCTACCAAGCAAATTCTAGCAGTACTACATACCTTTTCTTTGACATCCTTCAAGGGCTTCAACTTGTGACGAACTCCATCCTTTGTTAGGGAATATGCGTTTGCACGACCATCATAGACAGTGCTCCTATCATACTGCCATGGCCTCCCCAACAACATATGACATGCATCCATCAGTATGATATCACACAACACCTTGTCATGGTAGTCCTCAATCTTGAACTTCACTAAACACTACTCATTGACCAAAGCTCTATGGTCCTTCTGCAACCATGCAATCCGATATGGATGTGGATGATTTCTTCTTGTCAACTTAAACTTGTCAACCATCTCCTTTGAAACAAGATTGTCAGTGCTTCCACTATCAATAATCATATCACAACACTTACCTTCACATTTGCACCTTGTGCGGATTAAACTCTTCCTCTGATTTGGTTCTTTCTCCTCATTCAGCAAAGTTCTTCTGACAACTAGGGTTTCTCCCCTTTCAGCATCTTCAGAACGCTCAGACTGTGCATCTTCATCTACATGTGCAACTTGTGCATTACCTTCAGGTCTTCTATTTGTCCTTCCTTGATGTTGCGAACACTCATATGCTTGATGCCCTTCTTCTCCACATTGGAAACAAGTTCCTTTGAAACCTCCTCTTCCGAGCCCTTGCCCAGGTCTGCCTCTTCCTCTTTGCTCACCATTGTTCTGGTCACAAGGGTGGTAGGCATTATCCCCTCTTTGATTTTGACTGGTGCCAGCTTCTTTACTTTTCTTTTGATCTTCATTATGGTCTCCATAGGGTCTTCCACCAGTCCTTCCACCTTGACCTCTTCCCCTTTGCTTGTTGTCGAATCTTTTATTCAGCTTCTCTTCCACCTTCAAGGAAAACTGATACGCATCTTCTATGGTGGTCATTCTGACCAGGCTCATCTCCTCTTGAATACTTGGCCTCAACCCATTAATGTAACGGGCTACATTCTCCTTGTTGGCCTCTGCATGGCCTATCCTGATAGTAATCTTATAAAACTCTTCTGTATACTCCTTAATAGACTTGTTACCTTGCTTCAGTCCTTGCAGCTTCTTCAGCAACTCCATCTCATAGTCCACAGGAATGAACTGCTTCTTTAGTTTCTCCACCATCTGATCCCATCTGGTGATCTTTCCTTTTCCTCTTCTGTTTCTCTCTAATTGGACCTCCTTCCACAAAATATTGGTGTGGCCCTTCAACTTTGTTTTTGTAAACTTGACCTGATCTGGGTCCTCCACATCTTCATACTCAAAATACTCCTCCATGTCATTGATCCAATCAATAAGCTATTTTGGATTCAAATCTCCAGAATAGGTAGAAACTTTGATCCTGGGCCTCGTTCCAATTTTAGAAATGGCCCTCAGCAACCTAACTTCTACAAGATCTCCTACAACTTCTTGTTCTTCCTCAGATAGCTCTTCTTCAGCTTCATCTTCACTTTCTTCTCTTGTTCTCAGCTCAAACCCTCTTCGTATCTCCTCTTGCAATGCATCGATTTGCCTTTGTAGGGATCTAAAACCCTCTTTCATCAAAGCATTCCTCCCAACATGATTTCTTCGTGGAGGCATCTTGGTCTCTGCAACAAACCCATAACCTTAGGTCTTGGTGCAAACTACCTCACGGTTGGCGATCTGTCTACACACTCAGGATCCCTTGCTCTAATACCACTTGATGAAGGGGGGAAATCATACAACACGCAACAACAGAAATTGCACATAGAAAATGGAGCTTTCTTTTATTGATCTGGGAAACTCATTACATTACAAAAGCTCAAATACAATCAGAAGATGAATCCTCTACTGGCTGCAACACATTACAACTTTCCCCAACCTCAAGACTCTAGAATCTTCAGCCTTCTGTAAGCCCCAAATCCGCTAGGGTTTCTATTTCCCACCTATTCTTGACTCTACCCTTGCCCCTTTTAACTCTACTACTGCCCAGGGTTCCCAAAATAGTCATAAATAGCACTTTTTGGTGGCCTCCAGCTGAATTTTGAAATTTGCAACTCCCTCCAAAAGTAGCTCAACTTCCGAGAAGCATAATTTTTGATCCGAGTGTCTGATTGACGAACCGTTTTAAGCACCGGAAAACTCTCTATGTGAACTATCATGCCGGAAATATGTAAATGGATTTTTGTCAACTTTTCAGGACATTATGGGATGATTTAGTGCCTCATATCTCATTTCAGAAATTTTCAAGGGCTTTTCAGAAAACAAAAACTTTAATATCTTTCAGCTCACAAATGATCTTTGCTTGATTCCTTCACCAAAGGTCTTATATTTTTGTTATGTATCTTTCTACAAGTTTTCACTTCAATCCGTGCCCAAATGCAAACTTTCCTAAAATAGCAGGTAAACTTTCCAAATCTGGCAGTTTGCTATTTTTAGCAGTTTTGGAAAAAATGAAAGTCCTACATCATTATTCAAGAGATTATGGAACCATAAATACTAATTATGGAAAGAAATGAAAACAACTGCAATGATTTTGAAACAACTTTTTTTTGGGTGATGCAAGATTGCCCTTACACCACTGGATGCTCCTGCATCATAGCCACACTAGACTTCACCAGGTATTTTATTGTACAGTGTGATGCTCTAGGAAATAATATAGGAGCAGTTCTCATGTAGGAAGTAAGGCCCATTGCTTTTGAAAGTTATCAATTGAAGGGTAAGAATCAACTCAAGCCCATTTATGAGAAGGAAATTCTAGCTATTCTTCATGTAGTGAAATAGTGGAGGCCATATCTGATGGGTAGACACTTCAAAGTGAAGATAGATCATGACAATCTCAAATATTTTTGGACTAATGGTTATCTTTAGAAGAGCAGTAGAAACGGGTCACTAAGATTTTTGGGTATGACTTTGAGATCCTCTATAGGAAAGTAAAAGAGAATATAGTGGCTGATACACTATCTAGAAAGGATGACAAGGACAAGAAATTATTGTGTGTCATTTCAGTAGTGCTAGCATATTGGGTGGAAGAAGACAAAGCAAAGTGGTAAAATTATGTGGCTACAACAAATCTCATTAAATAGTTGCAAACTAATCCTAGCACTTCAGATAAGTTTTGTTGGAAGACTATTTGTGGTATAAAGAGATATTATACCTATGCAAAAATTTCATCCTCAAACAAAAAATTCTCAAAGAGCTCCACAATTCTCTAGTTGGGGGTTATTTAAGATTTTTGAAGATATATCATCGAATCATATAGGATCTATTTTGAGAATGGATTAAAGGTGATGTTCAAAAATTTATGGTAGAATGTTTGATATGTCAAAGAAATAAAGGGGAAATGGTTAAGACACTTGGTCTCTTGTAGCCCTTAGTTTATCCCCAGCCAATAGTGGGAAGAGGTCTCCATGGATTTCATCATAGGCCTTCCAAGATCTAAAGATAAGAATTTCATCTAGTAGTTGTGGATTGCCTCACCAAATATGCCCATTTATTGCTTTATCCCATACTTTTATAGAAAGTACAGTGACAAAAGCATTTATGGAGAATATACAAAAGTTACATGGTACCCCAAGGGTTATTGTCAGTGATCGTGATCTTATCTTTACTAGTAACTTTTGGACAAATTTATTCTCTTGTTTGGGTTCTCAATTGGCTTGTATCTCTTCATACCATCCTCAATCTGATGGGAAAACCAAGGTTGTCAATAAGTACTTGGAAGGATATCTACATTATTTTACTTCAAATAAGCAGTCTCATTGGGTGGATTGGCTACCATTTGTAGAATGGTGGTACAACACTTCCTTCCATAATTCTACAAAAATATCCCCATTTATGGCATTATATGAATACCATCCTCCATCCATCACATCAACATTGAAGGTGACACCAAAAGTTTAGGTAGTGGAGGATCAAATGAATTGTAAACAACATGTACTTTCAGGAGTCAAGGAGAACTTGGCCATGGCACAAAATAGAATGAAACAATAAGCAAACCAACATCGTAGTGAAAGGAGTTTTGAGGTTGGTGATTGGGTTTTTTCTTGAGATTACAACCCTATAATCAAATGTCCTTGAAGCAACAAAAAAAGAGTAATAAGTTTTCACAAAAATATTATGGGCCATACTAGATTCTACAAAAGATAGGCAATGTGGCCTACAAGCTTGAGTGACCACCTACAATAAAGATACATCTAGTTTTTCATGTTTCTTGTTTGAATAAGGTGATTGTTTGACATATTCCTATACAAATTGTGTTACCAGAGCTAGATGAAGAAGGAAGAATCATTTTGGATCTAGAGTTAATTCTCCAAACATGTACAAAGAAGTTGAGGATTGAGATAATCACCAAGTATCTCATTCAGTGGAATAATCTACCAGTTGAAGATGCCATGTGGGAAGATGAAGATTTTATGCAGAAACATCCACAATTGATTAGCACTGAGGACAATTCTTCTCTAAAGAGGGGGGCATGCTATACCCTTAATCTTACATTGGTATAGTGTTATGAGTAGTTGAACTGTGGATACCTTAACTCTTAATTAAGATATATAATTATTATTATAGACTTATATAGGTATTTAGGTCAGCCTAGGTGATATATTTTGGTATCTAAGTGAACTTGGGTGATATCCAAGGCTTGAGTATGGTATATATAGGAGGTAGAGTTTAGTCAAATGTTATCATCAAATTATAAATTATGTTCTTCATTGGAGACTTTTGGAGGTTACCCCCTCGAAGTGGAATATTATTATCAAGTATTTGTAGCATATTTCCTATTATATTCTTCTATTGTTCTATTATGTCAGAAAATGTCCCCTTGGGGGCTTTTCCCTCTTAAGGTTTAGCTCTTGGGTCCTTAGAATGCATTTAGAGCATCTTGCATGTTAATTTGGAATCCTGATGAGAAAACCCTAAAGTCTTATGGCAAATAGGACCTAGGGGATGCTATTTTGCTGATCCCTGAACAAAAATGAGGGGGTGGACTTCTAGCACCCTAGTCCTACCCTATTTTGGGTATGCCCTAAATTTTAACGTCAGTTTTATGACCGTTACTTAGGTCCCACGCTGACATCTCAAGTTTGAATTATGAAATTCTTAGCGGGAATGTTTGTAGTTGCATATATAAGCATGCTTAGGTTTTCATTTGTAAACTAGAAGATGATTGTGAACTTTATGCATTTTTATGATTTCAAGATATTCATGGTTGCAAGAGTAGAGCATTGTTATTATGTTTGTGATTACAGATTTGACTTCATCTTCTCATGTGATTTAAGAGCCTTCATGTATGTGAGATCTACACTTCAAGGTGATATCTATTGTGTTTTTGATCATTTATCATTTGGATTTTGCCTCTATCCCGCAAGGATATGTACTCTTATCTGACAACGGTGTTCAGAAGACTTGAATGTTTCTCTGGGGCTTGACCGAGGCAAGCCTCTAAACACCACAACCCCCTCCCACACTCCTTTGTTATTACAGGTTACAGATACTGAGTTTCACGGAGTGGAGTTGTAAAAAGGAGGTTGCAAACAACAAGGATTTGGGATCTGAAAGAAAGAGGACAAAGGTAAAGATTTTGGGACAAGGGTTCTAGTGCCAGTGTCCTCCATCTTTTCTGGGGCAGAAACGGAAGATACAGTGTAGATCAGTGTCAAAAGGAGATTCATATTTTGTTACAAAAATTATACCTTGGACAGGGGTGTTAGTGCCAATGTCCTTGACTATTTCACATTATGAACTTCAAAAAATAGTAAGTTAATAATCTCTATCCTTCACCTTGGTCTGAAAGGATTTGCCGTAATTCATTAATTTGCTTACTGTTTTGCTTATTTAGGGTTTTAAGAGTAATTGAGCATTAAATTGAGATATTTGTTTCATACATCTGAGCTTCCACATCATTCCAAGTGGCATCCCAACCTGATAGGTGATTTCTCTTGCTTAGTGGAGATTCAACTCGGTTGATATGCCCTTGAATGTTTGGTGAAAAGGGAGGATTTGCCTTTGAAACCTAAACCAAAACTTTTCCTCCTTTTTCACCCTAAACATTTTAAGATAGTTTTGTGTGAAGCTTGAGTGGTTCTTATGGGAGTCTTGTTTGTTATCAGGAAGTCCATGTGATGGTTGTTTCTCAAATTGTTACGTATGTGAGATCTTTTGTTTCTTATGAGGAGGAGAAACACTATTATTTCTGACTGATGATAATCATCTTGCTCTTTTCCAATTTTTAATTCTCTTATTTTGTTGATTCTGTCTATCATAGTGAGAAGGACTATCTTGTACTATCTCAATCTTTTCTTTTGTCAGAGTCTCTTGCTTCAGTTATTCCATTTGTCTTTCCAATGCATTTTGGTTATCTACCAATCCTTGAAGGGATAACAGAGGAGGAACCTTAGCATAAATACCATTTCTTCATGGGTGAGGTAATACTTCAATATTTTCCTTATCCACCTCTATTGTAGCAATTATCTCATCATAATTCAGATAGTCATCTTCTACTTCAAGTGTATTTTGTTCCATCATGTTATTATCAGTATGCTTAGGAAAGGGATTAGTAAAGATTTGTAAATTCTAATTCAGTGGAACAACTGACTTATTCCCATTATCATTCACACCTGATACCTGTGTAACATTTGAGTCGATGAGGTCTTGTATTTCATGTTTAAGATGCATACATCGTTCAGTATCATGTCCTTGTTGCTAATGATAATGACAAAAAACATTAGCATCAAAATAAGGTCCTTGCATTCTTCTAGGATCCAATGGTTTAGTTGGAGGAAGCTACGTGAGGTTATTTCTCACAGCTTGATTCATGATAGAGTGATAGGATTCAGATATCAGAGCAAACTTTCTTTGTTGAAACAGTGCCTTCTTTGGATTAGTGATAGCAAACACTTGGGAGAAATTGTTTGAATTTTATCCATTAACCTTGATGAAAGTCTTATTATTCCTCTTAAATTCATTTTGTGTTTTTCTTCCCGTGGATTGACCAACTGGAGCTGATGAGTTTTGATTTTCATACTGACTAGATGAAAGTTGATAATCATGAAGGGCAGTACATAAATGTTGAAAAGAGTTATACTTCATCAAGATAATCTTATCACAGATGTTAGGTTGTAGATTCATAATAAACACCTTCTAAACATCCTCATCCTTCATCTAATATTGAATTTGTACATAAAGGGCTTGATACCGGCTGATAAACTTAGTTAATTTCTCTTTCAAACCTTGCTTGCAATGAACTAGATCAATCAAGGAGACTTGAGGTCCAATGTTCGCTTGAAAATGTTGTAAAAAATGATCAACTAACTGTGAAAAAGAGTGCATTGAATTCGAAGGTAAAGAGAAAAACCATTCTAAAGCAGTGTCTTTGAGAGATCGTGGGAAAAGTTTTTCTAACAAGTCCTCTTCAAAGTAAAAATCACTACACAGCCGTGAATGCTACCACATGAGTATTAGGATCACCTTTTCCACCATACTTTTCAAAGAGAGGAGTCTTAAACCTCTCAGGCATAGGAGTTCTCAAGATTACATAAGATAAGGGATTATGAGCATGATAGGTTGGTATATTCTAGGTTGTGAAGGATTCATCAAGTTTTTCACCTTTTGTTGTAAAGAAGTCATGCCTTGCAATAGTTGGTTTAATATGGCATCATTGGGTGATGCAGTTTGTTGTGAGGAATTAGAGCTGAAGTGAGGAGGTGATTGAACCTGAGTAGTAACAAGCAGAGGTTGTGAATAGCTAAGTGGTGGTTGAACATAGTGATAAGTGGAAGGTGGTTGCGATTAGTTATATGTAAGAGGTGGTTGAGAAGAAGTGGGATGGAGAGGTGGTTGAGATTAATTATTCATAAAAGAAGTCACCTTAGGTGCCAAATTCTAATAATTAAATCCCACAACTTTGTAATTTTGTGAATTAGTGCCATTAGCTACTCCAATACTAGTGGTAGCATTACTACAAGCATTTGCATTAGTAGTTAAAATCGTTGATGTAAATGTAGATATTCCCATAGTCGGTATAGGTGTCGATACTTGTGTGTGAGATAGTGACATGTTATTGATACCATTCGCACATTCAGTCGCTATCATGACATTATTGTGTACTATATGCGTTAATCCTTCAATAACATTAATACCATCTTGTCCTTCTTTTATCAACTCTCTTATGTTGTGAATCATAGATATAGCTTCTTCCGCTATCCTTTCATTTTCAACAAATGCTTGGAAATCAGCTAACTCTTTATCAAGTTTGTTTATTTGCTCATTAGGTACATG
Source organism: Cunninghamia lanceolata (assembly GCA_027924645.1). Lineage (NCBI taxonomy): Eukaryota > Viridiplantae > Streptophyta > Pinopsida > Cupressales > Cupressaceae > Cunninghamia > Cunninghamia lanceolata. The sequence goes on along the minus strand of BSBN01001495.1, from coordinate 3,151,227 downwards.
TGTAGCCACCTCAATAGTTTCCTCTACATCATGAAATATTTGATCTTCCATAGTGGTTGTATGAGGGATAGTGTCTTGCAAAATTTGTGTCTATCCTTTTGTAAACAAGGTATTTAATGGATTTTCAAAGGTAGGAATATCATATTCTTCAAGAGCACTAGATCCCATGAGTCTTCTACTTCTTCTTAAAAGGATATTTCTATTAGGGTAGAAGGTTATAAGACTCATACAAAAGCATGCAACACTCAATGCACAAACTAATAGAAAAAAACCCTAGGAGAAAGATATGTTTAAGATCCAAAATGCTTGATTTTTCACCTTTTTTCAATACAAATGAGTGAAAGAAGAAGTGTTGTAAGGAATTTAAAGAGGGAAAGAAAGTAATATGCCTAAGAACAGCCCAATTATGCAACAATATCCTTCACAACATGCCTTTGATGCAAGTCTAGAGTGATGACAAGTCAAAACCTAGTAAAAATACACCTAAAATATGCATTTTTTCATCAATTTTCAATGTAAATGCCTAGTAGAAAGGGTGTTGTAAGGAATTTGAGGGGAAGCAGATAATAACCTTAATATCAGTCAAAGGATGCAGCAAAATCCCTCACAACATGCTTATAGTGCAAATCTAGAGAGACAATAAGGCCAAATCTAGTGAAAATGCAAGGTTTTCAAACCCTAGATATGAAATTTTGCAATAAAACCATTATAATGCAACACTATAATTAGAATTCAGTCCTAATGAGTGTTTGAAAAGGGTAGTAACATCTGAAACAATATTTTAACTACAAACCCTAGCTAATGCAATTCAAGTGAATACTAAATGATGAATTTTTGTAATTTAAATCAGATCTAATGAAAATAACATAAATTAAATGAAATTAAATGCCAATTAATTCAAATTATGCTAAAATGTAAGCCTAAGATGCCAATTTTTTCAAATTTTTTCAATTTTTTTGTAATTTTTCAAATGCAATAAGATGAATGAATGCAAATCTATCACACAACACTCATAAAGGTACAAAAAGTCCAAAAACATGGGTTTACTAAAAATTTTAGGGTGAAAAAGGGGGAAAAGTTTTGGTTTAGGTTTCAAAGGCAAATCCTCCCTTCTCACCAAACATTCAAGGGCATATCAACCAAGTTGAATCTCCATTAAGTGAGAGAAATCACCTATCAGGTTGGGCTTCCCCTTGGAATGATGCGGAAGCTCAGATGTATCAAACAAATATCTCAATTACTCTTAAAACCCTAAATAAGCAAAACAATAAGCAAATTAATGAATTACGACAAATCCTTTCAGACCAAGGTGAAGGACAGATTATTAACTTACTATTTTTTGAAGTTTGGAATGCGAAATAGTTGGGGACACTGGCACTAACACCCCTATCCAAGGTATAGTTTTCGTCATGGAATTTGAATCTCCTTTCGACACTGATCTACACTGTATCTTCTATTTCTGCCCCAAAAAAGATGGATGACACTGGCACTAGCGCCCTTGTCCTGAAATGTTCACCTTTGTCCTCTTTCTTTTAGTTCCCAAATCCTTGTTGTCTACAACCTCCTTTCTACAACTCCACTCCGCGAAACTTAGTACCTGTAACCTACAATCACAAAGGAGTGTGGGAGGGGGTTGTGGTGTTTAAAGGCTTGCCTCGATCAAGCCTCAGAGAGACATTCAAGTCTTCTGAACACTGTTGTCAGATAAGAGAGTGTATCCTTGTGGAATAGAGGCAAAATACAAATGATAAATGATCAAAAACATAATAGTTATCACTTTGAAGTGTAGATCTCACATAAATGAAGGCTCTTCAATCACATGAGAAAATGAAGTCAAATCTGCAATCACAAACACAATAACAATGCTCTGCTCTTGCAACCATGAATATCTTGAAATCACAAAAATGCATAAATTTTAGAATCATCTTCTAGACATCTTCTAGTTTACAAATGAAAACCTAATCATGCTTATATCTGCAACTACAAACATTCCCACTAAGAATTTTGTAATTCAAACTTGAGATGTTAGCATAGGACCTAAATAATGGTCATAAATCTGACATTAAAATTTAGGGCAGACCCAAAATAGGGTAAGACTAGGGCACTAGCGCCCAAGTCCACCCCCTCATTTTTGTTTAGGGATCATCAAATTAGCACTCCCTATGTCCTATTTTCCATAAGACTTCAGGGTTTTCTCATCAGGATTCCAAATTAACATGCAAGATGCTCTAAATTCATTCTAAGGACCCAAGAGCTAAACCTTAAGAGGGAAAATCCCCCAAGGGCACATTTTCAAGTTCTTTCATTACATATAACATCACATTATGCTCACATCATGTACAATGATGTTTTTGGGTCACTCTCTAGGTTCTTCACTTGTTCTTTCTACTTATGAACTCTATTGTTCATTTCTATATTTTATCATTTTGCTATTTCTAGTTTCCATAACCTAGCTTATTAATGTAAGGTAGTTTTAACACAACATTAAATTATCCTTTGCATTTTGGTGAGCCTACCACTTTAACACAAAACTTTTCTTTACCTTCCATTTTCTTCCAAAATTAAAATAAAAAAGTTTTATTTCCTCAATTTTTTTCCATGGTCCTAAAGGTGAAAAATGATGACCTTTGACCAGATCTTCTACACCTTTCTTGATCAATCTTCTTCTTCTATATTTAACATGGACATGCTTTCCTCCTTTCTTACCTCACTTTCTAGCTTTGCTTAGAATTTTTTTGATTATAAGGATACTTCTTTTAATGCATGTGATAGTGACTTAGCTCTTCCTATGTTGCTTTATTCTCTTCCTCCTTTATCTACATGTTCAAAACCTATGGATCTCTCATAGAAGGTTGAGGCCTCCTTCTCTTCCCTCACTACTCGTGAGGATCCTATTTTTACCGTTGACAATATTTCTTCACAACATGGCCCTCAAACTTCTATTGATAATCTTTCTTTTAGTGTCTTTTATGACTCTTCTTCAAGTGATGGTGAGCCTCATGCTTCTATTGATTCTTTCTCTTCAAGAGAAGGACTCTTCTCTTGTTCTTCCCCTCCTTCTACTTCTTTGGAGAATGGACTCCCTCTTATGGATAATATGGAGCATTCTAGCATTATTAATCACTTTTTTAAAGTCACATTGGTTGAGCTTCTTCCTTCGATAGATATTGATCATCATTCCAATGATTTTATATCTACTATTTGTACTCCTACATTTGAACCATATCCTTTAGACCTTGATCAATACCATCATATTGCTCCACCTTCTTTTTTTACTACACCTATACCACTTTCTTTTCTAGAGGTGTCACCATATATTTCTCATGAGTTACCTCCTACTGCTCCTACACCTACATGGCTATGCTCTCCTTTTTCTTCTAATATTCTCACATACCCCTCTCTTGTTGGTATGGGAACTCTTTCTTTTGAAAAGTCTAATGGCCATGGTGATCTACTGCACCATGTGAAACACTTCTTCATATGCTTGATTCATACTTGTGACAACTATATGTTAGCCAAATTATTTCCTAGAACCTTGACATATATCACTTTTGACTAGTTCTATACCTTACCTACTGGTTCCATACACTCCTTTTTTGATGTTGTTCATGCTTTTATATCTCATTTTCAATATAACATGGAGCTTGTGGTCTCTCTTACACACTTGGCTCAATGAGAAAAATATGCTAATGAGAGTGTTTAGGGATTCACTTCTCATTTCTTTTCCTTGATTATTCAATGGGGTTTCCACCCTCTTGATGAACTTCTTCTACCTCTTTTCTTTGAGAACTTACATTGCATGTCCAACATGTGTTTCTTCTTTAGTAGTTTTGTTCTCTTTCTAATTTAGTTCTTCATGATCTTTAAGTTGACCAAATCTTCCTATACTATCCTCATCTAAAATATAATGAATCCTCTCCTATCCCTCCCCCATGGATCCCCTTCCTAAAATTTCTGGACCTACCCAACCTATTGAAATGTACCGGATAATTGAGAGGGGGGGTGAATTAGTTGTCCCAAAACTCAAACACTTCTGCACTTAAACATTAATCACTTATCCACAATTATTATGATTTATCAATGAATGCATGAAATTAGAAGCTTAAACACAGATACAACATTAAACACAAGAGACACCATATTTTTACGTGGAAAACCCCAAGGTGGGGAAAAACCATGAAGAGGATTGGCTCTCAAAATATATTGCAATCTTTGAAAAATGATGTTCAGGCTTGGTCACTCCACGGGCCCAGAACATACTAGCTCACTACCATGAAGTATAGCTAGGTCTAGCAAGCTCATTGCCTCAACCCTAAACCTAGAAAGATTACAATAACGGATGTTAAACCTTGAGGGTTGTTAAATCCTATTGGCAGCTCACTACTAGGCTCACTACCAAAATCACCATCTTCTTCATGTCTAAGATTATTACATTGAAGTACAACAATTCCTCTACTCTGCTCTACTCTGCTCTACCTTATCTCCTCGCCCTTTTCCTTATCTTTCCATTTTCTCTCAAGGACACCTTTTCCATGACTCAATTACAAGTATTTATACACTTCATCAACCTTGGAATGATCATCAAGGTCAGCATTACAATTATCAACCATTGGAACAATCTCCAAGGTCAGCATTACAAACATTTACAAAATAGGTCCTGACCTATTACAACATTATGCAAAGGAAATGAAGCAAATATGTATGTGGATCATGCCATGCCTTAGCTGGGACTCAAACATGATCTTCCACACCACAACACACTTCCAAAATCTTCAAGGAATCTCCGCAATTACTGGAACTAACCAAGTTGGCTAATACTATTTACACACTACATTATCTGGGAACAATCTTCAAACACGATCTCAATTCCTTAACATAGACCAATGTCAAGATAGGAACATGATTAGGAGACATCTACAAGCACGTTACAATCATCAAGAGCAACTGCACGAACCTTAACCACTTTAGCCATAGGAATCTTCTCACCTGAACACATGAACTTCACTGTCTTCAACTGACATAAAAGAAAGATAGCTTGCGGACCACCAAAACATGAACCACTACAATTGTAGGCACTTATCATCATCCCAAACTTTCCCCTAGAAACACAGAGCAAAATACTTTATCCCTGTCACCAGAGAATAATCAGAAAAAGCATGTTTTACTCTGGTGAATGAAAATCTCTTAATTCTTCACACAGGAGGCTCAAACTTGGGATTTAACATCTTCAAACATCCCTTTAAATAACTTCCAATCTGCAGACCAATATATTCAACCAACAAGAAATTGGAGCAAACTACTAGACTATTCTTCAACATACAACTCACTGTCTATACTACACTTCACTATAACTCACTTGTTTCTTCTAGAGGGGCCAATTTTCTCAATATCCTCAATATACAAAGCTTCTAAACAAGTAATAGAATAGGACATACTTGACACCAATGACAACAAAGATATGTTGACATCAATGACAACACCGATTAGGCACATACTTGCAACAATTTCCCCCTTTGTCATTGATGGCAACATATGATGTGAAAAACTGTAACAGCCATCAAGACAGGATTCTCCCCCTATCTCTTTACACATCTGCACTCTTTCTTTCTGACCAAGATTCTCCCCCTATCTTTTTACACATCTGCACTCTTTCTTTCTGAGTTTTTCACATGACTTCTCTCCCCCTTTGACATTAATGGAAAAGGGCACATACTTGCATTCTGTTGTTCTAATCCAACCTCTCTTCTGAACTCTCTTCATTTGACTACTCCCCCTAAGAAGTAGCTCTTAAAGCATCAATCCAAATCTGGAGGTGGAACTCTAAGTACCACCAGACTGATGTACTCTTGTACATCTTAGTTTAGGGCAAGAGGGGTGATAACCCCTAACTTTTCTCTGAGATACTCAAAAGTATCCTTAGGCAGAGGCTTGGTGAAAATGTCTCCAATCTGATCCTTTGTAGAAACATACTCCAACTTGACTTCATTCTTTATCACCTTTTCTCTCAGAAAGTGACACCTAATGGATATATGCTTTGTCCTTGAATGCATCACTAGATTCTTTGATATGTTTATGTCACTTGTGTTGTCACAAAAGATTGCAATTGGATGTTCATACACAACTTTGATGTCCTTCAATGTCTGCTTCAACCATAACACTTGAGTGCAACTGCATGTTACTACAATATATTCTTCTTCTGTAATAGACAGAGATATTGAATCTTGTTTCTTGCTTAACCAAGATACCAACCTTTTTCCCAAGAAGAATGCACCTCCACTTGTACTTTTTCTATCATCCACATTTCCAGCCCAATCTGCATCAGTGTATGCACTGAGAGTGAAATCATTGTCTTTTGGATACCACAAACCATAATTCATTGTGCCTTTCAAATATCTATGTATTCTCTTGACTTCCATCACATGTGACTCTTTAGGTTCTGCTTGAAATCTTGCCACAAGACAAATTGCATGCATTATGTCAAGTCTGGTTTGGGTCAAATAAAGTAATCCTCCAATCATAGATCTATATCTTTTCTGATCAGTCTTAGGTGATTCATCATTCTTGCTCATCTTGCAACTAGTAACCATAGGGGCACAAATTGGCTTAGAATCCTCCATTCCAACAATTCTTTCACATACTTGGATACTACTACTCTGATCAATTTGAGATTATTCTTTACTCCTCCTAACTTCAACAACCATCTCTGATTACTACCTGCATTGCTACAACTTTTTCTTTTATTTCTTTGAATACTCCCCCTTAGGAGTACACATCAAACTGTGTCAGCTCTTGTTCATATCTTAGAAGACCTCTGGATTAACATATCATGTCTTCTCAAAGCTTCATACTTGACTCTCCTCAAATCAAGATATGACATCCAGCCATGAAGTAACATTACATCTTTTATCATCTTTCATGACAACTTATGAAAACAATGCATATTAATCAATGACAACACATATAGTCAATAATTTATTTAGGTCAATACTCATTTGTATGCAACTTTTCTCCTGCAGGCTTCCTTTATCATCAATTTATGCTACCAGCTCCCAAAAACAATGTCTTCTTCATCCAGTCTTGCCTTGTCCCTTGCTACTTCTCCATTCTCATTCATCTTGTTTCTGAGAACCCATTTGGTGCCAATCACATTCTTATCAGCAGGTCTAGGAACCAATTCCCAAGTTTGATTCTTTTCTATCTGCATCAACTCCTCTTCCATAGATATTACCTAATTTTCATCATTGCAAACTTCATTCATAGTTTTAGGTTCAACTTTTGAAAGCAAACAGTAATTCACCTGTTCTTCTAGGAGTCTTAGCAAAACTTTCTAGAGATTTTTCTTCTTCATCTTGACTATCTTCTTGATCAACTTGTTCTTCATTTGTTATAACAACAGGTTCATCCAATTCATAGCCACTCAGATATGATATTCTTCCCTTGTCTTCATCAACCTTCAACTTGAATTCTATTTTGAATGTAGACAATAGTATGTATAGCTTCTTTCCAGTACACTTCTGGTAGATCAGCTTCCTCTATTTAGTAGCCTCTAGAACTGTCATGTTCTTTCTTTCAACAACTCCACTCTGCTAAGGAGTCCTAGTAGACAACTATCTCTTTTGTTCTTCATAGAAAATATTGAATTCATATGATGTAAACTTACCTCCTCTATCAAACCTTAGGCATTTGATTCTCGATTCTATCTAATTCATAATCATTCACCTCTGAGTTCATTTGTAGATTCTCAAAACATTTCCAAAGAAAACTGCTATGTACTGAAAACAATTGAGTTTTGTCAACCTGAACTTCTGTTACTTATTACTCTCAAACCAATTATCAAAATTAGAAAAGCTTCTAGACATAGATGTAGCCAATGATCAATAACCATATGCCAGAATCGCAGAGCATTATCTTCAACAGTAGACCAATGCAAACCAAATTACTGGAGCACTGTCACTTGATTTTACTGGTTAGATACTTAGCCAAAATTCATGACCTGTCTTCTTTTCTTGATCAAATCTTTCTGCATAACAAAATTCTTAAACTACACAAATCTTCCTTTATCCTTTACAAATACAGTTCTTTGTCCCAACTTAAATCTTTGTTAACAATCCTTGACTTTGTCTCTTCATGCTGAGGTATCAGCACCAATCCTTTGTCAGGTGAAAAAGATTTTCATTAAAGCTGCCCCTGAGTCAAAGCACCCAATTTACTTCCTGGAGGAAGAATCTGCACCAGAGTCTAGTGCGGACCCATCCTTGACTTCATTTACTTCCTTATTGACCCAAACCTTGTTCATCTCCTTCCTGACTTCTGTCGGATCCACTAGTTTCTTCAATTCTGCATAACTTAGAGGTAACACCAAATCCATTGCTGTTGTAGTACACAACATTTCTCTGACTAGTATTTCTTCCATTTACTCTAGATCTGCATTGGTTAGCTTTATGCCCAAATTTGTTGCATGTATAACAGTAGCCACTGAAGGATTTAACTATCCTATCCCTACCATAGCCATTTCTTCTTTGACTTCTGCACTAATTAGCCCTATGTCCCATTTTATAGTATGCATAGCACTTAATAGAATTTTGACTCACTTTACTTCTACATACAACAGCTCTATGACCAACTTTATTGCACGTGAAACATTTACCTTTGAAAGATTGATCATTCCTTCCATTGTTGAAACCTTTCCTAATCTGACTTCTACATTCATTTGCTCTATGACCAATTTTCTTGCAATTGAAACACTAACTAGAGAATGATGGAGCATTTTGATTCATTATGCTCCTACACTAAGTAGCCTTATGACCAAACTTATTGCATGAATTACAATAACCATTGAAAGATGGGTACCTTTGAGCATTTGGTTGTTTGATCGGTGGTCTTCTAGGTTTGTTTCTTTGATTTTGGATCTATTTGCCTTTGTCCTTCTTGATCTCAGCATTCATTTCTTGTCATGTTCTTGAACTTTCACTTTTCTCAAATCCCAAGCCTTCTTTGTCATCAAATCTCTTCTGACTAGCAATCATCTCATTAAGTTTTGCAGAACTGATCCTAAACTTTTCTTCATAACTTTTTGCTTTCTCCAAGTCTGACTTCAGGTTCCAGATTTCCTCTTCAAGCTTAGGACATTTTTCTGATTTGTCTTCCACCAACATATTTAGGTCTTCTTCTTTTGCTCTTTCTACAACTTCCACTTTCAAATCATTCAAGGTTTCATTTGTTGATATTAATTGGTTAGTAGCCTCCTTATATTTTTCTTTGAGCTTCTTGACTTGCTCTCTTAATTTTTTTAAACATTCATTTTCTTCTTTAACATTCTCTTTTAGATCTCTAATTTCTTCTTTAGTTCTTTCTAGGTCTTTAAGAGCAACCTTGATGTGCGCCATCCTAGATCTACCTCAAGCTCTTAAGCTTTCTTCTGAGGAACCCTCGCTTTGATACCAATTGTTGAAATGTGTTGAACAACTGAGAGGGGGGTGAATCAATTGTCCCAAAACTCAAACACTTTTGCACTTACACATTAATCACTTATCCATAATTATTATGATTTATCAATGAATGCATGAAATCAAAAGCTTAAACACAGATGCAACATTAAACACGAGACACCAAATTTTTATGTGGAAAACCCCAAGGTGGGGGAAAACCATAGAGAGGATTGGTGCTCAGAATATATTGTAATCTTTGAAAAATGATGTTCAGGCTTGGTCACTCCATGGGCCCAGAACATACTGACTCACTGCCATGAATTACAACTAGGTCTAGCAGGCTTACTGCCTCATCCCTAAACCTAGAAAGATTACAATAAGGGTTGTTAAACCCTACTGGTAGCTCACTACTAGGCTCACTGCCAAAATCACCATCTTCTTCATGTCTGAGATTATTACATTGAAGCACAATAGTTCCTCTGCTCTTCTCTGCTCTACTCTGCCTGATCTCCTCGCCCTTTTCCTTATCTTTCCATTTTCTCTCAAAGACACCTTTTCCACAACTCAATTACAAGTTTTTATAGACTTCATCAACCTTGGAATGATCATCAAGGTCAACATTACAATCATCAACCATTGGAACAATCTCCAAAGTTGACATTGCAAACATTTACAAAATAGGTCCTGACCTATTACAACATTATGCAAAGGAAATGAAGTAAATATGTATGCATATCATGCCATGCCTTAGCTAGGACTTAAACACGATCTTCCATGCCACAACAAGCTTCTGCAATCTTCAAGGATTCTCTGCAATTACTGGAATTAACCAAGTCGGCTAAGACTAGTTACACACTACATTATCTGGGAACAATCTTCAAACATGATGTCAATTCCTTAACACAAACCAATTTCAAGATAGGAACATGATTAGGAGATATCCACAAGAATGTTATAATCATCAGGAGCAACCACACGAACCTTAACCACTTTAGCCATAGGAATCTTTTCACCTAAACACATGAACTTCACTGTCTTCAACTGACATAAAAGAAAGATAGCATGCAGACCACCAAAACATGAACCACTACAATTGTAGGCACTTATCATCATCCCAGACTTCCTCCTATAACCGCAGAGCAAAATAATTTATTGCAGAGGAATGCAGAGCAAAATACTTTCTCCCTGTCACCAGAGAATAATTAGAGAAAGTAGGTTTTACTCTGGTGAATGCAACTCTCTTAATTCTTCACACCAGAGGCTCAAACTTAGGATTTAGCATCTTCAGACATCCCTTTAAATAACTTCCAATCTGAAGATGAAGATATTCAACCAGTGAGAAATGCAGAGCAATCTACCAAACTGTTCTTCAGCATACAACTCACTGTCTATACTGCACTTCACTGTAACTCATTGTTTCTTCCGAAGGGGCCAATTTTCTCAATATCCTCAACATACAAAGCTTCTAAACAAGTAATATAATAGGACATAGTTGACACCAATGACAACAAAGATATGTTGACATCAATGACAACAATGATTAGGCACATACTTGCAACACAACCTTCTTCCTATCCATCCAAACATAAACCTAGATCCCATACACCTCTTGTTGATCATCTTGAACATGTCTTACCTATTCTCTTAGAATCCAAGCTTATAATCCTTCCACATATATAATTTAGACATCCTCCAAATAATGGTCCATCATCCCTTCTTTCATGTGCATACCATAGAATGTTTAGCCACTCTACCAATCATTGTCATGCTCTAAAGTCTAAAATTCAAGATCTTCTTGATGAAGATGTTATCACTATTTCTTATGATACCCCTCTCTCATCTTCTCTTGATGACACTACTCCTTTGGTAGATTATACCAAGCCCACTACCACTTGTCAGACCTCTCCTATATCCTCCATGTCCCCTATTTTTATCATAATTGATACATTTCTCCTTTCTTCTAATGAGAAATTGTTCCAATTCATTGCTGGCATTCCTTCTACAGCTTATATATTCACTCTTGGTATACCTTACCCTTTGGAGAACTCTCTTCATTCTCCTTGTGAGGTGTGTTTGGTTGAGTCATCAAATCACTTCACCTTTATTATTAGTTAATTCCATTCACACTTTTCTTCCCTCAGTTGTACTGGTACCTATAATGTAGCATATGTAACTTTCTTCCTTTTCTTGTTGCCATTTCATGACAGCACAATTTAAGTGCAACCATCTTCTCTTATTTTTGGTCACAACACATCCATATTCATCTTTGTTGTCCTCACCCATATTTTGGGGGGACATACAACTTTTTCTAGGGGCATATGCCATATATATGCCCTTCTTCATGACCTTTTTCTCTTTCTATCCCTTTTATCTACCTTAAAATTAATTGCATACATTTATTCTATGCAATTATTTTAAGGGGGGGCATACATCTAACATTTACACATTTTGGCATGCTTACCTAGCATCTGTAGTTTGTGCTCCCAAGTATAGAGTACGCTTGGACATGATCACCCTTATCTTGGATCACCTAGAAACAAATCACACTAGTTCAAGTGATCTTAAATTTTACTAAACATCTAAATCACCTAGCAATGGAGCATGACATTACAAGTGATTCATTGATTCTCATTATTCCTAGTGATAGAGTAAGCTAGATCTTGAATCATGCATTGTTTCTCTCTGTTTGCATTAGTTTATTCTTTTTGAACCAAACACTCTACTCACTGCATTCTTCTCAATGTATAAAAATTCCTCTAGTTTTTTATTGTGCATCTTTTTTTCTTTTCCATTTACATGATTTGATTTTCCTAAGACATTTGTTTTGTAGGTTTTATGCTTTCTAACATCATGATATTGTAGGTCATGTTTTCTAACACTATTTGTGTTGTAGGTTTTTATTGTCTAACATGTGGTTTTGTATATTATTGGAGGGGGGAATGACCCTTCTTGATTGAGACCAGTACTACATATCTTCAAATGATATTTAATTTTAGTATTTTTTGATCTATACTTTAGTGTAGCTATATCACTTAGTCACATCAACCCACTAAAGTGGGGAAAAATGTTAGGTAAAAAATTGTATACTCTACAATTTTGACACTACAAATTTTCCTCATTTTAGCGTCCATTATCATAGCATGTTTTAAGGATCATTTTAGCCTGGCCCTAGCCTTTTCCTTCACTAATTTACCAATTTCTACATCACATTCTAATATTTCTTATTGATGCCATGTTATTTGTTTGAGTTTTGAGCATTTTATTTAGGATACCAACATGACACTAGTGTCCCATGAGTTTTAAAACTCCAAACCATTGGCTTCCTACCTAGTTGCCTACTCCTACCTATTGTAACATTTATCTATAAAAAAATTATTCTTGTGTTTGAACATGACCTTTCAACTTCCTCATGAGCCTTTTGAAAAAGTATTTTTTGGGTTTTGACAACTAGCATGCAACTTTCTATCCTCTTGGTTGCACTTTGTTGGTTACACATCCATTGCTAAAGCTTCCTTGTGGGTAGGTTATACTACACTCTTTATTAGAATCCTCAAATGTTTGTTCATCTCCACTCGCTATTGTTGGTAATATATTTCTAATAAGCTTGTTGTGTATTTTATTTCTATTTGAGTAATCAGATTGTATGTAATTAGTTCTCCAAAATTTCTTCCCTTTATTAGAAAGGTAGTGTTTGCCTCTTTTTATGATGCAAGAGAATCTTTGGAAATAAAAGAAATGTTGCATCAATGAAAGATGTCTTCTTTCACTTTGTTCATTTGTTTGTAGGTTTTCATTCACCAGTCAATTGCAGAAGAAGCCACCAATGACCACAATTTTACATCTAGTCTCATAGTTTTGAGATTATGTTTAATCAAGATACATCTATGCCATATCAATGTTATAGAAGAATTAGATCACTGAAAAGGTGTAACTTGGCTTGTGAACATTTATCGAGCTAACATACTTACATAGTTTCAACTATTCTCACTTGCACTAGGTTTCTCAAAGTTTGCACTAGCAAAGGAATACATATAAAGATTCTTTGGACCCAAGAAAACTTACTATGAGAATCACATGAAAATATTTAATTCTACTATCATCACAATAATTAAGGATCTTGTTAACACACTGGTCGACTACATGTGTCATGAGACATTGAGTTTTGCACCACCTCGAAGCTTACACAAACATAATTGGAGGCTTTAGATTGCTATATATACATCACTTAAATCATTGAAAGGCATCAAGATAGAGTCAAGAAGAATTCATTAAATAATTGGAACTTGTACAAACATAAGGATGAAGGTTCAAAATGGAGTATGATGGAAACAAGGATATTAAGGATGCAAATAGCACAGAATGTTGGAGTATGTTGAGTTATATTTGAATATAATAAATTCCAGGTTTAGTAATCAAATGGATATGGCATAGCATGTAGGAAACTCATTGTAGCAGATTGCAATCATTGATGAATATGAAATAAATAAAGATCATGTTACTATTTCATTGAGTTTGCATTATGATTGTTGAGTGTCTAAATTTTGCTACATGGTTGGACAATCTTTCATTGGATTCTCTATCCATGATTACATCAAGTGGTATCGGAGCATAAGGTTAGAATCCTAATAAGAGCAAGTTGGTATTCTAAAATTTCTACTTGTGAATAAATCACTAAATTATGGCAGCCTACAAGAAGCTTGTCAATAGATTGTTGGCTAAGATATAGTTGCACAAGGTGATTGTGGATAGACCACTAACCTAAGGTAGTTTACAATAGATCCTAGGAAATATGCCACCACAAAGAGTCCTAGGTGTCACTATCATTGCTAGAATATTAGATGAAGTATTAAAAGAGGTAGGAGAGAATAGAATCCAATTGAAATCTTTAGAGGAAGATAGGAAAAGATGTCTAAACCCTAGGGATGATGATGAGAGCAATGAGGAAGAGGGTGCAAGAGAAGATACATAAGGTATGGAAGACCTAGAAGAAGAAGAATTAGATCAAATGAAAATGTTGAAGGCTATTTCCAAAAGTGGTAAGAGACCTAGAATTGAGATTTCTAACTATTGTAGTGATTGAATCTCAAAGAATTGACTGATTAGATAAATGATTTGGATGAATATTTTGAATATAAAGAAAATGTAGATCCTAAAAGGGTTAGCTTTGTAAAGTAAATTAAAAGGGCATGTTTTTGTTTAGTGGAAAGAAGCATAGTTAGAAAGGAATAGGAAGGGAAAGGAGAAGATAACAAAATGGGATAGTATGGTTGCAAAATCGAAGAGATAGTTATACCAATTGAATATTATGAACTAGAATTGTTGAATAAGTTGAAAATATACGACAAGGGGATAGGAATATAAAAGATTATATAGAAGGATTTCATAAGCTAATCATTAGGATAGGGCATAGTAAAGAAAATAAAGAAAAGGTTGCAAGATACATTAATGGATTGAGGGAAAGCATCCAAGAAGAACTAAGTTTGGTTAGGATAACACCATAGAGGAGGCATATCAATTTGTGATCAAGGTGGAAGAAAAGATGAATAGGAGATTTGAAAGTAGGTAGCACTAGTAGAGAGGAAGAGAAGAAAGACCCTAGAGAGAGAGATCATGGCGCAGTGATAGAAGACCATACAAAGATTAAAGAAAGATTAAGAATACCTACCACAGGGACAATGACACTTATCACAAAGACTAAGAGGGTGAGAATTTCTACCACAAGTTTCAAGAGATAGTGATACATACCACATGGAAGGATATCAATAGGCTAGAGGAGGATATGAGAAGATATTTTAGAGGAACATGTTTGAAGTGTGGAGGTCATCGAGCATTCAGATGCTCTCAAAATCAAACTGAGCAGAAAGTAACGCAAGAGTTGCATTTGGGGATTAAGAACCCCAAAGATCATATGAGTTAGAGGATGACCTTGAACATGGAGAACTACTAGTTATGAAGAGATCCTTGTTGAAGTGCCATGAGGAAGAAGAACTGGTGAAAAGAAAGAACTTGCTCAGAACCGGATACAAAGTAGGGGGTTAGTATTGCAAAGTTGTCATTGATAGTGGTTGTATTTATAACATGGTATATGAGAAAATGGTTGAGAAATTAAATTTGAAGAGGCTAAAACATCTAAAAATATTTGTGATTGCTTGGTTGCAGAAGGAACTTAAGGTGATTGTCAATGAACAATATTGTGTAAAGTTTAAGATAGGGGGCTTCTTAGAATGCACAGGACAACTGAGAGGGGGGTGAATCAATTGTCTATTAAAACATTAAACCCTCAAAGCAATTCCAAACATTAACCTCTTATCATGCATTAGAAAAATGTAAACATATGAAGCATCAATGCAGACAAATTCAAACACATAAGAACACTAGATTTATGTGGGAAACCCAAGAAGGGAAAAAACATGATGAGGATTAGCTCACATATATATAGATAACAACACCAAAATCAAATAGGCTCATTGCCCAGAAGAAAGGCTTATTGCCAAAAGAAAGGCTCACTGCCCAAAAGAGAGAATAAAGAAGAAGATTGTTACAGAGAGATTCACTATCTCAAAGAAACAGGAGAAATCCACCACTGCCACTCCTTGCCATCTGCAACCTTTGGCTCACTGCCTCTAGTAACTTTGGGCACATTGAAATGTAGACACCTTCTACTCACTGTATTCTAGAGTCATAAGCATTTAAGCCCACACACAAATCACTGCCCTTGATTCACATTTGCATTCTCTTCTCTACATTTCTCCATTCAACTTCATCTTGAATTTATACCATCTACAACCAAGACCTATCTCAATTAGGTCAGTCCTAATGAAGCGTGTGTACCTCAAATGCACAACACCAATTAGGTCAGCACTAAACACTTCCGTGGTGGAAAGAAGTGAAAGTGGACCATGTCAAGGTTTAACTAGGACTCAAATTTTCATCACCAAGTTGCTCATTGCATTCACAATCCATAAGGTACCTTCGTAAAATATGCTAGTAAGCCAGGTTGGCCAAACCTAAGATAATGACCACATCCACATTTCTCCAAGTCCAAAAACATCATACAGACCACAAAGAACCACTCTACAACATCCACACACCTTTCCATAACATTCAACACCATCAGAATCTCTTGTAACTCTTTCATAACCTCTAAAATAAAGAATGTCTTCAATCTGCACATCAAGATCCACTACCTCTAAACACCAACAAAATAACTAAACTTGTGTAGAAACCCATCACTAGATACTTTAAGGGAAGGTAGATGTAGACTATATAAGCACATCCCCAGATCCACAAGACAAGAAACCTTAATGCAGAGAAACATGGAGCAATCTCATTTCTCCCAGACAGTCTTCTACACAGACAAACACTCTGTAAAACACATCTTTCACTTCCACACAATCCAGAACCTGAAACTCTGGATATAACACCTTGAAACACCTCTGATTAACACTTCCAAACCACACAAGTATATCTTCATCTAGGAAGAAATGTGGAGCATAACACTGAGAGAACCTCTGTCACACTGCACACCTTTTTATCAAATTTTCTCAAAAGCACTTCGAAACCAAGTGAACTACCTGCTATAGGTTGACATCAATGACAACACTAGAAAGTTTCCAACTATTATGTCGTAAAATGTCCCCCTAGGACTTTTACCTCCTAAGTTTAGCTCCCTGGTCCCTTAATTTTCATCATGCATGTTAGAAATGAATCCTGAGACAAAATGTCCTAAAACCCATGATAAATGGGACATAGGGGAGATTGCAGAGCTTAACCATGACCCAAAAATAGGTCCCAAGACAAGGGCACTCATGCCCTTGCCCTGCCCTATTTTAGCGGGGTCCCAAATTTCAATGTTGGCAAAGTTACCGTTAAAGGTGTTCCTTGTCGACATCTTAAGTTTGAATTACGAAATTAAAGTGGGAATGCATATATAATCATGTTTAGGACTTCATTTGCAAACTAGAAGATGATTTTGAGATTTTGGCAATGTTATGATTTTAGAGCGTTCAAGGCATTCATTGTGTTGTAGAGCAGAATTGTGTTGTTGTTGTGTTTGTTATTGTAGATTTGACTTCATCTTCTCATGTTGTGAAGGATATTCATATACTTGAGAGCTACACCTACGAGGTGATATCTATTTATGCTTCATTCAATCATTTATCAATTTGTTTTTGCCTTTGTCCTGTAAGGACACACACTATCTATCTAAGAATAGTGATGGAAGGCTTGAATGCCATTATGGGGCTTGACTAAGGCAAGCTCCTAAACACCACAACCCCCAACCCCTCTCCTTGTGATTGCAGGTTACAGGTGTCGAATCTTGTAGAGGACTATTACAAAGCATAAGGAATCAAGAGCTAAATAAAAAGGTGAGAAATAACTCAAGAAGGGCTTGGGTGCCCGCTCTTTTTCCCCTCAGTTTCATGTCACAGAGAATCTCTGAAGTGGTTGCAATCAGTGATGGAAAAGATCTCGAAGCCCTTAGAAAAAGTAGTACCTTGTGCTTGGGCGCCCGCTCTTTAGCCCCTAACTTTTCTGTATTCCAGAACTTGAAATCTGGTATGCATCTAATCTATGTTTAGTCTATCTCTATGCAAGCATTTATCAGGTTTCATCTATTTGTTTACGATTTTGCATAAATAGGGTTTTAAGATTAATCAGACTAAAATTAATACATTAATCAATCAACCCCAAATTTTCCTATCATTACAAGTGACAACCAACCTATAGTTGAGCCTTCTTGCAGAAGTTGTGATTCAACTCAGTTAAATGTCCTTGAAGGTATTGAGTGAAAGGAGGATCTAGCTAAACAATCTATCAATTCCATCAACCCTCATTTCACCCTTTACACCAACAATCTCCCCCTTTGTCATTGATGGAAACACCAACTCTTTGAAAAACTATCAAGACCAAAGGAAATCAATCAACAACTTAGTAGTACTCCCCCTAATTGGAGCAACTCTTACTCTTCATACACTTTCTAGTACAATGGTTTTTCAACCACTTTGACTCTCTCCCCCTTTGACATCAATGGCAAAGGGTAACACTTGAAACACTAGCAAGCACTTTCTCTTACTCCACTACATTCAATTTTCTGCACTCTCCCCCTTAGGGTCATAAGGTATGCTCCATCTAACTGCACCAACCAATAGTACCACTACCTACTCCACCTAAGAGGTAGCCTTCAACATCAATCCAGGACTAAGAATGTATCTTAAAATGCTTCCTAGACAGATGCACATACTTATGCATCTAGTTAAAAGAAGGAAGGGTAATAACCCCTAACTTTTGCTGGAGATACTCAAAAGTATCCTTAGGAAGAGCCTTTGTAAAGATGTTTGCAACAACCTTCTCTCTTAAAAAGTGATACCGGATTGAAATATGCTTTGTCCTTGAATACATTACCGGATTCTTTGAAATGTTGATAGTACTTGTACTATCACATAAGATAGGAATAGGTTCATCATATGACACTTTGATATCCTTCAATGTCTGCTTCATCCATAACACCTGTGTGCAGCAAGATACTGCTGCAATGTAATCTGTCTCTACAGTAGATAATGACACCGAGTCCTACTTCTTACTTAACCATGAGACAAGTCTACTTCCCAAAAAGAAAGCACCACCACTTATATTCCTTCTATCATCTGTACATCCTGCCCAATCTGCATATGTATATGCACTCAAGGAGAAATCAGTATCCTTGGGATACCATAGGACAAACTCCAGAGTGCCTTTCTGTAAGGAAAGCACAGGTGCGGAATACAGCTTCCCTAATGTTAATTCAAAGAGGATAACGTAGATAGGTAAATTTCAATTCAAAAATTAAACCACAGATAAACACACCAGAAAAATAGAATAACATTCCAAACAACAAAGAATGACACCAAATTTACGTGGGAAAACCCTTTTAGGTAAAAAACCCACTACCACAAGAGAGACTATCTTTATTACAGTAAATAGAATAGTTAGAATAAAGATCCTAGCTCTGTTGCTCAGGTATCGATTCTCTACAATTATACAAAACTATTTTCTAAGATCTGTACATCTACAGAAAAAACTATATAATCGAATCGTTTCATCAATCATGACGAGCACACCAAATCTGTATATAAACCACAACCTTCAAGAGCAAAAGACCATTTTTACTTCTGTCCTAACTACTCATTTCAACTGACTCAGCATCGCTGTCCCAACCATTGTGTAACTGTTGTATGATAGTTCACATTCTAGCGAGATGTTTAATCCCACATGCACAAGGTCGAATACAATATTCCGGTTTACATTATTGAACGCTCAGTAATATCATTGGCGGTGACCACTACACTTCCTCCATCCTTCATCAGACAGACCTCCACTATTGGTCTAAGCACTTTTCATTGTGCTGATGACCTATCTTAGGTCAATCGAACTCCATCGCCAATTCCTATCGAAATAACACGAAGTCATTGGTAAAAGTTAACAAAGATCTACCGTCGATGTTCAGTCCCAGTAAAGACTATTCACATTGAACCACTGAACCGATGAACCTATCCCGTTGAACTGAGGAACCATTGAACCAATGAACTGATGCCGAACCATTGAACCAAAGTCGTCGAACCATTGAACCAATGAATAGTTCAATGAACCATTGAACCCGAGTTCTGATGTTGAACCATTGAACCAATGAACCATTGAACTCGACGGATGAAGTTCAAACTTCCAACAAACCAATGCATATCGGTTGAACCATTGAACCTGATGGGTGAAGTTCAAGAGTTCACTGACAGTTCAAACTTTGCCGATTGAATGATGAACAAAAAACATGAAGGAATGAGGTTTCAAGCAGTAACTTGAGACATTAAGTCTCTTCAATCTCCCACTTGTCGAAGAGATTACTGCTACCTCTTAATCCTCATACAATTACTAAGAATTATGGGCCCGAAGACCCATTCCATCTGAACACCATTTGAACTTGGCCGTGCTCACTGGTTTAGTTAAGGCATCAGCAACATTTTCCAAAGTGTCAATCTTTTCCAGCATCACCTTTCTGTCTTCCACCATATCACGAACAAAGTGATATTGGACATCAATATGTTTTGTGCTAGCATTAAATGTAGGATTCTTCGCCAAACATATAGCACTTTGACTGTCACAGTGTATTTGTATCTGCCCGGCAGTAAAACCAACATCAAAACACAACCTCTTCAACCAAATGGCTTCTTGGCATGCACGAGTAGCTGTCATGTACTCTACCTCTGTTGTGGACAAAGCGACTATAGCCTATCACTTGCTCATCCAATTGATAGCACCGCCATTTAACGTGAATACATATCCACTGGTGGATCTTCTACTGTCAATGTCCCCTGCCCAATCAGAATCAGCATAACCCTGAATGCTTATAGACCTCTAAGATCCAACTGAGTTTCCATGATAGCAAATAGTATAATCAGAAGTTCCCTTCAAATACCTCATAACTCTTTTCACAGCATCCCAATGTAATCTACCTGGATTCGCCATAAATTGGCTCAAAACTCCCACTGCTTGGGCAATGTCTGGTCTGGTATAGACCATTGCGTATATTAAACTACCAACAAAGCTTGCATAAGGCACTTTTTTCATGTCGTCAATTTCATTCAAAGATTATGGACAATCTTCAACAGATAGTTTCATTCCCTG
Source organism: Cunninghamia lanceolata (assembly GCA_027924645.1). NCBI lineage: Eukaryota > Viridiplantae > Streptophyta > Pinopsida > Cupressales > Cupressaceae > Cunninghamia > Cunninghamia lanceolata. The sequence goes on along the minus strand of BSBN01001495.1, from coordinate 3,130,141 downwards.
CAAAACTGGAGCAACTAGTTGTTTGGAATCAAACATATTAAATTTATCAAGAACATTGGTAATATATTTGCTCTGGCTGAGCCAAAGCTTTCTCTTAGATCTATCCCTTTTGATTTCCATTCCCAGGATGTACTTTGCTGCCCCTAGATTCTTCATTTCAAATTTCAAGGACAACTGAGCTTTTAAATCTAAGATCATCCCCTTACCATTGCCAATGAATAACATGTCATCCACATATAGCAAAATTATAAGAATTTTATCACCATCAGTTTTGTAATAAACACAGTGATCAGATTTAGATCTCTCATATCCTAAAGATAGAACATACGTATCGAATTTTTGATACCACATTCTGGGAGATTGCTTCAAACCATAAAGAGACTTCTTAAGTTTACATACCAGATGTTCTTTACCTTTTACCAAAAACTGCTCTGGCTGGGACATATAAATTTATTCTTCAAGGTTCCCATGAAGAAATGTTGTTGTCACATCCATCTACTCAATTTCAAAATCATATGCTGCTGTAAGTGACAACAAAAATCTAATGGATATCAGCTTAGCTACAGGAGAAAAGATTTCTCCATAATCTATACCTTCCTTTTGGGAATACCCCTTAGCAAGCAGTCTTGCCTTGTACTTATCAATACTACCATCTGGACCATATTTCTTTTTAAATACCCACTTACAGCCCACATGTCTTCTACCTTCAGGCAAGGGCACCAGATCCCAGGTTCCATTTTTCTCCAATGATGGCATTTCATTATCCATGGCTTCCAACCAAGAATCTGAATCAGATAAACTAATAGCTTCTTTCACATTCCTAGGTTCATCAGTATCAGTAAGTAAAGCATAGGCACAACTTGAATCAAGTACTAAAAATCCATACCTATCTGGTTGTCTTCTTTCACGTGTAGACCACCTCAATGGTTGAGGTGCAGGTTTAGGTTCTTGCTCTAGATCTGAATCTTCTTAGCTACTTGAACTCACATCTGAATCATCTACACTTGGCGTTTGTCATTCCTCTTTTATAGGGGTCAGAGGAATATTAACAACACTCTTTTCTTTCTTGTTTTTTGTCTTCTCTGGCTGAGGATCAATAACCAAAGGTTTCAGCTCTCTGAAAATTACATTCCTGCTATAAATTACTTTTTTAGTTTCAGGATTCCAAAGCTTGTACCCTTTAACACCAACTCCATAGCCAATAAAGATACATTTGACTGCCTTGCAATCTAGCTTAGACCTTTTTACCTCAGGAATATGAGCATATGCCTCACAGCCAAAGGCACAAAGATGTCTCAAAGAGGGCTTCTTTCTAGACCATGCTTCCATAGGCGTCTTATCAACCAATGCTGAAGTAGGAGAATGGTTCAACAAGTAACAAGTTGTAGCAACTGCCTTAGCCCAGAACCTTTATTCAAGACTAGCATAACTCAACATACTTCTTGCTTTCTCCATCAATGATCTATTCAACCTTTCAGCAACTTCATTTTACTGTGGAGTATAAGGTGTAGTCTTATGCCTTTTAATACCATGATCTATGCAATATTTATCAAAATCCGCATTGCAATATTCACCACCATTATCTGTTCTCAAGCATTTTATTTTTCTACCAGTCTGATTTTCCACAAGAGTTTTAAATTCTTTAAACCGACTGAACACTTCTGATTTATTTTTCAAAAAATATACAAATGCACTCCTTGAATAATCATCAATAAACGATACGTAGTATCTTGATTTCGCTAAAGAAGGAACATCAACTGGACCAAAGACATTAGAATGTACATAGTCCAAAACACCAGAAGATTTATGAGAACTAGAGTAAAAAGAAACACGGTTCTATTTTCGATATATACAATGTTCGCAGAAATCGAACTCCAGATTACAATCAATCAACCCATCTACCAGGGTTTTGTTTTTCAAGGTTTTTAAACCTTTTTCACTTGTGACCAAGTCTATGATGCCAAAGCATTGTTTTCTCTATAGGAAGTTTAACTTCCATAATGTTTACATCATGTGTTACAATAGTAGCTTTTTCAAATTTTGCAGAGACACTATTACAGCACAGTGGTTTAGCATCTAACCTATACAGAGTTCCAATGCGTTCACCCTTTGCCAGTACAATAGAACCTCTAGTCATCTTACAGCCACCATTCACAAAAGTAACTTGCACACCAACATCATTAAGCTTACTAACAGAAAGTAAATTTTGAGCCAGACTTGGGATGTGTAGTACTCCATTTATTCCCTTTATCCTGCCATCTGGGAACTGGATTCTGACTCGTCCTCGGCCAACAATTTCCAGTGTTGAATCACTTGCCAGGAACACCTTCCCACCAGCATACGGTTCATACTTTGTGAACCACTCTTTGTGAGATGTCATATGAAAAGATGCTCCTAAATCCACCAGCCACACATCTTCAGATGCAGGCATTGCCAAGGCAGTAATGAAGGCATCAGCATCACTCTGAGAAGAATCATTGTCAGAAGAGTTCTTCTTCTTCTTCTTTTTCTCCTCTTTGCAGTCTCTTCTGATGTGTCCTTTCTGCCCACAATTCCAGCACTTCACCTTGGACTTTGTGCCAAGAGATTTTGATCTCCCCTCTGATTTGGACTTAGACTTCTTGTCCTTCTTCTTACCTCTTTCCTTTGATCTACCTCGAACAAACAGGGCCTCTTTGGTTGTCTCAAAAGATTTCCTCCGCATCTCTTCAAATAACAATGAGGTAACAACCGCTTTAGTTGTAAACATGATTATTGTACTTCCAATAGCCATCACAAGATGATCCCATGAGTCAGGTAAGGAACACAATAGAAGCATACAGCGGTCCTCCTCTTCTATTTTTACACCTATAGACATCAACTATGCAGCAATCAAATTAAATGTGTTTAGATGGTCTGCTACAGATGCACCTTCATCCATCTTTAGAGAATACAATTTCTTTCTAAGGAACAGTTTATTCACCAAGGACTTGCCTTGGTAAATATCTCCCAACTTCTTCCACAAATCTTTGGCTGACTTCTCTTCATGGACGTTCAATAGAACAAAATCCGCAAGACTTAATCTTATCAGTCCTCTAGCTTTTCTGTCAGCTAAGTCCCAATCTTCTTGTTTCATGCTTCCAGGTTTAACCCTAGACATAGCAATCCAAAGATCTTTGTCAACCAGCAAATCTTTAGCCTTAATCTTCCACAACTCAAAGTTTGTGCCATTGAACTTTTCAATGTCTATTTTTCCTGATGTACTTGCCATCTTATTTAATAGAATAAACCTCTATAGAACTCCCACTCACTAAACTAACACAAGGATAACACAACTGGCCAAGCTCTGATACCAGTTGTAAGGAAAGCACAGGTGTGGAATACAATTTCCCTAATGTTAATTCAAAGAGGATAACATAGATAGGTAAATTTCAATTCAAAAATTAAACCACAGATAAACACACCAGAAAAATAGAATAACATTGATAATGAAGATAATAAAGATAATAAAGATATTGTTGCCTTGGCCAAGCAATTTTATGGCTCTAAAGTTAGTAATTACCTTACCCAAGACCATGGGCTTAAAAGGTGGAAGAATCTATTACAATGCACCATGAATAACCCTGAGTTTCATCAGAAACTAAATATGGTTCAACAATTACTGATGGACATCAAACTTCTTTTATTCCCTCGGAAGGATGAACTCCTGTGGTATGCTGAAAAAAAAGGGAGGTTCTCGGTAAAATCTTCTTACCTTCTACTGGTGGAGGATGTCAACAAAGATGAGATATGGGAGAAAGTCTGGAATTGTAAAAGTCTTCCTAAAATTAACTTCTTTTGGTGGACTGCCACCCATAATAAAATTTTGACTTTGGATAACCTCCAATGTAGAGGGTTGCAGCTTGTCAACAGATGTGTTCTTTGCTGCAATCAAGAAGAAACTGTGGCACATCTCCTCATTCATTGTGATTATGCCCGTGAAGTTTGGAGCAGAATTCTGAAAAAAATTGGTATACAATGGGTTTTTAACAGAGAGATTCGTGATTGTATCGCTAGTTGGAATGTTCCCCTTAAAACCCTTGGTTGCGGGAATTGTGGAAGCAGACCCTTCCTTCACTTGGGAGGGCCCTGTGGAAAGAAAGAAACAATAGGATTTTTTGGGACACTCATAGGTCCCCGATGTAGGTTTGGATCTCTTTATTTAAGGCTATTGTTGAAAATGTTTCTAATGCTAACATTAAACCTATAGATCAACCTTTGACCAAACAGGAATCTCGGGTTGCTTCTAACTGGGGTTTGCTGAACCAAATCCCAACTTTTGATGATACAAAACTTCGGAAAAGACTTAATACTATTTGGGCCCCGCCTGAGTCGAGGTGGTTGAAACTTAATTTTGATGGTGCTGCTAAAGCTGATGGTTGCACCAGCGGAGGAGGTATAATAAGGGATGAACATGGTGATCTTGTTGTGGCTTATGTCAGAGGACTTGGAAAGCATTCTAACAACATTGCTAAGGCAATGGCCCTCCTCTGGGGTCTCAAAGTGGCGATCTCTTTGGGGATTAGCCATCTCCACATACAAGGTGATTCTAAAATCATTCTGGATGTGGTTATCAGTCTCTCTACTTGTGGGTGGAAGCTGAGTGACATTATATCTGATATACAAACCATTCTCCATGCAATCCCGAATGTCTCTTTCTCCCATACTTCTAGGGAAGGCAACTTGGTTGCTAACGGTCTTGCCAACTTTGGTCAGGAACTTCAAATCTGGTGGATTTGGCACCAAATTAGCAGCATTCCTGGTCACATTGGAATGCTTATTCATAAGGAGAAGAATTCTATTATTACATGATGTCTACTCAAGTGTCGAGTGATGAGGTGGCATGTTTTTCCACCCTGTCTAGGCTTATGCATGATCCCTATGCGAATTGGCAGCAGCGTCTATACTTCCTTCATGCGAACTTAATGCTCATTATTTGGGTTGCGTTTTGGAACTTAAAGTATCATGATTAGCGTCGGCTAGTTTTTGTTCACATGAATACCGCTTGGTGGATTCCTCTAAAGGGTATTCTGCAACTTATTTGTCTTCTCCTGCTAGGTATTGCGGCGTGGGCTATCATTATGGGTGGTGAAAGAATTCACACTGAACCAAACACCTCCAATGAACTCAAAGATAATGCCATTGTCCAGCATTACTGCAAGGAGGGGGGCATAATTCTGTTCCTAGAATTCCTTAATGGGCATGATGAGTCGTTATCCATCCAGTGTGCTTCTTCGTGGGTTGACAGATGGGTCACCATTGGCAGTGTTAGTTTTGAGATCTTAGAGAAAAGTATTGCTGAGGCGACGGGCTTATCCCTTAAAGGCATTAAGTTACCAAGAAAAATGAGGGTTTCCGATGCGCATAACCAAAAGCTTTTCTTGGGTGACGACGAAGAGCTAGTACCCTACCAGGGAGGGTTCGAAAGGGCAAAGCTTCCTCAGCCATGGGCAGACATGTGCTTCTTAATCATGAAGTACTTCACCTTGGAAGGTCGTTATGCTAGGTTTTGTTACTACCATCTTCCCCTGCTTAATCATTTTCGCAAAAACTTGGCTATTTATTTCCCTTACTACCTACTTTCTTCTTTAGAGCACTCGGTTAAATGGTTCATAAAAATTTAAACTCTAGGCCATTGGAGAAGCCTGTGCCCCTTCATCAAGGCCTCATACACAGACTTTACCAGTTTCACTTGGCCCTGATGCCCCCCGCCACTCTCCATCACTCGGCTGTGGAACCCTCCCCCAATACTCTGTCGGCTTCTATCAAATGTGATTCCCTACTCACTCCTGTGAAAAATAGTCATGATGGCCCGACTTCGGCCTCTGTCGAAACTAATACCCCTACTCTTGGGTCTACCTCTACCCCTAAGGTGAAGGACTCTATTAAGTCTAAGAAGCGGCTTCATCGCCTCTCTGAGCTGGCTGAGGAAGCGGCTATTCTTAGCTCCCTCAAAGATAGTCATGAGACCCCTAAAAGCAAAAACATGTCTACTGAGAATCCTGCTAAAAAGGCTAGAAAGGGCAAAGGGAAAAGCATATCCCCTGGTGTCAAACGCTCTACCAGAATTGCTGGGAAGCTAGCCCCCAAGGTTAAACTTATAGACTACTCAGAAAGTAACTCCGAGGCTTCTTCTCACAGTGAGGAGGCCGATAGTGATGATTTGAAGGAAATTTGCATGGAGAATCTTGTTTCTGGGGAGCAGTTTGATGGCCATGACTCTTTGCAGAATGATTACAGGGACAGCCCCGAGAATGTGATTAGTACTGGTAGTGATAAAGATGAGTTTGACCATCAGAGCCCTGTGGAGGCCCAGTATGATACTGGCGAAGGAGAGGGGAACATGAATGAGCAAAATCATGCTGGTGCTGAAGAGGTGGAAGCGAATAGTCAGTCCGTCCCTGAAGAGATTCAAGATGATGATGTCAGGGCTACTGTTGAGGATGGCAATGTGAATGAGGGCAGGGACAGTAACTCTCTTTTTGCTGAAGTGACTCAGTTAAAGGACAAGATGGTGGCTCTGCAACTCAAGCTGTCTACTCTTTATAAGTTCATTACTTGCATGCTGTGCAGGTCTTCCATGATCAACTTAACCCTTTTGCAAGATATTCAACTTCTCTCCCAGGGAGCTGACAATGATAGAACTCAGGAGCTGGACAAAGTTTTTGAAGTTCTTGCTAAATACTGGGAGGACTCTATGTCCTAGTGTGCCTTCTGTTGTCTATTTGCTGGTTCTTTGTTGTTGTTTACTTTCTGCCTTTTGTAAGCTGGTGTTTCCTAGGTTTTGGTTCCAAGCTCTTTTTGTTTCCTGAGCCTATGTTTTTTCTTATGTAATCTCTGTTTAGGGTTCAGCCCCTTGTTTTTGCCACCTGTTGTAATCAAAAACATTCCAGACAACAAAGAATGACACCAGATTTACATGGGAAAACCCTTTTAGGTAAAAAACCCACCACCACAAGAGAGACTATCTTTATTATAGTAAACAGAATAGTTACAATAAAGATCCCAACTCTATTGCTCAAGTATCGATTCTCTACAATTATACAAAACTATTTTCTAACATCTATACATCTATAGAAAAAACTGTATAATCGAATCGTTTCATCAATCATGATGAGCGCAGCAAATCTGTATATAAACCACAGCCTTCAAGAGCAAAAAATCATTTTCACTTCTTCCCTAACTGCTCATTTCAACTGACTTAGCATCGCTGTCCCAACCGTCACATAACTACCGTCTGACAGTTCACATTCCAACGAGATGTTTAATCCCACATGCACAAGGTCAAATACAATATTCTGGTTTACATTGTCGAACGCTCAGTAATATCATTGGTGGTGACTGCTACACTTCCTCCATCCTTCAACAAATAGACCTCCACTATCGGTCCAAGCACTTTTCATTGTGCCAATGACCTATCTTAGGCCGATCGAACTCCATCGCCAATTCCTATCAGAATAACATGAAGTCATCGGTAAAAGTTAACAAAGATCTGTCGTCGATGTTCAGTCCCAACAAAGACTATTCACATTGAACCACTGAACCGATGAACCTATCCCATTGAACCAAGGAACCATTGAACCAAAGTCATCGAGCCATTGAACCATTGAACCTGAGTTCTGATGTCGAACCACTGAACCATTGAACCCGACGGATGAAGTTCAAACTTCCAATGAACCAATGCATATCGGTTGAACCATTGAACCCAACGAGCAAAGTTCAAGAGTTCACTAATAGTTCAAACTTTGTCGATTGAACAATGAACAAAAAACACGAAGGAATGAGGTTTCAAGTAGTAACTTGAGACATTAAGTCTCTTCACTTTCAAGTGTTTGAATATCCTCTTTACTATTGAAACATGTGACTCTCTGGGATCTACTTGAAATCTAGCCACAAGGAAAACTGCATGCATGATATCCAGTCTAGTAGCAGTCAGGTATAATAGCCCACCAATCATTGATCTATACTTACTCTTATCAGTCTTAGGAGATTCATCATCTTTGCTTTACTTACAACCAATAGTCATGGGAGTACACATTGGTTTGGAGTCTTCCAAATTCTAAACTTCTTCAACATTTCCTTAGTATACTTTGACTGTGAAATGAAAATGCTTTTTTCTAGTTGACTGATTTGTAACCCAAGGAAGAAATTCATTTCCCCACACATTGAAATTTCAAATTCTTTTTGCATCTCTTCTATAAATTTCTTGCACATACCCTCATTACCTCCAAAGGTTATATCATCAACATATACCTCCACAATCAGGATTTGATTTTCTTCAACTTTGAAATATAGATTGCTATATGCATTTCCCTTTTTGAAACCTTGTTGCAACAGGTACCTATCCAACCTTGCATACCAAGCTCTAGGAGCTTGTTTGATTCCATACAATGCTTTCTTCACTATGCAGACCATATTTGGATCATCTGATAACTGAAAGCCTTCCAGTAGTACAATGTATACTTCCTCTTCCAATTCTCCATTCAAGAATGCAGACTTCACATCCATCTAATAGACTTTTAATTCCTTATGAGCTGCAAAGGCCAAAAACATTCTAATGGCCTCTAGCCTTGCCACTGGAGTAAATGTTTCCTCATAATCTATTCCCTCCACTTATGAGTAACCTTTAAACACAATCCTTGCCTTATTTCTGACTACTCCATTCTCATTTAACTTGTTCCAGAAGAACCATTTAGTTCCTATTACATTTTTGTCTACTGGTCTTGGGACAACTTCCCAATTATGATTCTTCTCAATTTGCATCAATTCTTCTTCCATAGCATCGATCCAGTGCGCATCTTTACTTGCTTCAGTCACTATTTTCTTCTCTGCAAGGGGACTCATCAGATTCATATCCTTCTATCAGTATTGAGCTTTGACATTGTTCTTCATCCACTTTGGCATTTACACTTTCAACTAACTTCTTTAGCCTCTTGTTGTAGCACTTGTAAGCCTTGCTCTTTGTAGAATATCCAAGAAAGATTCCTTCATCTGATCTTGAATCAAACTTTCCCAAATTTTCTTCATCTCTCCTAATGTAGCACTTACACCCAAACACTCTAAAATATTTTACAGTAGGAATTCTTCCATACCATATTTCATATGGAGTCTTTGAATGGTTGACCCTTGCTTGCACTCTATTTTGTATGTAAACTGGAGTGTGAATAGCTTCTCTCCAATAGATATCTAGTAAATTTGCTTCTTTGAACATTGTCCTTGCTACTTCCTAAATTGTCATGTTCTTTCTTTCCACCACTCCATTCTGCTAAGGAGTCCTAGGGGCTGACAAATGCCTCTTTATTCCATGATCTTCACAAAAGAAGTTAAACTCATTGGAGGTGAACTCACCACCTCTATCAGACCTCAAACACTTGATTTTCAAATCAATTTATTTTTCAACCATAACCTTGAATGATTTAAACCTATCTAGAGCTTCTAATTTTTCTTTGAGAAGAGTTACCCAAGACATTCTAAAGTAATCATCAATCAACAACATGAAATACATGTCATCTTGAAAGCTTCCTACTCTTGTAGGTCTGCACAGATCTATATGCACCAACTCTAGAGGTCCAATGGTAGAATACTTTGATCTTGAAGTTCTTCCTTGTTTGCTTCCCAATCTGACATTCCTTGTAGGTTACATTGATAGGCTTTGTAATTCTTGGTAGATCCCTCACAGCTTGAGTAGAGTTGATCCTCACTAGACTGTCAAAAATGATGTGACACATTCTTCTATGCCATAGCCAACTTTCATTAACTTGATTCATGAAGCACATATAATTAGCACCTTTGAACTGATATATATTTCCTTTTGTCCTTGTTCCAATAGCAACCAGAGTTCTAAAATTTTATTTTCTAATTTCACAGCCACCATCCTAAATACAAGGTTATATCCTCTACCACACATTTTTCCTACACTTAGAAGATTATGCCAGAGACCCTTGAAATAGAGAACATCATCTGTATTGTGTTTTCCATCAAAACTGATTGAACCTTTTCCACATATCTTGGTAGATGCATCATCTCCAAACTTAACAAAAATCTCCATCAAACTTCTCAAGCTTCACAAACTTATTCTTATCACCTGCCATATGATTTGAACACCCACTATCAATTAACCAGAGGTTCTCCTCTTCTCTTGCATGAAAAGTAGTTACCAGATCTCCTTTGATATTATGCTTTATTTTCGAAGCAATTTCCTTCATACCCCTTTCAAAATTAGTTCCAACATTTAAAGCCATAAAAAAACATTCATCTTGAATGATTCACCTTTGTTATTCTTGTATTTGTCATTTGAAATTTTCATTGGACATTTTGAAGTATAATGACCTATCTTTCCACAGCTGAAACATTTGAAGGGTAACTTACCTTTGTATTTTCCAGAGCCCTTTTTTAATCTGCTCACAAAATTTGCTTCCACTTCATCAAAATCATTTGAATCAAATTCATCATTTTTTTCTGTCTTCCTAGCCTTAAAAGCAATTTCTTTTCTTGAATCATCTTGACCAAACTCTCTCATCGCAAAAGTAGTTAAAGTTCCAAATATTTGATCCCTAGAATACTTATCCAAATTTAAAGTTTCTTCAATAGCAGAAACTTTAGCACTATAAGATTTTGGAAGAGTTCTTAGTACCTTCTTTACCACTTCATTTTCCTCTAGCTTTCCACCAAGACCATTGATGAAGTTGACAACTACATCCACTCTTTGCATGTAGCTTGCAATATTTTCATCTTCTGACATCTTTAGGGTTTCAAACATGGTCTTCAAAATTTGCATCTTTGCTTGCTTGACCTTGTCATCTCGTTCATAGGTACTTTTTAGCTTCTTCCAGATCTCTTGAGTAGTTTTGTAACTCATTACCTTCACTAGTTCAAAATCAGAGAGACTGTTCAAAAGAGCACTCCTTGCCTTGCCATTGTTCTCATATTCTTAAATCTTATCTTCATCCTTTGGACCATTAGGAGGTATAGTATACTCTTTGTCAACTATCTTCCATACGCCATATCCTAGTGAGACAAGAAAGCTTTCCATCTTAGCTTTCCAAAAAGCATAATTTGTTCCATCAAAAATTGGAACCTCTATACCTTTTCTGTGCGGCATCTGGATCTACCCCAAGCAATTAAGCTTCTTCAAGGAACTAGCTCTAATACCAACTGTTAGAATGCATAGGACAATTGAGAGGGGGTGAATCAGTTGTCTATTAAAATATTAAACCCTCAAAGCAATTCCAAACATCAACCTCTTATTATGCATTAGCAGAATGTAAACATATGAAGCATCAATGCAAACACATTCAAACACATAAGAATACCAGATTTACATGGAAAACCCAATGGAAAAACCATGATGAGGATTAGCTCACATATATATATGAATAACGACATCAAAATCAAATAGGCTCATTGCCAAGGGCTCACTTCCCAGAAGAAAGGCTCACTACCAAAAGAAAGGCTCACTACCTAAAAGAGAGAAGAAAGAAAAAGACTGTTACAGAGAGATTCACTATCTCAAAGAAACAAGAGAAATCCACCACTACCACTCCTTGCCATCCACCACCTTTGGCTCACTACCTCCAGCAACTTCTGGCACACTGAAATGTAGACACCTTTTGCTCACTGTATTCCAAAGCCATATGCATTTGAGCTCACACACAACTCTTTGCCCTTGATTCACATTCACATTCTCTTCTTTCCATTTCTCCATTCAACTTCATCTTGCATTTATATCATCTACAACTAAGACCTATCTCAATTAGGTCGGTCCTGATGAAGCGTGTGCACCTCAAATGTGCAACACTAATTAGGTCAGAACTAAACACTTTTGTAGTGGAAAGAAGTGAAAGTGGAACATGTTGAGGGTTAACTAGGACTCAAATTTTTATCACCAAGTTGCTCATCACATTCACAATCCACAAGGTACCTCCGCAAAAGGCGCTAGTAAGCCAGGTCGGCCAAACCTGAGCTAATGACCACATCCATGCTTCTCCAAGTCTAAAAACATCATGTGGACCACAAAGAACCACTTTACAACATCCACACACCTTTCCATAATATTCAACACCATCATAATCTCTTGCAACACTTCCGTAACCTCCTAAAACAAAGAATGTCTCCAATATGCACATCAAGATCCACTACTTCTGAACACCAAAACAATAACTGAACTTGCAAAGCAACCCATCACTAGATAATTCAAGGGAAGGTAGATGTAGACTATATAAGCACATCCCTAGATTGCAGGACAAGTAACCTCAATGCAGAGAAATGCGAAGCAATCTCATTTCTCTCAGATAGTCTTCTACATAGGCAAACACTCTATAAAACACATCTTTCACTTCCGCATGATCTAGAACCTAAAACTCTAGATATAACACCTCTGATCAACACTTCCAAACCGCAAAAGCATATCTTTAACTAGGAAGAAATGTGGAGCATAACATTGAGAGCACGTCTGTCACACTGTACACCTTTTTATCAAATTTTCTCAAAAGCAATTGGAAACCAAGTGAACTACCTGCTATAGGTTGACATCAATGACAACACCAAAAAGTTTCCATTAGGGCTACCATGATAAAGTTCTATGTGATATAATGCTAATGAATGTATTCCATATAATATTGGGAATACCATAGAAATTTGACTAGCACACTATACATGATGGAAGGGAAAAGACTTACACTATAACAAGGAATGGTTGGAGATATAGGTTAATACCATTAAAAGACAAAGAAAGTTAAATTTGTAGCAATTCTAGAATATGTTTTGTGGATAGGAGAAGGTTCTTGTATGGGCTAAGACATGAGAATGTATGTTTTGAATTCATTCCAAACATGTCCAACCTACAAATGCAAAGAACATCATCATGCAAAGAACGCCACCACCAGTGATGAGGAGACATCACATGAGATTACAAAATTGCTTACTAAATAAAAGAACCTCATATTATACAACATGCCAAAAGGATTTTAACTAGTAAGAAGTATCAATCATCACATGGATTTGATTTTGGGGGCCATTTTTCCAAATAAGGCATTGCATAGGATGACACTAAGAAAAAATGAACAATTGAATAGACACATGTGCAAGAGTTGCTGAGGAAATGTTTGATCAAATAGTGTTTGAGCCAATGTGTGGTACCTACTATACTAAGAAGAATGGTGAGTGGAAGATGTGCACTAATTCCAAAGTGATCAATAAGATCATAGTAAGGTATAGATTCTCATTTCCAAGGATGGATGGCATAATGGACTTCTTGAGTGGAGTAAGGTACTTTATAAAGATTGATTTGAAGAGTGGTTATCATTAGATTAGGATAAGGGAGGCCGATGAGTGGAAGAAAACACTCAAGACTAATGAAGGATTGTATGAATGGATGGTTATGCCTTTGGTTCAACTTTCCTTTTCTATTCAAATATTATAATTCCTAATGATTAGTGTACAACACAAACTCCTTTAGAAACAACTAATGCCTCCACTTCTTTAGTGCTTGAATTATGGCATAAAATCACTGATCATAGAACAAAAATATTCATCTAGCATCATTCATTTTCTCAATGAAATAACCTAATGGTCTACCTTCTTCACTCATCGCTATGCTATTGCGTTTCTTCTTGCATCACAATTCACCTGAAATACTTTGTTAAAATTTGGCAATGCTAGTACTAGTTATTCTGTCACCTTCTTCTTTAGTAACTCAAAACTCCTATCTACTCTTAATGTCCACTTGAACTCCTTATCTCCCCTCATATTTTTAGTTATCAGTGCACAATACCACTAATAACTTCAACATTGACCCAAATCATTGAAAGATCTTACCTCTCCAAGCATTGTTGGCATCAACCACTCCATAATTTCACTAAATTTATATCTAGACCCTTATTTAGTCCTTTAATTGATATCACAAATCCCAAGTATACCAATTCCTTATTCATGAAGCTACACTTCTTTACATTGATCAACAACTTGTCTGACCTCAATGTTTATACTACTAGTCTAATGTGTCCTAGGTGTTCTTCTTTAGTCTTACTACAAATAAAAATTTCATCTAACTAAACAATCACAAAATTACCAAAACATTATTTTATGACTTCATTCATCAACCTCATAAATTTACTTGGTGCATTGGATAACCCAAAGGGCATGACCAATTATTCATACAACCCTTCAATTCTCTTGAATGTAGTTTTCCATTCATCCCCTTCTTTGATTATAATATAATGATAGCCTCTCTTCAAATCAATCTTAGTGTAGTACTTTGGTCCTCTTAAAGAGTCCATTATGTCATCCATTCTTGGCAATGAGAACTATATTTTATAGCGATCTTATTTATTTCATTAGAATCTATATAAATTCTCCACTCAGTATCCTTCATAGGTACTAGTACTATAGGTACCACACATGGGCTTAAACTCTCTTTGATCAACCCCTTTCTTAACAAATCTTGCACTTGCTAGTTTAGCTCCTCATTTTCTATTGGTGTTATCCTATGCATCATCTTATTTGGCAAGATTTCCCCTAGAATTAGATTCATATGTTTATTGATACTCCTTACTAGTTGTAATCCATCTGGCATATTGTTTGATATAACATCCTTGTATTCTTTTAGAAATTTTGAAACTTCTTCCTATGATATCTCTTTTACATTTTTTGTAGTACTCGTTGTGCCTACAGTACTGCATCCTTTAAGGATGAATTCAAAACACATGTTTTCATTTCTGAATCCATCCAAGAACTTTCTTCCATCCACCAAAAAAAATCTAGCACTACATAATCAATTGGTGTCTTTTACATTTCATTTTTAGACTGTAAATATTTTCCCTTCCATCATGCACAACATTTTTGTCAAATATCCATGGTCTTCCTAATAACAAATGACACACATACATTGAACTTATATCACACAATACTTCATCATTGTATGTACCTATCTTGAATTTGATCCAACATTGTTCCTTTACTAACACTTTATGTTTTTTTTGTAACCAAGAAATTATATATAGCTTAGGGTGTTCTAGAATTTATAAATTTAGATTTTCAGCCATCTCTTCAAACACTAATTTATCCATACTACCACTATCTATAACAACTTTACAACACTTACCTCTTGATTTGCATATTATTCTGAAATTGTTTTTCCTCTATATAAATTCTTCTTCATAATCATGTTTTAATAGAGCATTATTGTAGAAAGTGACTCCCCTCTCTCCAGTTCATCCTTGAAGCTACCTAACCTCTCAGTCTCCTCATCCACATGTGCAACTCCTCCTTCCTTTTTTCATCTCATGTTAGGGATTCCTTGGATTTAATGGCATTCAATTGCTTTGTGTCCTCCACATTTGAAACATGTGCCCCTAAAGGGCCTTCCACCACCTCCACCATACCTTCCCTTGCCTCTTTCATATCCATCAATTTTGTTGTTGCAGTAAGAATTTAGTATGGGATACTAACCTTAGGTCCTCTGCATATGACCTCATGTCATTGTGGTTAGACTTATCTTCCTAAAACCTTCCTTATCTACCTCTCTATTACTTTTGACATTCTCCAAACTTAGTTTCTTCTCTATGGTTAAGGCCATCTGATATGCTTCCTATATTGTCTAGATATTCAACTTACTTAACTCTTCTTGTATTTAGTCTCTCAAACCATTCGTGTATCTAGCCACTTTCTCTATGCCCTCATCATGGCACCCTAAACAAATTGTTAATCTGTAGTATTCTTCAATTTAATCCATCATAGTCAAATCCCTTTGATTTAGATTGTGAAACACATTTAGTAACTCCAATTGGTAATTTACAAGAATGAACTTAGATTTAATTTTCTTCACCATCCTATCCCATTTCCATACATTAGGTTTACCTTTTCTATTTCTTTCTAGCTAGACTTCCTTCCACAAAATGGTGGCATGACCCTTCAACATAGTCTGAACAAATTTTATTCTATCTAGGTCATCAATATCTTCATTCTCAAAACATTCTACTAAATCAATTATTCAAGATTTAGACTACTAGAATAATTAGGAACATCTACTCTAGTTTTCTTACCAATACTTGATATAGATTTCTACATTCTTTCTTCCTTGTCTTTCTCTTCACTCTTGGTTTACTCAATAGGGCTAGCTTCTTGTTCTTCATCACTTTCATCATCTCAATGGTTAGCATTTATTCTATTGTCTTCTTTTAGAGCATCTATATTGATCTTCATAGATTTTACCATCTCAAGAATCTCTCACATCCTTCTAGTGACATTAACAATACCATGTCCTCTCCATTGTGGCATCTTCAATTTGGTGTAAACTTCTTCAAGCTAGCAATGTTGGGACCCATTTTCATAGGCCTCAAAATTTGCAATTTTTCCTAAGTCACGCATCCTCTTTCTTCTTTGGCCTACTAAGCCCACCATTAATTATTGATTTGAGAATTCCATTAATGGGCATCCTTGGTGATTTTATAACTTAATGTTGTTATTTTCCTTCCCCCATGTTTTTGTCATGCGCTAAAGATTGTAAAAAATCTAAAAATTTAAGTTTGGGGGGTATTTGTTCATTTTTTGTCATTTGGTGGGATTGTAGAACTTCTAAGGATTTCAACCATCTTCCACATTTCCTCTTTTCACTTCACTTCATAAAAAATTCTAGCTTTGCACTTTTGTGAACCTTCCATAGACTTGTGGACTTCTTCCATTGTCAGGACTTGGACCTCTTGATCTCACAAACTTATTTCTCCCTCTTCTTTCTCTTTTCACACTTCTTGTGGACTTGTAGGTTTCCTGTGGACTCCTTCCACTTAAATTTCATTTTGGTCCAAAGTCTAAATGTCCATATGATCCTTACACTTTATGTAAATATTGAAGACTTTCACATATGTGGTCATTTGTAGGATTATCTTAAACTTCGAGATTTTTTACCTTTTAGTACAAAGTCATGATGTTAAGTTGGACCCCACATTTCCTAGAAAATTTGAATGACTTATGTTGATGCAGGAGCATCCCAAGTTGTAGAGAAATCTTGTATCAACCAAAATATTTGCATTCTTTTCATTCCTTTTCATTTCAGTTGTAGTTCAGTGATTTGCAGTTTAGAATTGTCTACCACATATTCATATCAGAGCTCGCGGAGTAGGAATTAGCTTCTATGCCATGTCAACTACATCATATTCATATTTTAGGAGATTGGGATTCTTCTATAGAAAGTTATCACTATTAGAAGATCATCTTTCACAGAGTAGAACATTCATGCTGTCAGTTGAGAGGAGAAGGTTTGCGGAGCACTTCCATGACTTGCGGTACCAAATAGAATAGATCACAAGGAAAATAGGGACTAGATAGACCTTCCTTGAGGTTCACACCAAGTTTCAGTCATTGGAGGAGCAATACCATGGGTTGTAGGTTGACCTACTTGTTTTCTACACGTTTCATCATTCCTTGGAGTTTGTAGTCTCTTATGGCTGATGTAGAGGATTTTATGAGCTAGAATATGATATATATACATCGCTTAGATGCATTAGGAAGTCAGTTAGTTGTTATGATAGTTTAGATAGTGGAATCTTTCTAGAAGGCACTTCAATGCCATATCTTGCATATCTATTGTAATCCGGGAAGCAGGCATGTGGGCCCTTTGATTATAGCCTGCATGTTTCCATCATATAAGCATTTTGATCATATGATAATTGAGTATTTGAATCTTCCATTGCATTCTATATTTGTGTTGTTTCTGTTGTGTTTACTCTAGCTACATGGTTTGGATAGTCCCTTCTTAGAACCCTCCATCTATGACTACACCAAGTGGTATCAGAGCGAAGTTGTGAATCCTTTGGGAAGTGAAAGCATTTGGGAAGATCTTATGGTGAATAGATCATTGGCCTGAGATAGTCTACTTGTGTTCGTCAACAGAGCGTCGATTGTGAGGTAGTTGCTACCTTGTAGTCAGATTGTTGAATTGAGGCAATTGCACCGGATCCTAGGAAGAGATGCCGCCAAGGAGGATGTCTACTATGGCCAATGTTGCTAAGAGAATGGAAGTGATTGTAGAGATGATGAGGACAATGAAGGTTAGATTGGATGTTGTAGAAGAAGATAGAAGAAGAGCACTAAACCCTAGACATGAAGATGAAAGCGATGATGATAAATTTAGAGTTATTGACCAAAATGAAGAAGCCCTAGAAGAAGAAGAATCAGATCAAGTAAAGATGTTTAAGGTTATTTCTAAGATAGGTAAGAGACCTAGAATGGAAGCATCAAACTATACCAAAAATTTGAATCCTGAGGAATTGATTGACTGGATAAATGAATTGGAGGAATACTTTGAATATAAGGAAATTAAAGATCTAGACAGAGTAAGATTTGTAAAAACTAAGTTGAAAGGACATGTTGCTATTTGTGGAAATAAGTTCAATTGGATAGAAATAGGAGATGAAAAGAGAAGATCATAAAGTGGGATAGGATGGTGACAAAGTTGAAGAACCAGTTCATACATGCTGACTATGAGTTGGAATTATTGAAGAGATTGCAAAACCTAAGGCAAAAGGAGAAATCTGTGAAGGAATACACTAAGGAATTTCATAAGATGATCATAAAGACTGGACATAATGAAGCAAGCAAGGAGAAAAGTGGCAAGATACATAAATGGATTAAGGATGAATATTCAAGAAGACTAAGTTTGGTGAGGATGACAATAGTAGAAGAAGCATATCAGTTTGCATTGAAATTTGAAGAGAAGTTAAATAAAAGACATGAGCAAAGGAAGAGAGGTAGAGGAGGTAAATTGCAAAGAGGTAGAATATATTCTGGATGAGAAAGACCTTATGCAGAGAAAAACAAGGAAAGTAGTCCATATAAGAAGGAAGACAAAGATAACAATTCATACTGGAAGGATGATAGAACTACCACAACAACTGAGGGAATCATAATTCTTACTACAATGAAGGAAACATGAGAGATAAAAGAGGATTTGATAAAAGATCATTAAGAGGAACTTGTTTTAAGTGTGGAGATGAAGGACACAAAGCATTTGAATGTCACCAGGGAAGTACAAGCAAGAGAACAAAGAACAGTGCAAGAGCAGCATATGCAGAGGAAGAATCTATTGGATCGCCTAGTTTAGTTAGAAAACTAGAGAAAGGAGAATCATTAGTCATGAGGAGAGCATTATTTCAAGCAGATACAATTAAGGAACCACCGCAAATGAAAATTTTGTTCCAGACAAGATGCAAATCAGGAGGTAAATGTTGTAAAGTTATCATTGATAGTGGAAGTATTGATAATTTGGTTTCAGAAGAGATGGTGACTAAGTTGAACCTAGAGAGATTGAAACATTTGAAGCCCTACAAGATAGCGTGGATTCAAGATGAGCACAAGATACTAGTGAGTGAACAATGCTTGGTGAAATTTCATATAGGATCTTATGTTGATGAGGTATTGTGTGATATTATGTTGATGGATGTATGTCATATATTGTTGGGGAGACCATGGTAGTATGATAGTAAGGAAATACATGAAGGGAGAAACAATACCTATACTATAACATCTAATGGGAAGAAACATATCTTGATACCTTTGGAAGATGAGCCTAAAAGTGAAGTATGTGGAAATGCTAGAATCTATTTGGTTGATGGAAGGAAATTTTTGGATGGATTGAGACATGAAAACATGTGTTTTTCTTTGATTCCAAAGAACTGTGGAACCCTAAGAGCATAAACCACTAGTGCAAAGGAAGAAGAACCACCGCCAGAGGAGATAACTGAATTGTTGACAAAATACCAAGATATCATAGCAAATAATGTGCCTAAAGGATTGCCACCAATCTAGAGTATCAGTCATCATATGGACCTTATACCTGGAGTTAGTTTACCTAACAAAGTGGCACATAGAATGACACCAACAGAAAATGCAGAGATGAATAGACAAATACAGGAGTTGTTGAGGAAAGGATTCATCAGAGAAAATTTAAGCTCATGTGTGGTACCTGCAGTACTAGCACCGAAGAAAGATGGAGAATGGAAAATGTGTACAGACTCTAGAGCAAATAAAAAAGATCATTGTTAAGTATAGATTTCCATTTCCAAGGATGGATGGCATCATAGACTATTTGAGTGGAGCAAAATATTTCACAAAGATAGACTTCAAGAGTGGATACCATCAGATCAGGATCAGAGAAGGAGATGAGTGGAAGACTGCATTTAAGACAAATGAGGGATTGTATGAGTGGTTGGTGATACCTTTTGGAATAACTAATGCACCAAGTACTTTTATGAGATTAATGAATGAGGTTTTGAAGAAATTCTTGGGTAAGTTTGTTATTGTATACTTGGATGATATTCTTATTTTTGGTAAGACAAAAGAACATTTGTGGCATATTAGACAAGTATTGCAGAGGTTGAGAAAAGAGAAGTTACTGATAAACATCAAGAAGTGTAGTTTCATGACGGAAGAATTGGTATATTTGGGATTTGTGATTTCTGCAGAAGGATAGAAGATGGACCCTGAGAAAGTTAGAGCAATTGTTGAATGGCCAACACCTATGAACATTGGAGAGGTAAGATCATTTTATGGACTAGCAAGTTTCTACATGAAGTTCATTAGAAATTTTAGTACAATATGTACACCAATGACATAGACAATGAGAGGTGACAAAGTGTTTTAAGTGGACATCAGGAGTAGATAAGAGTTTTGAATTACTGAAGCAAAAGGTGTCAGAGCAACCAGTGTTAGAATTACCAGATTTTAACAAAGATTTCAAGTAGATTATGATGCCAGTGGAAATGTAATAGGAGCAGTGTTAAGTCAAGAAGGGAGACTAATAGCATATTTCAATGAGAAATTGAATGATGCAAGGAGATGATATTCAGTTTATGATTAGGAGTTCTATGCCATAATTCAAGCTTTGAAGAAGTGGATATATTACTTGTTACCTAAGGAATTTGTGGTGTACACTGATTATCAAGCTTTACAATATTTGAATAGTAAAGGAAAGTTGAACTAGAGACATATGAGATGGGTAGAGTTCATGCAAAGTTACACATTAGTATTGAAGCATAGGAGTAGAAAGTGAAATAAAGTTGCAAATGCACTAAGTGTTGGCAAGAGACACTATATGGATTCATGGTTGTTGTCATTGATGGCAACAAAGGTCATCCCACATATCCACAAGTCATGGTGTGTCCCTACCGGAAGTCAGAATAAAGATTGTTGTGGTCCGGTGAACAAGAACAGAGCATGTGGCAAGGTCTGACAGATTGGTCCGGATCTCTCAGAGGAAGTATCTTGGTGCAGTGCGGATTTGGGGAAGTCAAGAGGACTACCTTGAGTGGTATATTCCAAGGATTTAGCCTCCGGTGATGGACAAGGAAAAAGATATGAATAGTTGAGTACCGGATTCCTGAGAGACAGTGAAAACAGAGGAAGAACTGACTGACATAGTATCAGACTACTTTCCGGATGTGTTACTATTGATGATAAAGGTTGTGAAGGCATGAATCATGTTTGGCCGACATGATTAATGATATCTACAAGTATATGCTTGATCCGCATTGCTTGGTGAGCAAGGATTCAGCCGACAGAACAGAGTTTGTAAGAAACTAGACTGTTCCGGATGCCGACTAGAAAGGTGATGAAATTACTTGTGCGGATATATATAGGGGATGGATTTAGTTGTGAAGTGTGTGAATGTATTAAGATATATGCGAATAAGTGCAGAACAGAGCAGAAGTAGCAAGAAAGATCCGGTATGTGAAAGGATAGCAGAATAAAGAACAGAGGAAAGATGAAGTGCAGCAGATCAGTGTACTGAGCCTAACCGGAACTGAACTCCGGCATATGCAGATGCTTCCAATCAGTTCAAGACTGTGATTCTTATCACTTTGTAGACAGTGTGTCTTCTTGTAGGTAGTGTACCTCTTGTGAGCAGTGTGCTCGGGCAGTGAGCCCTAATTGGCAAGTGCCATTTTGTAATTTCCTATTCTTCTAACAGAGAATAATTTTTGGGTTAATCACCCCGTGGTTTTCTCCCTTAACAGGGTTTCCACGTCAAAAATACTGTGTCATGGGTTTCTTATTTCATGGTAATGTTTTTGTGTTTGATTCAATGCTGCATTAATTAATAAGAAAGTTTAAAAAGGGAAATAATTAGGATAACTGATTCACCCCCCCTCTCAGTTATCAACAATTGGTATCAGAGCCAAGTTCCTCCTAATAGAGCCTAACAGCTTGAGGAAGATCTGGGAGTTCAAATGGATGCATATGGTTTAAGGGAGCAACTCAAGACTACCCTTGAGGATCTTGAATAGTCAAATTCTGAAGTCAATGAATTAAAGGAAAGACTCAAACAGGCTGATGAATTCATGAGAGAATTAAAAGACAAATTAAGTCTCTCTATGAAAAAGAGAAAGGAGCTGCTCCAACAATTGGCAAGACAAAGTGATGAAAGCAATACAAATGAAGAATTGACTAAGCAAACCAAGTTATGTGAAAAGTTATCAAAAGAAGTCATTATGTTAAGACATGAAATGGAATCAGGAACTATAAAGTTTACTCAAGAGATTGAAAAAAAAAAAAGGCTGAAGACAATCTAAGACAATCTCTTAAAGAAAAATCAGAAGAATGCCACCAGATGGATAGGATTATCAGACATCTTGAATCTGATCTTGAAGATGCCAAAGATAATGAAGAAAAACTTGAGGATCAAATTACCTCTCTCAAAAGAGACCTTCAAACAGCAAATGAATATAAAGAGAAATTCAAGATAAGTTCTGCTCAACTTGAAGTTCTTCTTGGAAGTCAAAAGAGGACAGATGACAAGTATGGTTTGGGACATGAGAAAGGAGAAAGCTCCGGATCCGGTCAAAAGAATTTTGGATCAGAAAATCCAAGGAGCAGGCCTAGAAGACCTCCGGTAAGACAGCCCAATGCTCAAAGATATCCATCTTTCAATGGATACTACCACAGCTGCAACCACTTTGGTCACAAGGCTAATCAGTGCAGAAAGAGAATGAATCAGATTAATTCATCCTTCTTCGGACAGTGCTTCAACTGCAAAAGGTATGGACACAAATCCCATGAATGCAGAAATATGCAAGTAAACAAATCATTCAAAGGTAGATGCTTTACATGCAATAGATTAGGTCATATGGCTAATCAATGTAGATCAAGAGGATATCAGTCAAATATGCAAAGAAATGTTATTTGCCAAATCTGTAATAGGTCCGGTCATAATGCTAAAGTCTGCAGAAGCAAGAATCAGGACAAAAGAGGTCCGGTGTATAATCAGAATCAAGACAAGGGTAAACAAAAGATGAATGCGGATGAAGTTAGGAATCAGATGAGCAAGATTTGGGTGAAGAAAAGTTCAGAGAATGTAGAGGTTGGATCCGCACTAGACTCTGGTGCTGATATTTCTTCTGGAAATTAAAAAGTGAGCTCTGGCTCAGGGGGAGACTCAAAGAAAATCCTGTTCCCCTAGCCAATCAAGTGGTGTCGGATGTGGCACAAGATGCGGAGTAAAGGGTTTAAAGATATAAGTCTTGAGATGATCCAGATAAGATTTCAGAGGTCCGCATGGAGTTATGAAGAAGCTGTGATCGATCAAGTAAGACCTGTTCCAGGAGATGCTCCGGTATGATAGAGGATTACAAAAAGGTCCGGAGAGATCCGGAAGTGCACTATCTTATTCTGCGGATTGGACAGAGTGTTTGGGATGTTCTTGTAATGTGTCATCTCGATCTATTCATGATTGAAAGATCCGCATGATGTTCATAGATCAGGACTGATCCGGGATACTCCAAGCTATCCGGACAAGACAAACTGGAATAATATAGGTGAAGCATTTATTGCAAATAGATATTAGGGTTTGCGGAGCAGTATAAGGGAGTTCTCAAAAATCATTTGCTCATTCTACACTCAAGAAGAAGCAAAAAGTGGAGCTCTGCAACAAGATTCTTCAAGCACACCACAGATCTCCTGCCGAAGTCATTGCATAAAGGAATCAATCCAACCACTCCGTGCTAACCGAAAGCGCATAAGGTATTCTCCGTTTTCATTATCTCACTGCAAATCTTTGAAGAATGGCTACTCCAAATATTGTTAAGATCTCTGATAGACCTCGCCCCACATTCAAGAAACATCCTTACAAATCATTGGAGGTAGATCCACTAGGAGCCTTCTCTAGTGTTCCTCATGGTGTATTGCATACGGAAGATATTAGGGTTTACATCCATGCGAATCTTGAAGACTTTGGAGAATCAAAACTGATGGATATCTATCACAAACAATTGATAGATGACTCCTTTGAGATCAAACCTCAGTACAAAGCCATCCGGGACAAACACTTTGCACAGTGCATTCATTTCCCCTGTTTTGAAGAAGATGAATGGGTCCGGTATGTACTAAGTAGAGTACATGACAACTTCCTATGGTTGAACAAGCCCTTCAAGATCACCAAGGATGCAATTAGGGCTGTAACAGGTCTACACTCATCCGGTGGATTACCTGTTCTCAAGTCTGTCAAAAATCAGACAGTTAGTGATGCAACCGGATCCAAGTTTGACAAGAGAGCTATGACAGTTGATGACATCACTGAACCGGATGTCAAATTTGCAGCTATGATAATTGGTTACAAAATCTATCACTCCAGTAGGGAAAATTTAGTACCGGGAACTGCAATCTACACAGCTTATCAAATGTTAAAGGAGAATGCAGACTATGACTTGTGTGAGCTTCTGGTGAACCAACTCTTTGAAAATCTGTAGAAGATCAAGAAAGACAAGAAAAACTCATTCAAATATAGCAATCTGATCCTTTGTCTCTTCTTTTACTACATGAATGAGCTTCCCGGATCCAGTGGATGGATATGGCAAAATGACAGACCGGTTGCCATCCAAATCAGAGACTATTTGCATGGACTTGGGGATGCTAAAGCAAGAAACACAGCTCTATGGGGATACTTCAAGAACTTCCAAAGCATGATGCATGCAAGAGAAAGAATACCCCTATCCCTCGTTGATAAATACAAAGACACAGTATGCTTCATGGTAGAAACAGATCAGTGTCTAATGGAGGCAGTAGAACCAAGAACTGTATGGATCATGCCCATGGGGTATGAAGTGGATGAACAAATAGTGGAGCTACATGTTCAACACATGCTAAGTGAGCCCAAAGATCCAAAGGCAGAAAGGTTTGGAACCTTTGAGGAACTGAGTGTAAAGATACATGTAGAACTCAGGGAACCGGAGATAAAGAGGAAGGTAAGAAAAGAAGTTGAGCATATTGCTCAAGGCCTAGGCATCTCAAAAGAGGCACTTGATGCCAGCTGGGAAAAGAGGAGGAAGACTGAGGAAGAAGAGAAAAGTAAAGAAAGTGTTCCGGTTGAAACTGCCACCCGGACCAGATCATCAAAAAGATCTGCACCTCCCACAACCAAAAGTTCAAAACTGGAAGTCCAGGCATCCGGTAAAAGATCCAAGACAAAAGCCACAAGGGCTTATGAAAGTCAAAAGGATGAAGAGGAAACAGAGTTAGATGAGGGAGTAAAAGAAATAAAGAAGCAGAAGAAGAAAGGATCCGGTAAACCCTCCACAGGCCAAGACAAGGATGAAATGGCAGAGGTATCTGTTGAAAAGCCCACTCTGTCTCTAGAGAGTGTAATCAAGTCGGTCACGGTGGATGGAAACCTTCAACCAATGACTGAATGTTATGATGACTACAATGAGGCTGACCAAAAGACTCTGCAGGAAGCCACAGTCAAATATCTGAACATATACAATAAGGCTTTCATTGAGATCATATCTCTTATTCCTAAAAGCCTAGAAAAGGAATTAGAAATAAGAAAGAATAATGCTCATGCAAAAGATCTTGAGATCCGGGAGCAGATAGCTATTCAGCTATATCCTCAAATTGATCCCAAGACAATGAACATAATCTTCAAAGACTGCAAAGATGAGTTCAGAAGTAAAGCCAGGATGAATCAACTCATGCTTGGTGAGACTGACAAAGTGGCCCAAGAAATAGAAGAGATCCTCCGGAAGGCCTTCAAAAGGTTCAATCTTCCTGTTGTAGAGGACTTAGGTGCAGAAACAGCTGCGGATTTGGAATCATCTGTTCCGGAAGAAGTGGGCCCTCAACAGACAAACATCTCTCCTCCAGTTTCCCCTACAGTCTCCGGATCCCAAGAAGAAGAGAAACTACAGGAGAAAGAAGCAGCAGCTAAAGAAAAAGAGGTTGACAGCACCCCAACAGAGAAAACCACGACTGAAAGTGGTAAGAGTAAGGAAGGAGAAAAGATTCAAAAGGACAAAACTGCAGAAGAGAAGAAACATCTGTCTCCGGCAAGAGACACTGCACAAACTGTTCAAGAATTCCTGACAAAAGCCACTATAGAAATTGATGAACCGGACCTGCTAAAAGGACCATTAGATTTTGACTCTTTGTCACCGGTGCAAACAATGAAAATAGCCTCATTTGCAAATGAGAAAGTCAAAGAGAAGCTGCTGAAATCTCACATGGAAGACTATGAGCTTATGGAGGTAGCATTTGGAGTGCTAGAAAAGATTATGCCATCCTTTCAAAAGGATCCCACAGCCTCCTCTTCCGGTAATCTCAAAACCTTAGTCAGCAGTGTTAGTACACATTTTGAATCTCTAGAAAAATCTGCTGAAGAAAAGGTTCGGAAGGAATTTTTGGATAAAAGACTTTCAGAAGTATTAGAATTAATCTCTAAAGATAAGAAAATTGTGAGTATTGGAATAAAGAGCTTAGAAAATGCTCTTAAGGATGGCGGTGACATTTACAAATTTTGTATATCCTGGTCAAAGGCAACAGCAGAAATTGATAAGAAAATAAAAGAGGAACAGGACAAGCTACAAAGTTTATCTCAAAGTTTTGATCCTCTCTCTTCCTCCATAATAAATCAAGAATGTCAGACTATTGCAGTCTTGAATGAAATAAAGAATCTTGAGAAGGAAAGGAAGAATATCACTAACCGGATGGGAGAACTTAGAAGGATTATAATCCCTAAGTTGGAAACTATGCATGAGGCCATCAGTAATGCTCAGACCACCGCCCAAACAAATGATCCGACAGATCTCAAGCAGGCAGAAGCTTTTGCATTTTTGTTGAGTGGTCACATTTCAATTTTGGATAGAATGAAGCAAAGTTGGGCTACAGAAATGATCCAATTGCAGACATCCTTTGCAGACATTCTTCAGTATATGTGAGTGTGTAAATATGCGGCTATGTATAGAAAATTTTTGAAAATTTTGGTGTGCGGACCCTACCCTTTGCCATTGATGTCAAAGGGGGAGTGAGGAGCAGTGAAAAATGAGGAATCCAACTAAGGGGGAGTTCCAAAAATTGTATATAAAGATAGAGCATCAGCCAAGGGGGAGCATAGTGTAAACACTTAGTCATTTTTCACTAAGTGTTGCCATCAATGCCAAAGGGGGAGATTGTTGGCAAGAGACACTATATGGATTCATGGTTGTTGTCATTGATGGCAACAAAGGTCATCCCACATATCCGCAAGTCATGGTGTGTCCCTACCGGAAGTCAGAATAAAGATTGTTGTGGTCCGGTGAACAAGAACAGAGCATGTGGCAAGGTCCGACAGATTGGTCCAGATCTCTCAGAGGAAGTATCTTGGTGCAGTGCGGATTTGGGGAAGTCAAGAGGACTACCTTGAGTGGTATATTCCAAGGATTTAGCCTCCGGTGATGGACAAGGAAAAAGATATGAATAGTTGAGCACCGGATTCCTGAGAGACAGTGAAAACAGAGGAAGAACTGACTGACATAGTATCAGACTACTTTCCGGATGTGTTACTATTGATGATAAAGGTTGTGAAGGCATGAATCATGTTTGGCCGACATGATTAATGATATCTACAAGTATATGCTTGATCCGCATTGCTTGGTGAGCAAGGATTCAGCCGACAGAACAGAGTTTGTAAGAAACTAGACTGTTCCGGATGCCAACTAGAAAGGTGATGAAATTACTTTTGCGGATATATATAGGGGATGGATTTAGTTGTGAAGTGTGTGAATGTATTAAGATATATGCGAATAAGTGCAGAACAGAGCAGAAGTAGCAAGAAAGATCCGGTATGTGAAAGGATAGCAGAATAAAGAACAGAGGAAAGATGAAGTGCAGCAGATCAGTGTACTGAGCCTAACCGGAACTGAACTCCAGCATATGCAGATGCTTCCAATCAGTTCAAGACTATGATTCTTATCACTTTGTAGACAGTGTGTCTTCTTGTAGGTAGTGTACCTCTTGTGAGCAGTGTGCTCGGGCAGTGAGCCCTAATTGGCAAGTGCCATTTTGTAATTTCCTATTCTTTTAACAGAGAATAATTTTTGGGTTAATCACCCAGTGGTTTTCTCCCTTAACAGGGTTTCCATGTCAAAAATACTGTGTCATGTGTTTCTTATTTCATGGTAATGTTTTTGTGTTTGATTCAATGCTGCATTAATTAATAAGAAAGTTCAAAAAGGGAAATAATTAGGATAACTGATTCACCCCCCCCCCTCTCAGTTATCAACACTAAGTAGAAGAAGGAATCTGCTAACAGAGATGAGAATAGAAGTACTATGTTTTGAGGAACTTAAGCATATATATGAAGAGGATCTTGATTTTGTAGAAGCATGGAAAACATGTAAGGAACCTGTTGTGATGGATAGAAGTAAATTGTTAGATTATTTCATTCAGGATGATATGTTTTTCAAAGGAAATCCATTGTGTATACCTAGGAGTTCAATGAGAGATAATTTGATCAAGGATAAGCATAGTGGTGGATTAGCAGGACATTTTGGGATTGACAAGATAGTAGATTTGGTAAGTGAACATTACTTTTGGCCTCAAATATACAAGGATGTAAGGAAGTTTGTTCAGAGTTACAGAATATGTCAAATTGCAAAAGGGAGTAGTCAAAATACTAGTTTGTACAAATCTTTGAAAATACTAGAGAGACCTTGGGAAGACATCAACATGGATTTCATATTAGGATTGCCAAGGACACAGAGGGGATATGATTCTCTATTTGTAGTAGTGGACAAATTTTCAAAGATGGCACATTTCATTCCTTGTAAGAAGACAAATGATGCTATACATGTTGTTGACCTATTTTTCAAGGAGAATGTGATATTATATGGATTACCTAGGATTATAGCTTCAGACATGGATACAAGATACATTGGATATTTTTGGAGGACATTGTGGAAGAAGATGAAGACAGACCTAAAGTTTAGTTCAACATTCCACCCATAGACAGATGGACAAATAGAAATGGTAAATAGGAGTTTGGGTAACTTGTTGAGATGTTTAGTAGGAGACAAAGCAGGAAATTGGGATCTAATTCTACCGCAAGTAGAGTTTGCATACAATAATTTAATGAATAGAAGTACATGGAAGACACCATCTAAAATTGTGACAGGAATACAACCTAGATGAGTTATAGAGCTGAGAGACATTAGTATGGAGAACAAGAGAAGTGTAGAAGCAAAATAATTTGTAGGATACATGGAGACACTACATAACCAGGTCAGGAAACATTTGGAGGAGATGAATAGTAAATACAAGGAGCAAGCAGATGAGAAGAGGAGACATAGAGAATTTATAGTTGGAGACAAAGTTATGGTATATCTAAGAAAGGAAAGGTTTCCAGTGGGGACATACAACAAGATGAAGATGACAAAGTTTGGACCATGTAAGATTATTAGGAAATTTGATTCAGGGAATGCATATGAAGTAGGAGCTACCGGAGAAATTTGGTATATCACCTATATTCAATATTGTAGACCTATATCAATATCATGAAGGAGAGTCAAGTCACAGTCTTGAAGATGGATTGAAGGATCAGTTACCATAGTAACAACCAGAGAAGATAGAGCAGATCTTAGATAGTAGAGTTGGACACAGTACCAGAGGCAAGCAATATAAAGAGTATTTGGTAAAGTGGAAAGGAAAATCAGAAGAAGATTCATCATGGATTTCTTGGGCTGAGGTAGACCACCTCAGTTTTTCTCTAGCCCTAGCAAAGTGAGGGACTCACTTTTTCAGCAACCCTAGGTGTCTGATGCAAGACCATCCCATGTTGCAGAGCAATCTTGCATCAACCAAAAATATTTGCATTCCTTTCATTTCTTTTCATTTCAATTGCAGTTCAGTGGTTTGCAGTTCAGAATTGTCTACCGCATTTTACCACATATTCATATCAAAGATTACGGAGTAGTTATTATCTTCTATGCCATGTCAACTACATCATATTCAAATTTTAGGAGATTTGGATTCGTCTACAAAAAGTTATTGCTATTAGAAGATCATCATCTTTCATAGAGCAGAACATTCATGCAGTCAATTGAGAGGAGAAGGTTTGCGGAGAACTTCTGTCACTTGCAGTGCCAAATGGAACATATCACAAGGCAAATAGGGACCAAATAGACCTTCCTTGAGGTTTGCACAAAGTTTCATTCATTTGTGGAGCAATACCATGGGTTGTAGGCCAACCTACTTGTTTTCTACATGTTTCATCATTCCTTGGAGTTTGGAGCCTCTTATGGCTGACGCAGAGGATTTTATGAGCTTGAAGATGATATATATACATCTCTTAGATGCATTAGGAAGTCAGTTAGTTGTTATGATAGTTTAGATAGTGGAATTCTTTCCAGAAGGCACTTTAATGCCATATCTTGCATATCTGTTGTAATCCAAAAAACCAGGCCTATGAG
Organism: Cunninghamia lanceolata; assembly: GCA_027924645.1. Taxonomy (NCBI): domain Eukaryota; kingdom Viridiplantae; phylum Streptophyta; class Pinopsida; order Cupressales; family Cupressaceae; genus Cunninghamia; species Cunninghamia lanceolata. The sequence continues at coordinate 3,099,419 of BSBN01001495.1, read as the reverse complement.
CCCTTTGATTGTAGCCCACATGTTGCCAGAATATAAGCATTTTGATCATCTGATATATTAAGTATTTGAATCTTCCATTGCATTCTATATTTGTTTTGTTTCTGTTGTGTTTACTCTAGCTGCATGGTCTGGATAGTCCCTTCTTAGGACCCTCCATCCATGACTGCACCATATGTTTTGCAAGATTCTTCTACCCATCTTCCATCTTCCTTTTTAGTCTAACATTTCCTTTTGATTCAAACTTCTACAAGATAGTTTCACCTTTCACTACTCCTTTTGGATTTGTGTGTTTCATGTGAACTTCTTCCACTTTTCTAAAATTTCTTAACTCCCCATCATCCTTGCATTTCCAAATTTCTCCCAAATCATTCATATTATTCCATTTCCACCATTATGGGATTATTCTTGACTTCTATCCATCCTTCACTTCTAGATGTCTATCATTTTACACACCCCCTTCAAGTTCACTTTTGTGGATCTTCCATGGACTCGTGGACTTCTTCACTCTTCCCTCGATCTTTCCAATTCCCAATTCCCCGCATTTCCCTATTTCCCTCCACATATCTCCTTTCCAACTTTCCAACTTCCCATGGACATTGTTGTGCCCTACACACATGCCCCATATTTTACACTCACAACATGGGGGCACCCTCTTTTGATTTTGAGTTTTGAATGAGTTTCCCATTCCTCTTTCTAAGTTTCATCTTGTTTTGGGTACTTCAAGTTTTAGTCATCCAATTCAACTTGATTTAAGGGACTTGTTATTCATTACATCAGCTTGATATATCTTAATTGTCTCTTAGGTCTTGGTTTGGGTTGGTATGATTTGAAATCCTGCATTCACCATGATATGTCCCTTTCAGTCAATTTGATGTACATCATTTGAGTCAACTTGATCCAGTCATGACTTTTTTTTTTAAACTGCAGGAATCGGGTAGCCCCCCTATAACCTGCAGTGCATCGGGTATACTTTTTAACGTGATTGGTGGTGCTAGTGTGACACGCCCTTTGGTAGCACATGGGTGGCGGTGATGGTAGTTGATTGTCATTGATGTCAAAAAGGTGTTGTGTTGATGATACAGATACATCATATGGCAGGAATCGTTAGGTAATGGTGTCAGTTCATCTTCATAAGTTTGGAATTAAGTTGCTATGATGTCTTGGGAGGTTGTCTTACGTTCATCAAAGGTTTGTATTTAATTATAGGGAGCTTGAATTCAGAGGGGAGCACAAATATTTATTTGAAGACCCATATTTAATATTATAAAGGAGAAATTATTTTTCAAAGAGGAGTTTGCCATCAAATGTCTTTGAAATTTAATACATATTTAAAAAGGGGGAGCAAGTAATTTAAGAAAAGTATTCATTTGCTTTTATCAAATAGTTAATAATTCTAAAGGAGGAAAGATTTTTAAGTTTTTGAAAAAGCATGGTATGGTTTTATGAGTGAAAAGCTTTATTCATTAAAAAGTTTTATTCATTAAAAAGGCTTCTATAAATTAGAAAAGGCATCAAATTTCTAAGGAGCATGGTATATATTTCAAGGAGGGAGCCCAATTAAATTAAATTTGAAGACCATGCTTTGAAAAACATTTTTCAAAGATTCCTTAATTTATTTAAAATTTCTTTTTAAGGAGAGCACGTGTTATGGAAAGAATTGAAGTATTTTTGTGGCATTAAAATATGCTTTAAGAAAGAAATTTTAAAAGCATTAAAAATTCTCTATAAAAATGAAGAGATAGTTTCACGTTTAAATGGGGAATATGCATATATATTTAAATGGAGAAAAGCATCATTTTAAATGGATGGTGATGAAGTTAGAAACTTTTTATTTCTTGGAGGATAAGGAGATTTTTTTTAGTGCTTTTAAATAAGGCAATTTCCTTGTGGAGATTTTTCATGACAAAAAGGCTAAAACAGATTTATTTCCTTTTTAATGTGCAAAGAAGTCCAAGAGTGCTTGAAGATAGAATTTTTTATTAAAAGATGATTTTGTTTTTTTGCTTTTCTCAAATTGAAAGAGAATGATTTTTTTAAGAGGATAAAGATATTGAAGATTGATTTTTGAGGAGATTTTTTTTAAGGCAAATATTTATGGAGAATTGAAGATATATTTTTGAAGAATAGATTTCTGACAGGGAATGAAGAAAAATGAAGACATTTTTTATGGTGGACATTATTTATTTTCTTTTGCAAGAAGATTGAATTGCTTTTTATTTATGCTCAAAATATGAAGAGTCTTGTTGAAAAGAAAATGAAGGATTTGAAGAAGATGAAAAAGATTTTTGTCAGAGAGAAGATGAAAAGATTGAAAGGTCTTTGAAGTAATTATGCACAGATTAATATGAAGATTTTTATTCTTGCAGGAAAATAGTTTTTGCAGATTGAAGAATACAAAAAGAATATTCAAGATAATGAAAAGTTATACAGAGAAAATATGAAATTGATTTTATTTTATAGAGATGTAATTTGTTAGTTCAGGATTTCTTGCAGGTGGATATGAAGAGGATACAAATAAAAGAGTTTTTATTTTCTCCTACATGACACTGATTGAAATATGAAAGGTCATAAAAGATGAATTTGATTTTGCAGAGAAGAGGACCATCAAGAGTCTTTTCATTAACAATAATTTTTCAAGTGCATTGATGCAACTTTATAAATAGACAAAGATGAAACATACAGAGTATGTAGCAGTGTTGCGTGGATCAGCATTCCAGGTTGAATATATTTTGAATATCCTCTTGAAGAGAAAATTCAGATGATGAGAGAAGTATGGTCATATGACAGACACATGTGAAAGAAGAAATGATTTGTATCGAAATAGAGAATCCCTCTGAGTTCTTGATTTTGAGTATATGTTAGGGGTTGGTGCTCCTTGAAGTTGGTGCTTCTAAATGAATTAGGGGTTGGTGCTCCTTGAAATTGGTGCTTCTAAACATTGTAACCAGTGAGGTTTTTACTTAAGCCAGTGAGGCATTTTGAGTGGTTTTTCTACCCCTGGAGGGTTTTCCACTCTGTAATTTTCTTGTGTCATAATCTCATGTCTTGATGTCTTCCATAGCTTCATTTACCGAATATGATTTATGTGATTAATCATTTGTTGATTAATTGTTCAAGTAAATAGTAGTTTAATTCTCATAAATCATATTTGTCAATTTTGGAAAATTGTAAAAATAATACAACACTGATTCACCCCCCCTCTCAGTGTTGTCCTGGACTCCTACAAGGGGGAGACTGGATCTCATGACCTCATGCTTACCATAAGAAGCTCTCGCCAATCGATCCAGGCTCCCCGCCCATGATCCAGTCATGACTTGCTTGCTTTGGTATAAAGAGTTTTCTTGAAGGGATTTAGTGAGTTATTTTCATTTTTAGGCATTGGTCTAGTGTTCTATGGGTGTATTGGGATATTTTAATTTTGAAAATCTTTATTTAATCCCCTTTTTCATAAATTGTGGAACTTCCATATATGTTCGGGTGTAGAAATTTAACCTACTTATGAATATTCGAAGTATAGGATATTCTAATCCTTTTGGACATCGTATCCCTATAGAATGAACTAAATCTTTTTCCACAAGGTTATAATGGATGTTTTGTACTTTTCAAGATTATGACATGCATATGGATCTATGCTAAAATCTCGCATATCTTAGTCATACTAAGAACCCCACAATATTCCTTATGTTTTGCAAAATTTTGCTAAGCACATGGATATGTCCTTGTTGACTTCAAACCCACGTAATGTCAGAAACTGGTCTCTATCCCTACACTTCATTATTTTTTGTGAAGCTTTCACCTAGACTCAAAAATGTCCATTATAACTTCTTCAAACCTTTCCCCTTTCTTTCCCTATCTTTTCTCATTTCTTTATCAAATTCATTACAAATAAAGGTAGGTCTAACTAAATACATAATCAATTTACTGAAGTACTTGTGAATCTATTAATTTCATGAAGATCTTTGAGTAATATTATAAGAATTGGTCAAAGTTTGCAAAGTTATATTTCCTTTAAAAAAATCTAACAAGATAATTGTAGATCTTAACAATATAGTTGCAGATCCTATATAATACTGATAAAATTTATAGATATTTGATGATCTTTCAAGTCCTTTTGATGATTTCTCAACTTTGTAAGAATAGAGCTATCGAAGGCCCCTTGAGAAAATAGAAAGATACATCGAACCCTGAGTGAAAACAAACACGTCAAGACCTGACTACTGGAGCCTTTGGATTACAAATTCCATGTGAATTTGAATTCTTTCAAGAGAGATAAGTGTTATGTTGTACATAATTCTATCTATTTTTTATGTGAATAACATCCACGTCAACAATTTTGATACCATGAATATGGTCTAAGCACTCCACCCCCCTACCGCACAATCACCCCATCCCTACATCCTTTCCTTTTACTCCTTATCCACTATCTATTATCCACTATCCACTGTTGCATATCCATTATCCCATTATCACTAATTGTTCCTATACATTATCCATTATCCCCTTATCCACTCATCCAAATCATCCTCTCATGCCTCATTGATCGACTCAACTTTCCCTTGTCATTGGTATCTAGCTTAAGGCCACTTACACGCAAACCAATGCATTCCTTCACAACAATCCAAATTCCTAAATATCCAAATCTCCCTAGCATCCAAACATCACAAGAACATCCTAATCAATGCGCATCTCAAGCTAGTAATCTATGGATAATCATCCAATCACATCCATGGTCTTGTTCCTAGCCTTGCTACAAGCCTTTGATCCAAATCATCCATCATCATCGGGATATATTGTTCCTAATCCTCATGTTGTTCTTATCATCAACAACACAATCCAACATCAGGAATCACAATCTTTGGCTTTTCAGCTTGACCAGGGGCAACATCATGTTTGTATTTTTAATATTTTTTATGCATGTGTGCTTGCTTATGTGTGCATTATCTTTTTATCTTGCATTGACATCAGTCCCTGTAACCTACCTGCCACAGTGATATCATGGTCTTCCATATCATGGTTCTATACGGCATAGGGTTGCTTATGACCTTATCAATTGGCTTTTATGTATGGGACATATTGTTACCCAGGTTCCTTATACCTTGGTGCATAACATCTCATGTTATATCAAATAAAGATGGCTCTCATTTATCAATGTATCATTACGCATAATCCATGGAGTCAAGAATCTGCTTGCATCTATCTATTTTCCTCCCCTTCATCCTTTCATCCCATCCTTTCATCTTTCATCCTCTCATCCCCCTTTTGTCCTCTAATCCCTCGAATCCAATCTATCCTACCCTCCATCCATGTGGTCTTAAAAATTCCACTCTCATCTCTCTAATCTAATCCTCTTCATCCTTTCGAGAGCGCACCCACATTCTTTGCACCCACTTGCCCTCTCAGGGCGGCATCATCCCTATCATCATCTTTACCATCATCCCTCCTCGTCACTCTCACTTTGAGTGGCTAGGGCATGATTATCCCTAATCCTATCATCTTCTTCTATCCAAGCGCTATGTTTTATCTTTTTTTGAAATGATGCTACTTTGCAACACCATCTCAAAGAGGGGCAAAATGTAGACAGGTAAAATTATCCACTCATCATCTTGTCACTATTCATATGCAATCAAAACATCCCTAAACCATCCTTAAATATCCTTAAATTTCATTTTCCTCACAATTAACTGAATAAACACATGTTTAGACAGTTAATTGATCAATCTCCCTTCGAACTGTGATTAAGCAATATTTTATTGTCAAAATCACTATTCATTTACTATTCATTATTCATTCGTACTTACATCAATACCTGCATCCGTACCTATCCCTAGCATAAATGATTTATTAATCATTTATTCCTCCTTTCCTATAGCCTAAACATTAGATAAATTTTATTTATCTAATATCCTCTTTTTTCATCCCATGAATTAAATAAATATTTGTATTTATTTAATTCCCCATTTTCTACACTTTTGATTAGGTGACCTAAACCTATTTAATTAGCTAACCCCTCACTTACACATTCCATTACCCATAACCTAATCCTATTCAAATCCTCACAACCCCCATGTGTACAAAGACATGGCCTCTTGTACAAGACCACATGGGTCTCTTACAAAGGTATGGTCAAAGTCCTTTGTACAAGAGTCCTTTTGTCCTCTTTCAATCCCATGTCTTCACTTTATCCAATTCACTTTTCTACCCTTTATTTTCTCTCAATCCAAGGACATCCCTCATCCACCAACCAATGATTGTCACTTGGTAAGTATGCATGCATCCAAGCCTCTCAATCAACCTCCACCATTGATCTTCAAAGTCAATCTTGACCATCCAATCCCTCATCAAAAAATCTATAAATAGCCACTCATCCTAGCCATTTTCAAGTCTCCATGAATTGAAAAGTAATGTTGTCCATTTGTGGATCCATCTACACTCATCACAACATGAAAGGAGCGCATCCCCAAGCAAGGTTTACACATGTATTGTTTATAGTTTAGCATCATATGTATGTTTGCATTCCTTTTTGCTCAATCATGAGGTGTATTTGGGAATGAATGAAGTAGGCTAATATTGTTTTGGTTTATTTATTAAGTTCATTTTCACATGCATACACAATGAGTTGGTTATAAATTTTCCAATTATAGAAAATAGAAATACTGGATTGACAAATAGAACATAGAAGTAAGAACAACAAGAAATGAGGAACCTACTGGTAGAGTGTGGAGCCCATTGTCCAGGATGTTATCATGTCACGTTGTCATCCTAGTTAAGTGTTCTTGTCCCTATTACACACTTGAGTCCAAAACTCTTGCAAAATGAAATTAAATTGCCTAAATCTATTTTCTCTACACACCAGGAGACAAGGAAAACAAAGATAGTAGATAGGGAGATTCTAGAATATGAATAAATACTAAAAATTAATATCAAATTTACTTATTTTGAAATGGAAATAGAAATGAAAAAAGAAGATTTGAAGAGAGTGCATACCTCCATGTGAGAAGAAAACTCCAATAAGACTTGTAGTTGGGGACAACAAATTTTTTGGGTGACTACTTGGGAGCTTTCTACGAATGATCAAGCCCTTATTTTAACTTTTCAATTTCCACGATAGTCAAAATAAGATTGAGTGTATGCACTTAGCCTATGCACATCCAGGACTAAGAACATAATGCTAAAAAGAAACCTATAAGTGTAAAATCCTTTGTCGATGGGGAGCTACACCCTAGTGTGTGTATTTGATAAATGAAATAGTGATAAACACCAAGATATTTACCAAAGAAAATAGAGAGAAAGATTGTAACACTATAAAGATAAGAAAAGAAACATGCTTAACAACATTACCAGCCAAGTGGTTAAAGAAAGGAGAGAATAAAGAAATCAAGATAATACAATAACATCTTCTCTTGAGAAAGATTCAACAATGGAGTGTGTAGCCAAGAGATAAGAAAAAGAGAGAAAATATAGTCCTTTTTTATTGTTGGAGAAGATGCAAAATCAAAGGTTCATTTTCCAAGAGGTCCCTTGGGAAGGTAAAAGGTTAGATTTGAGTGGAAGGATGTTTCTTGGGTGGAAAAGCCTTACAAAAAGTTGAAGTAGGTAGCTATGTGGGAAAGACCAACATTTAAATTTTGAAATTTCACAGATGCTAGTGCATCTCATGGATGTTCACACATTGCATTGGAATCCTAGATAAAACACTCAAAATTTAGCATGTGGTCCTAGGTCAACAAGAAGAATCAAAATGATATAAAAATTTAGCAATCTAGTGAGTAAAAAGGTCAAGGATGAGGACTCATTGCATCCTAAACATGTTAATGGAGTGGACACCAAAGTGAGTGCAAAATGATGTATGAAAATTACAAAGTATGCAATTTTTATCCTTACAATACTTACCAAGAGATTTGGATCTCCCATGGGATTTAGATCTAGACTTGTCTTGCTTCTGTCCTTCTTCTTGCCTTTCTCTTTTAGTCTACCACAAATAGCTATGGCCTCCTTAGTAGTTTCAGAAGTCTTTCTTCACATCTCTTCAAAAAGTAATGATGCCACTACCTCATCCATTTTAAACTCGGTGGTAGTGCTCCCAATAGCCATAATAAGGTGGTCTCGTGAATCTAGCAAAGAACACAATCAATTCATGCAACAATCCTCCTCCATTTTCACTCCAACAAAGTTTAATTAGGCAACAATCATGTTTAAGGAATTCATATGGTCAGATAAAAAACCACCATCCTCCATCCTAATGGTATACAACTTCTTTCTCAAGAAAAGTTCATTCACTAGGGATTTAGCCTAATAAATCTCTCCCAACTTCTTTTAAAGGTTCACTATAGTGGTCTCTTCATGAGAATTCAACAAAACTAATTTTTTAAATAGAGTCTAACAAGACCATTCACCTTTCTATCCAACAAGTCCTAGTATTGTTTCATTTTGGCAGGCATGGTTCTGGATATTGTAACCCATAGATCTTAATCTATAAGCATATATTCCATCTTGAGCTTCTACGGCTCAAAATTTGTGCCCAAGAACATCTCCATTTCTATTCTCAATCTTCTTTCTATCCCTTCCTACAATAAGATCAAAACCATTATGTGCAAACTCCCACTCAATCAAAGATTAGTACAAAAAACCCTCTACCCAACACCTAGAATATGAGGTTATTTGGCTCTAACAGAAAAAGAAGGGAAGCAAGATACAAAAAAATTATTCCTAAACTAATATTAGAGGAGAGTATTGCACAAATTTATAATCTTTACATTGCAAAGAAAGAAAATGCATACAAACATAAAACAATATACCACAACATGAAGGTTTTACATGGGGAAACCCCATTTAGGAGAAAAACCCCACACACAAAAGCACTACCACTTGTATTATTCATCAACAACCATGGTTACAATACAATGAGAAGGCTATGCCTCTTATAAGAGTATCACCAACATATAATTTTGGAGTAATTTTGATAGCATAATAATACCTACAAAACAACCATATTCAACTCCAACTCCAAGCACCAATATATAGGAGAAGCTTCAAATAGGATCCATAAATGGTTATGGAAAACCATAAGCAAGGACAAGGGAGGTATAGTGCCCAAATGGTCAAGGCACAAATCCTAATACCCCCTTGGTCTTGGTTTTCCAGTCTATTTTTATCTTATTCCTTACAACATGTCATATGTCATCAATGTCATATTTGACCACCCAGACTTGGGTGCCCCAATTTGTATTCATTCACCCCATTCAAAAATGCTCCATGACTACTATCCAAACCTATCAAAATGTTGGTCAAGATTCCTGGTGTAGTCACAATAGGAGGGCTCACAGAATGAATTGTCCAGACCGTGCAGCAAGAGTAAACACAACAGAAACAACTCAAAGATATGAAACAAATGTAGATTCAGTCATTCAATATATCATAGAATTCAAATACAAATTGGCTGGAAACAAGCGGGCTTACAATTAGGGCTCACAGGCTTGATTATAGAATATGTACAAGATAAAGCTTTGAAGCTCCTTCGCAAAGAATTCAAACTATCAATCTTCTAAATCATCAGAACTTGATAACTACTTTCCTAGGCATCTATTACATAAATATATATCATCTCCAGAACCAAAGATTCCTCCATGTCAGCCAAGGAAGATCACAACTCCAATGAAGAGCTGTAACACCTGTACATGGATAGGTCAGACCTAAACATGAAGAACTCCTCCGCAAGTGAATGGAATGATGTACAGATCTTGGGGAAGGTCGCCCATGAACCCAACAACATTGAATGATGTGTCATTAATCTTCAAAGGTTGTGAAATGATCCACTTATCTTCTCCTCTAGATGATTATCTGAGACTGTCAGAAATGCTCTACTCTGAGAAAATAAATAATCTTCTGATAGCGATAACTTTCTGGTACTTAATCCAAATGCTCTAAATTCTGGATATGATGTAGATGAGTGAATCTAGATGCTAAGTCCAACTCTACAAGATATGAAATGCAACTGCAGTAGAATGAGGACCAAAATATAGGAACTACTACTGACTGAACTGTCTAAACTAAACTGGAAAATGAAAAGAAACAAACTAAAATATGAACAAACTAAAATGTAAATGTTTTTGGTTGATGCAAGATTTCTCTTGAACCAAGGATGCTCCTACATCAGACATCCGGGGTTATTGAAAAAGTGAGTCCCTCACTTTGCGGGGGCTAGAGGAAAACCAAGATGGTCTACCTCAGCCTAAGAGATCCAAGATGAATCTTCTTCCAGTCTACCTTTCCACTTCACAAGATATTCTTTGTACTGTCTTCCTCTGGTGTTACATCCAACTCTGCTATCCAAAATGTCTTCAATCTACTTCGGTGCTTGTTGTGGTAACTGCTTCTTCAAGTCTTCTTCAATGTTGGTACTGAACTCTACTTCATGATACTAATATAGATCTGCAATGTTGAAAATAGGTGATATACCCAATGTCTCCGGTAATTCCACTTCATATGCATTTCCTGAATCAAACTTCCTGAGTATCCTACAAGGTCCAAACTTCTTCATCTTCAACTTGTTATATGTTCCAACTAGAAATCTTTCTTTTCTCAAGTATACCATCACTTCATCTCCAACTACAAATTCCTTATGTCTTCTCTTCTCATTTGCTTTCTCCTTATATTTTTTGTTCATATCCTCCAAATGCTTCTTCACCTGATTATGCACTGTCTCCACATGTTCTACAAATTCTTCTAGTTCTACACTTCTCTTTTCTATTGTACTGATATCTCTCAACTCTACAACTCCTCTAGGGTTTACTCCGGTAACAATCTCAAAAGGTGTTCTTTCGATACTCCTATTCACTGAATTATTATATTCAAACTCTGCTTGTGAAAGAATCAAATCCCAGCTTCATGTCTTCTCTCCAACCAAACATCTCAACAAGTTTCCCAAACTCCTATTCACTACCTATATCTATCCATTAGTCTGTGGATGAAATGCTAAACTGAAATTCAAATCTATCTTCATCTTCTTCCAAAGTGTCTTCCAAAAGTATCCAAAAAACTTTGTATCTCTGTCTGAAACTATACTCTTAGGTAATCCATGAAATCTCACAATCTCTTTGAAAAATAGGTCAGCTATATGCACTACATCAGTTGTCTTCTTACAAGGTATCAAATGTGCCATCTTTGAAAATCTATCCACCACTACAAATATTGAATCATGTTTGTTGTGTGGCTACACAACACACCCCATTTTGCCTTAGCAAAATAGGGACCCAACCTCTTTGCTTTGCTTTTGCTTGTTTTGTCTCTCCCTGGGCGGTAATGGTAAAAGTAGCATCAGTCAATATGCCTAAGTTCTTTCCTATCCTAAGCATGTTTGGATCTTGAAATATGAGGTCAAAATTTCCAAAGTATGAGTCTTCCCTCATAAATCTTGCCAAATGAAAGAGTGCAAAATTCTAAGCAGGTTTGCCTTTTGGATCACCCTGAAATTCCTCAAGGATAAGAAGTTATGACCAGTCAAAGTTTGGTCAAACCTGATATTCCTAGAGGGTCATATTCATGAATATCCCTGATATATGTTTTAATGAAGAGAAAATTGATATCCGCATATTTGCTAATATGCAGACATCAAATTTAGGTGCAGGAAGTTATCTACCCGTCAGGCACTCGCACACATTCTCAGAGGGTCATATTTCCTAATATCCCTCATATTCGCTAGTATGTGGATCACCTTCAGATATAACATAAACACTTAGCATCAGCATGAGCCTTAATATCCATCATATTGGTTAAGATCCCTGATCTCCCTCAATATGACGGTGACATCATCCTAACCCGATATAAAGTAGACCCGATATGACGATGATGTCATCAATATGCCTGACCCCAAAAAGGTCATATTTCTAGATATCTATCACATTATCTAAGATCCCTGATCTTCATCAATATGACGATGATGTCACCTAGATAATTTGTCTGCATGGATATTAACCTTGTGAATATCATGACTTTCTTTTAACACCCTGATCTAGATGATGTCATGTCATCCTAGCTTTACAAAGAATAAGATACCGCTTACATCATCTAGATATTGACTTAATATCTAGACATTCACAATGTTCGTGGCCTATTACAACTGTTCACTACTTTAGTGTGGGGAATCTTCTTGAAGATGCTAATTCCATGCAGGGCTACACATGGTTGCCATGTGGTTATCCTAACGACGTGTCCTGATTGACTTTTCAACTGAATTCTAACTTTGAACATTACGCTTAAACACTTAACATCCAAACTTTCCCTAATATGACGATGACATCACCTGATTTCTGCTACCCTGATTGGATGGTAGCACACCCTCACGGGAGAATCTTGTCAGCACAAAAGATTCTCCATGTTGTTGCGAGATTGAGACACATGTCCACATGGACATCTCAACTTATTGAGGACAAATTTAGAATCTGATAACATATTTCTGGTCAGTGATGACTGACCCGATCATCATGCTGACGTCATCATATCTAGATATCCACATTTTACATATCTAAAGCATCTCATTCATGACCCAATACTCATTGCTGAAGACATATCCCAAGCCCGATATCCATTTTTATGAGGGATATCTTGACCAAATAGTCGTATCCAGATATTCAGAGCTGATATTTCCATCCCAGATATACATATCTGGATCTCCTCTCACTATTGATGTTATGTATAATTTCCTGCAAGATCATCAAATGATTAAAATCTGTATGTTTTGTTGTAGGGTATTGGAGCTGATTAAAGATTGGAGATAATGTTATGCAAGTCATGCAAGAGAAGAAGAAGGTTGGATAATGAAGCAGAGAAAGTTGAACCAGATAAAGTTGCAGAGAAATGGAAGACTTGAACCCAAATTAGAATATCACCAAGTACGGTGTCTACCAGCTGAGGGTAGACCAAGTCAAAGATGCAAGGAATATTCTCATGTGCCAGTTGTTTCCAGCTATGATTGCCAACTGGTAGTCACGTACCCCATTCCTAACCATTGGATTGACAAGGGTTGTTGGCCCTCAACATTTAATCATATTTTCATGTGTCAAATCCAAGGTTGTGTCCTTGGCTTTCTACAATTAGGAATCCTATAGTTGCCAATTTATCTAACTAACTCTTAATGATCTCTACTAGTTGAAGAAATTAATGCTATTGATCTATCTACCATGAAAATGAATTCTAAGAATATTGAAAACAAAGCTGAAACAATGAATTGCTAATGTAGATCTATACCATTCCATACAACTGAAATATGCATTTATCTATGAGAAAATAGTAACTATCTTTCTAGACAGAATCTGAAATAGAATAGTAAACAACAGAATCTGAAATAAAATAATAAACAACAATACTAGCCTTCTACCTTGGTGGTGGGGAGTGGGCCCTTGCTCCACACCCTTAGGGCTGAAGACTAAAGCAATGAATCAGCACAAGAAGATAATATCACAATTCACTTTCACTCCAATTCCATCAGCTTTTGTATCAGAAAAATGTCTATATCAAAATGAGATTACAAAAATTAGAAAGCATTCACTGTATATCTTCTGCTTCTACCTTTGTAAATTTATATCTAATCCAGTGATGAGATATCACTTACCCTAACTACTAGTTTATCTATGAGATAATACCAATCTCTTATTCTACTAATTGTTTAACTACAGAGTAAAAAGTCATGTAATTTAAAATAGATTTAGTGGAACAACAGTCTCACTAAATCTAAGTCTTAGTTTCAAATACAACTGGGCAACGAGGCCCTAAAATATAGGTACTTAATCAGTTTGTAGAGAACTCATGAAAAATAAAAAATGAAATAAAACTTCCAGCAGTTAACTAAGGTCTTCATCTGATTACTCAGGTGCTGATTGAGTAATATCTGGAGCACCCCAATTACCACTGGAAGTGTTGACTAGTAGCGCACTGAAAATCTACATCTATGTTGAGGAGACTCCAGAGGTGTGTGCTTCTGTCCGCAGCTCCAGAGAAGATTCACCTCCTTTATCTCAAAATCTCTCCAATCATATTGGAAAATATTGGAGATTGGTACGGTATCCATATGTTAGCTCCAGAGATTATTAGGACCGCCTCCGGAGATGACCAAAATTGTCTTTACCCAAACATCTGCACATGTAGATTCAAAAAGAGATAATTTCTGCATATTTCCATTAATTCAGTACACATCAGTCCCTCGATCAGAAATCATGATTTTAAGTAATTCATCTCTCATTAAACATAATTAGAAAAATCTTGTTAATCTACTTTGGTGCAGTCATCAGGACAATAGAATAAGAAGGAAGGAAAAATAGGGGTAAAAAGGTGTATTTCATGGGTGCTACCTGGCACTCATCATCCCCCCGTACTTAAAGGTTAGCAGGTCCTCCTGCATTTCACAATCTGGACTTATTCAGGTGGAATATTCTATCAGTCAAGTTGTAGTCCTTTGCATAAGTAGTCCAAGTGGTACAATCTGTATTACCATTTCCTCTGAACTGATCAACCTGCTTCATCCATTCCTGCAATTTATCATCTTCCATTTGTTCAGTCTTGATAGGTAGTGGTTTAATGATGATAGGAGGTTTGAAACAACAACCTATCCACTCTTGTTGGTATTTATCTATCATTTTGGACACTAACCTAGCCTTCCTCATAAACAACCTGAGGTTGGCAAGGGATGCCACTTCCCTCATAAACTGTTCTGCAGTTAAAATGTTCCACCTTTTCTTTGCCACTGGAAGCATTTGATTAGACAAATTGTTCATGAGGAGACCAAAATTAATGGAGCATTCCTACAGATGTTTTAGATATAAAGGCAAAAGCTTGGTCTTACTGTCTAGGTGGTAAATGTATGCCCTGAACTGGATCTTAAAAGAATTGGGATTTGGACATTCTTTTATGATAAAAAGGCTTGTTTATGCATCCTTCTTTAGATAAGCCTCCATCCTTTCATTCCAAATCTGATGATTTCTCATCAGCAACATGAATGCCCTGAGTTGACATTCTCCTACAAAATAGTTGATAATGAAGGTAATATCATCAATGCAAAAACCATGCAAATATAAGTCACATAGAAAATCTTTATCCTCTTCAGAACTTCTCATGTATGCTTCCATGAACCCTATCTTTGTCTCTGTATCCTTAGTCAAATCAGACATAACCAAAGGCATTTTTCTCTGTAGGACTCTTTCTTGTAGAAACAGAGCATAACTTCCACTTGGGGGTCTACAAGATACGATCTCAAATGAAATGGAAGCTACCTGAAGGACCTTTTCTTCCAAAGTTTGTACACTTTTTGACATGGCAGTTACTATCATTTGTAATTGCAACATAGGTTTAAAAGCCTCGTATTACCTACATCTTCTTTCCCAATGAAACATGGCTTTAGGAATTGTTGATGGTGGTTTTAGCACACAGCAATGCAGGTGTGATTGTTGGTTTCACACCTCTCTTGAAAAGTATCTTACCCTAAGTAAGACTACTCCAAGGATAATACAGCTAGGTCTTAGCTTGCTTGGAATCTCTCAATGGTTATGTTCTAGCTATACCTACAAGGGGTCTTACATGCAACCTGCAAATCGTTAGGTTTGGGGCAGCAAATACACATAAACCCTATTATGTTTTTTAGCTGATAGACCAAAATAAAGTGCTACTGAAATTTCTATTCTAACAACTAATCAGTGGGTTTAAAGAAAATGCAAAAGGTTTAGGGTTTTTAGAAGGATCCTAAGTGGCATTCACGATGCAAAGGTTATCCTCAGTAGACAAATATTCCAAACTTTAAACCAGTTTTCTGAGTTACCAAACTAAAATGGGTGTTACAGTGTTGCAGAAAACGGTGCTATCTTCAATGGAAGTTGAAAGATTTTCAGACCACATACATTCGTTAAATACCCAATGATCGGCGCAATTTAACTTGTGAAATGCAATTGAACTTTAACACAAATATTCAGCCCAGACTAACTTTACACAGCTATTTACCATCAGCAAACAACTAAAAGTATGGACTTAGAATGTTCATCAAATACTTCAGCAAACCATTAACATTATGAAAGCACGACTAATCTAACTATGGGAGAGCAAGAAGCAAACCATGAAAACCATAATGAATCAACACAAGGTACAAATTCTCATAATTACTGCAGAAACTTGCTTTGTATTACTTCAAATGGCATAGAGTCAACAATTTGGCATCAAAAATCTCTCTTACAAAAAGTGGAAATGGCAGCCCTTTATATAGAAAGTAGCATACCCTAGCCTTCAAATGAACAGTGGAGATTAACTTAACACCAACGGTCCAGATTACACCAAGAATAACCCATATTAATTCCCAGATTACATTTTGTCTTTTATGAAAAAGACGAAAAAACAGCCCCAGATACATTGAATCTAGTCATTTTTACTAGCCAACTCAGTACACTAGTGAAAAGGCTCATTTTGGAAGTAAGGAGAAGACAAAAATGAGTCATATGCTATCCAGATATGTCAGTTTACAATGGTGACAGGATTGAATCACTAAAATATTCAAATAGTATTAAGATTCTTTCTCCAAATTGATGCTATCCTCACTGGCCAACTTATTTCGATAGGTCAGCCATGCTTCAAGCGCTGGATCGATGTCAGATGGGTCCAGATCCTTCAAATGATGTACCCTATAATCGAATACCTCCAGTTCCTGACTGAATCTGGTGTATATCCTTTCAAAATCTGCCTCTGCCCTGTGGAATGCCTTGAACTCAGCTCTGAGGTCACTCACTTTATCCAGCCATTCTTCCGTGCTTAGTAAAGCGTCTTCAAATAATATCGCATGCAGCTTACCTTTGCATTTCTCAGCTTCAAAAGGAGCATAATCATCGAAAGATTCCTCCCTATAGCTTCTTAAGGCATCACTGATATCATATATAACAGATCTTAGTTCCTCGTCAGCTGGTTTGTATGCCTCTTTTACTTGTTCAAAAGTTTCCTTCCTTAGAAGTAACTGTTGAAACCATTCAATAGCCTTTGGGAGCCTAACCCCAGTCAAAATATTTTCTGTAACCAAGGTTTGAGCTGGTAATTCTTAGATACCCTTAATTCGCGGATACATGTGAGAGTAATATTCGTCAAAAGAATCACATTCATCTTACAAATCCTTCCATTTTTTATGCAAATCCACCGCTCGTTGGTGGGCTTAAGCAGAGGCACTTATGGCGTCGCATCCTGCTTCAAAAACACCTATCAACCAATTCTTGATGCCTTGAGACTTTGACCTTACCTCACTCAATTTTGATATCTCATCGGTAGATAAGAAAGTAGGCACTATCCTTATATCACCTCCTGCATCCACTGGTTTTACCAGAAATTGAAGGCATGCTCTGAGCTCCTCATTCTGCCATTTTAACTCCTTTTTGGACATTTCATCCTTATTCAGCTGCTCCAAAATTGACATGACAGATCCCTTGAAATCATCTACCCTTTGAGTGTGGGTGGTTGGGCCTAAATCAATTGCAGATATTACATAATCTTCTACCCTGACCTGATCTCTTGCTACGTCAGCTGGCGGGACTGCTACCTCTGCGATCTTTGAGCCTGATTCGCTCTTGTAGATCCTTGATTGAACCTTAGCCTTTTTCTGTTTTTGAGGCTTTTGAGCCTGCGATAGGATGGTGCTTAAATCAATTCACATTACTTCGATCTGGGGTTCTAGATACACCATCCTACCTTGCAGCCATTCAGGAGCGGAAGATTTGTTCAACTCAGTAGCTCCATCCTTATCTAACATAGCCAATTCTTTAGAAGGTTCTTGTTCTGGCTCAGGATTCTTCTCCTTTTCTCCTTGGGCCAATTCATTCAGGCTTTCAATCACATTCCCCTGTGTAATCTTCAAAACTTCTTCCGTCGGATCCTTGCTTGGGGGACTATCAGATATATCAATTGTTTCTACACCGTCTGATGTGTCGAGGAGGCTTTCATCATTTACACTAGTCAATACTTCCTCGTTCTTGTCAGTCATTACTTCATGCTCCTGCAACTCCAATTCCACACAAACCTTCTCAATACCAGTCAACAAAGGTACTTCCAATGACTCTGCAGGCATTTGTGAAATGGGGACAGCAGAAGAAATTGTGAAGGAAGGCGAACTAATTTGGGTCAAATTAGCTAAGGCCGATGATAAGGAAGAGGAAATGGTAAAGGGTGAAGAAAGAGCCAACGAAGGCAACAAAAGTGGGGGTGATAGGATGGTTGATATGGGAGGCAATGGTAAGGGAGAAGAGAGGGTAGATGTAGCAGGGGGATATGTAATGGCAAGAGTGGGAGAAATAGGGTTGCTGGGATCACCGGAGGAGATTGTCAGTGAGCAGGAAGTGGTAGCAATGCCAGAGGTAGGAGAAGCGGAAGGAGATGATTCCTGCACTATGACAGCTAAAGTGGTGGGAGAAGTAGATGAAACGAAGGAAGGAGGAGGGATAGAAGTAGAAAGAGTGGAAGTTGAAACAACAGTTTTGGTATCCAGTATAGGATCATCTTTGGCTGCAGCGTCCTTCTTGCTTGCTTCTTTTGCTTTTACCTTCTTGGCCTTGGAGGCCTCCCCAGCACTACTTGGCATATCTTTCCTTTTAGAAGCTCTGGCCCTAGTAGAAGGAGGTGGATCTTTCTTCCGAGGGGACCTTACGGGAGGCTTCCTCACTTTTCCCGCCCTCGTTGCCAAGGAGGCATGTTCCTCAATGTCTGAATTTTTCTCCCCAGTTGGCTCTGTATCATTGGTTACTAGTATGGGCTCATCTTCCTCCCCACCAGAGTCTTTGTCTGATTCTACTGCCATGTAGGTCAATTGGACTCCTTGCCCCCTTAGAACACCCACCTGCACTCTGACCCATGCCTTACTTAATCTAATTGGCTCCTTCATAATAACATCCAAGGAGCTTTCTTCAGCGTTTGCCCAATTGGGTAATGGGATAGGTAGGTGGTATTGTGCCTCCCATGGACCTCTGACCATGACATTCTCATCATCTTGTAACTAGTCCGGTACTGCCATTATATGGAATTTCTTAATAAAATCTAAGGACAGCCTTGCATGCGCCTTTTTCATGACCTCGTAGTTATCAGGGCAGTTGGCCCAGAAATCTTCAATATGGTCCTTATGAAATAGCTTTTTGCTTACAAACTTCTCCATTACTTGATTTGGGTCAAAGTGACTCCTGGCATTGTAATAATGTAAGTTCAGGAGTTGGAGCTCTTTATCCGAATATTCAGCTGAGGCAAGAGAGGGACACGCGTAGAGTCCTTTGCCAAACTTAATGGGGAACTGGACATTTGTTCTGTGTAGGTGCTTGAGCTTTTCCGCGTATGGTATCAGTTGCCTAGACAGTTCTAGGAGCACTGTCTTATCATCGGGGTATCTTGGCAATCTGTATGCCATTCCAGTGAAGCCTTGTACTCTGATATATGTAATTTTCTCAAACTAGATATACCACCGACCATATTGGATTACTTCGTTCATGGCCTCGGCAGAAATCCTCAAGGCTATATTACCTTGCAACTTCCTTGCTATATACATAGTGAATGCATCGTTGACCCATTTGAAATGTATCAAGGACTGAGATGAAGTCAACTGAGGATAGCATTCATACACCTTGACCTGTGTCTTTTCATCATTTCCAATTTCTCCAACCTTGGACAATCCGTCGTAATGATTCATTCTTGCCAATGCATAAACGACGTAGGATGTCCACCTGAAATACTTTTTCTCATTGAAGTTGCTAAAAGCTTCATGAATATTGTCACTAAGGATCTGTGACCAATGGAACTTGGTTCCTTTCAGTACTTCTAAAATTATGATAAACATCCAATCTTCGAAGGTGGAAGCAGTTGGCAACCCATATACTCTGCTCAAGAAAGTTATGATATCCCCAATTTCATCGTGGAAATCACTTCCGTATAATACTATGGGGAGCTTGACGAGAGCAGATTCCTTGCTCTTGACCCAATGGTCATTTATATGTTTCCTGCATCCTTCCACATCCTTATTATATGCTTCCTTGGATGCTTGTCTGTCGGGCATAGTCATGGTTTTATGCCATGGGATATCCAGCATCTCTGCCAAAGCAAGCGAGGTCAAATCAACTAGGACTTCTCCGTTAGCTGTCTGTATTTGTCTGGATACAACATCATATCTGTCTACACAACTAGCTATTAATTATGCACATTGAACCAACGTTGGGAAGGCAGCTGCTTGTCCAAGCCCACTATCTCTTAGTCTCTTGGCCCGGGGAGTTGGAGTGGGTCCAAAGATTCTGAGTCTGAAATCATCTAGGTCGATATGACCTAGATCAGTGTCTCCTACATTGCTCCACCCAGAGTGGATTCTAGTCTCTGGAGGTATCCCTTTGAACTCGTACTTCATAGCTTGAGCCCATGCAGTCATCTAGTCTGTAAAACCGGACCTTATAAGCTTGGTACCAAGTCAGCTTCCTAATATACTCCTAGGATTAGATAAACGAACATAAATCTGCCATTCATTATAAGCATGCATTTGAAGGAAAACTAAGTTAACATGCAAAGGCACTGCATGCGAGTAGATATCAAATGTTGCAAAGAATTTCACCCAAAACATCATTATTACCACATCACAACATTAATTGCATTACTTTGAATAACCTTCTCTAAAGAAACTTCAACAAATTCAGCCATTTAGAGGGTTTTGCGCTAATTTGAAGGTTGTCCGACCTTGAGCAAGAAAAGCGCTATAATGGAAGTTGTCCGACCTTGGCGGGGAAATAGGATAGGTCTGACCTTGAGTTTGGGTCTGTCCTTTGTGTTTTGGATTTTGCACTATTTTCATGGGTATCTAACTTGCGCGGGATTTGGAGGTCTCCAACCTCCGATGGTTTGCAAGTCGGTTGGTGGGCAATCTGGTGCAAAATAATTGTTGATGCAACATGGCTTCTTCCTGCGTGGAAATTAGGTTGGTCTGACCTGCGCGGGTTTCGACGGGGTCCGACCAAGTCGGATGAGGGAAAATACTGCGCAGGTCGGATAAGGCAATTTTAAGCGCTGAGTTCGAGGAGCCCTTCCGGTGGGGTTTTCGAGTAGCACCGACTTCGCGGGGGGATGTTCATCATCCGACCAGGTCGGATACAAGGTATTTTAGCGCAAGGTCGGACGAAGGTAATTCTAGCGCAAAAAGTTTTCTGAGTTTGCAAAAATTTTGAAATCATCCGACCCGGTTGAAAATGGCATATTGGTTGCGAGGATCGGATGAAGTCAATTTTAGCGCAACTAGGTGCTAGGCTTTTGGTGCTAAATTCTAGGGTGTCGAACCAACTCAAATGGGCTTTGGTTTGAAGGTTGGTTGGAGGTCGATTTAGCACTGACCTAGTGTGGAGAGGTTATGGGGCTAAGTCCCTAAAATTCTAAATTCACTTAAGGCACCCCGGATCTCAGCCTTCTTACCAGGGTTTTAGACTAGGGTTTTAAAATCGAAGGACTAAAATCTATCAAACCCTAACTTTAGAAACATTGCAATTCGTCAATCAGAAAACCCTAACGGCCTACTGGAAGTCAATTGTTCAAAAAAAACCCAAAAACTTGAAATAAAGAGGGCTACAACGCTACCTGCAATAATGGCGGTGCAGATTCAAACTATAAGGGGAGGTCGCGGGTTCGAGCTCGAGCGATGTCGGCAGGGAAGATCGGAGCTCAAAATGTGCAGTCAGAAAAAATGCGATTAAAATGAGGTAAAACTAGTTAATTCCCTATTTAAACCATGCCAATCTGTCATTAATGCTCAGGAGTACGGACTGTCAGTGCAGATTTTTGGTTGGTCTAAATTGGCGGAGAAATTAGAGGTCTCCGACCTGGTCAGACGAGGCAACATTCAACACGAACCCGAGAGGTTCAACTTGCACTATTTGGCGGGGCTTTCCGACTCATCTGACTTGCAGAGATTTTTTTTGGGGATCTGACTAAGTCAGAGGTTGACGCTTTTAGCGCAAGGTCAGTCGGAACGAACTTTAGCTCAAAAGGTCCGATGGAGGGAAAATCAGCGCAAAGGTCAGAGCAATAAGGTTTTAGCACATAGGTCGGTTGAGGCATTTTTCAGCGCTAGGTCTGACAGACTCTAAATCGACGCAAAGGTCAGTTGAGGCTAGTTTTAGCGCAAACTACCAATCCAAGGGCCTCAAAGGGAAAGTAACAACCTACCCTAGTAGGTTTTGAAGTGATTTTTCAATGCCATCTTTCTATCTAGGGTGAAAATACTTAGATCATACAACCACCTTGAGAGATCAGAAGACCAAATGACTCACTTGGGGCGTGTGTGCAAGGCACAACAAATGGTGACTCTGCTAGGAATGCTCCAGAGCATTTCTAAGATAAACATTAGTTCAAACCTAGAATCTCCGTGTTTCCCACATGTTAGACGAGAAAGCATGGTGTCTTGTCAAAGAATCAAAGACTGCTAACCAGTGCATCCCTCCATACCATGAAAACCTGAGTGTGTACAATTGCATTCATTCCCATCCCTCAGCAACTAAGTTCACCCAAGATCCCTTGTGCTAAGTTATGGAGTTGGGGTTATTTTACCACCAGGAGAACACTCTGATTTTGAGATGTGATGAGTCTAGATAGAAGCAAATGATGATTCTTCTGGTAATAACTCTTCTGCAATGATATTCTTTTTTGATAATGCCTTGGATGATCTATGATGCTAATAATCTTCAGATAACAGTCTTCATGTGAGAGTATTTAAATGATAACCTTTACATTGATACCTTGTAGTGGGTCTGGTGTTGAAAAACACCTTTTATTTTTACCCGATAGGCCATCAGTACTTAGTACTGCTTGCCACCCTCATCTAGATCTGTAGAACTGGTGTTGGTGGAAGAATGGAACCCAAGATTTTTCACTTAACACAAGATCACTCAGACTTGCTTAGTTACTTCAGGATTATTTTTAAGTGTGCGAGATATATGGTTAGAAAATACTTCAGGCGCACCGACTAATGACTCCTTTCCAATGAACAAACATCATATTTTCGAGTATAACAGCGGAACCCACAGCAAGACCTAAGCGGAAACCTTGGCTTCTCAAAGAAATATTCCAGATTACTTACCCGTCAAAGAAACCCTTGCGGGTCTGCACAATTGCCTCCACATCAGAAACAAGGACCCCGCGACAAAGCAAACGTAGCAAACGAAAGCAAAAGAACAATCGAACGAAACAAAACACCCAACCCGAAGGAGAGCAAAAAGCAAGATAGCAAAAACAGGAAAGCGAACTAAACTAACAGCAACCTAAACTAACCAAAGCAAACAAACCTTTAACTATATACACTAGAATGAGACATAAATGTCTCTCAGGCTTGGAAGTAGTGCTTCAGGAACTGTCCATTGATAAGCAATGGTAGCTCCTCACCAATAAGGCTCTTGAGTCGATATGTATTGTCTCCCAGGATCTCATAGATCTGGTAGGGACCCAACCAAAGTTTTTCAAACTTACCATGCTCTCCCTTTCTCTCATGGGCCTTATCCCAGTATAGGACCAGATCAGAAATACAGAAAGCTTTGATTTTGGCTCTCTTGTCGAACCATCGTTTTACTACTTCTTGATGTTTGGAAACTTTTCTATGGCTGCATCACGTTTTTCTTCAAAGTGCAACAATTGGGCCAATCGTGAGGACAATTCGTCGTCAGCCTTGAGGTATTCTTGCATAAATTGAAGTACCGGGATTCTCAAGTGAATGGGAAAGATGGGCTCAATCCCGTAAACCAGGTGATACGGGGAGGTGTTCAGAGCGTCTTTGTGTCGGATTCTATCAGCCCATAAAGTGAACCTAAGCTAAGTGTGCCAATCTCTGGGGTTTTTGTTCAAAAGTTTCTTAATGACTTCAAGCAGGTTCTTGTTTGTTGATTCAGCTACCCCATTCCCTTGTGGATAGTAGTTGGATGAGAACTTGAGAGTGATCCCATAGTCGAATGCCCAGTTAGAGAAACACAATGATGAAAAGGCAAGGCCATTGTCACAAACTAAAGCAAATGGACAACCAAATCTAGTGATAATATGCTTTTTAATAAATTTGACAACTACCTCCGTGGTGCATTGCTTACAAGCTATTGCCTCAGACTAGTGAGTACAGTAGTCAGTAGCGGTCAGAATATACCTGTGGCCCGCAGAAGAAGGCGGATTGATCATACCGATAAAGTCAAGGCCCCACTAAGAAAATGGTCGTACCTCCACTACTGGTTGCAGTGGCATGGCTGCGTGGCATTCTCTATGTGCGGCGATTTGACATATATGATAGGTTCTCACATGTGAATGCGCATCTTTAAACAATGTTGGCCAGTAATACCCAGCCCAAAGAACCTGATTAGCTGTCGAATGTGCCGACCCATGTCCTGTCCCGAACCTCTCGTGAAAACTGGTTAGTACCTGATCAACTTCTGATTTGTCCAAACACCTTAGATAAATACCCTCATGGTTCTTCTTGTAGAGGACAGATCCTTTTATCATGTAACTGCTACTTTTGAGCTTGAGAGCTCTTCTCTGTACCGAATTCAATTGCTGTGGACAACATTGATTAAGTAAATAAAATATTATATCTCCATACCATTCATCCTTTGAAACATCCTCCAATAGGTACTGTTGAGAAACCAGGTCGGGTCCTACCTCAGCCATTGTTTTAGTCAAAGCTTGGCCTCTTACCAATTTCATGGGTTGAATTTCTATGTCAAATTCCTGTAATATGGTGACCCACTTCCCTCTTCTTTCTCCTAATTCACTCTGCATCAGTAGCGCTTTGACTGCTGCATCTGGGACTATGGCGGTAACTTGACTTCTCAGGATATAGTGACGGAATTTCTTGACTACTTTAACCAGAGCATACGCCTATTTTTCTACATTTGGATACCTTAGTTCTACGTCTTTTAATGGAGTACTCATGAAAGCAATGGGCCTTTCATCGTCAACTAACCTCTTTTGTGTCAACATTGTTGTGCAAGTATGTTCTGAAGCGAATGAGTATATGTAAAATGGCAAAGTATAATCGGGGCTGACCAAAATAGGTGCATTGGATATAGCTTGCTTAATTTCTATGAAGGTGCCTTGGTTTGCTGGGGTCTAGTCCATTTTAGCATCCTTTTTTAGTACGGCATTGAGAGGTCGAACTATCTCAGCAAATCCTGTGATAAACTTGCGCACAAAGTTGATCTTACCAAAATATGATTTAAGTTCCTTTTTACTGGCCGGGGGGGAAATCTTGAGTATTGCTTGGATCCTATCCAGGTCAATGGATATTCCTCAGTCAGATATCACATGCCCTAATAGCTTTCCTCCAGTTACCCCAAAAATACACTTCTTGGGATTAAGTGATATGCCATAATCCTTACATCGCTGCAACTGTTGGATCTAGGGCATACAACTGAGAGGGGGGGGGGGTGAATCAGTTGTATAGAACTTGTTCTCTTTCAAACACTTAATTCTCTGTTGTTAGTTAGCAGCATATCAAATAATCATTCATGGAAGCACAATACATAAACACAAGAGCAGATAAGCATCAACACATTGAACACCAAGATTTTGACGTGGAAAACCCGGTTAAGGGAAAAACCACGGGGTGATTAACCCAAGAATTATTCTCTGTTAGAAGAATAAGGAAAAATGAATGGCACATGCCAATAAGGGCTCACTGCCCGAGCACACTGCTCACAAAGAGGCCCACTGCCTACAAGGAGACACACTGTCTACAGAGTGATAAAAATCACAGTCTTGAACTGGAGAATGACATCTCTACCATGTCCGGATCAGTTCCAATTAAGCCCAACAATCTCTGCTCTGCCTTTCGCACCTTTCTTCGCTACACCATACTCATCCACATGCTTCTTCACTGAAATGAATTCACAACTCATTATTTATACAAGACATCGACTTAGGAACAAGCATCTAAGTCGGCAAACAACCATAGGAGTATCCGCAAGATGAATAACACATCCGGTCGGCTATCACAAGAACATTCGCAGGATGAACAACTCATCCGGTCGGCTAAACAGAGCAATAACTTCATCCGGAAGAATAACTTCAATTCCGGGCTCTACCATCGATGCGGACCAACAACACAACCTAAACATGATTCAAGAGCCTTCACAAGTCTGTCTGAACGTCCGGATACATCCGCACTTCCTCTGCTTACTGGAATCTCTTGTCTTCCTCATCCGGAACTTCAAGAACACAGTCTGTCGCCACTGTCATAATGCAGGAGGTACTTCCGGACCTCCAAATCACACACAAATCAGGATGACACATAAAAAGGACATCTAAAACACTCCTTCCAATCCGCAGATTATGATAATACAATTCCGGACCTCACCGGACCTTTTTGTGATCCTCTGTCACCTCCGGATACTTGCCGGACCCGGTTCTATACCGGCAGCCATAACTCCTTCAGATCTTCATGCGGACCTCTGAAATCTTAACTGTAGCATCTCAAGACTCATATCTACTAACCCTTTAATCCGCATCCTCCGGTTCTCATCCTATACAGTATATTTACCTTCTTCTCATCACTGTTCTTCACTGTTCCTGACTGAGGCTAATTTTCTCAATATCCTCAGCACAAAGCTCATCAAATCCTTCTTGTCAATGCAGTATGAGTATGTTGACATCAATGACAACAATGGCTCACCTCATACTTGCAACAATCTCCCCCTTTGTCATTGATGGCAACATATGATGTGAAAAACCATCAAGACAAGAACTTCTCTTTTCTGTCACAGCTCCCCCTATCAACAACCACTCCTCACATGTCTTCCTTTGCTGCTCCCCCTTTGATCATCAACCACTTGTTTTTCACATGTCTTCTCTCCCCCTTTGACATCAATGGCAAAGGGCTCATACTTGCAACTCTCATGCATCAGAATAATACCAGCTGCTCCCCCTTAGTTGCAGCTCCCCATTAGTCCGGATCACAAGATATGACTGTGATTGCCACCGGACTGATGCACATTAGTGCATCTTAGTTCATCACCGGAGGGGCCATGACCCCTAACTTCTTCCGGAGATATTCAAAAGAGTCCTTGGGAAGAGGTTTTGTAAAGATATCTGCAATCTGATCCTTGGAGGGAACATACTCCAATCTGACTTCTTCCTTGTTTACTTGTTCTCTCAAAAAGTGAAATTTGATAGATATGTGCTTAGTCTTAGAATGCAATACCGGATTCTTGGAAATATTAATTGCACTTGAATTATCACAGAAAATTGTGATAGGCTCCTCATATTCAACTTTGATGTCTCTTAGCATCTGCTTCATCCACAAGATTTGAGTGCAACTACCTGCTGCTGCAATGTATTCTGCTTCAGTTGTAGACAGAGATATTGCATCTTGTTTCTTGCTTAGCCAAGAAACCAATCTCTTCCCCAAAAAGAATGCTCCACCACTAGTGCTCTTCCGGTCATCCACATCTCCTGCCCAATCTGCATCTGTGTAAGCATGAAGAGAAAAATCCGGATCTCTAGGATACCATAGACCATACTCAACTGTCCCTTTCAAGTATCTAAAAATTCTTTTGATTGCCATAACATGAGATTCTCTAGGATCAGCCTGGAATCTTGCCACAAGACCAACAGCTTGCATTATATCTGGTCTAGTTTGAGTGAGATACAACAATCCACCAATCATTGATCTATACTTTGTCTGATCTGCCTTTGGAGAATCATCATCTTTGCTTAACTTACATCCGGTTGCCATAGGAGTGTTCATAGGCTTTGAGTCTTCCATACCAAATTTCTTTAACAATTCTTTCACATATTTGGTCTGAGAAATGAAGATCCCTTCTTTTGTTTGAGTAATTTGCAGACCCAAGAAGAAATTCATTTCACCAAGCATAGACATTTCAAACTCACTTTTCATCTGATTTGCAAAAGTTTTACACATACTATCTCTTCCTCCAAAAATGATATCATCCACAAACACTTCAACAATCAGAATGTTTTCATGATCAATTTTGAAATATAAGTTGCTGTCAGCAGTACCTTTGTTGAATCCAATCTGCACAAGATGCTTATCCAACCTTTCATACCATGCTCTTGGGGCTTGCTTCAATCCATACAAAGCTTTCTTCAACTTGCAGACCATATCATTATTATCAGACAATTGAAATCCATCCGGTTGTTCAATGTAGACTTCTTCTTCCAGATCACCATTTAAGAAGGCAGACTTGACATCCATCTGATATACCTTGAAATCTTTGAAGGCAGCAAATGCAAGAAGTAATCTGACTGCTTCAATTCTTGCTACCGGAGCAAAAGTCTCTTCAAAGTCAATTCCTTCTATTTGAGAGTAGCCTTTGCAGACCAATCTAGCTTTGTTTCTGATTACTTCACCAGCTTCATTTAGTTTGTTCCGGAAGACCCACTTGGTTCCAATTACATTCCTGTCTCTAGGTCTGGGAACAAGATCCCAAGTATGATTTTTCTCAATTTGCATCAGTTCATCTTCCATTGCTTTGGTCCAATTTTCATCATTGCAGGCTTCATTTATTGTTTTAGGTTCAATCCTTGAAATCAGACAACATTCATTCTGATCTTGAGCAATATTCCTTCTAGTTTGTACACCTTTGCTTCTGTCACCTATGATCTGATCTTCAGAGTGATTCAGTTTTACATACCTTGGAATTTTGGGAGTATCCAGTACTGCTGTTTCTTGATCAGGCTCATTTAAACCTAACTCTTCTTCCTGATTTACCGGATCAGGCTGACTCTGTTTCACCGGAGAGGATTGAGTTCCTTGAACACTATCTTGGTCATCTTCATCAAATTCATAAAATCTTGAAGGCTTCTCAATTCCTTCATCAACCTTTACATTGGTACTTTCTATCATCTTCCTCAATCTCTTATTGTAACACCGATATGCTTTGCTTTGAGTGGAGTAGCCCAAGAAAATTCCTTCATCACTTCTAGCATCAAACTTTCCTAGATCTTCATCTCTTTTAATATAACACTTGCTACCAAATACCCTGAAATATTTCACAGTAGGAGTGATGCCAAACCAAAGTTCATAGGGGGTCTTACCGGTGTTGTTTCTGATTTGAACTCGATTGAGAGTGTAGACTGCAGTGCTGATAGCTTCTTTCCAAAACATTTGAGGAACATTTGCTTCCAACATCATTGTCCTAGCAGCTTCCTGGATGGTCCGGTTCTTTCTCTCAACTACTCCATTCTGCTGTGGAGTCTTAGGAGCAGACAACTGTCTCCTTATACCCTGTTTCTCACAAAAGTCAATGAATTCACCAGATGTAAATTCACCACCTCTATCAGACCTTAGACACTTTAGTTTCAATCCGGTTTGATTCTCCACCATAGCTTTGAAGATTTTGAACTTCTCAAAAGCTTCTGATTTTTCTTTCAGAAAGGTAACCCACATCATCCGGGAATGATCATCAATTAACAACATGAAATATCTATCACCTTGCAGACTCTTGATTCTTGTCGGACCACATAGATCAGTATGTACTAATTCCAACAATCCGGTAGAAGACTGATCTTTGCTTTTAAAAGAGACTCTGCTTTGTTTGCCTAACTGACATTCTTTACACACACTATTTGTAGGTTTTATCAACTTTGGAAGATCTCTCACAGCCTGAGTATTGCTTATTTTGATGATGTTATCAAAATTTACATGACACATTCTTCTATGCCATAACCAACTCTGATCAATTTGAACAAACAAACAACTTTTATTTGAACCAACCAGATGAAAGATGTTACCTCTTGTCTGAGTACCGGATGCAATTTCAGTTCCGGAGCTTGTAAAGATTCTGCATTTTCCATTCTTG
The DNA here is from genome assembly GCA_027924645.1 of Cunninghamia lanceolata. NCBI lineage: Eukaryota > Viridiplantae > Streptophyta > Pinopsida > Cupressales > Cupressaceae > Cunninghamia > Cunninghamia lanceolata. The sequence continues at coordinate 3,069,615 of BSBN01001495.1, read as the reverse complement.
AACCGGAGATCATAGCCTTTGTCCACTAACTGACCAACACTGAGAAGATTGTGCTTCAATCCTTCAACATATAGTACATTACCTGTTTTGCTCTTACCATCAAAGGAAATAGTTCCCCTACCTCTGATTCTGCCAGCAGAATTGTCACCAAACTTTACCATTCCTCCTTCATATCTTTCCAAGTCTAAGAACTTATTCTTGTCACCAGTCATATGGTGAGAGCATCCACTGTCAATAACCCAATCATCCTTTTCTTCCACTTGAGCAGCCAAGGCTTTTTCAACAACTTTGTGATTGACAGATTCAGAGAGCAAGGAATCTTCTTCCTTGATGGCTATAAACACCCACTCATTTCCGGATTTGCTTCCTGGATCTGATTCATCATCTGTTACCCCTTCATTGTCATCTTCTTCATGAACATAATAGCAATTCTTTTGAAACCTTTGTCTGTGAGTATTAGATCTTGCAGATCTCTCCGGACATCTTGAGGCAAAATGACCAATCTTATTGCAGTTAAAACATTTAAAGGGTAGTTTTCCTTCATACTTACCGGATCCTCTTGGCAGTCTCTTTGCAATGAGGGCTTCAAGTTGAGCTGTTTCTGCTTCTTCTTCTTCCATGTCTCTTCTTGCTTGATCATACCATGACATTTTCCTTGATGAGTTTTCACCCGGATCAAATCTCTGTTTGCCTTTCACATAGGCACTGGCTTTAAAAGCAGACTCAGTCTTGGGTGGATCATCTCCAAACTCGGTCATTTCAAATGCAGCTAGTTTGCCAGCCAATTGTTCTCTTGTGACAGTTGTGTGGGCTCTGAATTCATCAATGGCAGCAACTTTGATTTTGTAGGCAGCAGGAAGGGATCTTAGGATTTTGCAGACAATCTCATTTTCATCTAGAGTTCCACCAGCATTTCTGATTCCACATACCAGCTCATTTACTCTTGGCATAAAAGTAGTAATGTTTTCATCATCTCTCATTTTCAATCTTTCAAATTTCCCTTTCAGACTTTGCAACCTTGCACTTTTGACAAACTCATCTCCTTCATACAGAAGTTCCAGTTTAGTTAGGATCTCATATGCAGTTGGTAGGTCAATGACATTCGAGAGATCTGAGTCATTCAATGCGCTTAGAAGAGCTTCCTTGGTCCGCAGATTGTTTTCAGCTTCTGTGGTTTCATCAGGAGTTGTCGGACCACCTTGTGGGGGTATATATGGTTTTGAAATCATAGCCAAGTATGCTTTTCCCATACATTCCAAATGACACTTCATGCGACCTTTCCAGAGAGTGAAGTTGGTTCCATCGAACTTCGGACTATCCTTCTTGTATGACGACATCCTGGATCACCTCAAGCGGTTAAGCTCCTATCAGAGGAACTCAGCTCTGATACCAATTGTTGGATCTAGGGCATACAACTGAGAGGGGGGGGGGTGAATCAGTTGTATAGAACTTGTTCTCTTTCAAACACTTAATTCTCTGTTGTTAGTTAGCAGCATATCAAATAATCATTCATGGAAGCACAATACATAAACACAAGAGCAGATAAGCATCAACACATTGAACACCAAGATTTTGACGTGGAAAACCCGGTTAAGGGAAAAACCACGGGGTGATTAACCCAAGAATTATTCTCTGTTAGAAGAATAAGGAAAAATGAATGGCACATGCCAATAAGGGCTCACTGCCCGAGCACACTGCTCACAAAGAGGCCCACTGCCTACAAGGAGACACACTGTCTACAGAGTGATAAAAATCACAGTCTTGAACTGGAGAATGACATCTCTACCATGTCCGGATCAGTTCCAATTAAGCCCAACAATCTCTGCTCTGCCTTTCGCACCTTTCTTCGCTACACCATACTCATCCACATGCTTCTTCACTGAAATGAATTCACAACTCATTATTTATACAAGACATCGACTTAGGAACAAGCATCTAAGTCGGCAAACAACCATAGGAGTATCCGCAAGATGAATAACACATCCGGTCGGCTATCACAAGAACATTCGCAGGATGAACAACTCATCCGGTCGGCTAAACAGAGCAATAACTTCATCCGGAAGAATAACTTCAATTCCGGGCTCTACCATCGATGCGGACCAACAACACAACCTAAACATGATTCAAGAGCCTTCACAAGTCTGTCTGAACGTCCGGATACATCCGCACTTCCTCTGCTTACTGGAATCTCTTGTCTTCCTCATCCGGAACTTCAAGAACACAGTCTGTCGCCACTGTCATAATGCAGGAGGTACTTCCGGACCTCCAAATCACACACAAATCAGGATGACACATAAAAAGGACATCTAAAACACTCCTTCCAATCCGCAGATTATGATAATACAATTCCGGACCTCACCGGACCTTTTTGTGATCCTCTGTCACCTCCGGATACTTGCCGGACCCGGTTCTATACCGGCAGCCATAACTCCTTCAGATCTTCATGCGGACCTCTGAAATCTTAACTGTAGCATCTCAAGACTCATATCTACTAACCCTTTAATCCGCATCCTCCGGTTCTCATCCTATACAGTATATTTACCTTCTTCTCATCACTGTTCTTCACTGTTCCTGACTGAGGCTAATTTTCTCAATATCCTCAGCACAAAGCTCATCAAATCCTTCTTGTCAATGCAGTATGAGTATGTTGACATCAATGACAACAATGGCTCACCTCATACTTGCAACAGCAACACCTTCCTCAGATCTGCTACATGGTCTTCGCACCTCTTTGAGAACACCGTCAGGTCATCCATGTAAATGATTATGCATTTTCCCACTAACCCTTTGAAGGCGACATCCATTGCACGCTAAAAAGTTGCGCCAGCATTTATCAAACCAAATGGCATCCGCCAGTACGCATAGATGCCCCATTTGCATGTGAAAGATGTTTTTAATCTATCTTCATATTCCACCATTACCTAATTATAACTAGAGTATCCATCCAGAAATGACATCATCTGAGACCCATTAATGATTTGCAATACTTCGTCCAATGAAGGCAATGGGTAATTGTCCTTTTTAGAGGCTCTGTTTAAATTACGGAAATCAACGCAGAGCCTGATTTCCCCATTTTTCTTTCAGACAGGAACTAAGTTCGCCACCCACGCAGAATGTTTGACTGGAAATATTATCCTAGCTGACAGCAACTTTTGAACTTCTTTGAAAATTAGTGGCTCTAGCAGAGCATTAACTGGCCTCTACCTTTGCTTGAAAGGCTTTGCTCCTGGCTTCAGCGGGATTGTGTGCATGATAATCGAGGTGTCGTAAGTTTTTAGATCTTCATAACTCCAGGCTATTACCTCATGATAATCTCTCAATGCATGTATGATTCCAGTCCTTTCGTCTTCTATACTGGCTTTTCCAATAAACACGTTCTTCACATCTGCCTCCGTCACCAAGTTAAATGGGTCACACTTTCCTCCTGGAGACCCTCCTTCTTTCTTCTGAGTTCCTAGATCATCTATGTCAAATAGTCTTTCCAATTCTACCATTCCTCTTGGGATCGTATTTGTTTTCAGGTTCAGTACTCCTTCCAAATCAATTTCAGTAGGCTTCATCTCTTCTTCATCTATTATTTGAGCAGTGAACACGTCTGATGAGGAAAGGAATTGATTATGTGTTGGTCGTCCTCAAAAACTTGGAAATTGGTAATGTTATCGGGCACAGATGGAGTAGCCACAAACTCAACAGAAAACTTTTTCAATCCCACCATGGAAGTGGGTTCCAATGTACTCACTGTCTGGGCCAAAGCATTTGCAACATGATTTTGCCTCCTGGGAATGACTTGGATGTTAAAACTGTCAAAGCATTCAATCAAACTCCTAGGAATGACTTGGATGTTAAAACTGTCAAAGCATTCAATCAAATCCCAAACCCTGTCCCTGTACCTATTCAACCTCTTGTCATTACACAAATACTGTTTTCTCACTTGTTTCACCACTAACTCAGAATCACCAAACACCTGGACAATTCTGACCTTTTTCTATAGTGCTAGCAGCAATCCTTGCACCAATGCTTCATATTCAGTGACATTGTTTGTACATGGAAACTGCAGCCTTTGTGATGTTAGAAATGAACTCCCAGTGGGGCTAATCAGTTCGACTCCTACACCTGACCCTTGCCTACATCTTGAACTGTCAAATCTCAAGGTCCATAAGCGAAAATCCCTGTTGTCCTCTCTCTGTCTCCCTGGCTTCTCCTATTTCCTTGATTTCTCTTGTTCAAGAAGAGGTTCAGATCCTTCCTTCTTTTCAACAATCGGTTCCTCCTTTGGAATTAAGGGAACCTTTAGTTGCTTTTGCACTTGTTTAATCACCTCTTGACATAGTTGGCAGGTAAATTCAGAATGAGATGTATCGTGTATGCAACACCAGTTGGGAAACAATAATTCTTCCATTTGAACCTGCCTCCCAACAGCAGTTTGATCTTGCACAAATCTTTCTACAAAACCACGAAATCCTTTGAAAACTCTAGGCTCGTCCTCCTCTAAAGATTCTCCATCATCGGATTGAATGTATGTCGCTATACCTTTTGGTCTTTCTATCAGAGGTTTGGGAGATTTTAAGCAAATCAGCATAAGAATTTCTTCTGGCAAATTGATATGGGGAAGGTAGACACCCAAATCAACCTCTGAAAATAGAATTTTGTTGGGCTGATTAAATTCTGTGATCATGTGCTTCATCTTGGGTTCCCGTTCAATACGTATCTGATTAGCTAATCCCTTCCATGGCAACCACATATGAGAGAAATCTGTTGCCATATACCCATTCAAGGTCCTGGACCAATCTCTACTTAAAAGCATACTGTATTGATCTGGAATATCCACCACTTGAATATCGATGTACTGCTGCACCCTAGGATCAGAAGCCAATTGCATGTGTATCCGATTCAGTTCACCAACCACATTCACCTCAGTTTTGTCTAACTGTGTCACTTTTCTGGAGGACTTGGCTAGAGTGAGTCCAAGCACCTTGCAGACAGACAATGGCATTACATTTGTGGAAGCACCAGAGTCTACCAAACAATTATGAAGGTTTTTGTTAAAAATCCTGAGTGTTAAGAGGAAAGGTGGACTTTCTCTCATGTCTTTATACAGCGTCATTTTTTGTTCCACGTCAGTTACATGTATCCTTTCTTTCCCCTTATCAATGTTGTCCTTGGCGACGTTTTCTCTTAGCATATGATCAATCTTAGCTCTAGCACCTATGTCTTGAAAGAAAGATGTTCTAACCTCAGGTATCTTAAATAGCTCATACACAAAAAGACTGATCTTCATCTTTTTAAGCTCATCAGCCACATATTACCCCATTTTCACCATATCAGCGCGCTGGAATTTTTCTGTATCAGCAATGGTACCATGATGTATGATTTGAAGAGGGACTTTCGAGGGTTCAGGATTATTGGTAGCCTGAGGATCAGGCAGGATTTGATAATTATTCAGGGGAATGGAAGTGGTGAAAGGGCCTTTTGGCTTGCTACTCCTCAAGTTGTAAGGAGTCTTGTTGTACTATTGATATGCATTAACTTCCTCAAACTCCTCTTCTTCAGGTTGATTGTCATCTTGAAATGGAAATGTATAACTATCAAGAACAAGAGCAGCGTCATACCTTTGAGAGGGGACAATCTCATACCCGGTTGGTGGAGTCTCTTGATTTTCAGCATTCTGAATCTCCATTTGAAAGATATTGGAAGCAATCTGGAATTCTGGGCAATCCAACTCAGAATGGGCATTGGTGTTGTGCAATCTGCACCAAGTAGATAAGGTAGCTTCAGCTAACATTATGCGACCTGGGGGTCTGGTGTCGCTGTTCTGATTCTCCAAGGGTGAAGGCACTCCCCCATTGTTTGGTCTAGTGTTCCAGGATCGATTTGACCACTGCTAAAAGCCCTAATTTTAATACTGATTTTGATTTGGGAACTGGTTCGGGCCTTGATTCTGTGAGTGTTGCTGGCTCTGGAAATGTTGCTGATTCTGTCCCCTCTGCTGTAAATAAGCATTCTAGTTTTTGAGGTGAGTAACTTCAGCAGTGAGCTTTTTCATCTGTTCAACCAGTTCTTTGATGTCATCTCTGTCTTGCTTGGTCCTTGCCACTTCTAAGGACTGCAGGAAAGGCATTTGTGCTGGAGGCATTTCAGCTACTGGGTTGCCTGGATGGATTACTAAGGCTTGTGTGGCAGCTGGGTTTGAGACTGGGTTCATTACAGGGGTTCGATTGGCCAATGCATGATTTATCATGGGAATTTGATTTGGCATGGCCACGGGACCTATATGATTCAGTGGGCCAAAGGCTGTTTGTCCAAGTTGGATACTTACTTCGACAGCAGTAGAATATGCTGCAGCTAGACTAGCTGGTACCGGGTTAGCCCTTCTTGCAAACATGGAGGTAAGTTTATCTAAGGCAGCATAGTAGATAGGTAGGGCAGCAGCCTGATCTATAGCGTAAGGGGCTTGCAGACAACTATAAGCTTTCTGGAATCTGTTGTTGAAGGTACTGATCATCTCACCTTCCTCTCGCTGAATCTCCATAAAAGAACAGTAAAGATCAGACGGGGTGGTAGGCATACGGAACCTATTCAGAAAAGCAGTCTTCAGATTTGGCCAAGAATTTATGGATGCCACCGGGAGATTGGCAAACCAGTAGTAAGCTTCCTCCTACAAAGAATAGGGGAATAGCCAGCATATCACATCCTCATGCTGCACCTGCAACATGAACATATTAGCTTCAAAGATCTTAATGTGTTCGTCAGCGGTCTTATCCAGGTCATGTACCCTAAACTTTGAGCAGAACTTGTCTGGGTTTTTGGGCATGTCATGGTAGTGATTGAACAAAAGAGGGGACTAGTTATTCCCTGCAAAGTAAGCCATGATAACGGGATTAATGGGAGCTACAGTAGTATTTATGGGGGCTAACTGAGCTCGAGGAGCCCTGGTTATTCCTTGATCCCTTCTCGTTCTTCTAAATTTTGTTAGAGACAGCAGCTCTTCTCTAGCTGAGCTAGATCTAGTGTGTCTCTGTCTAGTCCCCAGACTTGCTGATTTTTGGCAAATGGCCCTCCTTCTAGCGCCAATTCTATTGATGGTGGTTTTAGCACACAGCAACACAGGTGTGATTGCTGGTTTCACACCTCTCTTGAAAAGTATCTTACCCTAAGTAAGACTACTCCAAGGATAATAAAGCTAGGTCTTAGCTTGCTTGGAATCTCTCAATGGTTATGTTCTAGCTGTACCTATAAGGGATCTTACATGCAATCTGCAAATCTTTAGGTTTGGGGCAGCAAATACAAATAAACCCTATTATGATTTTTAGTTGATAGACCAAAATAAAGTGCTGCTAAAATTTCTATTCTAACAACTAATCAGTGGGTTTAAAGAAAATGCAAAAGGTTTAAGGTTTTTAGAAGGATCCTAAGTGGCATTCACAATGCAAGGGTTATCCTCAGTAGACAAATATTCCAAACTTTAAACTAGTTTTCTGAGTTACCAAACTAAAATGGGTGTTACAGTACTGCAGAAAATGGTGCTATGTTCAATGGAAGTCGAAAGATTTTCAGACCACATACATTCATTAAATACCCAATGATTGGCGCAATTTAACTTGTGAAATGCAATTGAACTTTAGCACAAATATTCAGCCCAGACTAACTTTACACAGCTATTTACCATCAGCAAACAACTAAAAGTATGGACTTAGAATGTTCATCAAATACTTCAGCAAACCATTAACATTATGAAAGCACGACTAATCTAACTATGGGAGAGCAAGAAGCAAACCATGAAAACCACAAGGAATCAACACAAGGTACAAATTCTCATAATTACTGCAGAAACTTGCTTTGTATTACTTCAAATGGCATAGAGTCAACAATTTGGCATCAAAAATCTCTCTTACAAAAAGTGGAAATGGCAGCCCTTTATATAGACAGCAGCATACCCTAGCCTTCAAATGAATGGTGGAGATTAACTCAACACCGACAGTCCAGATTACACCAAGAATAACCCATATTAATTCCCAGATTACATTTTGTCTTTTATGAAAAAGATGAAAAAACAGCCCCAGATACATTGAATCTAGTCATTTTTACTAGCCAACTCAGTACACTAGTGAAAAGGCTCATTTTGGAAGTAAGGAGAAGACAAAAATGAGTCACATGCTGTCTAGATATGTCAGTTTACAATGGTGACAGGATTGAATCACTAAAATATTCAAATAGTATTAAGATTCTTTATCCAAATTGATGCTATCCTCGCTGGCCAACTTATTTCGATAGGTCAGCCATGCTTCAAGTGCTGGATTGATGTCAGATGGGTCCGGATCCTTCAAATGATGTACCCTGTAATCGAATACCTCCAGCTCCCGACTGAATCTGGTGTATATCCTTTCAAAATCTACCTCTGCCCTGTGGAATGCCTTGAACTCAGCTCTGAGGTCACTCGCTTTATCCAACCGTTCTTCTGTGCTTAGTAAAGCATCTTCAAATAATATCGCATGTAGCTTACCTTTGCATTTCTTAGCTTCAAAAGGAGCATAATCATAGAAAGACTCCTCCCTACAGCTTCCTAAGGCATCACTGATATCATATATAACAGATCTTAGTTCATCGTCAGCTGGTTTGTATGCCTCTTTTACTTGTTCAAAAGTTTCCTTCCTTAGAAGTAACTGTTGATACCATTCAACAGCCTTTGGGAGCCTATCCCCAGTCAAAATATTTTCTGTAACCAAGGTTTGAGCTGGTAATTCTCAGATACCCTTAATTCGCGGATACATGTGAGAGTAATATTCGTCAAAAGAATCACATTCATCTCGCAAATCCTTCCATTTTTTATGCAAATCCACCGCTCGTTGGTGGGCTTGAGCAGAGGCACTTATGGCGTCGCATCCTGCTTCAAAAACACCTATCAACCAATTCTCAACGCCTTGAGACTTTGACCTTACCTCGCTCAATTTCGCCATCTCATTGGTAGATAAGAAAGTAGGCACTATCCTTATATCACCTCCTGCATCCACTAGTTTTACCAAAAATTGAAGGCATGCTCTGAGCTCCTCATTCAGCCATTTTAACTCCTTTTTGGACATTTCGTCCTTATTCAACTGCTCCAAAATTGACACGACAGATCCCTTGAAATCTACCCTTTGAGCGTGGGTGGTTGGGCCTAAATCAATTGCAGATATTACATAATCTTCTGCCCTGACCTGATCTCTTGCCACGTCAGCTGGCGGGACTGCTACCTCCACGATCCTTGAGCCTGATTCTATCTTATAGATCCTTGATTGAACCTTAGCCTTTTTCTATTTTTGAGGCTTTTGAGCCTACGATGGGATGGTGCTTAAATGAATTTGCATTACTTTGATCTGGGGTTCTAGATACACCATCCTACCTTGCAGCCATTCGAGAGTGGAAGATTTGTTCAACTCAGTAGCTCCATCCTTATCTGACACAGCCAATTCTTTAGAAGGTTCTTGTTCTGACTCAGGATTCTTCTCCTTTTCTCCTTGGGCCAATTCATTCAGGCTTTCAATCACATTCCCCCATGCAATCTTCAAAACTTCTTCTGTCAGATCCTTGCTTGGGGGACTATCAGATATATCAATTATTTCTACACCGTCTGATGTGTCGAGGAGGCTTTCATCATTTACACTAGTCAATACTTCCTCGTTCTTGTCAGTCATTACTTCATGCTCCTGCAACTCCAATTCCACACAAACCTTCTCGATACCAGTCAACAAAGGTACTTCCAATGACTCTACAGGCATTTGTGAAATGGGGACAATAGAAGAAATTGTGAAGGAAGGCATACTAATTTGGGTCAAATTAGCTAAGGCCGGTGATAAGGAAGAGGAAATGGTAAAGGGTGAAGAAAGATCCAACGAAGGCAACAAAAGTGGGGGAGATAGGATGGTTGATATGGGAGGCAATGGTAAGGGAGAAGAGAGGGTAGATGTAGCAGGGGGATATGTAATGACAAGAGTGGGAGAAATAGGGTTGCTGGGATCACCGGAGGAGATTGCCAGTGAGCAGGAAGTGGTAGCAATGCCAGAGGTAGGAGAAGCAGAAGGAGATGATTCCTGCACTATGACAGCTGAAGATGTGGGAGAAGTGGATGAAAATGGAGGAAGGAGGAGGGATAGAAGTAGAAAGAGTGGAAGTCGAGACAACAGTTCTGGTATCTGGTATAGGATCATCTTTGGCTACAGCATCCTTCTTGCTTGCTTCTTTTGCTTTTACCTTCTTGGCCTTGGAGGCCTCCCCAGCACTACTTGGCATATCTTTACTTTTAGAAGCTCTGGCCCTAGTAGAAGGAGGTGGATCTTTCTTCCGAGGGGACCTTATGGGAGGCTTCCTCACTTTTCTCGCCCTCGTTGCCAAGGAGGCATGTTCCTCAATGTCTAAATTTTTCTCCCCAGCTAGCTCTGTATCATCGGTTACTAGTATGGGCTCATCTTCCTCCCCACTGGAGTCTTTGTCTGATTCTACTGCCGCGTAGGTCAATTGGACTCCTTGTCCCCTCAGAACACCCACCTGCACTCTGACCCATGCCTTACTTAATCTAATTGGCTCCTTCATAATAACATCCAAGGAGCTTTCTTCAGCGTTTGCCCAATTGGGTAATGGGATAGGTAGGTGGTATTGTGCCTCCCATGGACCTCTGACCATGACATTCTCATCATCTTGTAACTGGTCCGGTACTTCCATTATATGGAATTTCTTAATAAAATCTAAGGACAGCCTTGCATGCGCCTTTTTCATGACCTCGTAGTCATAAGGGCAATTGGCCCAGAAATCTTCAATATGGTCCTTATGAAATAGCTTTTTGCTTACAAACTTCTCCATTACTTGATTTGGGTCAAAGTGACTCCTGGCATTGTAATAATGTAAGTTTAGGAGTTGGAGCTTTTTATCTGAATATTCAGCTGAGGTGAGAGAGGGGCACGCGTAGAGTCCTTTGCCAAACTTAATGGGGAACTGGACATTTGTTCTGTGCAGGTGCTTGAGCTTTTCCGTGCATGGTATCAGTTGCCTAGACAGTTCTAGGAGCACTGTCTTATCATCGGGGTATCTTGGCAATCTGTATGCCATTCCAGTGAAGCCTTGTACTCTGATATATGTAAATTTCTCAAACTGGATATACCACCGACCATATTGGATTACTTTGTTCATGGCCTCGGCAGAAATCCTCAAGGCTGTATTACCTTGCAACTTCCTTGCTATATACATAGTGAATGCATCGTTGACCTGTTTGAAATGTATCAAGGACTGAGACAAAGTCAACTGAGGATAGCATTCATACACCTTGACCTGTGTCTTTTCATCATTTCCAATTTCTCCAACCTTGGACAATCCGTCGTAATGATTCATTCTTGCCAATGCATAAACGACGTAGGATGTCCACCTGAAATACTTTTTCTCATTGAAGTTGCTGAAAGCTTCATGAATACTATCACTAAGGATCTGCGACCAATGGAACTTGGTTCCCTTCAGTACTTCTAAAATTATGATAAACATCCAATCTTTGAAGGTGGAAGCAGTTGGCAACCCATATACTCTGCTCAAGAAAGTTTGATATCCCCAATTTCATCGTGGAAATCACTTCCGTATAATACTATGGGGAGCTTGACGAGAGCAGATTTCTTGCTCTTGACCCAATGGTCATTTATATGTTTCCTGCATCCTTCCACATCCTTATTATATGCTTCCTTGGATGCTTGTCTGTCAGGCATAGTCATGGTTTTATGCCATGGGATATCCAGCATCTCTGCCAAAGCAGGTGGGGTCAAATCAACTAGGTCTTCTCCGTTAGCTGTCTGTATTTGTCTGGATACAACATCATATTTGTCTACACAACTAGCCATTAATTCTGCACATTGAACTGACGTTGGGAAGGCGGCTGCTTGTCCAAGCCCACTATCTCTTAGTCTCTTGGCCCGGGGAGTTGGAGTGGGTCCAAAGATTCTGAGTCTGAAATCATCTAGGTCGATATGACCTAGATTGGTGTCTCCTACATTGCTCCACCCGGAGTGGATTCTAGTCTCTGGAGGTATCCCTTTGAACTCGTACTTCATATCTTGAGCCCGTGCAGTCATCTAGTCTGTAAAATCGGACCTTATAAGCTTGGTACCAAGTTAGCTTCCTAATATACTCCTAGGATTAGATAAACGAACATAAATCTGCCATTCATTATAAGCATGCATTTGAAGGAAAACTAAGTTAACATGAAAAGGCACTGCATGCGAGTAGATATCAAATGTTGCAAAGAATTTCACCCAAAACATCATTATTACCACATCACAACATTAATTGCATTACTTTGAACAACCTTCTCTAAAGAAACTTCAACAAATTCGGCCATTTAGAGGGTTTTGCACTAATTTGAAGGTTGTCCGACCTTGAGCAAGAAAAGCGCTATAATGGAAGCTGTCCGACCTTGGCGGGGAAATAGGATAGGTCTGACCTTGAGTTTGGGTCTGTCCTTTGTGTTCTGGATTTTGCGTTGTTTTCGGGGGTATCTGACTTGCGCGGGATTTGGAGGTCTCTGACCTCCGATGGTTTGCAAGTCGGTTGGTGGGCAATCTGGCGCAAAACAATTGTTGATGCAACATGGCTTCTTCCTGCGCGGAAATTAGGTCGGTCTAACCTGCGCAGGTTTCGACAGGGTCTAACCAGGTCAGATGAGGGAAAATACTGCACATGTCAGACAAGGCAATTTTAAGCGCTGAGTTCGAGGAGCCCTTCCGGCGGGGTTTTCGAGCAGCACCGACTTCGCGGGGGGATGTTCATCATCTGACCAGGTTGGATACAAGGTATTTTAGCGCAGCGTCAGACGAAGGTAATTCTAGCGCAAAATGTTTTCTGAGTTTGCAGAAATTTTGAAATCGTCTAACCCAACTAAAAATGGCATATTGGTTGCAAGGGTCAGATGAAGTTGATTTTAGCGCAACTGGGCGCTAGGCTTTTGGCGCTAAATTCTGAGGTGTCGGACCAACTCAAATGGGCTTTGGTTTGAAGGTCGGTTGGAGGTTGATTTAGCACTGACCTAGTGCGCAGAGGTTATGGGGCTAAGTCCCTAAAATTCTAAATTCACTTAAGGCACCCTGGATCTCAGCCTTCTTACCAGGGTTTTAGACTAGGATTTTAAAATTGAAGGACTAAAATCTATCAAACCCTAACTTTAGAAACATTGCAATTCATCAATCAGAAAATCCTAACGGCCTACTAGAAGTCAATTGTTCGAAAAAACCCAAAAACTTGAAATAAAGAGGGCTAAAACCCTACCTGCAATAATGGCGGCGCGCATTCAAACTGTAAGGGGAGGTTGTGGGTTCGAGCTCGAGCGATGTCGACAGGGAAGAACGGAGCTCGAAACGTGCAGTCAGAAAAAATGCGATTAAAATGAGGTAAAACCAGTTAATTCCCTATTTAAACCATGCCAATCTGTCATTAACGCTCGAGAGTACGGACTGTTAGCGCGGATTTTTGGTTGGTCCAACTTGGTGGAGAAATTGGAGGTCTCCAACCTCGTCGGACGAGGCAACATTCAACGCGAACCCGAGAGGTTCAACTTGCACTATTTGGCAGGGCTTTCCAACTCATCTGACCTGCGGAGATTTTTTTTGGGGATCCGACTAAGTCAGAGGTTGACGCTTTTAGCGCAAGGTCAGTTAGAATGAACTTTAGCGCAGAAGGTCCGATGGAGGGAAAATCAGTGCAAAGGTTGGAGCGATAAGGTTTTAGCGCATAGGTCAGTTGAGGCATTTTTCAGCACTAGGTCTGACAGACTCGAAATCGGCGCAAAGGTCAGTTGAGGCCAGTTTTAGCGCAAACTACCAATCCAAGGGCCTCAAAGGGAAAGTAACAACCTACCCTAGTAGGTTTTGAAGTGATTTTTCAATGCCATCTTTCTATCCAGGGCGAAAATACTTAGATCATACAACCACCTTGAGAGATCAGAAGACCAAATGACTCACTAGCCAAAACAAAAGAGGGGGTCCCCATGTTTAGAATGGGGCGTGTGTGCAAGGCACAATAGGAATATCTATTGGAATTGGGCCTAAGTATGGATCTATTTGCACTTCCTATTCCATGGTTTCCCCTAGACCAATCAACTCCTAAATGTACTCTTCTTGATCATCTATCTTATTGTTGGCCCATGTTAATTGTCTAGCTTGGCTTTGTACTTTCTCAACAAGTGCTGCAATTATTGTGAGACTATTATCTCAAGCCTTTGTAAGGTTAGAGATATTTTGTACTGCCTCTGCCTCCTTTTCTTTGATGCTTTGGGCTACCTTTGCCTCCTTTTCCTTAATGCTTTGGGCTGCCTCTATTTCTTTTTCTCTCAATTATGCCTCTTTCTCATGAATTATTTTATGTTTATTATGGAGCTCTGCTTGCAGTCCTTCAACCACCTATTTTTGCTCCATTTCTTTTTCTCCCATGACCTTCTTGAGGTCAATAATAATATGGTTCTTTCCCCATAATAATATCTTCAGATTATCTATTTCCTCTAACATCTATTTTTCCCTTGAAATCTCATTATCCTCCTGATCAGAGGGGTGAGAATAAGTCCATGTTTCAGTCTGTTCCTCCTCAGTGTTTTCCATATCTTTTTTCTCTTCACTGCCAGCTACATCCACTTGCCCTGTTTCAACTTCCCCTACAATCTCCTTGTCCTGAGCTTCCTCTTAGTTTCTCTCTACAATTATTGTTACTGATGAAGGTCCAGCCTCATCTACAGAAGTTCTGAAACCAAGAAAACTTCAACCAAGAGAGCAGTATCTTTTTTAGCTTGGGTGAGCTGTCTCTTTATCTTGCTTCTCCATAGCATAAGTAGAGTAGGTGCCTTTGTAGTAGGCATATTATCCTCAGAATTTGAGGAAATAGTAAAAGTGTCTCTCTGTTCTGTCTCCAGAGCAGGGGATTGTTGTGAAGTTGGACTATGGGAATCTGGATGAACAGATGGTTCTGGGGAAACTTCTCTTTATTTCTTCTTTCTCACTAGAAGAATTTCATCTAAATCATGAGATGCTTCCTCAGTGCAGTAGTGTATTGTGGAATCAGTTTTCTTTGAAGTTGTTTTTTTTTTTTACCCTGCCTTGTCTTCTTCTTTTGCTTCTTGGGGTCGGAAGTTTGGGTGGAGGTCTGCTCTATGACAATTTTTTCCCCTATTTTTTTAACTGGAGTAGACTCCTCAGCCAAGGTCATCTTCCACCTTGTTGAGCGAGTCAAATATGGGGTTTGTTCTATAACAGGTTCCACAACTTCTTTCCCTTTCTTCTTTCTGCCAAAAATAGGGACAGCAGATGAAGTTGCCTCCAGTTAGGGCTTTTGACCTTTACCTCTCTCAATAGCTAGAGAGGAAGTTGAAGAATATGCCTCCTCCTCCTGATGGGTAGAGGAAGCCTCATCTATTCTCTGTGCCTTCTCTGGTGTTCTGTCCTAGGGTTTATTGTCTAAAAATGTTTGCCATAATGTTTCCCCATCAGCTTGAGACAAAAAGTAATGTTTCACAATCAGAAAAATGAGGCCATGTTGTTTCATAGTACCTTTCCCTTGTTGAACTTGTCTGTAGGTGCTTTTATTGCAGAGTACAAAAAGTTTGGAATGTTTATGCTAAATTCTGGGTGATCATTTCCATGCCTCAGAAAAATTAACATCTTCATTATTGGTCCTAGAACTATAGAAAATTGGCCATCACATGTAAAGTATTTCTTCAACCATCATGCTACAGACTGCCATGGATTTGGAAGTGAAGACCTAACAATTCCTTTAACCTCATTTTTTCTTAAATGTAACTGTATTGTAGGTTCACCTTCTTCAGAGAAATTTTTAATTAAATCAGCATATAGGGTTTTCAAATGGTAAAACCTCTCACCTTGTCCTGGTAAGCTAGAGATATGACGGATGATGGTGACAGAGATATTGACCTAAACCCCTCTCACAATGGTTTGATTATCTCTCAGGTTACGTAGGAATTCATCAACAATATCCTCCTGAAAACCTTCAAATTTCTCTAGGAACTCTAACCACCCTACATTCCTTAGAATGTCTGCCACAACTTCATCCTTCAGCAGGCCTGATATATTCTCTGGCTCTGATTTCTTCTTCACACCCATCTCTCTGTCTTATTCCACCTCCTGTAGCTAAAATTCTGCTCTCTATAGTCTATTTTTTCTTTTCACTCCGGAGGACTGTGTCAGCAAACTTGAATTTTACACTCAGATTTTTAGAGAAATCTGCAATCTTGAGTGAAGGTTGATATGTCATTTTTTTTACTGCTTAGATTATGGGAAAGGAGCTTTAGAGCGGTTTAGCATGTTTATGCAGTCATAATTATAGGAGACTGATGGGACACTCTGTAGGCAGGTCGACAATGTGGCAAATATGGCAGCATGCATGAGGTGAAAAGGGAAATAATGGTAGGGAGATGTGGCACGATAATGACACCCAAAAATAGAATTGACAAGATAGTTACTAACTAAGTTAATTAAAGAGAATTACTTGAATCAATCTTAATGATGACGACCCGATGTACTTGGCTGCAAGACTGCAGCTTTGATGCGACTTGATGTGACTCGGCACATGAGCAGCACTTGCGTGGGTTTGAAATGATGTCATCATCCCTGTCATCACATATTCTACAATTATTCCCGCTGAGTGGCCTGGGAATGCAATGTTGTCAAGTGACATTAGTGCAGCAATTTGTGATGGCTTGCACATGCGAAAGTGATGGATTTTTTGATTGCTGACGATATGCATGCTGACTTCATCTTTGTTTTTATCATAAAGTGGAGGATGAGTCATCTTGACCTCATCAAGTGACATCTCCACTTTATTACCTAGGAAGGTGGGTCCCCTCCTTATTTATTGGTGGAGCACCAGAGGTGCTCCTAGTTTGTGAAGCGCTGGAGGTGCTCCAAGTTTGTGAAGTGCCGGAGGTGCTCCCAGTTTGTGAAGCACCGGAGGTGCCCCAAGTTTGTGAAGCGTCGGAGGTGCTCCTAGTTTATGAAGCACTGAAGGTGCCCTTAGTTTGTTACAGAGATGTGTTTTAGTAACTCTTGGCACCTGATTACCTCCATAGCTTGATTATTCCTATCTAATAAGAAGAAGGGAACCACCATTTACTAGTTTTCAATCCCTTGATCGAGAAAGACAATCATTTGTTGGTTTTCTATCTTTCTCTCTTTTTCTCTTTTTTTTTTAAGAAGGCCGCCATTTGCTAGTTTTCAACCTTCTCTTTTTTTCTCTTTTTTTTTAAGAAGACCACCATTTGATGGTTTTTAACCTTCTCATTTTTTCATTTTTTTTTAAGTCCAAATCTGTGACAGAGGATGTCTCCCCTATAAATAAGCACAAATCTTTGATGAATTCTTCCTTAGTTGATGGCCTTTTACAGAGTTGAATTATGTGGCCATTCACTAAGAATGTGTCTGTGCTTCCATCAATGGGTTCTAGCAAAACTATTCCGTTCTCAAAAAATTCATTTATCTGATAAGGACCCATCCAATGAGTTTATAGCTTTCCCTTGAACTCCTTGAACTTAAAATCATATAGGAGAACCCAATCACCTTGCTGAAATGTCCTTTTGATGTGCTAGTCATGTCATTGCTTCCATTGATATTAAACAAGTTTTTTTTGTTGTATGGCCTCTATATGGATTTCATCCAACTCATTAAGCTGAAGAATCCTGTTCTGTTGTGCTATAGACAATGGTAGACTGATATCTAATGAATTTTTGAGTGTCTGTAGTTCAAATTCTATAGACAGGATGGGTTTCTTTCCATAAACCAATTCATATGGTGAGAATTTAGTTGTGGACTTCCAAGAGCCCAAACTGCTTCAGGTAATCTATTAGCCCAATCCTTTCTATTCATGACTACTATCCTTGTCAAAATATTCTCCAGTTTTCTGGTAGTCACCTCTACTTGTGCATTGGCTTGGGGATGGTAACGTTAAGATTTCTTGTGCTTAACTTGATATAAGTCTATGAATGCTCTAATTACCTGTGAAGTAAATTGAGGTCCTCTGTCTGAAACTATTGATCTTGGAGCTCCAAACCTCAAGAAAAATCTGTTATAAAGGAAATCAGCAACTTTCTCTTCTCTTGCAAATTGCAATGCCTAAACTTTAGCCCATTTAGTCACATAGTCTGTGCATACCAGAATGTATTCTTTGTCTGATGATGGTGGAGAAATTGGTCCCACAAAGTCTAGACCCCATTGCTCAAATGGTTTCAGCACTACTTGAGGATGAAGTGACATTTCTTGGGTAAAAGTGGATGTCCCATCCTTTGGCACTGGTCACACTGCTGCACATACTTCTTGGTATCCTTATGAATAGAGGGCCAGTAGTAACCAGCTCCCATGATCTTGTGGATGGTTCTATGTGAAGAATAATGCCCACCAAATGGTTCATCATGACATGCCCTTAAGACCTCAAAATTTTTATCAGCTTTTAGACACCTGCGTAAAATGAAATCAGGACCACATTTAAATAGTAAACCATTTAACCATTTGTAAGATAAGCTTTCCTTAAGTAAGCATTTCTTTTGTTTTGAGGTAAAATGGGATGGAAACAAGCATGTAGCTAAGAGATTAGCTATGTCTGCAAACCAAGGTGCAGTAGAGGAGATAGCAAAAAGATGTTCATCTAGAAATCTGTCCTCCACTGGCTGGTTCTCTCCACATATATGCAATCTTGATAGAAAGTTAGCAACCAAATTAAATTTGCCTAAATTATCAACTATGGTAATGTCAAATTCCTGCAATAGCAATAACCACCTGATTATCCTTGTACCCACTACTGGCTTATTCATTAAGTATTTGATGGCTGCATGATCAGTATGTACAAATATTTTGTATCTAGTGATATAATGCCTAAATTTGTTTATAGCATATATGACTGCCAAGAATTATTTTTCAGTTGTGGTATAGTTTCTCTCTACAGAGATGAGGTTTTTACTGATGTAATAGATGGCATGCATACTTTCTCGCTCCTCTTTCTATCCTAAGACTGCTCCAATGGACTCATTTGAAGCATTAGTTTGTATGTGAAATGGTAGAGTCCAATTGGGTCCTCTTAAAATAGGTGTGACAGTAAACTTCTCCTTGAGGGTTTCAAATGTTGATTGGCAATCCTCTGTCCATAAGAATTATGTTTCTTTGTTAAGCAGGGTAAACAGAGGAGCAGCTATTCTGCTGAAATTTTCTATAAATCTCCTATAGTAGTCTGCATGACCCAAAAAATTTCTAACATCTATCTGATTTTTAGGTGAAGGTAACTGCTTGATCACTTCTATTTTGTTTTGGTCTACTTTGATCCCATTTTCTGAAATGTGGTGTCCCAATACAATTCCTTCCTCTACCATCATGAAGCACTTTTCATGGCTCAAGGATAGTTGATTTTTTTTCATAGCATTTTAATACCTTTTCTAAGTTTATGAGAGCTTCTTCAAAGCTGTCCCAATACACAGTAAAGTCATCCATATAGACTTCCATGCACTCATTAGCTAGTTCAGCAAAAATGGCTAAAACAAGCCTCTGAAATGTAGCTAGAGCATTACATAGTCCAAATGGAAGAACTTTGTAGGCAAAAGTTCTCCAAGAACAAGTGAAAGTGGTTTTATCCTGATCTTCAGGTGCTACTTGGATTTGGTTATATCCACTAAACCCATCTAGGAAAGAAAAATACTTCCTCCCTGTAAGGTTGTCCAACACTTGGTCAATGAATGGTAAGGGAAAGTAGTCCTTCTTTGTGGCTTTGTTTAGCTCTCTATAGTCAATACACACTCTCCACTTCCAATTTGTTTTAGGCACTATGACTAAGGGTGAGACCCATTGACTATCTGAGATTGGATATATAAACCCTGCTTGCAGCAATTTTTCTATTTTAGTCTTGACAATGTCTTTTAAAGCAGGATTCAATCTTCTCTGAGGTTGTCTAACAGGTTTGACATCTTCAGTGTATATATGATGAGTACAGATCTCAGGAGGGATGCCCTTCATATCTTGGTATTCCTAAGCAAAAGCTACTGAATGGGAAATTAGGAGTTTGATAAGTTCTTCCTATTTTTCTACTAATTGGGTGTTGATATTCAATGTTTTCCCAGGTAAAATCATGACTTGTTTTGTGATCTGATCCATAGATGTATTCAATCCATATCCTGGAGTCATGGTATTGAGGGGGCAAGAATGTGGAAGCAACATGTAGAATGTGGCTAAGTCTCTGTAAAAGTTCTCTCCACAAGGAATGATATTTGCTAGGGTACAATGAGCAGAAGTGAGAAGTTATCTCCTTGAATCTTCGGATAGCTCCATTATATCCTCATTAATAACAATGTGGGTGATATCTTCTATTGTATCATAGTTGATTTCTTCTTCTAACTCACCCAAATTTTCTTTGATGGTAACCATAGCTAGTGAGGCACTATTTTCCATGTTATCTGGCTCATCTACCCATACTCTTCCTGAATAATGTATCAATGGTTTAGCTGCTGAATACAAAGATATTTTCTTCAAATCTATTCCATTAGAAATGACCATATCCCTAGTTCGACAATCAATGGATGTTGTTGTTGTAGCCAGCCATGGTCTTCCTAATATCAATGGATAAGCATTTCTCTAGTTTCTTGGTTCTAATATCAAGAAGTCTACTGGAAATTCCCATGATTCTATCACAACTGGAACATCATCAATCACCCGTTTTGGAATAGCTACTGACTGGTCAGCAAGTTGAAGGATTGTAGATGTGGATTGGATACGTGTTAGGGCCAATTTGTCCATTGTATGAACTGTCATTACATTTATTGTTGCTCCCAAATCAACCAAAACATTTGAAATTTCCACCCCTGAGATGTAAGCAATTATGACAGGATTTCCAAGATCATCATATTTTGGGAGGAGCATTTCTCCCATTAGGAGGTCTACTACTTTTCCTTCCACCTGGATGGTGGAGGGAAAGTTCTTCTTTCTTCCCTGGGTCTTAACACAATGTTGTTTGATGAATTGGTTCAGTTCAAGCACATCTCTGATTGCTTGTAGGAGCAAAATTTCAATGTTTAATTATCTAATTTCTTCTAAAAGTTTTGATTCCAAGGTAGATTGGACTAATTTTTGTAAAACCTTTTTTTGAGGGACATGTTGTTCAAACCAGTCTAGGTATGGTGCTAGTTTTTCTATCTCCAGAGCATCTTCGGAGTTCCTAGCAGAAATGCTTCCAGAGGTGTTCTCCAGAGTCATTCTTTTAGGAGGAACTCCAGAGTTATCCAAGGATGATTCTTTTAGCACTATTTCTATAGTAATCTCCTCTAGAAGCTAAGTGGATGGATTTTCAGGTTCCTCATCATTGGTTACTTCAACTATAGTTGGAGGAGATGGTCTTGGAAGTGCTTTCCCAGAACGTAACTAGAGATTATTAGAATATATGGCATTAATACCAGCCATGTTTTCTTGTTGTCATGTAAACAGTTGCTCCCTGCTTATTTCATGGGTTTGGTATAGGTTGAGTTGGTAAGGGTGGTTGGCTAACTAGTTCATTTTGTGATTAACCTTGTGTGTTAGGGGGTCCAGTTAGCAATGCTTGTTGTTGAGGTTGGAAACGTCGAGGTTGTCCCTGGTATTGTTGATTATATCCCTGTTGAGGACCCCAATGACGCTGCATGTTTTGTGATCCAAACTGTTGTGGCCATTGTTGATTCCCCCAGGGCTGATTTTGCCAATGTTGGTTCTGCCATTGTTGGTTTGGCCAATCTTGTGGTCCCCAAGGAGAATTATTCTAAGGCCCATGCCAAGTTGGATTTCATTGATTATTTCCCCAATTAGAAGGACCCCTGTAAGAAGCTTGGTTTGGATACTGATTATAAGGAAAATTCCCAGCTTGTTTTTGTCCTACATAGTTCAACTCCTCCTCTATAATAGCATTCTTTTTACTTAGCCTTTTTAAGGCTAGGAGCTGATTAGACCGACTGGTAGGATGTTCCCTGTCACAAATTTGATAGATTTTTGATTTATCCAAAGGGCATTCTCTCAATAGATGTTTGTTTCTACACCTAGGACAATAGATGGAGAGTGGTTCAGTTGTTTTGTCTAGATTATTTGTTCTAGTTTTTGCCTGAATCCCATCTAATGTGGTATTTAGTTGGACTAGAATATTTGTTTTAAAATTTACAATTTCCTTCATTAACTATCCTATTTCATTCTTTGAAATATTTGGGTGTTCTCACTCCATCTTGGGTTCTAAAATAGTTCCTGCAGAGTTCTTCTATAGTAGGCATATCCATTTTATTGATATTCCCTTTTCCCATTAGATCTAGTGCCTATTTTGATTCTTTGTCTAATCCTTTTACAAACAAGGTTCTGGCCAAAGAGTGATTTACAGGGTTTCCATACCTTCTCAAAGAAAAGTTGAACCTATCCACATAATTCTCTAAGGTCTTTTCCTCTCTCTGTTTAATTTTGAATAATTCCTCATTTTTATCATTGACTCTACAGTAGTCCTGGTATTTTTCCAAGAATTCTATCTCCATCTAATCCCAGGAATGGATGGAGTTTTCGGGCAAACCCATAAACCATCTCATTGTAGAATCCTTCAGGGTTGAGGAAAATAGTTTGAGTTTTTGATTATCTGATCCATAATCATAAGTTTGGCATACCACTTTGAATTCAAACAAAAACTGATATGGATCATTAGAAGCGAGACCCCTAAAAATTGGCAAGTTGGTAGGTGAAATATTTTTCATAGGGGCGTTATCTCCAATAGCCAGAACAATGGGATATGAGAAGGTTCTTGGAGCTTGATTATCCTCATCTTCATGATTATCATCCATGTCTGATACTGGTTGAGGTTCTGAAGAATTAGTTTCTGTCAAAGGATCTGCCTAGAATTTCTGTTGCAATTCTTGGATATAGTCAGTGAGTGGAAGATTCACAGGGATTAAGGGATTATTGAATTAAGGTGCAGCTTCCAAGGTAGGTTCTAGGTGTCTCTTTTCAACAAGATCTTGTGCCACCCCATTGCTTTCTCCTATAGTTTGTTGATGGGGTGTCTATTTTATGTATCTTCCTTTTGAATCCCTAGCTCTAACCGTACAGATTCAATCTATCCTAAAAAAATTTAACTAAGTTTTCCTAATTAACACAGAAGTCCCTGGCAATAGCACCAAAAATGACAAGGGTCATTGGTCCTCGGCATTTAATCATATTTTCATGTGTCAAATCTAGGGTTGTGTCCTTGGCTATCTACAATTAGGAATCCTATAGTTGTCAGTTTATCTAACTAACTCTAATGATCTCTACTGGTTGAAGAAATTAATGCTATTGATCTATCTGCCATGAAAATGAATTCTAAGACTATTGAAAACAAAGCTGAAACGATGAATTGCTAATGTAGATCTATACCATTCTATACAACTGAAATATGCATTTATCTATGAGAAAATAGTAACTATCTTTCTAGACAGAATCTGAAATAGAATAGCAAACAACAGAATCTGAAATAAAATAATAAACAACAATACTAGCCTTCTACCTTGGTGGTGGGGAGTGGGCCCTTGCTCTACACCCTTAGGGCTGAAGACTAAAGCAATGAATCAGCACAAGAAGATAATATCACAATTCACTTTTACTCCAATTCCATCAGCTTTTGTATTCAGAAAAATGTCTATATCAAAATGAGATTACAAAAATTAGAAATCATTCGTTGTATATCTTCTGCTACTACCTTGGTAAATTTATATCTAATCCAGTGATGAGATATCACTTACCCTAACTACTAGTTTATCTATGAGATAATACCAATCTCTTATTCTACTAACCGTTTAACTATAGAGTAAAAAGTCATGTAATTTAAAATAGATTTAGTGGAACAACAGTCTCACTAAATCTGAGTCTTAGTTTCAAATACAACTGGGCAGTGAGGCCCTAAAATATAGGTACTCAATCAGTTTGTAGAGAACTCATACAAAATCAAAAAAAGAAATAAAACTTCTAGTAGTTAACTAAGGTCTTCATCCAATTACTTAGGTGTTGATTGAGTAATATTTGGAGCACCCCAATTACCACTAGAAGTGTTGACTGGCAGCACGCTGGAAATCAGCATCTGTGTTGAGGAGACTCTGAAGGTGTGTGCTTCTGTATGCAGCCCCAAATATATGCTTTATGACCTTTTGTTCAGCTCTGGAGATATGCTTTTGACTTCAGTCCAGCTCCAGAGATGATTCACTCCCTTTATCTCAAAATCTCTCCAATCATATTGGAAAATATTGGAGACTAGTGTGGTATCCATATGTCAACTTCAGAGATTATTAGGACCACCTCCAGAGATGACCAAAATTGTCTTTGCCCGAACATCTGCACCTGTAGATTCAAAAAGAGATAATTTCTACATATTTCTATTAATTCAGTGCACATTAGTCCCTCGATTAGAAATCATGATTTTAAGTAATTCATCTCTTATTAAACATAATTAGAACAATCTTATTAATCTACTTTGGTGCAGTCATCAGGACAATGGAATAAGAAGGAAGGAAAAAGAGGGGTAAAAAGGTGTATTTCATGGGTGCTACCTGGCACTCATCATGGATCATCATGATTGGATCCTAACCATTGGATCAATGTAACCATTTCCTATCCTTGCTCTATATAAGGATGTGGATTGCCATTTGAAAATTATTGGAAGCTTAATCGAGTTTGGACTGTTGAATGTCATGGCCAACACTTGAGGTCAATTATAAATGTATAATCCTTTTGGATGCTTAATGAAGATGAAGACTTGTAATTACAACTACATTGTAAATTCTACATAATCTGTGGATGAATTCTGGATATGTACTGTGATTTGCTACATCCCTTGGAGTGCATTTCAATTTGTGCATGTTGTATTCATTTCCTTCCTTTGAATATTCACATCAATCATATCTAGTTGTGGAATGACCTGGTGAACATATGGTTTGATTTTCTTCTCTTCATGACAGTATCAAGGATATATATGGACCAATGACTGAAGATTCATTTAATTTCAGTAAATTTAGAATGTTAAGTTTCAATTTCTTTAAATTTCATTTGAATCACCATCATCAAAACTGCAAATAATAGAAAATGATAAGCAGAACAGAGTAAATATGTAGACACCCATAGACACATGAATATCATATGCATATTTGAGCAAACAACATGTAGAATTGAAAATATCATGCAAATACACATACATAATGATAGGAATCATGGAAATATCAACTTATAGGCACATTATTTAGAATAATTTAAGGTACAGAAGCAAAATTAAGTCAATATTAGTTCAAGTTCAAGTAAATCAGAGATAATATTAGAAGAACTAATTAAATCTAGAAATATCTTTACAATCAATCTAAGTCAGAGATAAATTCTAGTGAATTACTCTAAGTTAGGATCAAATTGATGTCTATTTGTTTAAATCCTAGCTAAATGATATAAGATTTAACAAAATTGTTGGAGATTTGTGCAGAGCAGGCATAAAGGACATGATATTTGAAGGAATATTGAAGAACTTTGCAGAAATTATTGAAGTACGTAAGGCCCCAAACTGATTAACATCAACACACATCGACCTCTAAGTAACGTCAAATCATTATGAACTAATGCACAAAGACTTGGGATCATAAATTCATTATGAATTTATCATATCTTTCAAGATAAATAAAGGTTTGTTGTGTAACTTTTATTTCATGTTGTTTTGACTAACAATCATCACCAACAGAATTGGCGCTAGAAGGAGGGTTGGAGTTGTCACTTCACAATTTCTGCAATTGTTTTTTTTCTAAAATATCCCCTACTTAAGGATGATTGATTAGATATTTGCAAAGAGTGGCTTTAAAATCATAGTCCATTGCACGCCTTGCTCCTAACGCAATAGAATTGGCACTAGAAGGAGGGCCAACCAAGAATCTGAAGGTATTCCTGTAAAGAATTGTTCCAATATTGCTCAATTTACACACCCCTCGCTCCTAACGCAATAGAATTGGCGCTAGGAGGGCCTGTGACTAAAATTCACATTTTCTACAAATGTTACATAAATATTTCATCATTTCATTTTAATGACTACAAATATCTCTTGTCTGAGAGGATTTGACTGTATCTTTGCAAAGATCCAGCTCAAAACTTCAAAGATTAGGCTTATTTTATGAGCTTTCAAGTTTTATTCTGAGATATGTTAGATCTCATTAAATTTCAAAATTCTAAAAAAATGAAAATAGAGTCTCATTTTCAATGGATGCATATGAAGAAAATTTCCAAGTAGACATTCCTTTCTTTCAGGAAATTTTAAATGAGCATCTTTATCCACAAAATTTATCTAATTTTGGTTTATCCAGAGGGTGCAAGTTACACAATTCTGCAAATCATGGTGAAATTGATTGTTTAACTTTCCTAACAAGGTTAGATTTAGCTTTGAAAGAACTAATTCCTTTCTCAGAAGTATACAGGACTAAATTTTGGCAGGAAGATGAAGGAATTATGAAGAAACAAGAAAATATAGCACTAGAAGGTAGGAGTTATCCAAAAAATGGAGCAGTTGGACCAGTTCTAGGAAATGAGTATAGCGAAGAACCTTTCCTTGAATCATTTTATGGTAAAAGTGAGAGTTCTCCACTTTTCTGTCAAAGTTCAAATATGAATAAAGCAGAGTCCAGGTATGAATCTTTTGAAAATTATAGAGAAGAAATTACATCTTGCTTCCAGTCATCAAACAATCAACAAAGAAGATTCAATGAGAGAGAAAAGAAATATAAAATTAGACCTGATATATCTGATATGTGGAATAATTATATAGGTTTGTTATCAGAAAATGTCTCTGGATCTGATATTAATAATTTTGATGAAGATGATTGGGCCAAGAAGTGTAAGCAAGTGATAAGAGAATTGAAATGCGCAGAGGCTGAAGAAAAATCTATGGCAGTAACTCAAGGAGTTGTAGAAAAGAAAGTAAATGCTAATTTACTATCTGACTTCTTTAAGTTGAATGATCAAATACAAGATTGTTGTAGATCAATAGAACCAGATAGTCCACTAGATGGTGAAAGTGAACTATTTGAAAAGCAATTCATGGAGATGGAAGATACAGAGGGCTTTGTTGTTGCTGTGCATGAAAAGACGTCAATTCAACACCTTTTTTAAAATGAAATAGGGAAGTATTCCTATCTATCAAATGTTGAGTCATCTTTAGTGCATCGTGTTCTAATGATGAAGATACTCACCTAAGTACTGATGTGCAGGGAACTGATGAGAACATTGAAGTGTTTCCTGAACTTGAAGATCAACTGAACATACTGTTGTCGATGAGGATTGCACCCTTATGCAAAGTTGTGACACTCTGCAATCCTTCAAAACATGGGGATAAACTCAGGCTGTGGGTGACCTATAATGAGATTGAACCTCCAAATTATGGGCTGTCCCTTAAAATATTCTATTGGAATGTATGATTTTCTATCTTGGAAAAGGGTAAGAAGGAAACTATAAGGAAATGAAACTGTAAAATTTGGTGATGCACCTAATATGGATAGAAAATATGCAATCTAGTTCACAATATAACTCAAAAATTTGACTCACACAATCCAATCTTGGCACAAATATCACAAAAGTATTGCTAAGGAAGGCTTGAAAATAGGCTTTTTATGAAGAAAAAGGTTTTCTCACAACACAAAAAGGATTATTTTCATTAACACAAAAATCCCCAAGCATGTGAATCAATGTCCCTTGTTTAGAAAAGGAAGTTATTTCAACCAAACAATTAACGGATTTGTTTGACCAGCACCTTTGGCCGGTTAGAGTAAGGTAGGTAAAATTTTAGTTCAATAGTTCATTTCCAAGAAGTGCATTCGTACATTTTGTTGGCTTTGTCTTAAGCAAGTCAGTTTAGTTTCCGTTTTAGTTTTGTTGATGTTATAGTGTTTCAATCAGTAGTTTTGAGTTGCAGAATTTTTCAAGATTTGGGGCAGAAAAGACTCTATGCCCAATGGGATTGCAAAGGCTACTAGTTCTAAGTTGTTTAGCAAGCAAACACCCCTGAGAGGTCACCAGAAATGTTACTAAATTTTTGTTCACACTAAATTTAGTTAGACCTAAGGGCAGTTGTTCAAAAGGAATAAAAGAAAACTTTGAAGTTATGCATTTAATGAACAGTTGATATCTTGACAGAACAGAAATGGACTTCAGTTGACAGGAATACCCATCAGTCTAATCAAGACTAATGAGTCATCATGACAAGAGAATTAGGTTGTCAGGTATCAATCATTCAAGAAATACAGTTGATTTAACATAGTGTTATCTTTCACGAGTTATAAGTCAAATTGATTATTCACTTGATCATATTTTATTTATTTGAACTATTATTTCATGTCATATTTGGAACATACAATTCAATATCTGTTACTTTATCTTATGCATTGATTGAAAAAGAAGTATACATACATCAAGTACATAAGATAAATTAACTGATTATGTTTAAAAGAAGTGTTCAAATGTGTCCAACACAAGTCATGGGAGTAACTAGACTGAGCAATGCAGACATGCAAGATATATATCTGAATGATAAAAAGAAATAATGTGAACACATGATAAACGTAAACATCCATCATTGCCTGAGCAAGAAGGTTGTTTTGTTGATGTTGGTCTTTAGTCTTCATCTTCGGCTCCTATCATCAGTTGAACCTGCAAAAAATTGGGGAAAGTCTTGTTAGAGCTCCGGATATTTAAAGTTATCATATGCTTTTATCAAGCATATATATCAACTTATCACATCATGCATTTCATATGAAAGATCAAATCAGACATGTGCTACAAGTCAGAATATCATAAAGAAGACCAATCAATACCACCAGGTATATCTTTTATGCTAACTTGTTTGTTCAGTGTACAGGTATAGGAAAAGTAATGTTGTTGATTTGAAGACATTTAAAGCATATGGAGAAAATGTGGCTCCCACAAGGGTCAAGCCCAACATGCTCAAGTGATACCATTACATGTTATGCTATATCCAATAGCTCATCAGTGATCAAATTCCAAATGATATGCAAGAAACGAGGTACTGTTCTACTTTCTTTATCATTAATGAAGTGTGATTTTTCATAATAGTCTTATGCCATCAATGGATACACAAAGAACAGTACTGAAAGAGCAATCCATGATAGAAAGGCACATATGCCAATCAAATCTCAATTGCATATCAAATAGAAAGAACAGGCTACAGGAGCCATCATTTTTCATACAACAATTGGAGACAAGTCTCAAGTCACACTTATTTACATGAGTTACAGGATACAAACATGAAAAGCATCATCTGATTATAATCAAAGGAGTAAGTAAAATGATCAAATACAGCTGTTCATAAAGATCAGGTACCGCTGAAACAAGTGATACATCCATGCCTCTAGAAAGATAGAACCAAACAAAGTTTATCATGAAGAGCATCTGACAAGCATAATTGAAGAAGACACATCATGAAAAGATCAAATGACTAATATAGTTTTAGGGAATCATTAGGTATTATTGTCCCTAACAGAATGATAAAGATATATATAGGTAGTGAACCAAGTGATCAAGACAGTAAGACATTGATACCTCTGACTGGTGACAGTCAAGTGTTACTATTCATATATCTTGGTGTTAACTATTCATGGATCTTACATCATGATTTCTAAACTAGCAAGAAGTAGATGTAGTGTTATAAAGCATATGTCATGTGATCAAATTAATTGATACAAGAAGTGGAACAACAATCACATTGTATGGAAAAATAGTCACACTGTATAATGAAGGATCAAAAGACTATCAAGAGTATAGATGCTTTAAAGTCCCAGATGCCAAGGAATAATGTAGTTCCCAGTTATAAGCAACACGTAAATCAATATTTGTTTCATCTTCCAATAAAGCTAAGTACAGTCAAGGAATATTTTGTTTTAGCTAATGGAACAGTCATCATCAGCTGGAAGAGAACAACATTACAGAGGGAATCATGACTTAGGCAAGGAGATTGATAAATGCCATTAAATATCTTGTTCACTGCTTATACCAAGTTGTGAAAGGTGTTAGCACAGTAAAAATTTGAAATTTTTACTATCTCCTTACCCCATCATATTTGAATAAATCCTGAAGAATATCCCAAAAAGACCATAATAAAAAAAAATTTCTCACAAGGTGTCTATGGATGAGCAGTGCCAAATTTCATCAAAATCAATCCATCGGCAAGAGGTTGTGTTGCTTACACCGATACATAAGGAATCATTTGAAAACAACCATCGGTGTGAGAATAGAGATCGGAAGAAGAATTATGGAAGTCACCGATGGAGTGAGTAATGCCGATGACATTACATCAGCAAGAAAGGCAAGTGGTCATGCCGATCGGTATGACAAATATCTATCAGATAACTTTTTAAAAGTTGCCCCGACGGTATATATCATACCGATGAAGCATTTCGGCAGGAGTCTCACCGAACATCCTGTGGGGGTAACGAAGCAAATAGTCATCGGCAAGAAATAAACTATCGGGATAGCAAACAAGTAAGCTTCCGATGATTAGAGTCTTAGTGATAAGAAAGATTTCTGTGAGACTCACAGCGATACACATCTATCGGGATAACTCAGCATATCGGGATAAGGGAATTAGGTCTCGTCGATTCACAAGTCACGGCGATCAAAAGGCATCGGTAACACTTCAACATACTCTGTCTGATGAAGGATATGAAAAGGGCCATCGGGGAGATGATTTGGATCGGGATATCTTGATTTAGCTATCCCGATAGTGTATGTCATTCCGATAAAGATAAAGTCCATATATGAAAATGACTATCGGCGAGACAATAAAGATCGGGAGAACATAATTTTATTACCCCGATAGTATTAATCATCCCAATAAGCAAATCATATCGGTGGGACTTGCTATATCGCAGAGAGATCTAAAATACTTGGCGATGAGAGAAGTCATTGCCGATGGCCGCGCCCACTTAAAACATGACATTACATAGCGTCGGGAATACAAGCAAGGGGTCATGCCGATTGACTGTTCGTGCCATAAAAAATGTTGAGGTCGCCCAGACATTTCAAAAATCATGCCGATAAGCAGAGTTATGGCGATGTGACACTTCACAGCGATGAACATTGAATTGATCAGGTGATTAATACAAACGACTACGAAATTCATACGATCACTATAATTGCAAAAAACCGTCTGAAAGGAGAATACAGAGGAATTCTTAGGGCAAAAGCAGAGGCTTCCAATTCCAGCCACCGAACAACAGGTACACCTACACAAACCATTATATTGCCTGTATTTGAATTTCCTGCTAAAGTTTTAAAATGGAAACTCCGGGAAAGGGAAAAGGAAGAAAGTCACAAGGGGAAACCAGTAAGCCTAAAAAACAAAAAACTGATCAAACCCTTGAAGAGAAAGTGAAAGATAGAAAATTAAATCAGGACCTAATTGATCAATTGCCTGGGTCAACTCCCAAGGCCAGGAGGTCTGCCCAACTCAGAGCAGAAGTAGAAAAATTGGAAGATAAACATAAACGCCTGGGAGATATCTGGACCCCAATTCGGGGGTATGAACTTTTCAAATTTCACTATAATAGACGGTTTAGAAATGCTCCTGTGTCAAACCCATGGCACATGAATTTAGGAAAACTGGTTGTACCTAATGTATTCTTGAATGTAGAACTCCTTCAACTGCTAGCCAGACATTACAATTCAGGCCTGAAAGCTATCTGCAACCCTCAAGGAGAACCAATTGTACACCTGTCAAAAAATGCTATTTGTGAGGTGTATGATTTAGATGATTTGTGCACTGTCCCTATTGTTTATGAAGATTTGGATAAAGAGTATTGGAGAATGGATACAACTTACAATGGATGGAGGTTACCCATTCATAGGCCCAGGATTGAAGGAGAAGTGATACCCTTGACTGAGAATGATGGCCCTCCCTTTCATGTAGCCATTTTTGAACCATACATACAATATACTTACTATTCTGTAGGCCAAATCCTTGGCTCAGAGGTCCCTGAGTTCATGACTATTCCTCTGATGGTCATAGCCTCTGATATTCAATGTCACAATGCCAGACAATTTGATTATGCCTCCTATGTTGCTACTAGAATAGACTCTGGTCTATCTGCAATAAAAAACAATGCTCCAGCATGCTCTTTTGAGCATTACTCGATGCTTATGCATATGGTGTTATACTATGGCCAGGAAGTAGGATTGTGGCCAAGTGAGTTTCAAGGTGTTGTTGCGGATAAGAAAGGGGAAAAGATACCTGTACAAATGTGGACCAGAATCTGGGATAGCAGGTATGCCAACTCCAGCTATGCTCAATTTGAAGAGCATTGTGTAAAAGTGCTATATAGGTATTTCAACCACCCCTGTGAATATTCAATTTCAAATGAAATAAAAAGGTTCCTCAGACCTAAAGATTTTGGTGGTCCCCCTACAGTCACTCATAATTGGGGAGATTGGTACTGCTTTGAGGATGCCACTATGATCAGAGTTTATGGATTTGAGGATACTCCATTCATATTGCCTAAAACTGTCCCTGACAGACTTGCATATTTAGAAATAATTAGGCAAATGCATTGTTCGAATGTGATGCATCTAAGTTCACATGATAAACAATCATTCATGCCCAGCACTTTGTGTTTTGGTGATTTTACTGTGGTTTCAAAAGAAGGATACAATCTCATTTTAGATAAACTAATGCATTATAACATGGTGACTGCTGAGGTGAGGAAAGGGTTTGACCCTGAAGGTTTCATTGATTCTGCAAGAAGAAAACAGAATCTCAGTGGATACATGCACATACACTATCCACATGATGATGTCATTAGAAATTTGGAAGAAGCTGAAGTCGACTTGGTGGTAGAAAAATATAATAGAGATTTAAATGAAAAGAAAAAGCAGTTGGCAGAAGTTGAAGTGGTATCCTCTGAAGATGAAGAATTGACTGAACAAGAGCAGCCACAAGATAAAACAATAGAAATGTCTAAAAGAAAAATGCAACAATATCAGCCTCCAGTTGTGCTACATGATGAGGAGGGGTCTGCTGATGAAGATCCACGACAAAAGGCTTATGATTCTTTCATTTCAGATGATACATTCATTCAGTCAAAGGAATTTAAATCATTCCTGTATAAATACAAAGGAAAAGAAATTAGAGAGTCAGTAGATGATGTTTCTGCTGATAATGAAAAACAGTTATTAGATATGTTGAAGCAAACAGTAGATAAAGAAATGCAGGACATGACACCTAGCAAGGGTAGACAGTTACTCAAAGATGCAGGGGTTATGATTTTTCCTGGTTTGGATTTAAATTTTGCTCTGGTTTTTGATAGCTTTTTGAATA
The DNA here is from genome assembly GCA_027924645.1 of Cunninghamia lanceolata. Classification (NCBI taxonomy): domain Eukaryota; kingdom Viridiplantae; phylum Streptophyta; class Pinopsida; order Cupressales; family Cupressaceae; genus Cunninghamia; species Cunninghamia lanceolata. The sequence continues at coordinate 3,036,267 of BSBN01001495.1, read as the reverse complement.
ATGCTAATGACAAGTATAAGCTTACTCTAGAAGGAGTTAATGAAGTATATATGGGAACTAGATACAATAATGATGAAAATTCTTTGATGATATGGGCGTTGTATCCTCCCCATAAGAAGACGGCCATCATAGACACTGAAAAAACTTTTGGCCATGTTATGACTTTCAGAGCAGGTGAGACTGACCCTATAATTACTGCAGACATTGGTATCAATGTTGCAAAGTTAAATAAAGCACAAGCTCAGATGCTGATCAAAGAAAGAGATTCTTATAAACTGAATTGTGAGAGATTAACAAAAGAAAATGATTACTTGAAGGATGCTGTTAAGAGTACCTTTGGCCAATCCACAAAAAGAATAACTCAAGGTGAGAGCTCACAAGGTAGTCAAGTAATATCCCCTGATCAGGCCACACAAATTCAGATAGACACATTTGTTACAGTACTGCAGAGCAGATATGCAAATATGGTACGGTGGTTAAACCAGTTTTGGGATAACTACTCAGAAAATCATAAAGCAATCAAAGAACATGAAAGGCTTGATAAGAGGATACAGGAAAAGATGATTGAGTTACAAAACAGAAGTGCCACTGATGGTACAGATATCTCTGATGCAAGAGCATTGTTCAAACAACACCAGAATTATTATGACAAACTTAAAGCTGATGCTAAGGAAGGGATTGATGCTTCAAGTGCAGGAGTGCCTAGGTTATTTAAAGATAACAGAGAGGTAAAGAGCAAAGAAGAATGGATTATTGACTGTCAGATTATATTACACAAAGCCACAGGAGCTCTGAAAGATAAAGCCTCTGCATCCAAAGAAGTCTGCAAACAATTAGAGGAAATGGTTACTCTTGATGTAATTACCAAAAGCGCTATTGAGCTTACTGATTCTCACCGTGATCAAGAGTATCTAGATCATCTGGCTAAAGTTTATTTATGGCTGAATAGAGCCTAATTACGCTTATGTAATTATTGTTAATACTTGTTAAGTTCCCAAGAGACTTATTGAAGAGTTGTATCTCTTCATAGAAATATCTAAATAAGTTCAAACAATCGATGCTGAAATGATCATCAGCGGTAGAAGATATTCATATATACATAATATACAATGTCTCAAAGTGACTATGTTGCATATTTTATTTGAAGAAGAATTTTGAAGTTCTCTGATTCAGTGTTTCTATTTTGGTATCAGTTGTTTGTTGAAAATATCCAATTGTGTGGCTGTCTCCATTTCTACATTTCCTTGTTATTCAGATTAAGATATCAAGTATATAGTTAATCTGTCATTACACACTTGCTGTATCTGTGTGATTAATTTGGTTGGTGTCCATCTGAGGAATTAAACCCTTCTAATTTAGTCGCAGTACCCTGGAAGTAGTAAGTTGGGATTACTAAGTAGAGCCATATAATTAGGATTACCATCCTGCCTCCAGTAAAATATTATCTGTTAATCTTGCCCATTCATTTCATTTGGTTCCTTCAAGTAAGGATTAAAATACCTTCTGGTGAATTATAAGATAATTGATTATATTGGTTGGATTGCTAAGAAGAGTTTGTCAATCACTTTCTTGCACGTTTATACAAGCTATAAACCAAAACTGTGCCAAGCAATTAGAATTATTACCATTAAGAAACTACTGGTCTAGGTCCTTCAAATTGACTCTGTTACCCAACAAGGCACTAGTCTCATTCAACTCATTATTTAAAACCTTGATATTGCTTATACAATTTCTGCCAATCATTTATTAAACATTATACATAGAATTAATTAGTCAGCTTTTTTCATCTATCTTATATCCTATGCCATTATAGATAGATCTAGTTAGTCCACTCATCCACACTCAGACTGCTTTAATATTTCAAGGTTCACCCACCTAGGTGTAGCAGGACCTAAAGTGTAGGAAATCATCAAACCTCGAAGGTTGATTTCGTCAAGTTAGTTCAAAAACGTTGCAAATCCAAACATAGAGCCTGGCATCCTCTTAGGATTAGCAACCTGCATTTTTGAGACCTAACAAAATTGGCGACTCTACTGGGGACTAGTAAAAGACCTTAGAAAGTAATTCTTTCCTTCATAGAGTCAATTCAGAAAATTTAAGTTGGTAACTCTGCTGGTGACAAGAACCCTACAGATAAAATATAAACTTTTCCTATTTAATAGGTGGCGACTCTAGTTACAATTATAACAAAAAATTCAATATCAAATGGATGGTAGGAGATCCAAGATGGAAGGCAGAAATTTGCAGTCATCTCCACCACTTAGAAACATTTCCAAAAGAAATGTGAATCCAAAGTATTCCCACCGAGATAATAATCTAGACATCCAAGAGAATGATTCAGAACAAAATATTGCAATTCACAACAAATTCACACCTCTGCATGATTCAAACGAGAACCTCAGTGGAGCAACTGATGATATTTTGGCAAGGTACAGACCCACTCCTCAAGAACAGCGAAATCATGATGCAAAGGTCATGAGGGATATTGATAGGAACCAAGCTGAACATGATTTCAAGATCTCATTTGACCAGGGAGAAGAGATAGGATATGAATTTTCAAATCAGGGAATGAATGACAATCCAGAACATCAGGAAATAAATAATCAAGACATGAGTGATGAGCAACAGGAAATACTCATGCTCAGGAAAGAACTTGAAAGATACAAGATACAAGAGGAGAAGGAGTTGTTGCAGCAAGAAATTCAACAAAGAAAAAATAAAGCCAAAACAGCTCCCCCAAAATATGTACCTCCGCATAGAGGGAATATTTCAAGAAATACACAGCAAAATACAGGTGGTTTTCAAAATTCACATGCTTCTGGAAGTCATCAGAACACTATTCCCCAAAACCCTAGACCACCTCCCATACGTAATGCATCTCAACATATGGCAAATAATTACCCACCCCCTGGTCAACAATATTATAGGCCACAAAATCAACACATAAATCCCCATATGAACCAACATCAACAATATGCATATCATCAGCCACCAGGTGGATATAATTACTATCCCAATCCACCACCTCTCAATTTCCCTCCCCAAAACCTTGCTAATATATGCAGTCAATTTGATTTAACTGGATATCAGTTATATCCATATCCTATGGATAGTACTTGGAGAAACATGGTTCCCAAGTTTACTAGAAACAATGCAGTATCTGCAGAAGATCATATTAGAAGTTTTAATGCTTTTGTACAGGATATGGGTATGGATTGGGAAGACATTAGAATGAGGTTATTTATGATGTCCCTCACTGAAGATGCCAGAGATTGGTTTAATAGCTTGCCTGATGCATCAATCAATTCAATAACTAATTTCCATAACCAGTTTAAGGATCAGTATGGTAACCAATACGCTCCTGAGTTTGCACTACATGAACTAATAAGTATACAGAAGTATCAAAATGAATCAGTATTTGATTTCAACCTGAAGTTTTCCAAGTTACATAATAAGGTACCACATGGTGCCAAGTTATCTGACCAGGCAGCACTGAGTATCTATATGAAAGCATTTGACCCCAAAACAGGATATGAACTCAGAAACCGGTGTCCTGCAACATTGGCCGAAGCACAGAAAGTAGCCATAACTATCGAAAATAATAGGAAGGCTACAGGAATGGTCAGTAAAAGGGACAATCATAGAAATCTTCAGAATCCAAATGCTCAACAAATTAAAACAGAGGGTCAGCATAGGCATGATAGACCTAGGTTACATGATATGCCTTACAATACAAATTGGAAGGATGGAAGACCTATTGACAACAACAGAAAGCAGCCATATGGAAAGGATACTCCTGATCCCTTGAAGAGAAACATGGCACATATGGCAGAAAATAAACCTTGGTGTTTTGTATGTAACTTACCACATTCACCTGAATACTGTGAGGTAGCTAAATCAATACAGCAAGAGGAAATGCTATACAGCTATAATAGGGATAATCACACCATCAATATGATGCAGGATACACCATGTGTAGTAACAGAAGATTATTCTTCTTCAGAAGAAGAAGGATATGAGTATGATGTAGGGAACCAAAAGTATCATATTAACGTGGGAGAACAGCAGGTATTCTCAGACCAGGAAGATAGTTGTAACAACAAGTCATGTGGTCAATGGAGAAAACCTACTGAGGATGAAAGAGAAGCTCTCACAGTGGCTGCAGTGGCTCAAGCTCGAAACACTTATAACTTAAGGAATAGAACAACAAATGTTGGGCAAGGAACTCCTGGAAGTGTATTTATAAAAGACCAGAATAACAAAGAAAATAATACAAAATCATCACCTAAAGAACCAGAAAAGGGGGATAAAAATAAAATGAAAGGAAATCAAGAAAAAGAAAACACAAAAACAGAAAAGAATGACCAGATCATAACCCCTTCTTTCGACATTGCACAGGCAGTGTCTCAGGTGAAGATATCAGTCCCACTCCTAGAGATGATGAAAATAGATAAATATAGGAGTATAGTTGTCAAGATGATTTCTGATACACCAAATCCAAAACATAAAGGGTTTGAAAAAACAACAAATAATGTGCATCAGGAAAATTTTAAGATGCCTGAGGTATACCTTGGTGACACACTTACAAAAAATCCCTCACAGGTAGATCCGTTCTATACTACACTAGTAATCAAGAACAGAATAGTCAGGAATTCTATGATTGATTCAGGTGCTGCTATGAATATCATGCCTATAGCAGTGATGAAAGAATTAGGGATGTGGGTTGATACTACTTATGGCCAGTGTTATGCAATGGATAACAGATCTATTCCAGTAGTTGGTATTATGAAAGATGTAGAGATAAAACTTGCTTCACATCCTGAAGCAACATATAATATTGACATCACTGTGGTTGATATCCCACCGTATTATGGAATGCTGCTATCAAGACAATGGGCTGCAATGGCAGGAGGCAATGTTCAATTAGATCTATCATATGCCACCATACCAGTAGGTGACAAGGAAATCAAATTGTGTAGAGAGCCAAGGTATGACAATATTATAGAAAGAATGGATCGGCATCAGGTGAATTTCTTTTGTGACACAGATTTAGGAGTTTTCAAAGTTGGAGAAACTACCCCAGAATTGCATAACACTGACCCAATACACACTAAATCTATGAAAGAAGAGAGTGATTTGTGGAAAATGTATTTTGATGGTGCATGCAGCAAGATAGGAAATGGGGCCGGAGTAGTTTTTATCTCGCCAGGAGGTAAAACATTCAAATACTCTTTCCTATTGACATTTGAATGCACCAATAATGTAGCTGAATATGAAGCCCTGCTCATTGGCCTAAACATAGCCACCAAATACAAAATAAAAAAGTTGGCTGTCTTTGGTGATTCTGAACTGGTCATCTCCCAAGTAAGAGAAAAATATTTATCTAAAAATAAAAGATTAAGACAGTACAGAAATGCAGTTTGGGACAGTGTTGAATTATTTGATGCCTTTTCAATCAGCTGGGTTGATAGGTCTAAAAACATTATGGCAGACTTTTTAGCAAACATTGCATTAAAGAGAGATGATGTTACATTAGGAGGGATTACAGAAGTAGAATTTAAAACTAGACCTACCATCCCTGATAATATACAGAATTGGCAAGTGTTTGATAGCGATGCTGATATAATCAATTTCTTACATTGTGCTGATTATTATGAAAATCAAGAAATTGATTTCAGTGCATTTGTGGAGGAACACGATGGGAAGGAAACCCTTTTTGGCCAAGAAGTGGTCCAACTAAAGACAAATAAGATACCCAAAGGACTTATTGCATTAGAAAAAACATTTGATGGCCATGACAGGTATAAAAAGAAAGACACACCAGTGGTACCTAGTAACCTTGAAGAAATCAATTTGGGGACACAAACAACTCCAAAAAATGTGTATATTGGAAAAAGTCTTGACCCAAAAATCAGAAGCAGACTTATCAACCTACTCAGGAAGTACAGGCATGTGTTTGCTTGGTCATATGATGACTTAAAAGCATATAGAGAGGATCTATTTCAACATGAGATACCACTGAAGCAAGATGCTAAACCTTTCAGATAGAAGCAGAGACCGATTAATCCTACACTAGCCCCTAAAATGTTAGAGGAACTTACAAAGTTAAGGGATGGAGCTATAATCAAACCTATTAGACACTCTTCCTGGGTTTCAAACTTAGTGCCTGTCAGGAAAAAGAATGGTGACATTAGACTATGTGTGGATTTCAGAAACTTGAATAAATCTTCCCTCAAAGATAATTATCCTCTTCCCAATATGGAGGCAATATTGCAGAAAGTTACTGGGTGTGAATTGCTATCCATGATGGATGGTTTCTCTTGCTACAATCAGGTAAAATTTAAGGAGTCTGAACAATTTAAGACGGCATTCACCACTCCGTGGGGAACATATGTGTATTTGAGAATGCCATTTGAATTAACTAATGCTGGAGCAACATTCCAGAGAGCGATGGATGTAGCTTTTGCTGAATTGATCAATAAGATTATGATAGTATATCAAGACGACTTGACAGCATATTCTAAAAAGGCCGAAGATCATTGCACACATTTAGAACAAGTATTTATCAAAGCCCTAGAATATGGGATATCATTGAACCCTAAAAAATGCCATTTTATAGTAACAGAAGGAAAATTGCTTGGTCATATAGTCTCGAAGGAAGGAGTTAAAATAGATCCTGAAAGGGTAAAAGAAATTGATCAAGTCCCTATTCCAAAAAATGTAAAAGCTATACAATCATTCTTTGGTCAGATAAATTTTGTCAGAAGATTTATACCAAATTTCGCAGAGATTGTTTGTCCTATATCGAGAATGCTGAAGAAGAATTCAGAAATGAAGTGGACAACAGAAACAGTGGAAGCATTTGGTAACATTAAGGAGGCTATCAAGCAAGCTCCAGTCTTAATATCCCCTGACTTCGGTAAACCTTTCCAACTTTTCTCATTTGCTTCCTATCATATAGTAGCAGCAGTGTTGTTACAAAAAAACAATGATGGACATGAACAGCCTATCTCTTTCTTTAGCAAGTCCCTTCAGAATGTAGAGTTGAAGTATGACATTATTGAAAAACAGGCATATGCATTGGTAAAAGCGGTAAAAAATTTTAGACCATATTTGGTAGGGGCTAAAATCATAGCATATGTTCCTAATGCTGCAGTGAAGGATGTACTGATCCAAACTGAGGTCACCGGTAGGAGATGTAGGTGGATCAATAGGATTCAGGAATTCAACATTGAAATCCAAATCACTAAATTAGTCAAAGGACAGGGTCTTGCCAAATTGATGGCTGAAAGTAATCTAGAAGCTTCCCAGATATGTAATGTTGATGCAAGTACCAGCATTGAACACACTCCATGGTATACTGATATAGTATATTATCTAAAACATATGAAGTGTCCTGAAGGATATGATGATAACAGAAGAAGGACACTCAAACTACAAGCTTCAAAATATGTACTCATTGGTGGGGATCTCTATTGGAAAAATAGAGATGGGGTTCTACTATTATGCTTGGACGAATATCAATCAAAACATATTATGAAGGAGTTGCATGAAGGCATGTGCGGAGGTCATTTCTCAGCAAAGACCACAGCACACAAGATCCTGAGGACAGGGTACTATTGGCCTAAAGTCTTTAATGATTCATACCAGTACACTAGAAAGTGTGAAGCATGCCAAAAGTTCTCAGGGAAGTTAAAGTATCAGGGAGCACTACCCTTAAAACCTATGCAGGTTGAGGCTCCATTTTATCAGTGGGGTATTGATTTTATAGGTGAAATTTCAGAGAAATCGAGTGGGGGGCACCGATGGATTTTAGTGGCTACTGATTACTTTACAAAATGGGTGGAAGCAATCCCAACCAAACAGGCTACAAGTAAAGTTGTGATTAATTTTCTAATGGATAACATTATATGCAGATTTGGTACTCCTGTAAGATTGATTACAGATAATGGGATGTGTTTTAGATCTGATGAATTCAAAGGTTTTTGCAATACACATGGTATCACTGTTTCTTATGCTGCTCCATACCATCCACAGGCCAATGGACAAGCTGAATCAAGTAATAAGAGCCTGTTGAAAATCATAAAGAGAATGTTGGATAAAAATAAGAAGGCTTGGGATTCAAAATTAAGAATGGCAGTATGGGCTGACAGGATTACTATAAAAAGGGCAATTGGGAGATCCCCTTATGAATTGGTATATGGAACACAAGCAAGATTACCATTGGAAAATCTTATACCAGTATACAAATTTATCCTCCAGGAAGACTTGAATATCCCTGAACCAATGGAGGAAAGGTTGGAACAATTGGCAAAGCTTGATGAAACAAGAAGAATAGCTCAGAGACAAAATATTAAATTACAATCACAGGTAAAATATCTCTTTGACAAGAAGGCCAAAGAAAGAAAGTTTGAAATAAATGATCTGGTACTAATGTGGAATGCAAGATGTCAGGACAAAGGAAAACATGGAAAATTTGAAGCCCTGTGGTTAGGTCCTTTTGTTATCACTGGCAAGGGAGGTGATGATTCTTACTATGTACAGAATATGTCAGGAGAGGAGCAGGAATTGCCTGTACATGGGCAATACTTGAAGCAGTTCTTTTCATAAACATGTACAAAGAGAATTGAGTGCTGCCAATGCATGGACAACATTCAAATAGTTCTCAAAATATCTTATTCCATGCACAGTAGTCTAGGAATCATTCCTGCTCCCCATCATTTGTTCTTTTCCTTATCCCAGTTTCATAAAACCTCACCCCAAAATAATAAAATATGTGGTCTACTTCCCTAGGAGATCTGGATCCTTGTTATACTCACAGGGAGTATACATCCCAGACAGAGCCACTGTTAGCACAGTAAAAAATTGAAATTTTTAAAATCTCCTTACCCCATCATATTTGAATAAATCCTGAAGAATATCCCAAAAAGACCATAATAAAAAAAAATTTCTCACAAGGTGTCTATGGATGAGCAGTGCCAAATTTCATCAAAATCAATCCATCGGCAAGAGGTTGTGTTGCTTACACCAATACATAAGGAATCGTTTGAAAACAACCATCGGCGTGAGAATAGAGATCAGAAGAAGAATTATGGAAGTCACCGATGGAGTGAGTAATGCCGATGACATTACATCGGCAAGAAAGGCAAGTGGTCATGCCGATCGGTATGACAAATATCTATCGGATAACTTTTTAAAAGTTGCCCCGATGGTATATATCATACCGATGAAGCATTTCAGCAGGAATCTCACCGAACATCCTGTGGGGGTAACGAAGCAAATAGTCATCGGCGAGAAATAAACTATCGGGATAGCAAACAAGTAAGCTTCTGATGATTAGAGTCTTAGCGATAAGAAAGCTTTCGGCGAGACTCACAGCGATACACATCTATCGGGATAACTCAGCATATCGGGATAAGGGAATTAGGTCTCGCCGATTCACAAGTCACGGCGATCAAAAGGCATCGGTAACACTTCAACATACTCTGTCTGATGAAGGATATGAAAAGGGCCATCGGGGAGATGATTTGGATCGGGATATCTTGATTTAGCTATCCCGATAGTGTATGTCATTCCAATAAAGATAAAGTCCATATATGAAAATGACTATCGGCGAGACAATAAAGATCGGGAGAACATAATTTTATTACCCCAATAGTATTAATCATCCCGATAAGCAAATCATATCGGTGGGACTTGCTATATCGCAGAGAGATCTAAAATACTTGGCGATGAGAGAAGTCATGCCGATGGCCGCGCCCACTTAAAACATGACATTACATAGCATCGGGAATACAAGCAAGGGGTCACGCCGATTGACTGTTCGCGCCATAAAAAATGTTGAGGTCGCCCAGACATTTCAAAAATCACGCCGATAAGCAGAGTTATGGCGATGTGAGACTTCACAGCGATGAACATTGAATTGATCAGGTGATTAATATAAATGACTACGAAATTCATACGATCACTATAATTGCAAAAAACCGTCTGAAAGGAGAATACAGAGGAATTCTTAGGGCAAAAGCAGAGGCTTCCAATTCCAGCCACCGAACAATAGGTACACCTACACAAACCATTATATTGCCTGTATTTGAATTTCCTGCCAAAGTTTTAAAATGGAAACTCCGGGAAAGGGAAAAGGAAGAAAGTCACAAGGGGAAACCAGTAAGCCTAAAAAACAAAAAACTGATCAAACCCTTGAAGAGAAAGTGAAAGATAGAAAATTAAATCAGGACCTAATTGATCAATTGCCTGGGTCAACTCCCAAGGCCAGGAGGTCTGCCCAACTCAGAGCAGAAGTAGAAAAATTGGAAGATAAACATAAACGCCTGGGAGATATCTGGACCCCAATTCGGGGGTATGAGCTTTTCAAATTTCACTATAATAGACGGTTTAGAAATGCTCCTGTGTCAAACCCATGGCACATGAATTTAGGCAAACTGGTTGTACCTAATGTATTCTTGAATGTAGAACTCCTTCAACTGCTAGCCAGACATTACAATTCAGGCCTGAAAGCTATCTGCAACCCTCAAGGAGAACCAATTGTACACCTGTCAAAAAATGCTATTTGTGAGGTGTATGATTTAGATGATTTGTGCACTGTCCCTATTGTTTATGAAGATTTGGATAAAGAGTATTGGAGAATGGATACAACTTACAATGGATGGAGGTTACCCATTCATAGGCCCAGGATTGAAGGAGAAGTGATACCCTTGATTGAGAATGATGGCCCTCCCTTTCATGTAGCCATTTTTGAACCATACATACAATATACTTACTATTCTATAGGCCAAGTCCTTGGCTCAGAGGTCCCTGAGTTCATGACTATTCCTCTGATGGTCATAGCCTCTGATATTCAATGTCACAATGCCAGACAATTTGATTATGCCTCCTATGTTGCTACTAGAATAGACTCTGGTCTATCTGCAATAAAAAACAATGCTCCAGCATGCTCTTTTGAGCATTACTCGATGCTTATGCATATGGTGTTATACTATGGCCAGGAAGTAGGATTGTGGCCAAGTGAGTTTCAAGGTGTTGCTGCGGATAAGAAAGGGGAAAAGATACCTGTACAAATGTGGACCAGAATCTGGGATAGCAGGTATGCCAACTCCAGCTATGCTCAATTTGAAGAGCATTGTGTAAAAGTGCTATATAGGTATTTCAACCACCCCTGTGAATATTCAATTTCAAATGAAATAAAAAGGTTCCTCAGACCTAAAGATTTTGGTGGTCCCCCTACAGTCACTCATAATTGGGGAGATTGGTACTGCTTTGAGGATGCCACTATGATCAGAGTTTATGGATTTGAGGATACTCCATTCATATTGCCTAAAACTGTCCCTGACAGACTTGCATATTTAGAAATAATTAGGCAAATGCATTGTTCGAATGTGATGCATCTAAGTTCACATGATAAACAATCATTCATGCCCAGCACTTTGTGTTTTGGTGATTTTACTGTGGTTTCAAAAGAAGGATACAATCTCATTTTAGATAAACTAATGCATTATAACATGGTGACTGCTGAGGTGAGGAAAGGGTTTGACCCTGAAGGTTTCATTGATTCTGCAAGAAGAAAACAGAATCTCAGTGGATACATGCACATACACTATCCACATGATGATGTCATTAGAAATTTGGAAGAAGCTGAAGTCGACTTGGTGGTAGAAAAATATAACAGAGATTTAAATGAAAAGAAAAAGCAGTTGGCAGAAGTTGAAGTGGTATCCTCTGAAGATGAAGAATTGACTGAACAAGAGCAGCCACAAGATAAAACAATAGAAATGTCTAAAAGAAAAATGCAACAATATCAGCCTCCAGTTGTGCTACATGATGAGGAGGGGTCTGCTGATGAAGATCCACGACAAAAGGCTTATGATTCTTTCATTTCAGATGATACATTCATTCAGTCAAAGGAATTTAAATCATTCCTGTATAAATACAAAGGAAAAGAAATTAGAGAGTCAGTAGATGATGTTTCTGCTGATAATGAAAAACAGTTATTAGATATGTTGAAGCAAACAGTAGATAAAGAAATGCAGGACATGACACCTAGCAAGGGTAGACAGTTACTCAAAGATGCAGGGGTTATGATTTTTCCTGGTTTGGATTTAAATTCTGCTCTGGTTTTTTATAGCTTTTTGAATAATGCTAATGACAAGTATAAGCTTACTCCAAAAGGAGTTAATGAAGTATATATGGGAACTAGATACAATAATGATGAAAATTCTTTGATGATATGGGCGTTGTATCCTCCCCATAAGAAGACGGCCATCATAGACACTGAAAAAACTTTTGGCCATGTTATGAATTTCAGAGCAGGTGAGACTGACCCTATAATTACTGCAGACATTGGTATCAATGTTGCAAAGTTAAATAAAGCACAAGCTCAGATGCTGATCAAAGAAAGAGATTCTTATAAACTGAATTGTGAGAGATTAACAAAAGAAAATGATTACTTGAAGGATGCTGTTAAGAGTACCTTTGGCCAATCCACAAAAAGAATAACTCAAGGTGAGAGCTCACAAGGTAGTCAAGTAATATCCCCTGATCAGGCCACACAAATTCAGATAGACGCATTTGTTACAGTACTGCAGAGCAGATATGCAAATATGGTACGGTGGTTAAACCAGTTTTGGGATAACTACTCAGAAATCATAAAGCAGTCAAAGAACATGAAAGGCTTGATAAGAGGATACAGGAAAAGATGATTGAGTTACAAAACAAAAGTGCCACTGATGGTACAGATATCTCTGATGCAAGAGCATTGTTCAAACAGCACCAGAATTATTATGACAAACTTAAAGCTGATGCTAAGGAAGGGATTGATGCTTCAAGTGCAGGAGTGCCTAGGTTATTTAAAGATAACGGAGAGGTAAAGAGCAAAGAAGAATGGATTATTGACTGTCAGATTATATTACACAAAGCCACAGGAGCTCTGAAAGATAAAGCCTCTGCATCCAAAGAAGTCTGCAAACAATTGGAGGAAATGGTTACTCTTGATGTAATTACCAGAAGCGCTATTGAGCTTACTGATTCTCACCGTGATCAAGAGTATCTAGATCATCTGGCTAAAGTTTATTTATGGCTGAATAGAGCCTAATTATGCTTATGTAATTATTGTTAATACTTGTTAAGTTCCCAAGAGACTTATTGAAGAGTTGTATCTCTTCATAGAAATATCTAAATAAGTTCAAACAATCGATGCTGAAATGATCATCAGCGGTAGAAGATATTCATATATACATAATATACAATGTCTCAAAGTGACTATGTTGCATATTTTATTTGAAGAAGAAATTTGAAGTTCTCTGATTCAGTGTTTCTATTTTGGTATCAGTTGTTTGTTGAAAATATTCAATTGTGTGGCTGTCTCCATTTCTGCATTTCCTTGTTATTCAGATTAAGATATCAAGTATATAGTTAATCTGTCATTACACACTTGCTGTATCTATGTGATTAATTTGGTTGGTGTCCATCTGAGGAATTAAACCCTTCTAATTTAGTCGCAGTAGCCTGGAAGTAGTAAGTTGGGATTACTAAGTAGAGCCATATAATTAGGATTACCATCCTGCCTCCAGTAAAATATTATCTGTTAATCTTGCCCATTCATTTCATTTGGTTCCTTCAAGTAAGGATTAAAATACCTTCTGGTGAATTATAAGATAATTGATTATATTGGTTGGATTGCTAAGAAGAGTTTGTCAATCACTTTCTTGCACGTTTATACAAGCTATAAACCAAAGCTGTGCCAAGCAATTAGAATTATTACCATTAAGAAACTACTGGTCTAAGTCCTTCAAATTGACTCTGTTACCCAACAAGGCACTAGTCTCATTCAACTCATTATTTAAAACCTTGATATTGCTTATACAATTTCTGCCAATCATTTATTAAACATTATACATAGAATTAATTAGTCAGCTTTTTTCATCTATCTTATATCCTATGCCATTATAGATAGATCTAGTTAGTCCACTCATCCACACTCAGACTGCTTTAATATTTCAAGGTTCACCCACCTAGGTGTAGCAGGACCTAAAGTGTAGGAAATCATCAAACCTCGAAGGTTGATTTCATCAAGTTAGTTCAAAAACGTTGCAAATCCAAACATAGAGCCTGGCATCCTCTTAGGATTAGCAACCTGCATTTTTGAGACCTAACAAAAGGTAGGGAGATGCAGATGCAAATGTGCTAGGTAGCAGCAGTCTTGAAGATGTTATGAACAATCAAAAATATAGGAACAATCCTAGATGACTATTCAAGGAGAACAGAAGCAATTCTAGTACACAGTGTCCAAGTTATTTTCTTCTTCATGCAGTGTCAGTAGCCATTCAAGAGGCAGAGCAGCATCCCCAACTCTATCTTTTAGAGGGACTCAAATTTCAAATGACAGAGAGAACTGACAAGTAAGGAAATAGTAAGGCATAAAGTTACAGGTGTAAGGTGTCTGTGGTAGTTGTATTGCTTGAGGGATGCATTGGCAAATGATGCTGATGGAAATAAGCTGGAGAAGAGTGTGCAACAGAATGGTTCTACACAGTAAAAGACAATTGATCAAGGAGTCCTCAGCAAGGTACAAACAGAAAATAGAACAAATATTTACCACTTTTTGTTGTGAATGACATGTAAAATTGTTGTTATAGTCAATTGAAATGGCCATATAAGCAATCTAAATGGTTGAAAAGCAATCTTAAGTGACTTTAACAAGTCATACGGAAATAACAAGAGTGATACAGGAGGGCCAAAAAAGTAGTGTCCTTTTGCCATAAGTGGATAAATACACCAACTAGACTTTCATATGGATCTTTTTTCCTTCTTACAGAAACAGAAGTATATATGTAATGCAGTCATGGTCGTAGCTAGAAGAGTACTCTTCTTCAAGACAACAACAAACCCATATAGAAATTTTTTTCAAAACTTCTTTTGCATTTTTAGAAGATACAGAAATAGGAAAATCCCTTGTTTGTCTTTACACAAACTATATGAAGAAAGATGTCCAGATCTAAGGCAAAAATCATGCATAAAGTGGTCAAGTTTAGGTATAGGAAGAATGTAAATTGAAGAGGGAGGTTGCAATGATCATG
This sequence comes from Cunninghamia lanceolata, assembly GCA_027924645.1. Classification (NCBI taxonomy): domain Eukaryota; kingdom Viridiplantae; phylum Streptophyta; class Pinopsida; order Cupressales; family Cupressaceae; genus Cunninghamia; species Cunninghamia lanceolata. Next base: position 3,021,178 of record BSBN01001495.1, on the reverse strand, counting down.
GCCGTAGTAGGAAAGAGTTTTCTCTTTATGAATATCACATACCCTTATCCTATATTCAAAACCCTTACCAGAATAGAGCAAACTGTCAAAAGAAATCAGAATGGTGAGGCAAGAATGAAGCCATACCTTGTATTCTTGCAAGAATGAGGAGCTATAGGCCACGGGTATGCCTCTTTGGCAGAGTTGAAAATGTAGGGATACAGTCGCCGACCAAAGAAATGCAAGAGATAAGAAAACCACAGTAAGAATGGAATGTAGAAATCATAAATGTTTAGAAGTAATCATGTAGCCATGACTAGCATGAAGACATTGCACAGAGAAACCAAGAGAATGGTCGAGTTCTTTACAAAGGGAGTTACCTGATGCAAAATAGTGATAGCTTAGAACATCAAATTGAAACTGCCAAAAACCTTCAAAGGCACACACAATCCAGAAACCCCATGGTGGCACTTCTCAAGAAGAACAATGAAAGGAATAGAAAGCAAAGTGATGTTCGAGCTAGGGTTTCAAGCACTTTTCACAAAAGTGATGCCCTAAATTTTTATCAAGCACTGATTGATCATAGATCCTTCAAGAGGTTTTTTTAGTAAAAGTCAAGTCATTAAAAATGGATGAATGTCCGTGGACCAAATACTCATCTCATTTTTTATTTGATTTTTACTAAGTCAAAATTTCAAATCATTATGAAATAAGGATTGTTGCCTTTATGTTTTTCTTCTCCATAGTAGTCGACAAGGCTGGTCGAATATTCCTTATGATTTATAAAGATCAAATTAAAAGTCAAATCCTATTACCTTATGCATTTTTTTTGCATACAAAGTCAAGACTAGAAGACATGATCAGATAAGGATAAGATAAGGATTTTACATGGTAATAACTGCATGGTACTATATGAAGACAAAATGAGATTGCAAGGTGGCAGCTACTTTTTGCATGAGGGAGATAATGGAAAAGAAGAGGATATGTTTTTGCATGATGATGAATATATGTAGCAGTGAGATAATTTTTTCATTATAAATGGAGTAATAAGGCAGAATTGGGGATATTTTTTTTCTTTTGATACAAATATGGAGTTATAAGGGTTTGTATGTAATGCCTTAGTTTTTATGCATTTTTGATAATGTAATTGGAGTGATAAGGGTATATCTTTCCCTTAGGCCATATTGGCATGCAAATGGATGTATTTTTCTCACAAGGAGCCATAAGGAGATTGTATTTTTCTCTAAGTCCTATTTTTTTTCAAATCATGCAAATTAGGCATGTGTATTTGGAGTGATAAGGAGTTTATATTTTTCATGCATGATTTTACAAATAAATCAAATTGTAAATAAATAATAAAGTAATATTCTTCAAATTACTTTATTATTTTCCACAAATTGTAAAGTCAAAAATAGTACAAGTTGTAACTAATAATAGAGTAATTATTTTAATTACTTTATTATTTACTCACAATCATTTTTGCAAAAGCAAAATCATGCAAATTGATGAGTTGAGTTAACTAGGCCACCTAGGAGATTTTTGCATGATTTGAGGAGTATTTTTAGGGTTCTTGGTCAACTTTTTGGTCAAGCACATGGAGAGGTCCAAATTGGAGCTATTTTTGCTCTATTTGTGGCAATTTGAGCCCTTATTTTTGGGGATTTTTGAGGTTGCTCGTGGATCACTTTGGATTGCTTATTTTTAGAGGCAGTTAGTTACAGTTCATATTTTGCATGCCTCTTAGTGAGAGAAAAGCTATATATTGTAAAGAAAAACCTATTTTTACTAGTTCTTGCCTTTTTGCTCTTATACACTTTGGAGAGAGAAAGAGTTTTTGTAGCTCACCATTTTTACAGTTTTATAGAGAAATCACAGCAGGTTACAGGTTCAATTTCTTTGTTTTCATGCAATTTTTCCTTTGTTCTTTGGAATCAAGTGGTTGCCTTTCTATTTAATGCGAATTGTATGAAGTGATTTGATGAAGTTTTACTATGTTTAAATATTAAACCTTTACACTTTTGCTTGTAGTATTAAGCATAGTGTTATTGCAGGTCTTAGGTTGTGTTAATGAAAGTAATCCTTTTATGTTGTGAAAAATCCTTTTCCTTCATAAAAAGCCCATTTTCAAGCCTTCCTTAGAAATACTTTTGTGATATTTGTGCCAAGATTGGATTGTGTGAGTCAGATTTTTGAGTTATATTGTGAACCAGATTGCGTATTTCTATCCATATTAGGTGCATCACCAAATTTTACAGTTTTTCATTTCCTTATAGTTTCATTCTTACCTTTTTCCAAAACAGAAAATCATACATTCCAATAGAATATTTTAAGGGAACCAGCCCACAATCTGGAGGTTCAAACTCACTATAGGTCACCCACAGCTTGAGTTTGTCCCCATGTTTCGAAGGATTGCAAAGTGTCACAGCTTTGCATAAGGGTGCAATCCTCATCGACAACACATACAGAATGAAGAAACATAGTTGGATATGGATAACGAAATAATTCATCATGAGCCATATACTCTTCAATTTGAAGAAGGATAGGACATGAAGTCAAATAGAGAAAACATAAATTCAAATGAAGGACTAGCTAACAATGAACAAGCATGTCTAGCAGAACAGGAAATGCACCAGGTTGTATTTTTCCTTTCTCCAGTGAATAATGTTAAATATTATTTTGATTATGGAGATTCAAGGGATAAGACATGTATATGGATTAATCATGAACATGATGAACTTCCTCAATTGCTAATCATTAGGGATTATTCTGTTAAATACAATGAATTCAGAATAAAAGAATATTTCTCATAATACACGGATGAATTTTCTAGGATTAGAACCCTGACTAATGTCATGATACTCCTACATAATTTGACAAAACATGCAAATACGGGGGTTGGTGGACCTTATCCTAGGTTTTGTTTGCCTTATAGTGCATTGTATATAGTCTGGTAAGGTAGTTGCTTCTTTCCTTTCTTCTCTAGTTTTGTCTTGCTTTGCTTTGTTTTCCTTTTGTAGTTAGTTGCTTATATAGTTGTTTGCTCATTTTGTTTTGTTTGTCATTTGTGGTTGAGTCTTTGTTTTGGTTAGGCAACATGAGGCACCTTTTCACTATAGAAAACTAGTGAAATTGTCAGAATTCAAGAAATGAATACAAGTTCTTACATAGGTTGTGACCCATGTCAATATAAGTATCCCTGATTAGGTCTGTGATGTCCTATTCATCAATGTTAACCTTTCTTGTTCAAGGAGATCCTCACAGAATACATCTAACAACCTTGGATTTATTGAACATACTAGTATAGTGTTAAGTGAAAAATCTAAAGGTTTGCTCTTGCTACCATTGCAATTCTCAACCTAATCAACAAGTACCCACACCTTGTGAAATGTGCTTACATGATCATATCTTATGAAAAATATATATATATATTGAATATCCAAAAGAGTAATTAGGTCATCCAACAAACTCTACTGGGGCTATAAACATCTGCTGGCAATAGGGCTCTACTTGGGAGAATTACAATGATAACCTTGCCGGGGATATGGAGCCTGTTGGCAGCAAGGCTCTATCTAGGTTAGCTATGAGGGTTAAATCAAAATATGTAGCTTAACACATATGACTAGTGTTTTCAATTTATCTTCAAGATGAAGGATATGAATCACATGCACACACCTGATTCCTTTTCAACATTGTTAAATTGATGAACATGACATCATTCAGAAAGGTTAGGATGCTCATATTTGATAGGAGTTGGAACATTATGTACCTATTTGTTCTCATCTCTTGAATTATTTGATTTTTTTTTGTTTTCTTTGGTGGCAAGTTGTTGTGTGGTTACACAACATGCCCCATTTTGCCTTAGCAAAACATGGACCCAACCTCTTTGTTTTGTTTTTGCTTGTTTTGTCTCTCCCTGGGCGGTAATGGTAAAAGTAGCATTAGTCAGTATACCTAAGTTCTTTCCTATCCTAAGCATGTTCAGATCTTGAAATATGAGGTCAAAATTTCCAAAGTATGAGTCTTCCCTCATAAATCCTACCAAATGAAAGAGTACAAAATTATAAGTAGGTTTGCCTTTTGGATCACCCTAAAATTCCTCAAGGATAAGAAGTTATGACTGGTCAAAGTTTGGTCAAACCTGATATTCCCAAGAGGGTCATATTCACGAATATCCCTGATATATGTTTTAATGAAGAGAAAGCTGATATCCACATATTTGCTAATATGCAAACGTCAAATTTAGGTAAAGGAAGTTATCTACCGTCAGGCACTCGCGCACATTCTCGGAGGGTCATATTTCCTAATATCCCTCATATTCACTAGTATGCGGATCACCTTCAGATATAACGTAAACACTTAGCATCGGCATGAGCCTTAATATCTATCATATTGGTTAAGATCCCTAATCTCCCTCAATATGACAGTGACGTCATCCTAACTCGATATAAAGGAGACCTAATATGATGATGACGTCATCAATATGCCTGACCTCGAAAAAATCATATTTCTCAATATTCATCACATTATCTAAGATCCCTAATCTTCACCAATATGACGATGACATCACCCAGATAATTTATCTGCATGGATATTAACCTTGTGAATATCCTGACTTTCTTTTAACACCCCGATCCAGATGACATCATGTCATCCCAGCTTTACAAAGAATGAGAAACCTGCTTACGTAATCCAGATATTGACTTAATATCCAGACATTCACAATGTCCATGGCCTATTATAATTGTTCACTACTTCAGCGTAGGGAATCTTCCTAAAGATGTTGATTCCATGCGGGGCTTCGCATGGTTGCCACATGGTTATCCCGACGACATGTCCTGATTGACTTTTCAACTAAATTCTGACTATGAACATTATGCTTAAACACTTAACGTCCAGACTTTCCCTAATATGATGATGATGTCACTTGATATCTGCTACCCCAATTGGATGGTAGCACACCCTCGCAGGAGAATCTTGTCAACACAAAAGATTCTCCACGTTGTTGCAAGATTGAGACACGTGTCCACATGGACATCTCGACTTATTAAGGATAAATTTGGAATCTGATAACATATTTCTGGTCAGCAATGACTGACTTGGTCGTCATGCTGACGTCATCATATCTAGATATCCACATTTTACATATCTGAAGCATCTCATTCATGACCCGATACTCATTGTTGAAGACATCTCGAGCCTGATATTCATTGTTATGAGGGATATCTTGACTAGATAGTCGTATCTAGATACTCGGAGCTGATATTCCCATCCCAGATATCCATATCCGGATCTCCTCTCACTTTTGATGTTAAGTATAATTTCCTGCAAGATCATCAAATGATTAAAATCTGTATGTTTTGTTGCAAGGTATTGGAGCTGATTAAAGATTGGAGATAATGTTATGCAATTCATGCAAGAGAAGAAGAAGGTTGGATAATGAAGCAAAGAAAGTTGAACCAGATAAAGTTGCAGACAAATGGAGGAATTGCACACAAATTAGAATATCACCAAGTATGTTGTCTGCCAGTTGAGAGTAGACCAAGTCAAAGATGTGGGGAATATTCTCTTGTGCTAATTGTTTCCAGCCGTGATTTCCAATTGGCAATCACGTGCCCCATTCCTGACCATTGGATCATCGTGATTGGATCCTAACCATTGGATCGATGTAATCATTTCCTGTCCTTGTTCTATATAAGGATGTGGATTGCCATTTGAAAATTATTGGATGCTTAATCAAGTTTGGACTATTGAATGTCATGGCCAACACTCAAGGTCAATTGTAAATGTATACACCTTTTGCATGCTTAATGAAGATGAAGACTTGTGATTAAAACTACATTGTAAATTCTGCATAATCTGTGGATGAATTCTGGATATGTACTGTGATTTGCTGTCCCTTGGAGTGCATTTCAATTTGTGCATGTTGTATTCATTTCTTTTCTTTGAAGATTCACATCAATCATATCTAGCTATGGAATGACCTGGTGAACATATGGTTTGATTTTCTTTTCTTCATGACAGTGTCAAGGATATATGTGGATCAATGACTAAAGATTCATTTAATTTCAATAAATTTAGAATGTTAAGTTTTAATTTCTTTAAATTTCATTTGAATCACCATCATCAATACTGCAAATAATAGAAAATGATAAACAGAAAAGAGTAAATATGCAGACATCTATAGACACATGAATATCATATGCATATTTGAGCAAACAACATGTAGAATTGAAAATATCATGCAAATACACAAAAAAATTATAGGAATCATGGAAATATCAACTTATAGGCACATTATTTAGAAGAATTTAAGGTGCAAAAGCAAAATTAAGTCAAGATTAGTTCAAGTTCAAGTAAATCAAAGATAATATTAGAAGAACTAATTAAATCTAGAAATATCTTTACAATCAGTCTAAGCCAGAGACAAATTCCAGTGAATTACTCCAAGTTAGAATCAAATTGATGTCCATTTGTTTAAATCCTAGCTAAATAATATAAGATTTAACAGAATTGTTGGAGATTTGTGCAGAGTGGGCATAAAGGACAGGATATTTGAAGGAATATTAAAAAACTTTGCAAAAATTACTGAAGTACATAAGGCCCCAAACTGATTAACAGAAACACACATTGACCTCTAAGTACATCAGATCATTATGAACTAATGCACGGAGACTTAGGATCATAAATTCATTCTGAATTTATCATATCTTTCAAGGTAAATAAAGGTTTGTTGTGTAACTTTTATTTCATGTTGTTTTGACTAACAATCATCACCAATAATGTCCTCTCTATGTCTTAGGCAATCCCATTACAAAATCCATACTTATGTCTTCCCAAGGTCTCTCTGGTACTATCAAAGGTTTATACAATCCAGTATTCTGACTACTCCCTTTTGCAACTTGACAAACTCTACAATTCTACACAAATTTCCTAACATCTTATGTATCTGGGGCCAAAAGTAATTCTCACTCACCAAAGCCACTATCTTATCAATACCAAAATGTCTTGCCAATCCACCACTGTGTTTTTCTTTGATCAAATTGTCTCTCATGGAACTTCTATCTATGCATAGTTGATTTCCTTTGAACAACATATCTTCCTGAATGAAATAATCCAACCACTTACTCCTATCTGTCACAACAAGTTCCTTACATGCTTTCCAAGGTTCTACAAAATTAGTGTCTCCCTCATACATGTTCTTCAATTCATCAAATCCTAACACTTCAAATCTCATCTCTGTCAGCAAGTTTCTTCTCCTACTCAATGCATCTGCAACTTTGTTTGATTTTCCACTCATATGCTTCAACACAAATGTATAACTTTGCATGAACTCTACCCATCTCATATGTCTCTAATTCATGTTACCTTGACTGTTCAAATATTGCAAAGCTTGATGATCTGTATACAACACAAACTCCTTAGGCAACAAGTAATGTCTCCACTTCTTCAAGGGTTGAATTATGGCATAGAATTCCTGGTCATAAACTGAATATGCTACTAGTCTACCTTCTTGACTTAACACTGCTCCAATTGCATTCCCACTTGCATCACAATCTACTTGAAATACCTTATTGAAATTTGATAATGCCAAAATAGGTTGCTCTATCACTTTCTGCTTCAACAATTCAAAACTTTTATCTTCTCCTATTGTCCACTTGAAATCTTTTCTATCACCTCTCATTGTCTCTGTCATAGGGTTACAAACTGAACTCAAATTTCTGATGAACTTCTGGTAGAAACTAGCAGATCCATAAAATGATCTAACTTCTCCAATTCTCTCCGGTGTAGGCCATTCAACAATTGCTCTCACTTTCTCAGGTTCCATCTTCAATCCTTGCACAGAAATCACAAATCCCAAATATACTAGTTCTTCCTTCATGAAATTACATTTCTTATGTTTATCAGCAATTTATGCTCTCATTCTCTACAAAACTTGTCTTAGGTGCTGCAAATGTTCCTCCTTTGTCTTACTAAAAATTAGAATGTCATCCAAATATACAATAACAAACTTACCCAAGAATCTCTTCAAAATTTCATTCATCAATCTCATGAAATTACTAGGTGCATTTGTCAATCCAAAAGGCATCACTAACCACTCATACAATCCTTCATTTGTCTTAAAAGTAGTCTTCCATTCATCTCCTTCTCTGATTCTGATCTGATGGTATCCACTCTTCAAGTCTATCTTAGTGAAATATCTTGCTCCACTCAAACAGTCCATGATATGGTCCATCCTAGTTAAAGGAAATCTATACTTAACTGTGATCTTGTTTATTGCTCTAGAGTCTGTACACATTCTCTATTCTCCATCTTTCTTTGATGCTAATACTATAGGTACTACACAAGGACTCAAACTTTCTCTGATCAATCCTTTCCTCAACAATTCTTATATCTGTCTATTCAATTCTTCATTTTCTATCGATGTCATTTTATGTGCTGCTTTGTTAGGTAAACTAGCTCCAGGTATAAGATCCATGTGATGACTAATACTCTTGATTGGTGGAATTGCTTCAAGTACATTGTCTAATATGATGTCTTCATACTCTATCAGTAACTCATTTATCTCCTTTGGTTGTGATTCTTCATTTTCCTTATTCAATGTTTCAGGCTTCTTAGGAATCAAGGCATAACACATATTCTCATGTCTCAAACCATCCAGAAATTTTCTTCCATCTACCAAACAAATTCTAGCATTCCCACATACTTCACTCTTATGATCATCCTCCAAAGGAATCAAAGTAATTCTCTTTCCATTCGTTGTTATAGTGTATGTATTCTTTCTCCCATCATGTATATATTTTCTATCATACTGCCAAGGTCTACCTAACAAAATATGGGAAACATCCATAGGCATAATATCACACAAGACTTCATCATGATAAGCTCCAATATGAAATTTCACCAAACATTGTTCACTCACTAGTACCTTATGATCATCTTGAATCCATGCTATCTGATAGGGCTTAGGGTGTTTCAATCTTTCCAACTTCATCTTAGTCACCATCTCTTTTGAAACTAGGTTATCTGAACTACCACTATCAATAACAACTTTGCAACATTTACCTCCTGATTTGCATCTTGTTCTAAACAAACTTTTCCTATGTGGTGGTTCCTCATTTGTCTCTGCTTGAAATAGTGCTCACCTCATCACAAGTGATTCTCCTTTCTTAGGTTTACCAACTGAACTAGGTGATCCAATAGGTTCTTCTTCCACATAGGCTGCTCTTCCACTATTCTCTGTTCTCTTGCTTGTACTCCCCTGATTACATTCAAATGCTCTATGTCCTTCACCTCCACACTTGAAATAGGTTCCTCTAAATGTTCTCCTATCAAGTCCTCTTCCTTCTTTTCTATATCCTTCATTCCGGTACAGACTAAGGTTTCCTCTTTGGTAGAAATTTATGTCATCTCTTTGGTATGCATTGTCATCACTGTCCTCCTTCTTGAATGTGTTCTCTTGTCTATTATGCTCTGCATATGATCTCTCTCCTCCAGAAAATGTTCTACCTCTCAGAAGTTTACCTCCTCTTCCTCTCTATCTCTGATCATGCCTCTTGTTCAAATTTTCTTCAATTTTCAGGGCAAACTGATATGCTTCCTCCAAAGTTGTCTTCCTTACCAAGCTTAGTTCTTCTTGAATGTTCAATCTCAGTCCATTGATGTATCTAGCCAATTTCTCCTTGATTTCTTCACTATGTCATGTCCTTATGATCATCTTATGAAATTCTTCAGTATACTCCTTCACAGATTTCTCCTTTTGTTTTAGGTTTTGCAATCTCTTCAATAATTCCAACTCATAGTCAGCATGTATAAATTGATTCTTCAATTTTGTCACCATTCTATCCCACTTTGTAATCTTTTCTTTTCCTCTTCTATTTCTATCCAACTAAACTTCTTTCCACCATATAGAAGCATGTCCTTTCAACTTTGTCTTTGCAAATTTCACCTTCTTCGAATCTTCCACTTCTTCATATTCAAAGTATTCTTCCATGTCATTTATCTAGTATATCAACTCTTCAGGGTTCAAATTGCCAGTGTAATTAGGTAAATCAACTCTAGGTCTCTTTCCAACCTTTGAAACAACTTGCAACATCTTCACTTGATCTTATTCTTCTTCTTCATCACCTCCTAGGGTTTTTCCAATTTGTTCAACAGATTGAAATTCCTCTTCATCATCACTTTCAACATTAGGTCTCAGTGTCAATCCTCTTTGCCTATCTTCCTCGACAACATCCAATCAAATTCCCATTGTTTTCATCATTTCCGTCATCTCATCCATTCTACCAGCTATTGTTCCAATAGCAGGGGCTCTCCTCAGCGACATTCTTCCTAGGATTAAGTGTAAACTGCCTCAAATTCGGTGATCAGGATACAAGGTGATAATTGCCTCACAATTGGTGATTGGTTGCGACACGAGTAACCTACCTCAGATCGGCAATATGTCCACAGCAAGATCTTAAAAAATTCCTTCACCAATTTCGCTCACTTCGCTCCCAAAGATTCAAACTTTCGCTCTAATACCACTTGGTACAGTCACGGTAGGAGGGTTCATAGAATGAACTGTCTAGACCATGCAGTAGGAGTAAACATAATGGAAACAACTCAAAGATATGAAACAAATGTAGATTCAGTCATTCAGTAAATCATAGAATTCAAATACAAATCGGCCAACAACAAGCGAGCTTACAATTAAGGCTCATAGGCCTGATTATAGAATATGCGCAAGATAAAGCTTTGAAGCTCCTTAACAAAGAATTCAAACTATCAATCTTCTAAATCATCAGAACTTGATAACTACTTTCCTAAGCATCTATTACATAAATATATATCATCTATGAAACCAAAGATTCCTCCCCGTCAGCCAAGGAAGATCACAACTCCAATGAAGAGTTGTAACGTGTCTACATGGATAGGTCGGACCTAAACATGAAGAACTCCTCTACAAGTGAATGGAATGATGTGCAGATCTCAGGGAAGGTCAACCACGAACCCAACAACATTAAATGATGTGTCATTAAGCTTTGAAGGTTGTGAAATGCTCCGCAGGTCTTCTCCTCTAGCTAATTATATGAGACTGTCAAGAATGCTTTGCTCTGAGAAAATAGACGATCTTCGGATAGCGATAACTTTCTGGTACTTAATCCAAATGCTTTGAATTCTAGATATGATGTAGATGGGTGAATCTAGATGCTAACTCCATCTCCACAAGATATGAAATGCAACCGTGGTAGAATGCAGACCAAAATACAGGAACTACTACTGACTAAACTGTCTGAACTGAATTGGAAAATGAAAAGAAACAAACTAAAATGTGAACAAACTAAAATACAAATGTTTTTGGTTGATGCAAGATTGCTCTTGAACCAGTGATGCTCCTACATCAATTACAATTAACCTCCCTTTTACATGCTCTTATGTGTCATGAGAATCTATCATAAGTAACTCCCATCATGATGACTTAAGATGCTCTTACACACCTTACAAGATGCTGACACATGGCGAAGAGTGCCACCTCAATGTGGGATGCCAAGTTCTTCATGTGAGGACAAAATCATGAAATATGAACACTAGTGCCACCTCAAAATGGGACACCAACTTTACCATGTGAGGATAAAAACACTATTGGCATAAATATTTAATACTTTGTATCTAGGAAATGTGCATGCATTTAATGTTTTGATAAAATAATAGGCAATTTTTACTTCGAGGGCGGTGCCCCCAGCAGCTCCCGTTGGGGGTGTTGCCCCCAAACCCCCACCGTGGGCTCCACCCTGGGACCCCACCGGGGGAATAAGCCCCTTGGGCCCCGCAGGAGGGGCTCTGCCCCCCCTGCACTCCCCAGTTAAATAATTTGGGGGGAAACCGTGCCGAAAACAAGTGGGGAAAATTTAACCTCCGAGTCTGATTAGGCTCCATATAACAACACCTAATATGATATATTCCTAATTATGATAAGTTAAGAACTTCTAGCATGCTTAACATTAATAGATTCATTTATTAGTTTTAGCTATTCCTTAAGATAACTTAGTTAGGATGAAGGGGTGTGCCCTACATAGTTATACATATAAATAAGGAGAGAGAGACTCTGCCAAACTATCATATCTTATAATATTGAATTCACATATTATTTTCTGACTATTGGAGGTCCGTCCCTCAAAGTGGTCTATTTTTTTTACTAATTTTTACATTTATTTCCAAGAAATATCATAACAAGTGGTATCAGAGCTATGATTTGGGCCAAGATTTTTGTTTCCACCATAACTTTCAAACCATTGCAAATTTGGACCTAATTTTTTCTAGGTTTTGATTTATTTGGTAGGTAAGGTTTCAGGTAAAAAATCAGAGTTCTATTATAAGTTTTATGCAATTTATTTTAATTTTATGTTTTTCATTAATTGGATCTACAGGCCACAAATTTTAGATTTTTTTAAAAAAAATTACATTTTTGGAAATATAACAAAAAATTAGGTTGGGTCAGTTCTTTGTATTTTATTATTAGAGATAAAATATAGTCCATGATTTAATGGTCAAAGTTAGGTCAATTTTTTAATATTCTGCTCTATAGGGCAATTTTTGGAATTTTTGGAATTTTTTTTACATTTTTGGAAAGATATTGAAAAACTAGAGTTTAAAATACATACACATCAAAAGCCATGTCATCTTTAGGATTCAAAGCCTTTTCTAAAAATATTGAACCCAATGACCTTTATTTTCTACCACCTAAAATTGAGGATAAAATTCATCTGGGATGTGAAACAATGGTACATTTTATTAAGGATAGTTTGATTGACCCATTTGTATCATCTTTCAATAAAGGTTTAGATAGTTTGAAACAAGAACTATTATATGAATTTAAGTCCCAACAAAACCACCTAGGTGGGTACAACCCTAATAGACAAAATCAAGAGATAAAACAACCTTTTCAAAATCCAAAAATGAACTTACCCAGAATAAATATCCCTAAATTTGATGGTACTGATGTAACTTCATGGATAAGTCTCATGGAACAATACTTTAAGCTTCATATAATATACCAGACAATGCAATGGTTGGCATAGCCTCATGATATTTAGAATCAAAACCTCATCTATGGTACCAATGGAGGATCAATAACAAGCAAGGGCAAATACTTAGTTGGAAAGAGTTTAGTAATGACTTAGCAACACTCTATGAGTAACCATGGAATGGAATCTATGATACCCAATTAAATAATTTAAAATAATTAAGGGCTATAGTTGAATATAATGTTGATCATATGAGATTGGCAATTTGATCTCATGAGGTGACACCTTATCAAAGGCTACAACTCTACATCAATGGAATTAATGATAAAATTAAGCACGAGGTTTATTTGTTGGAACCTTGTACAATTAGGAGAGCTATGCAAATAGAATTGCATATTGAGAAACATAAATCCACCACCAAAAGTTCCACACAAGGTCAAACCACAGGATTGGAAGACAAAATTGTGACTAATCCTATTGATAAAAATGAGGACAACTTATTTAATCTAAGAAAAATTAGTAAGCACTCTCCTCAACAAGAGGAAAATAAAATAGAAAAAGATCTTTGCTCAAATTGTGATAGAAATGGTTGGGGGTTCATAACTATACCAATAGTAATAAAATAATAACAATTATCAAGAATGAGGTTGAAGAAGAGAGAGAGAAGTGGCTACAATAGAACCAAATGTGGAACTTGATCAATAAAACTCCACCACTAGAAGTTCCACTCAAGGTCAAACCATGGGATTAAAAGACAAAAATAATTCTATTGAAAGAAATGGGGATAACTTATTTAACTCAATACATATTAGTAAGCTCTCTACCTCTTGTTGGAATGGTGATAGGAAATGGCCTAGAAGTCATAAGTGTACTAATAGTGAGAAAACACTAACGATTATCAAGAATTAGGTTGAACAAGAGAAAGAAGTAGCCGCAAAAGAACCAAATGTGGAGCTTAAGCATGAGAATTCTAAGGAAGTATAATGTACTACTATCTCCGTACATACATTGAATGGAACAAGTGCACCACAAACACTCAAAGTAATTGGTTATATCAAAAAGAGAAAGGTGATAGTGTTGGTTGATTCAAGTAGTACACACAATTTTATTGATAGAAGATTAGCTAATGAGCTCAATTGTTTTGTGTATCCAACATCTAATTTTTAGGTCATGATAGCTCAGATGGGAAACAACTCTCTTGTGGTGGGAAATCTCATCATATAAAACTCTCTATGGGAAATTATCAAATATATTCATAAATGTTCTCTATCCCAATTGGGGGAGTAGATGTAATTTTGGGTGTACAATGGCTTAGACAGTCAAGAACAATGACTTTCAATTTTCAAGACTTATCCATGGTTTTTAATACACATGGGAAGAAGTATAAACTTATAGGGATACAATCACCACCAAGTCAAATTATTAGATCCCATAGGATGGAGAATTTGCCTAAGAAAGGTCCTTAAAAAATAAGGGCACAACTACATTTTATAGAAGCATAAGAAATGAAAACTCAAGATCGACCAAAACTTCAAGAGATCATTCAACACCATCAACATGTTTTCCAAGAACCCAAGGGTCTACCTCCAATCAAAGACCATGATCAATCCATTGGATTAATACCAAGAAGTATTGTTTATCCCAACAAAAGTGCCTATTCTTCCCTAATGATTATGGTTAACAAAAAGGATGAGTCATGGAGAATGTGCCCAAATTACATGGAGCTCAAGAAGATCACTCTTAAAGATAAGTTTCATATTTCTATTATTAAGGAATTGGTAGATGATTCTAATCTTGTAGTTTTCTTTACTAAGCTAGATTTAAATTTGGATTATCATCAAATTCAACTAAAGGAAGAGGATATAAATAAGACTACATTTAGAACATGTGAGGGTCATTATGAGTTATTAAATATGTCATTGGGTGTCACTAATACCCAATCAACATTTCAAAGCCTCATAAATTTAGTGTTCCACCCATTTGTTCAAAAATTGGTGTGGGTATTCTTTGATGACATCTTCATCTATAGTAAAACATGGAATGATAGAAAATACTCTAGAGTTATTAAGCATTGAGGGAAACACCTTTTTCAAGGGGATGAAAATGTTATGATCCTAATATGATATATTTCTAA
Source organism: Cunninghamia lanceolata (assembly GCA_027924645.1). Taxonomy (NCBI): domain Eukaryota; kingdom Viridiplantae; phylum Streptophyta; class Pinopsida; order Cupressales; family Cupressaceae; genus Cunninghamia; species Cunninghamia lanceolata. The sequence goes on along the minus strand of BSBN01001495.1, from coordinate 3,006,061 downwards.
TTATAATAAGTTAGGCACTTGTGGCATGCTTAACCTTAATAGATTCATTTATTAGTCTTAGTTATTCCTTAAGATAACTTAGTTAGGATGAAGGGCTGTGTCCCTACATAGTTATGCATATAAATAAGGAGAGAGAGACTCTCCCAAACCATCATATCTTCTAATATTGAATTCACATATCATTTTATGATTATTGGAGGTCACCCCCTCAAAGTGTTCTACTATTTTATTGATTTTTACATTTATTTCTAAGAAATATCATAACAATAGGTCCTAAAAATGCCCCTAAGAATTCTCCACCAACTACCTCCACTCTTCAGGATAAATGCATGATAATGAGCAATGTTACAACTACCTATGTTATCTTAACTTATCTCAACTGCTTTTTGCATGCATATAGTGTTGATAACTAAGAGGGGGGGTGAATCAGTTATCTTAATTACTTTAACTTTTTGTTCTTCTTTAACAACTAGTGCAGCATCAAATCATATAAGCATGCATAACCAAGAAAGCAGAAATAAAATCAATACACATAACATAATGATTTTGACATGGAAAACCCTGTTAAGGGAAAAACCACGGGGTGACTAACCCAAGATTGTATTCTCTGTTAAAAGAATAAGGTAGTACAAAATGGCACTTGCCAATTAGGGCTCACTGCCCGAGCACACTGCTCACAAGAGGCTCACTGCCTACAATAGTTTATAGAAAGAAACCAAGTACTTGAACTGATGAGAAGCATCCACATATGCTGAGGTTTAGTTCCAGTTAGGCTCAATATACTGATCTACTACACTTCATTCTTCCTCTGCTTAGTGTTGTTGTTCTATCACATACCGAACCTGTATTATTGCTTCCACATTGCTCTCTTCTTTTCTTCGCACTTTAGAACATACCACACACACCTTCACATCGAAATCCATCTGGTATATATATTCGCACCAAGGAATTCAACATCTTTCTAGTCAGCATTCGGAATACTCAAGATTTTCCCAAACTCTGGTCTGTCGGCTGAATCCATGCTTACTAAGTGATGTGTATCAAAAAAATAGTTATAGGAGTCATCAATCATGTCGGCCAACTATGAATGATCCCTCAAGAAACTTGATCACCATCAATTTCTTATCTGGACTAAGGTCTGATGCTCTGCTAGTCAGTTCTTCCTCAATCTACTCTGCCAAACAGGAACCCAACACTTAGGTGCTCATATCTTTTCACTCTTTCATCATCGGAGGCTCAATCTCTAGAATCTATCAGTCATGATACTCCTCTTGACTTCTGTTGTACCCAACCAAAATTTTTGCTTCATTAAGGCATTTTGAAACAAGACTAGAAAATTTTTCGTCAAAAAGTTAAAAAAGCAAAATTTTTAAAAATAGACGTCGAGTTAGGTTTTCTGGGTTTCTTGAGATATGAATACTAGCAAAACTTTCAAAAAACAAAAAGTTTCTAAAAATAGAATCTCCAAATCATGTGTCGCACTCGATTCTCATTGGTCGATTTTGCTTCACGATCGGCGCAATGCAAACAGAATCTTCAAACAACCAAGTTTTCTCTACTGGGTCATTTCTGCTTTTTCAAAAGGCGAAGCATGAGCTCAAAAGTCATCAATAGGGGAAATTTCACCTACAAAATCTCATCAACAAGTTTTCAACACTATTCCAACGACGCAGAACCGACGAATAGTTGTCGACTCGACGATGCATGCAAAACGATGCAAGATGGATCCAAGGTGAATTGAAAAGTTGGAAAATCATAAATTTGACTAAGTCTGGTGAAACCAGGTGCCCCAAGTGGCTTGGGGCACCCAACTTCTCCTGTGTTAGTTTTTTTTACGTTTTTCGAGAAACGTCAAAAATGCTTCCGTCAACTCTTTCCCGGTTGGTCAAACTTGGTCAAACTCGCTCAAAAGTTAGTCAAAGCTAGGATTTCATCACAGATATGTTCAGACTGCTTAGATCAGCTTCCGTCCTACCTCGACATTCGTCAAAATGACCGAAATTGGAGATCGAACAGGAGTTGTGGGCACGGAAATCAAGAAAAGGCACAAAAAGTGAATTTTTCAAAAAAAATTCTAAGTGTTGGCAAACTACGTGCCCCAGGTGGCTTGGGGCACCCAAAATCTCTAGAGTTAGTTTATTTTTCAAGTTTTTCTTGAAAAATGTGAATTTCCTTCTATCAGCATGGATCGATTCAAAGTTAATCAGTTTGGCACATTTTTTGAGGCAAATAGAAGGTACAATCAACTCAATTTTCATCAGCCCTACATATTTGCCAGATCATCAGACTCATTTTCATCCCATTTGATAGAAATTGACAGCCAAACAGGGGTCCTGTGCCACCGGAATGCACATGCAAACCAAGAAATTGAAGAAGTTGAAAATTTTGAAAAAATGGCTAAGTGTTGGGAAACCAGGCGCCCTAGGTGACTTGGGGCGCCCAACTTGAGTAGTGTTAGAATATTTTCATGTTCACAATATTTTTTGACATGTTTTGTTATCAATCTTCTCCCTTTGGTAGTTTTCAGGAAGTCAAACCTAGTCAAACGATGTCAGATCGTCAGTCGGAGGCAGGGGATGGAATCTCAGTTGATCAATCTCCAAAATGTCAAGATCTGTTAGCTTTTTCAGTCAAATGGTGACATTTTTCCACCTTGTTGAAGTCAAAGACAAGCCATATTTAAGTCAAAACAAGTGTTGAAGTGTCGAAAATGAAGTAAAATTTGCTAGCACTTCTTTCAACTCGCGTGTTCGATGACATCATCAAAAGAAGATATTTTTTGTCATCTTGCACATGAAGCCATAGGCAGCTACAAAATAGGGATTCTTCCTATTCAAAGACATCCACTTGGATTTATGCTTTAAAAGTTGCTTTCTTCATGGATGAGGGTGAAGTTTTATTCTCACACAAATAAAGCTATTTTTTTGCCTAAAAGATTTATAAAGACAAGGATTTGGCTTCTTTATTTCATTATCTTTTGCAGGTTGCATCCAGAGGAAAGATTTTATTTTTCCTTCAATAAAGATTCGAAGACCCAAACCAAGTTCTTTTTCAGTGTTCTTCATAGTTTCGGGTTGAGGAAGAAGAGAGGCTTGCTTTTTCAGGGCCATTGTTTCAAAGGGATCATTTTTCAGAAATCTGACTAGAGATTTTTCAATTTTTGTTGAGATGGGTCCATCCAGATTATTATCCTCTTGAAGATTGGAGTTTTGCTTTTTTTTGGGAAACTATTTTTTTCCTGCTTTTTTGAGAAAATCTCCGCTTTTTCAAAATCTGATAATTTGGGTTGCTTTGAAACAGAATTGTCTACAAAACCCATGTGCCAACTTTTTTAGCTGACACTCTGTTTTTTCTAAAAATCAGAAAATAATTTTTAGCCACTTGTCTAAGATTTTTCCGACATAGGCGTGTTCACAGTTGATTTTCAAATCTTCCAATATGCAGTACTCTCCAACACAAATCAAACACAAAACGACGTTGGTTCACGATTACATAAGAACTTATGAAATAGACTTACATAAAATTTTTCCAGTAATCAATTTACACTCTTTGGAGGATGCAGGGAATAATGCTATCAGGAATCTTGGGCACTCCAGTTTGCTTGCAGCAACATCGTTTCCCATCACAGTGCAAAGTATCGAGTTTGTGATTGCTTGCATGACGCATTACAATTCGGTCACAAGAGAAATCCAGTCAAGAGATGGACGTGTGCTCTGCAGCCTAAGGCCAAATGACATAGAGAAGTGTTTTACAATACCTGTTTGGAGAGAAAACTTAACTATTTCACTTGAAGAATGCAAGAGGGTTTGGAACAATGATAAGGAAAAATACTAGAAAAATATTGGTCAGAGATGATTAAAAGAGAAGCAGAATGTCATGCCAAAGAATGTTGGACGTGGAGAGTTCAAGGAGGAACATGCAATAATGATTACTCTGCTAAGTCGGATCACAGGACAAGAAGATGCTAACAAGTTCCAGCCTTGGATGTTTTATATTATGTCCCAGATTGTTAATGGAACCGAATTCTATGAATGGTTGGCACTCATCAGTGATAGTCTCCACCAACAAATTATTGATTTTCAAAGGGCTCATGAATTCCATATGATATCATACCTTGTGTATTTGATGGCTTTTCAGGGTCAATTCAGAGGTTTGAATGTTGTTGGAACTCTAGGTACTCAGCATGTGTATCATCATTTCCCACAATTAGAGATCTCTCAAGATGAACGACATTACAGGTGGGTGAATGATGCATTCTTGATGCATGCAGTGTGAGATATGGACAACGAGTTGCATATACAGTTTTCAACAGAGGCCAGAATAGCAATGGCAGAATGGGCTATTGGTTTATCCAATTTCCCACTTTTTCCTACATCAGAGTATATGGCTTCGCATGAGAGCCAACCATTTTGCCACGATATCCTACAGACGAAATTGCATTTATGGAATTTTTGAGGCAAGCATATGAAGTTCATACTTTTTTGCGTAGAAGCTGCAAGACAGCCTTCAATTTTCCACTTGGGATGAGTATTTACAGATGTAGATCTGGAGAAGATGCCAAGGCAATTGGTAATGAATCATCCAGATATGGTCTTAATTTTTTTGATAGGAGATCTTCATATGATCCCTGTGGTGTTTATGCATCACATCTTGGACAGAATTATATGCACAACTTTGCAGTTGAAGACTTCTGGGCTAATTGTGGTAATGAGTATGAAGTGCGAGAACGCAGTTACAGCAGATTCACTCTTTAGCAGATGTCTAATATCCTATCAGAAGATATAGAGGGTTTGACAGAGAGTGATGAAGTTTTACTTTCCACGTATTTCAGAGACCAAATTGAGCAACAACTGTTGACACCAGTTAATTGGTCAGTAAAAGAGAGCACTTCCATTGAAGAAAGAACAAGTCGAGTGGTTAAAAATAGTTTGATATTCTTGAAGACTAAGCAAAAGGATGATATTCCATTAGCAGAGCTGCCAGTTGTGCAACCATCAGAGCCTTCCACTTCCAAGCCAAAACGAAGGATAAAATCTATGAGTGTTCTTCCAGAAGGAACGAAAATGGCTAAGGTAAAGAGGAAAAAGGATGAGTCTCCAGATCATGTCTAGCAGGAACAACCACCAATTGAACCAGAAGTTCCTATTGAAACAATGCCGCATGTTGAAGTGTTACCTTCAGATCATGTCTCTCCACCTTCTACGCCGATCACTTCTCCTATCCACATAGATTCAAAGCCAGATTCACCGGTTTGTAACTCTGATGCAAACATTGATTCATCAGGAGATGATGATGTTAGAATCAAATTTCCAAGAGATTAAGGCTCAACCTGGCTTGAAAATATTCTAGGAAGGAAGAGGAGAAAGCCCTCATATCAACTGGATTTAACAGAGCTTAAAAGCGTCTACCAAGACACACCAGATAAGCAACTAAAGAAGCAGGTTCGCATTGAGAAGAATGTAGAGGGAGAAATAATTCTTGAAACTACAACACCGCTGGAAAATAGAAGTGCTAATGATGTCAAGGTTGACGACTTCACGGTTGTCAAAGATAACCTTGGCAGAAGTACCTGCCATACAGACGTCAATCTCTTCGAGGTTGCAACAGATAATTTAAAGGAAAGGGTGTTGAAAGATGGAGAAGACAAGGCATCTCTCAAAGCTGAAGTTAGACAGTTGCGGCAGTACATTTCAAACCTTTTCCATGGCACTTCACAAGCTGATTTACTTCTTCCACTGAATCTTGAATCACCAGCTGATCAGCGGCACTTCAGTAAGTTGGTCCTCTATGGGAGACACATGAACAGTTAGGTAGAAGAATTTGTGACAAAAGGGAGAGTTGTGCTTTCAGATCTTTATCAATTGAAGTACAACGCTCATGATTTACGCTAAGGCATACAGGGATTGCAGTAGACCATTGCATAAAATAGACCGGTGTTTGAGATCATTATCTCTGACTTGAAGATTGCATTTGATACTGTTGATTCAGCTGAAGATAAAAAGATAGTTTCTACTTGGAAAGCACAATATATTTTCACAGTAAAAACTTATGACAGTATGATTTCAGAGTTTACAGAATGGAAAGAAAAGGTAGTCAACATCCTTCAGTTCATCAGATCTTTTGTCTCTTAGATCCCGTGTTCGTATGAAAAGGAAGATGGTACCCTGTATGATCTCAGGGAAGTGCAAGCAGAGTTCCAGACTCTCGTTCGTAGCAATTTTAATGATGATATCAATGCCGGCAAGATGAGTCGTTTTGCCGCAATGACAGTGAAATTCGACAAGGCTGTAGGTGAATTTCACAAATTTCTTCAGATGGTTGCCAATGGTGAAGAAATGTTAGAAAATCAGAATATCATTCTAGAGAGTATCAATGTTCCTGGCAAAGATGTAGTCACTCAGTTTTTAGACGATATTGTTTCCCAGAATATCAACGGATGACATCACCAAAAAGTTAGAATGTTGATGAGGATGCATTTCAAAACAAAGTAGCTTTAAAACATATGCTTTTTGTTTTAAAGCATTTGCTTTCATCCTAAGCTCATCCATTCTATATTTAGAAAAGAAATCACCTTGTGATAGTTGGAATCTTCTTTGCTTTAAAGCAAATCGCTTTAAAGCATTTGTTTATTGTATCTTTGTCTTAGAATAGTAATAAAGCTTGCGAGTTGGCAAGTTAGGGTTAATCAAGGAGATTTTAGAGTTCCCTACTCCTTTAATTTTAGTATAAATAAGGGCATCCTTGCCCATTGTTTGTAATGGTAATTGTGATAGCAAATTTGTTGTGCCTACTCTAGCCTGCAAATCTTGATATTCCAAGTGTCTGTTCACTTTGTGTTTATTGTTCTCCAGTGTTTGATCGCTTGTTTTATGCCTGCCTTTTGCTACAGCATTGTTGTCCTAGAGTTGTGCAAACTTTATGATATTGAATAGAAGTCTCATGCCTATTTTGCTCTAATATTCTATCTCTATTCATCAAGTTATCGTCATCAGATGTGTAGCTTTTTGCAGCCTTCATTTCAGATTTAATCATTAAAGTACTTTTAGTCTTATGGTGTAAATCTGGAGGAAAACTGCTTAAGTTTTTGTGTTAACAATCATTCTTTGTTCACTTTCAATTCCCTTGCTCTGAATTTACTCAGGAGATTGAAAGCATCGTTAGTCTTTGCTTAGTTGTAGTAGAAGTTTTAAAAAGGAAAAAACCTCTTCTGCAGCGTTTAGAGTTTTATAACCTTGTGCTCACAGCTGATAATCAAAAAGAAGATAGGCGAAGTTTCATTTAATTATCTTTTCAGTGAACATCAGCAAGAAAGGGAACTCCCCCTTCCAATAGGAGAGTAGTTTATCTGTGCATAGCTGTCTATTTCCAAATCGCATTCCAGAGGTGCAAATTGAAATGCTAACAGTTTTCTGGCGCCCACCGTGAGGCACGAGGCATAAAACTTCAAGCAAGCTTAGGCTTATGTCACGGGAATGACTCTCTGGTGTCCTTCTACTCTAGTTCAACAACCAAATCTTACACCACCTGTTATTCAACCAAATCTTGTATGAGTGGAAGGAGAGAAAACAGACATCATTAGCAGCCTTAGAAGTTTCATATTTGCACAAAAGGAAAGTCCTGATCAATGGAGAAACGCGGCTACTATCCTTGATGAAGAAGAACACAAAGCGGATCTTGCAGTAGGAAGACCAGTACTACCACCTCCCATGTGGCAATAGATAATCCTAGCTCATAGGGTTTATTCAAGAAAGGGAAAAGGCGGTGCAATGGATCCTTTCTTTCAAGATCTTGATTCTGCAAAAGTTGGAGAAGCATTCAACATAGTTCGAGAAATTCAAATAGTTCCTGAAGTCAAGCAGGAAGAATTACAAGAAGAACCAGTAATCCAGCCTAGAGCAATGGGTGATGCAAATAACAACAATCACAATGATCCAAATCAAAGGCGACCACCACCATTGCCTTGGGGTAATAACATTGGACCTTTGGCCCTACAAGCACATCATGAGTTACCAAAGGGGTCAAAGAAGCACTTTCCCTAGTTCCAAGGCGATGAAACTCAACATCCTGATGAACACATTTCCGCATTCACAACGGCTTGTGCTGTTTTGCATGTATCACATGAAGATGTTGTTGTGCGTCTCTTCGTTGAGACTCTCGTGGGAAATGTTGCCGACTGGTTCAATCATTTGGAACCAGGCATTATTACAAGTTGGGCAACTATGAGCGAGAAATTCTTGGCAAGGTTCAAGCCTGCCAAAGATGGTCACAGATTGTTCGCCCAACTCTCAAATTCAAAGATGGAAAATAATGAACCAATGAGGGAGTTTGTGGCAAGGTTTAATCACCTGGTTACACACCTTTCTCATACTCTCAATCCATCTCTGCAAATTCTATTGAGCAGTTTCATTAACGCTCTACCTTCTGAGATAGCCTTCTTTTTGAGATCAGCCAATGAAATAGAATTATCCAATGCACAAGAAAATGCCATTAAGTTAGAGGATGACATGATTACCTCTGGCAAGATGAAAACAAATTCAATCAGGCCTCTTGTTTAGAGTTTTACAAATGCACTGCTACATAAGGTAGCAAATGAAGTGACTATCATGAAGAGACAATGCCTACTCAGGGGCAACCTGCGCAACAACCATATCAGTCACCGTAACAACAATACCAACCGCAACAACAATACCAACCTCAGTAACCATATCAGCCTAAGAGGAATAATTTTCAGCCTTTCAATAACTATAGGCCTAGGTTGCCAGCACCACCACCAAGACAAGCAGTTGATACCGCTCAAAATGCAGTGTGTTGTTCCTTTCATGAGACAGATGCACATACTGGAGCCACATGTCCTGAAAATTTAAGAATGAATCAAATCATGGGATATGCAGATGCTGCACCCATTTCAAACATTGTTCCTTCCCCAAGTGCGAATGTTGTCTTACCACAAACAGACAACTTCAATGGCGACTCTACTACGGGATACTTCCATAATGAACCCATTATAATGAAGGAAGAACAAGACGATTTTTGTCAATATTCTCTTGCAGTGAATCATGAAAATCTTTTCAACTCCTATGTTTACACGCACTCAGCATTTTAAAGCACAGAAGGAAGGAGAGGATAGAAAAAGACCAAAAGAAAAGGAGAAGGAAGTGGCTTCCACTTCCAATGCTCAGCCATCACGTGAAAATGTCCAAACTGCTCAAAATTCATCTTCAACAAATTTTGATATAGTAGATTCCATGATGAAGACAAAGGTGCAGATTTCTCAGCTGGAGTATCTTCAGGACCATCCAGATCAACTGGATAGAATTGTTAAGTATATCAAGAAAGAAACTATCGTACAACCTACATTGCTTGAATCTTCCGTACCAGCAGGAGAGAAGCCAAAGCCCTTCTATATCTCTCTATATATAGGAGGCTATAAGTTGAGCAATTGTATCATTGATTCAGGAGCCTCAGACAACGTCATGCCTTTGCAGGTGATGAATGCTTTGGGACTTTCATGCACCAAAATGCATGACAAGTGTTATTCGCTTGAGTCTAAATCAGTGCCATTGGTTGGACAGTTAAAGGATGCTCAAGTATGATTGGCGTCTTGCCCCGAGAAGAAAATAATGATGACTATCTTGGTAGCCGACATTCCAGCCAACTATGGGATGCTGCTAAGTAGAAGTTTATGCAAAGACCTCGGAGGAGAAATACAATTGGATTGGTCATCTGCGACCATTCCTTTAAAGAAAGGAAGTTTCAAATTAGAACCAGAAACCAAGTCATGGTTCACAGTGGTGAAATCTCAAGATCCTCAAGCACAAGTGCTATATCAAGAAACAGGTCCTGGTACATATGTTATGCTGTCTGAAATAACTGAAGAAAATCAGGAAGTTGTCTGTGCAATTGACAAATCTAAAGAAGATCCAAAGGTATGGACTTTGCAATTCGACGGAAGTTGTTCAATCGCCAGCTCGGGAGCAAGGGTTGTGATAATTTCCCCTGATGGCGTTTGTATCCATTTTCATACCACTTGCAGTTTGAATACACAAATAATACAGCGGAGTATGAGGTGCTTTTGTTAGGTCTCAAGAATGCAAAGGATATGGGTATTAAATTAATCAGAGTTGAAGGTGATGCAGAACTAATCATGAAATAGGTCAGGGGACAATTTCAAGTAAAGAAAGATCACCTACGACATTATAGCTATAGGGTGTGGAATGCAATTGATTGGTTCAAGGCATTTGACATCCGATACATTCCACACTCATATAATAGCAAATCAGATGCCCTGGCAGTATCTGCTTCACTTTTCATGCCTCATTCTAATTTTTGTCAGAATGCATTCGCTATTGAGCTAATATACAGGCCAGTCGTCCCCGACAATTGTGACAATAGGCAAATCTTCGATGATGACGACCACATCAAAGAATTTCTCATCATGGAAGATAATTTCAAGGGGCTTTTCTTTGAGGGAAGTTCGGCTCCTTTTAGAGAATCAACAATTGAGATCAAAAATACCAAAGACAACAAAGATGAATTTAATTCTTTCCTCTCATCTTTTGAAGGTTGGTTTGAAGAAACTTCTATGGAAACTCCAAGGGATGCGAAAGCAATGGAAGAGGCAGATTTAGGTATTATCCAGTTAAAAGGTAATAAAATTCCTAAAGGTCTTGTATCCTTGGAGGATATATTTGACAAACATGATAGATATATCCAAAATCAAAGAAGAATGGATGATAAGACCTTTGCAGAACATTATCAGGTGAACATTAGTTCAGACAACAAGGCTAGGCTTGTTAATATAGGCAAGTGTTGTACAGAGGAAGAAGTTTATCTCCTTTTAGACAATACCGAGATGTTTTCACCTGGTCATATGAAGACTTGAAAGTCTTCACACCCGTTGAATTGTCTCATACAATTCCATTGAAACTCGATACAAAGCCCTTCAAGCAGAAACAAAGATATTACAATCCGCGGATTCAAGATACAATTTATGCAGAGATCTAGAAGATGGTGGATGCAAAGATAATATTTCCAATTCAGCATTCAACATGGGTGTTGAACATAGTTCCAGTACGCAAGAAAAATGGTGAAATCAGAATTTGTGTGGATTTTAGGAACTTGAACCAATCATCTCTCAAGGATAATTATCCTCTGCCAATCATGGAGCACACATTGCAAACAGTCACCAGTCCAAAAATGCTATCATTACTTGATGGTTTTTCTGGATATAATCAAATCGTTGTGGCCCAGGAAGATCAGTTCAAGATAGCTTTCACCACCCCATGGGCTACATTTGCTTATGAAAGGATGCCTTTCGGTCTCACTAATGCCAGTGCTACATTCCAAATAGCTATGGACTTGGCATTTGGAGATTTGAAGAACAAGTTGATTGTCGTTTACTTGGATGATCTCACTGTTTTCTCAAAAGCACGAGGAGACCATTTTGACCATTTGGTGAAAGTGTTCGAAAGATGCAGATACCATGGCATTTCTTTGAATTCTAAGAAGTCCATCTTTACAGTAACGGAAGGTAAATTGCTTGGCCATATTGTTTCCAAGGAGGGAACACAGATTGATCCTAGTCGGGTTGATTCTATCAAAAATTTGTCTCTACCAACAAGCAAAATTGGTGTGCACTCCTTCGATAAAATAAATTTCATACAAAGGTTTAGACCAAACTTCTCAAAGCTTACAAAGGATATATCAGCTATGATGAAGAAAACATCTGCTTTCAAGTGGACAAATGAAGGCAAGAAGGCGTTTGTCACAATCAAGGAAGCCATCAGCCAAACGCCAGTGTTAGTCCATCCTGATTTTACTAAAGACTTCATCCTTTACTGCTATGCATCCGAACATACCATGTCTGCCATATTGATGCAAAAGCGGAATGAAGATGTCGAGTCTCCAATTGCTTTCATGAGTAGTAGTTTTAAAGATAGTGAAATGCGGTATTCTCAAATAGAGAAAAACACGTATGCAGTCGTGAGAGCAATAAAGAATTTCAGATTCTATATTTTGTCGGCTCACACAACGGTATATGTTACCGATCCAACAGTTAAGAGCGTGCTAACTAAGCAGGAGATGGGCACTAGGAGAGGTAACTGGGTCGCAAGGGTTCAAGAATATGATTTGGAGATTAAGCCAACAAAACTTGTCCGTGGAAGAGGTCTATGTCACTTGATAGCAGAAGATGGTGATTTGAAGCACCAGGTTGTTGGTGAATCTAAAACTGGAACTAAAGAGGATCATCCTATGGTCCTATTTGTTGATTCTGCTGATGAATGGTATGCAAAAATTGTATACTATTTAACTTACAGAGAATGTCCAAATCATATGGACAAACAATAGAAGAGAACATTAAAATTGAAAGCACAAAAGTTTGTGCTTTGCAATGATGTTCTATACAAGCAAGGGCTTGATGGAACACTTTTGTTATGCGTCAACAAAGATTAACAAAAATGTTTGTTGGATTTATGTCATAGTCAAGCATGCAGTGGTCACTTCTCATCAAGAGTTACTGCATTCAAGATTATGCAAGCATAGTTTTATTGGCTAGCTATGTTTTGTGACGCATATGAATGGGTGTCAAAATGTCAGATCTGTCAACAGTTTGTTGGCAAACTCAAGCTAGCGGCCACTCCCCTCAAACCAGTAATTATTGATGGTCCTTTTCAGTAATGGGGATTGGATTTCATTGGTCCTATCAACCCACGTTCTAGTAAGGGGCATATTTATGTCCTCACAGGTACAGATTACTTCACAAAGTGGGTTGAAGCTATTCCAACCAAGCGGGCTACCTCGGAAGTTGTTTGTGACTTTCTGAAAGAGAACATTATTTCAAGATTCAGGGTACCATGCAAGATAGTGACTAATAATGCAACATGTTTTTCATCTGAGGAGGTACTAGAGTTTTCTTATGATCACGGCACCATGTTGTCAAATTCATCAGATTATTACCCTCAGGGTAATGGACAGGCTGAATCATCAAACAAAAACATAGTCACTATCATACACAAGCTAATTGATTCTAATCAAAAGGCCTAGCATAAGAAGCTTTATGATGCTCTCTGGGCTGATAGAATTACCCCCAAGAGAGCTATTGGTACTTCACCTTTCGTCATTCTGTATGGTACAGAAGCAATGCTACCTATCACGCTGGAGTTGTCCGCTTTGAAGCTAGCATCCACAATTGAAGATGATGTGTTCAAAGATCCTATTGAGAAGCGCATCCTATATTTGATGAAGCTAGAAGAAGAAAGGGTGGAGGTCGTAGATAGAATCACTCAACATCAGGAATGAGTGAAGAAAATATTTGATAAGAAGGCTCGTCAATGAGACTTTGAGATTGGTGATCAAGTCCTACTCTGGGACAAGAGACATGAACCCAAGGGAATGCACAAAAAATTTGATTCCTTGTGGCTGGGGCCATACAAGATCCACAAGTTTGCAGGGGAGAATACTTATATTCTCACACACATGGATGGCAGGCTCCTTCCACTACCTTACAGTGGATTCTATTTTAAACACTTCATCCCTGCGGGGATGGAGTAAATCGAAACATTTTTTGTTCTCATAATGTGTTTCCCCTTTCTGTAATGTGATCGTGATGTCGTAATGTTTTTCCCTTTTCGTAATGTGACAGTTGTGTTCCTTGTGTTTTGAAGTTCCAACTTCTTAGGTGATTTTAGGAAGTCCAATTTTAGGTGATTTTAGGAAGTCCAGTTTTAGGTGATGTAGGGAAAAGTCTTGTTCTCGGTGATTAGGAATGTGACCCGACTCTTTTGCCCAACTGATAAGGCACTGGTCAAAGTTTCAAAAGTCCAGAGATTCTAGGTTCTCATATGCCATAAGTATCCACCATGGTCCTCAGACAGAGCCAATTGTTGTACCCAACCAAAATTTTTGCTTCATTAAGGCATTTTGAAACAAGACTAGAAAATTTTTCGTCAAAAAATCAAAAAAGCAAAGTTTCTAAAAATAGAAATTTCTAAAAATAGACGTCGAGTTAGGTTTTTTGGGTTTCTTGAGATATGGATACTAGCAAAATTTTCTAAAAATAGAATCTCCAAATCAGGTGTCACTCTCGATTCTCATTGGTCGATTTTGCTTCACGATCAGCGCGGTGCAGACGGAATCTTCAAACGACCAAGTTTTTTCTACTAGGTCATTTCTTCTTTTTCAGAAGGTGAAGCATGAGCTCAAAAGTCATCAACAGAGGAATGTTCACCTACCAGAGCTCATCAACAAGTTTTCAACGTTGTTCCAATGACACAGAACCGACGAACAGTTGTCGACTCGACGATGCATGCAAAACGATGCAAGATGGATCCAAGGTGAATTGAAAAGTTGGAAAATCATAAATTTGACTAAGCCTGGTGAAACCAGGTGCCCCAGGTGGCTTGGGGCGCCCAACTTCTCCCGTGTTAGTTTTTTTTACGTTTTTCAAGAAACGTTGAAAATGCTTCCGTTAGCTCTTTCCCGATTGGTAAAACTTGGTCAAACTTAGTCAAAAGTCAGTCAAAGCTAGGATTTCATCATAGATATGTTTAGACTACTTAGATCACCCTCTGTCCTACCTCAACAGTTGCCAAAACAACCGAAATCAGAGATTGAACAGGAGCTGTGGGCACAGAAATCGAGAAAAGGTACAAAAAGTGAATTTTTTAGAAAATTTTCTAAGTGTTGGAAAACTAGGCACCCCAGGTGGCTTGGGGTGCCCAAACTCTTCAGAGTTAGTTTATTTTTCAAGTTTTTCTTGAAAAACGTGAATCTCCTTCCGTCAGCTCGGTCCAGTTCAGAGTTAATTAGTTTGGCACATTTTTTGAGGCAAACGGAAGGTACAATCAGCTCAATTTTCATCAAGCTTGCATATTTTCCAGATCATCAGACTCATTTTCATCCCTGTTGATAGAAATCGACAGCCAAACAGGGGTCCTGTGCCACCGGAATGCGCACATAAACCAAGAAATTGAAGAAGTTGAAAAAAATGAAAAAATGGCTGTGTCAGGAAACCAGGCGCCCCAAGTGACTTGGGGCACCCAACTTGAGCAGTGTTAGAATGTTTTCATGTTCACAGTATTTTCTAACATGTTTTGTTATCAATCTTCACCCATTGGAATTTTTAGGAAGTCAAACTTGGTCAAACGATGTCAAATCATCAAGCGGAGGCAGGGGATGGAATCTCAGTTGATCAATCTCCAAAATGTCAGGATCAGTCAGCTGTTTCAGTCAAATGGTGACATTTTTCTACCTTGTTGAAGTCAGAGACATGCCATATTTAAGTCAAAATGAGTGTTGAAGTGTCGAAAACGAAGTAAAATTTGCTAGCACTTCTTTTAACTCGCGTGTTCGATGACATCATCAAAAGAAGATATTTTTTGTCATCTTGCACATGAAGCCATAGGCAGCTATAAAATAGGGATTCTTCCTATTCGAAGACTTCAACTTGGATTTATGCTTTAAAAGTTGTTTTCTTCATAGATGAGGGTGAAGTTTTATTCTCACACAAATAAAGCTGCTTTTTCACCCAAAAGATTTATAAAGACAAGAATTTGGCTTCTTTATTTCATTATCTTTTGCAGGTTGCATCTAGAGGAAAGATTTTATTTTTCCTTCAACAAAGATTCGAAGACCCAAACCAAGTTCTTTTTCAGTATTCTTCATAGTTTCGGGTTGAGGAAGAAGAGAGGCTTGCTTTTTCAGGGTCCTTGTTTCAAGGGGATCATTTTTCATAAATCCGACTAGAGCTTTTTCAGTTTTTGTCGAGATGGGTCCATCCAGATTATTATCCTCTTGAAGATTGGAGTTTTGTTTTTTTTCGGAAAACTACTTTTTCTTATTTTTTTGAGAAAATCTCTGCTTTTTCAAAATCCAACAATCTAGGTTGCTTTGAAACAGAATTGTCTACAAAACCCATGTGCCAGCTTTTTTAGCTCACACTCTGCTTTTTCTAAAAATCAGAAAATAATTTTCAACCACTTGTCTAAGATTTTTCCAACATAGGCATGTTCACAATTGATTTTCAAATCTTCCAATATGCAGTACTCTCCAACACAAATCAGACACAAATCGACGTTGGTTCACGATTACCTAAGAACTTGTGAAACAGACTTGCATAAAGTTTTTCCAGTAATCAATTTACACTCTTTGGAGGATGCAGGGAATAATGCTATCAAGAATCTTGGACACTCCAGTTTGCTTGCAGCAGCATCCTTTCCCAACACAATGCAAAGTATAGAGTTTGTGATTGCTTGCATGATGCATTACAATTCGGTCACAAGAGAAATCCAGTCAAGAGTTGGACGTGTGCTCTGCAGCCTGAGGCCAAATGACATAGAGAAGTGTTTTACAATACCTATTTGGAGAGAAAACTTAACTGTTTCACTTGAAGAATGCAAGAGGGTTTGGAACAATGATAAGGAAAAATACTGGAAAAATATTGGTCAAAGATGGTTAAAAGAGAAGCAGAATGTCATGCCAAAGAATGTTGGATGTGGAGAGTTCAAGGAGGAACATGCAATAATGATTACTCTGCTAAGTCAGATCATAGGACAAGCAGACGCTAACAAGTTCCAACCTTGGATGTTTTATATTATGTCCCAGATTGTTGACGGAACCAAATTCTATGACTGGTCAGCACTCATCAGTGATAGTCTCCACCAACAAATAATTGATTTTCAAAGGGGTCATGAATTCCACATGATATCATACCTTGTGTATTTGATGGCTTTTCAGGGTCAATTCAGAGGTTTGAATGTTGTTGGAACTCTGGGTACTCAACATGTGTATCATCATTTCCCACAGTTAGAGATCTCTCAAGCTGAATGACATTATATGTGGGTGAATGATGCATTCTTGATGCATGCAGTGCGAGATATGGAAAACGAGTTGCATATATGGTTTTCAGCAAAGGCTAGAATAGCAATGGTAGAATGGGATGATTGGTTTAGCCAATTTCCCACTTTTTCCTACATCAGAGTATATGGCTTCTCAGGAGAGCCAGCCATGTTGCCACGATATCCTACAGACGAAATTGCATTTATGGAATTTTTGAGGCAAGCATATGAAGTTCATTCTTTTTTGCGTAGCAGACGCAAGACAGCCTTCAATTTTTGACTTCGGATGAGTATTTACAGATGTAGATCTGGAGCAGATGCCAAGGCAATTAGTAATGAATCATCTAGATATGGTCTTAAGTTTTTCGATAGATCTTCATATGATCCCCGTGGTGTTTATGCATCACATCTTGGAAAGAATTGTACACACAAGTTTGCAGTTAAAGACTTCTGGGCTAATTGTGCTGGTGAGTATGAAGTGCAAGAACACAATTACAACAGATTCACTCTTCAGCAGATGTCTGATATCCTATCAGACGATATAGAGGGTTTGACAGAGAGTGGTGAAGTTTTACTTCCCACGTATTTCAGAGACCAAATTGAGCAACAACCGTTGACACCAATTAATTGGTCAGTAAAAGAGAGCACTTCCATTGAAGAAAGAGCAAGTCGAGTGGTTAAAAATAGTTCGATATTCTTGAAGACTAAGTGGAAGGATGATATTCCATTAGCAGAGCCACTAGTTGTGCAACCATCAAAGCCATCCACTTCCAAGCCAAAATGAAGGATAAAAGCTATGAGTGTTCTTCCAGAAGGAATAAAAATGGCTAAGTTAAAGAGGAAAAAAGATGAGTCTCCATATCATGTCCAGTAGGAACAACCACCAGTTGAACCAGAAGTTTATGTTGAAACAACACCGCATGTTGAAGTGTTACCTTCAGATCATGTCTCTCCACCTTCTTCACCGATCACTTCTCCTATCCACATAGATTTAGAGCCAGATTCGTCGGTTCATAACTCTGATGCAAACATTGATTCATCAGGAGCTGATGATGTTAGAACCGAATTTCCAAGAGATGAAGGCTCAACCTGGCTTGAAAATATTCTGGGAAGGAAGAGGAGAAAGTCCTCATATCAGCTGGATTTAATAGAGCTTAAAAGCGTCTACCAAGACACACCAGATAAGCAACTGAAGAAGCAGGTTCGCATTGAGAAGAATGCAGAGGGAGAAATAATTCTTGAAACTGCAACACCGCCGGAAAATAGAAGTGCTAATGATGTCGAGGTTGACGACTTCACGGTTGTCAAAGCTAACCTTGGCAGAAGTACCCGCCATACAAACGTCAATCTCTTCGAGGTTGCAACAGATAATTTAAAGGAAAGGGTGTTGAAAGATGGAGAAGACAAGGCAGCTCTCAAAGCTGAAGTTAGACAGTTGTGGCAGTACATTTCAAACCTTTTCCATGGCACTTCACAGGCTGATTTACTTCTTCCACTGAATCTTGAATCACCAGCCGATCAATGGCACTTTAGTAAGTTGGTCCTCTATGGGAGACACATGAACAGTTGGGTAGAAGAATTTGTGACAAAAGGGAGAGTTGTGCTTTCAGAGCTTTAGCAATTGAAGTATAACGCTCATGATTTACGCCAAGGCATACAGTGATTGCAGCAGACCATGGCATAAAATAGACCGATGTTTGAGATCATTATCTCTGACTTGAAGATTGCATTTGATACTGTTGATTCAGCTGAAGATAAAAAGATAGTTTCTACTTGGAAAGCACAATATCTTGTCACAGTAAAAACTTATGATAGTATGAATTTAGAGTTGACAGAATGGAAAGAAAAGGTAGTCAACATCCTTCAGTTCGTCAGATCTTTTCTCTTAGATCCCGTGTTCGTATGAAAAGGAAGATGGTACCCTGCATGACCTCAAGGAAGTGCAAGCAGAGTTCTAGACTCTCGTCCGCAGCACTTTTAATGATGATATCAATGCCGGCAAGATGAGTCATTTTGCCGCAATGACAGTGAAATTTGACAAGGCTGCGGGTGAAGTTCATGAATTTCTTCAGATGGTTGCCAATGGTGAAGAAATGTTAGAAAATCAGAATATCATTCTAGAGATTATTAGTGTTCCTAGCAAAGATGCAGTCACTCACTTTTTAGAAGATATTGTTTCCCAGAATATCAACGGATGACATCACCAAAAAGTTAGAATGTTGATGAGGATGCATTTCAAAATAAAGCAGCTTTAAAACATATGATTTTTGTTTTAAAGCATTTGCTTTCATCCTAAGCTCATCCATTCTATATTTAGAAAAGAAATCACCTTGTGATAGTTGGAATCTTCTTTGCTTTAAAACAAATCACTTTAAAGTATTTGTTTATTGTATCTTTGTCTTAGAATAGTAATAAATCTTGTGAGTTGGCAAGTTAGGGTTTATCAAGGAGATTTTAGGGTTCCCTACTCCTTTGATTTTAGTATAAATAAGGGCATCCTTGCCCATTGTTTGTAATGGTATTTGTGATAGCAAATTTGTTGTGCCTACTCTAGCCTGCAAATCTTTATATTCTAAGTGTCTGTTCACTTTGTGTTTATTGTTCTCCAGTGTTTGATCGCTTGTTGTATGCCTACCTTTTGTTACAGCATTGTTGTCCTGGAGTTGTGCAAACTTTATGATATTGAATAGAAGTCTCATGCCTATTTTACTATGATATTCTATCTCTATTCATCAAGTTATAGTCGTCAGATGTGTAGCTTTTTGCAGCCTTCATTTTAGATTTAATCATTAAAGTACTTTTAGTCTTATGGTGTAAATCTGGAGGAAACTACTTAAGTTTTTGTGTTAACAATCATTCTTTGTTCACTTTCAATTCCCTTTGCTCTGAATTTACTCAGGAGATTGAAAGTGTCGTTAGTCTTTGCTTAGTTGTAGTAGAAGTTTTAAAAAGGAAAAAACCTCTTCTACAGCGTTTAGAGTTTTATAACCTTGTGCTTGCAGCTGAGAATCAAAAAGAAGATAGGTGAAGTTTCATTTAATTATATTTTCAGCGAACATCAACAAGAAAGGGAACTCCCCCTTCCAATAGGAGAGCAGTTTATCTGTGCATAGCTATCCGTTTCCAAATCGCATTCCAGAGGTGCGAATTGAAATGTCAACTTTCCCAAGTCCATACTTTGCTGAGATACTTCCTCCTAGAGATCCAGACCTGATTGTTAGGCCTTGCTGCATGTTCTGTTCTTGCTCACCAGACCAAAATACTCTTCAATTTGACTTCCAGTATAGGCATACCATGTCCTACGGATGTGTGGGATGGACTTTGTTGCCATCAATGACAACACTCGTGAAGCCACACAGTGTCTCTTGCCAACAATCTCCCCCTTTGGCATTGATGGCAACACTTAGTGAAAAATGACTAAGTGTCACACTACACTCCCCCTTGGCTGATGTTCTATTCTAATGTACACTTTTCTGGAGCTCCCCCTTAGCTAGATTCCACATTTTTCACTGCTCCTCACTCCCCCTTTGACATCAATGGCAAAGGGTAGAATCCACACTCCAAAATTTCCAAAAATCAATCCATACTTAGCCCCATAGGTACATATACATGTTATACTTACATATACTAAAGTATATCTACAAAGGTGGTCTTCAACTGTACCACTTCTGTCGCCCAACTCTTCTTCATCCTGTCCAAAATTGTAATGTGACCACTTAGTAAAAATGCAAAAGCTTCTACCCTCTATAGGTCTGCCGAATCACTGGTCCGGGCTGTGGTCTGGGCATCAGTTAGGGCCTCATGCATTGTCTCCAACTTCGGGATAATTATCCCTCTTAGTTCACTTAGCCTGCTTATTCTATTTTTCTTCTCCTTCTCAAGCCTCTTTATCTGATTTATAGTGGCAATAGTCTGACACTCTTGATTCATTATGGAAGAGGTGAGAGGGTCAAAATTTTGAGATAAACTTGATAGTTTGCTCTCTTGTTCTTCCACTTTCTTGGCAATGTCTATTGTCACGGTGGACCAAGATAAACAAAATTTGTATAAATCTCTGCCATCTTTAAGAGCATTTTCTAAGCTCTTTATCCCAATACCCAATTTTCTCCTATCATTTGCTATTAGCCCCTATACTTCAGAGAATCTCTTAGCCAAAAACTCTTTTCAGACTTTCTCTTCTACTGACTTCTCCAAGGAATCAAAATGTGTGCTAACAGAATTAACAA